>OX596048.1:2400000-3095000 GCA_951394065.1 Venusia cambrica | reverse complement strand
TAATCTTAATCTTAATCTTAATCTTAATCTTAATCTTAATCTCAATCTCAATCTCAATCTCAATCTTAATCTAAATCTTAATCTTAATCTTAATCTTAATCTTAATCTTAATCTTAATCTTAATCTAAATAAATAAAAATAAATCTAAATCTAAATCTAAATCTAAATCTAAATCTAAATCTAAATCTAAATCTAAATCTAAATCTAAATCTAAATCTTAATCTTAATCTTAATCTTAATCTTAATCTTAATCTAAATCTAAATCTAAATCTAAATCTAAATCTAAATCTAAATCTAAATCTAAATCTAAATCTTAATCTTAATCTTAATCTTAATCTTAATCTTAATCTTAATCTTAATCTTAATCTTAATCTTAATCTTAATCTTAATCTTAATCTTAATCTAAATAAATAAAAATAAATCTAAATCTAAATCTAAATCTAAATCTAAATCTAAATCTAAATCTTAATCTTAATCTTAATCTTAATCTTAATCTTAATCTTAATCTTAATCTTAATCTTAATCTTAATCTTAATCTTAATCTTAATCTTAATCTTAATCTTAATCTTAATCTTAATCTTAATCTTAATCTTAATCTTAATCTTAATCTTAATCTTAATCTTAATCTTAATCTTAATCTTAATCTTAATCTTAATCTTAATCTTAATCTTAATCTCAATCTCAATCTCAATCTCAATCTCAATCTCAATCTCAATCTTAATCTTAATCTTAATCTTAATCTTAATCTTAATCTTAATCTTAATCTTAATCTTAATCTTAATCTTAATCTTAATCTTAATCTCAATCTCAATCTCAATCTCAATCTCAATCTCAATCTTAATCTTAATCTTAATCTTAATCTTAATCTTAATCTTAATCTTAATCTCAATCTCAATCTCAATCTTAATCTAAATCTTAATCTTAATCTTAATCTTAATCTTAATCTTAATCTTAATCTTAATCTTAATCTCAATCTCAATCTCAATCTCAATCTTAATCTTAATCTTAATCTTAATCTTAATCTTAATCTTAATCTTAATCTTAATCTTAATCTTAATCTTAATCTTAATCTTAATCTTAATCTTAAGCTTAATCTTAATCTTAATCTTAATCTTAATCTTAATCTTAATCTTAATCTTAATCTTAATCTTAATCTTAATCTTAATCTTAATCTTAATCTTAATCTTAATCTTAATCTTAATCTTAATCTTAATCTTAATCTTAATTTTAGTTTTTAATTTTAATTTTAATTTTAATTTTAATTTTAATTTTAATTTTAATTTTAATTTTAATTTTAATTTTAATTTTAATTTTAATTTTAATTTTAATTTTAATTTTAATTTTAATTTTAATTTTAATTTTAATTTTAATTTTAATTTTAATTTTAATTTTAATTTTAATTTTAATTTTAATTTTAATTTTAATTTTAATTTTAATTTTAATTTTAATTTTAATTTTAATTTTAATTTTAATTTTAATTTTAATTTTAATTTTAATTTTTTTATTTTAATTTTAATATTATTTTTTTAATTTTAATTTTAATTTTAATTTTTGATAGCTAAGATAATATAAATAGCAGACAATTGAAAAACGGTTTCATAAAGGTTACTAAAGGAATATTTTCAAGGGGTACTTTAGGCTTGGAGAAAAGGTTTAAGTACTGGTGATGGGAAAGAGGGAGGGGGGGAGTGAGACGGGGACCAGATGTAGGAATTCACAGACACAAACAAATATTAGACAACTGTATATATAACTGTATAATAAGCCTCACAGCTCAGTTGGTAGTAGCTCTGCCTTCTGCGCTGTAGGTTGTGGGTTCGATTCCCACCCAGGACAAACATTTATGTGATGAATATAGATGTTTGTTCTGTGTTTGGGTGTTGTATAGTATGATAACATGATAAGTATGTATTTACAAAAAAGAAAAAAAAAAGTATCTATGTATTCTATCCGTAATCTAGTTCCCATGTTACAAGCTATGCTTAGTTTGGGACTAGATGGCGCTGTGTGATATTAGTGTCCTGTAATATTTTATTTTTATTTTTATTTTATTTCATATAAAAAAAACTTTAAATTAAAATATATCAATGAATTGACGAATTACATCCTATGTATAAATACTGGGCTATGTTCCTGTCACACCGTGGGAATTTCCTTCAATCCTTGCTTAGTGCACCCCTTTATTAGTGTAGACCCCTTTATTGAAATAAGGTGTGATGAAGGCCAAGCGCTTACCCGTCTTAAAATAAAAACAAACACAACTTTTGGTCGTATCATAGTAAAAATAAGTCATACTCGATGGCTTTCTGAAGATACAAAAAATCCACTTACTCCAGAATTAAACCGTCGTGTAAAAATTACCATTATTTACCAAAATAACGCATTGTTCATAGAAAGAAGAATTGCTTCAGTATTTTCCTGGTTTTCCGGTACACCTTAAGGCAGTACCAACTCTCTAATTTATGCGTACTAAGATAAGGCGTAATAAATAGGCAGAAGGAATACCATTTTAAAATAATCACCCTTAAATTGCTGTTTGACTGAACAATAAAGTTACGGAGAAGGAACGAGAAGCTAAGCTAGCTCATAAAACACCATTTCACCACCAAAATACCGAATTTGACATATAGCTGCTAATTTGTTGTATATTTCAACCCTTAGGTATGTATATAAATGAGAAAACGAATATAGAGAAATGTATATTTCTCTTAACAAAAATGGATAGGCGCCACAAAATGGTCAACATTGTGCCGATGAGGTATTTATATAGCATAGCCCATCTTTGATCTACAAATCGTTGGTCACCCTGTAAGGAATCCACAATATCCTATACATTTTAGGATTTATTAAATTTTTTTTTATTAAAACTCAAGGGGACCATACAAGAAACGTGTTTTTTTGCGGAACTCTCAGTGTGGCTGTCCGCACTTGGCCGGTTTTTTATGATTAATACTAACGCTGTTTCCCAAATGAATAGACAGAAACATGAGATCTCTATAGCTCTACTAACTACGATCCTTACACACCTCTTTTGTCTCATTTGTTCTCATTCTCATTACATAAATAATTATACACGATAGTCAGTTTATATATAGGTACTTGGTCCTCCATCCTTGCCCAGGCAAGCCTCGAGGTCAAGATCTAACCTCCGTAAATAAAAAAAAACTTCTGACCTGGACTTTCTAAATAACCAGACTTGGCCAGTAAATGTTCGATGAGGTTTTTCACTTACGACGGGTAAGCGCTTGGCCTTCATCTCATCTGTCTTAAAAGTTGAGATACGGCCGAAGTGTGGAGGCGCACTTCACCCAGAATCCTCAACAAGCTATCTTACCTCTAAATGCCGGAACACAGCAATTTATTACGAATTGTTATTATAGCGACAGAATTAGGTAAGATGGTGGTAGCTAGCCAGACAGACTTTACCAAAGTCCTATCGACAACCAAACCGAGCACAATTTGTTCTTAACCCGGGGATCAAACCCGTGACCTCTGAAATCGGTCTGAAATCGGTGCGTTGAACCACTAGACCACAGAGGCGGTTATTATTAGTTGGGAAAAATTTCGAAATTAGATTCGCAAAAAATACGCATACTACATAGCCACTCTATACATTTTCTCGTCCCATTATCCCAGTTTTAAGAAAAGAGCGACTCTGCGAATGCCTCAGGCACATTGCAATGTAGACCGTTGTCTCGACATAACAGCGGCTGTATGAGCGGGCGAGGATCCAATGTGATTAAAATCTTAATGCTTTTGTAATCAGAAAATAACATTCCAAATGGGCTGACTTGAGTTTACTGGAGTAATTTTAGATACTATACGTACCTTCCCATCATCGAATGCAATGTGTAGATTTATTGCCGCCCGCGTTACGATTCTGCATGGAATCATCGTATTGAAATAGCGTAACGGGGGCGCGTTAAGACACGATTGGTCAAAGTGAATAAGGAGGCCGTTTGCACTTATTGCTGGGTATAGACCTGATATCTTTGACGCCAGTCTAGCCGGTATATCACAGTTCCCAGCTTCTTGGACGATGTTGCTTAATCTGGGTTGTTTTTAAATTTTAAAAAGCCTCGTAGCTCAGTTGGTAGTAGCTCTGTTTTCTGCGCTGTAAGCTGTGGGTTCGATTCCACCCAGGACAAATATTTGTGTCATGAATATAGATGTTTGTTCTGTGTTTGCGTGTAGTATCATATATTACATAAGTATTAACAATAGTATTCAATTATTCTATCCGTAATCTAGTTACCATATTATGCTTGGATTGGGGCTAGATCTCGCTGTGTAAAATTAATCCTGTAATATTTTATTAATGAAAAGATTTTATGGAAAAGTAGCGCTCTCTAACTATTTAACTTCGAAATTCAGCCTTGCTTTTGGGAGCGAAATGTAAAGAAAACAACTTAAAAACTAATCAAAGAACAGCAATAGAATGGGGAACGGGTAAAGTTTGTGTTTAATTAACATTCCGGATCGGCCGAGGCTCCGGTCCGGCTGTAATTGTAGCTGTCAACAGCAACAGTCCAGTCTACGGTCACCCTCGCGTCAAAGCCTTACGCAGTTCAATTTATTCTTCGCCACATGCCATACACAGGAAAGTAAATTATAAAGTAAATCATTTTGCGCTTCCACTATTTTACAATTATCTTATAACTCGAAAGGTGAGATGAGTTCGCCTGCCGGTGTCAGGCCAAGAGGCCCCGGGTTCGATCCCAGGGGAGTACAACAAGCTTCGCAGCTCAGTTGGTAGTATAGTTCTGCCTTCTGCGCTGCAGGTTGTGGGTTCGATTCCCACCCAGGACAAACATTTGTAAAATTAAAATTTATGTTTTTTTTATGTATTTGGGTGTTGTATTGTATGATAGGTATGTAATTATAAAAAAAAAGTATGTAAGTATTATATCCATAATCTAGTTCCCATATTACAAGCTTTGCTTAGTTTGGAACGATACGACTTAGATGGCGCTGTGTACAAATAATTTCCTGTAACATATAAGTATTACTTAAAAAACAAGTGCTTGGTTTGGTTGGTGGTAGGACCTTGTTTAAGTCTGCCTGGCTAGCTACTACTTTCTTACCCGAGTCTGTCGCCAGAACACGACAGTTTTTAAGAATTGATGATATGATGACAGAATTAGGTAAGTGGTAGCTAGCTAAGCGGACTTAAACAAAGTCCAACCACCAACCAAACAACCTCTAAATCTGACTCCGGTGGGCGGACTACTGTTTTCTTGTGATCTTGAAAAGAAAATATTAAATTAATTTTAGCTATTTGGTTATTAAAAATGCGGTAACCTTTTTAGACTTACAAAATTAAGTAGTACCTAAGAAGGTAGAGTTCGGAACACAAAAGTAACTATTGGTAATGGCGATTAAATTGCAGAAGAGAACTGCTTCGAGCAATATAATTAAATAAAAAGTTTCTAACCAGTGAAACTGCTGAAAAATATCTAAAATGGTTATTCACATTCCGATAAGTTATCTACTTCAGCCCCCTCAGCACGGGGAGGGGATAAAATTTTTGTCCTATGTTTTTATCCACCTCTGAGAGCATTTTGTCTTCCGATAGTGGATAAAAACAGAGGACAAAAATTTTATCCCCGCCCCGTGCTGAGGGGGCAGTGTGACTTGGCACAGAACCTGGGTATAACGCTCTATTATATCTGAAGATCTCTTTGTATCATGTTGGTACGTCATTTCTGAAGCACTTCCTTAACCAATTTATGACTAGTCGGAAATGCTTTGAGCAAATCGACTATAGGTACTGATTCAATGATACAAAGCAAAGTCTTTTAAAACTGGCTGGACATAATATTTCTACGGGATAAGCAACGAAAACAACCATTCAAAATCTTCAACTCATAAAATTGACTTAGATTTACGCATTACTTTACACCGACACAATAAATTATAATATAGTGGATAGTCCACGATAGGTACGCTTCAGATTGTTTTTAAAACCGGTATATGTCGCGTAGATTGTTTTATAGTTTTCTTCTTCTTCTTTGTGTAAACTGCGAAACAAGCGAAGTTATAATAAGGTTTATTTTAACTGGATGAAAAACTAAAGCCCGACTGCAAAATTTTATACATCATTGTCTTACGCAAATACGGTAAGTATTACAAGGCGTATTATCTTGTACTATTAGGTATCCTCTAGTTTTAGTACTACAATAGATTTGATATCCATATTGTTGCATATAACATTTTTATCATTTTTTAACATTAACATTTTAACAATATAGAACACGTCACTTCCACAATTTAGAAAAACTAAACGACCACATTCACATGTCACAAACCACAATCCATCAAAACGCATTCGTAAGAATTAAAAGCAACCGGTTATAACTCAAAATAAGACACGTTTATTCAGCACCAAACTAATTACTCTCAAACACAGTACAGCACTACTTAGTTATACTTCCGAATCACTAAACGCTATTATCACACTCAAATATCACTTAATGCTATCACTCTGTATCGTAATTGAATACTGTCCTGCTGCGAATCGCGCGGCATATTTATATAAATAAATAAATTAATAAATAAATTAATAAATAAATAAATATTACAGGACGATAATTTCACACAGCGCCATCTAGCCCCAAACTAAGCATAGCTTGTAATATGGGAACTTGATTACGGATAGAATACTTAAATACTTTTGTAAATACATACGTACTATATGATACCACACCCAAACACAGAACAAACATTTATATTCATCACACAAATGTTTGTTCTGGGTGGGAATCGAACCCACAACCTACAGCGCAGAAGGCAGAGTTACTACCAACTGAGCTATAAGGCTTGTTATATATCCAACTCTATCGAAATTTCTCGTATGTGCGAGACTGATCGCGGTACTTACTATTGCTTAATCTGAGACTATCGTTCTCGGCGGTCATAAATCATCCTTTTTGTGCTATTTATAAACAAGTTGTTATTGTCTTATTTTCGTGAAACTATGTGAAGACCCGCGAATGTTTGTTTCTGATTAGCTTACCAATACGTACATGCATACATACGCACCTACTTTCGAAATGCATAACCGGTATTCTGCGGCAGTTGGGTAAAAATACATTTAAGTATAATTCGCAACAAACCACCTATAATTGAACCAAAAACTAAAATCTTCGTTTCGATTGTGTATTGGCTCTTGAACTGAATGAAGCCTTGCAAGGTTGCAAGACCTGTTCACTCGGTTCAGGAACCATTATAGTAATGTCTGCAATGTGAGACGGATAGATGCAGGTAGGTAAGTCAAATAAAGTACCTACAATGTTAAATTAACGGAAAATATGTAAGCATAAGTACAAGCCATAAAACGAGGTGAGGCTGTTTTCACGTAAAAAACGGGTGTCAAACCTACTTACTTAGCTACCTACTTAGAATTGTTGATAGATTAAGCCATATATGCCCAGAACTATTTTGTGTCACCGATTTATCTAATTTTTGGATATGTTATTAGTAATTAAATGTTTTAAAATAAAAAAAAGAGAGTTTTGAGGTTTGATTTACTGAAGGTGTATTATTTTCAGTGGGTCGTTAACGACCCCATGGGCATATCAGGTCTCACTATCAGTCTAGGCATACAGGTGAGTATCGTCATTTTGTTCCCGATACATGCATTCTTGGAAGTGGTGCATATCGAGTACGAGTATGGAATAGTAAATTTCATCTGCTGACAGCGTTTAGTTGAAATTATGCTTTCCAACGGCATTCATGACACTATGTCTTACAATGTGCTTGATTACATCTTTACTCAAGAACAGTTCAAATAATTAGTGGCTCACTGTTTTCTGGAAGACTAAGAACTGAGCAGTTTGTAGCAGTAGTTGATGACTATTCAGTCTGTCGAGATTATTAGACTCCTCCCCACCAGAATCACCATCTGATATTGCACCACACCCTGGCGGCTCCACATATACGTCGATAGATACATAGACAAATTGGTATTACACCTGCTCACGGGGTCGTTTTCGACCACATTAAATGTTTACCAAAATTTTGATACCAAAACGATTTTTAAAAGAAATACCTATATGTTATCACACAGCATAATAGGCACATCAAATTCTCGTTTTACTGTTAAAAATGTCCAGATTCAAAACAATCACAACTTTCCACTACCCTTTAAAAATTTGTTTTTTTTTTAATGCGTTAACAACAATAAGTTACTGATGACCTGATGTGTAAACATTCGTTTGATGGTAATTTTTCATAGGTTTGGTATATTTCTTGCACAAAAAATAATAATTACAAAGTACCTTTTTTCGGCATAATGGACCAGTAAGATATTGGCCATATCTACTGATGGTCTAGGTTCTAGTTCTAAGAAATGCATTACCTTAACTACTGTGGTCAACTACTTAGGTGCCTGCTCATAGCCAATACTGAGCTACTCTTCCTAAATTCACTTCAAATGACTGACAACTCAGTATCCACTCCTCTCACATGTATATTCCCTTTTCGATCTACATTTAAGCCCATAGACATTCATACGATTCTTCTGCTTCCGTGACTATCTTCTCTTCGCTTGATATGTGTATTATACCTCTATAATACTTACTTACGAAGCAAACATCAACAAAGTAGGTACATATCTACATAGTACCTACTCATTGGCACACAAAGGCATGCAACTTAGCTGTTAGGGCTACATCAATTGATTTGTACCTACATTAGTACTGGCATATATGCGTTACGTCTTCCGTAACATTTTCTGGAGCTTTCCGAATTCTGTGTTCTATGTGAAAGTGTCCTAACCTCCGGGGGGTTATAAAGCTGCGGATAGCGAAGCTTTTAAAAAGTAGTAAAAACTCTCAAACATTATTCCGGTAACAGTTGGCAGGTGAACTCGATCGATGCCGTGCCTTATTAGAATAATTAAAAAACTTCTTTCGAACTCAAATTGTTTTGCTTTGTTGTTGACAAACTTGTGAGCGTCAAACTGTGTTACGATACCGACCCCAATGTCTTCAAGAAGAGAGTTAATAGACACTTTCTGGGCAGACAAGCTCCATCATTGACCCCATCCTTGCATGTGGGAATTTCGAGGTCAAAAGCTGTCTAAATAAAACAAATGAAAAAACTGTGGAACTCTGGGAGTGAAGACAGAAGTATAAACTTCGTCGTTTTTAAACGTTTTTAAACGTTTGTCGTCTAATAGGTAGAGGCAGTCTTCGATCGGTCTTTACCTGTACCTCTAAGGATCGTAAAGATAACATGACTTTACTTTTGGTGTTCAAAAATAATATTTATAGTTTATTTGTTACATTGTACCTACATAATTTTATTACAAAAAAAAGATATTCAAATCATCCTAAGCCGGACAGATGCGGCATTGACCATAAAATCCCCATTATCTACCCCAACAAAACCGGTGGTTTATTAAACACTCGTTAAAAAATACTGCAGGGGATGCAGAAAATAATGGCCATTAATTTAACAAGCAATATATATACTTACTGACATACTTATACCTACATACATAATAATATCTTGCCTACATTATGGTTGCTTTTTTAATTTTTAAAGACCTTGAAGACCAGTAGACGTATGTTAAACGCGTAAGGGGGTGTGGGAAGACTTCACGATGGACCGACGACAATGTGGCGGTCACGGGTAGTCGATGGATGTAGGCGACCCTGTGCCGCTATTTATTGCATTGTATGGGGGAGGTCTATGTTCAATAGCGGACATATGTGGGCCGAGATGATGATGATGGTGATGAGTCGTGCGCTGGCCGAGACCAAGTACATTGAAAGCAAGAGAAGATGTGGCTTTATAATCCCGGCAATTTCATAAATTAAAAAAAATCTTGAGTTTTTAGGTAGGTACTCGATGTGATGAGAGAAAGACTAAACATTTAATTGACAGAGAGCTCTTTGTCCTGCCCAGTCATCAGTTCATCTGGGATCGGGCCTCCTGGTAAAGCGGCGCCAAGACATTTGGTCCAAGGTTGGTGCGTCTTTTATCTCACCAGATTTTTAAGTTATGACAAGGCCTTTGTTAAAGTCCACCTGGCTAGCTACCACCGTCTTACCTAAGGACGTCGTTAGAACGGTATTAAGAGGTAAGATTCCTCAGTTTGTTGAGGATTCCGGTTGAAGTGCTCTTCCACCTTCGGCCTTATCTCAACTTGGAACCAGGTGAGATGAAGGCGAAGCGCTTCCCCGACGTACAATAAAAAAATAAAAAAGTGGACTTATACAAAGTCCTACCAAACCAAGGAAAATATTGTACTCCCCTTGGGGATGGAGCCCGGGACCCCTGGATCTGACACCTGTGGGCAAACCACTACACCAGAGGCGGTTTGGCTAAATCCTTTAGTATGTTGGACCAGCACGCGGGTTTTTTCCTTGCCTCTGGGCTTATTAGGGATATTCAGGGCTTTTAGGTATGGCATAGTGGTCGTCTCACTTCATCACGTGTCAGAGAGCATACACAATTATTATTGAATTCGTTTTGTACGGGTAACTAAACGAACAAAGTCCTGTACGTAGTTCGTGTACGTACACGTACCGTACGAACAAGAAAGAAAAGCGTAACAATTCAGTTACTTTGTTATGAAAACTTCGGCATCTCTATCGAATGTCGGTATTCGGTAAACATGTTTTCTCGATCCACACTAGATTAGCTGAAACTTTATAACAAACGTAACTAAGTTTGAAAGTTTGGCGTAACATCAAACGAATACATTTTGGTGTAGGTAGGAGCTACCTCCTAGTCTTACCCCGGGCAATGGAATCGCTGGATTGTCGTCTTCCTAGCGACCACCCTACCCAACATCAAAGTCATCCTCACCCTGGTATGCCCAGGAAAGCTTCGAGATCAAGAGCTTACCCATTTCAAATAAATCTTCCTATCAAAGTATTGCAACGAATGTTTCACCGTGTAGGTACCGTCGATGCATGGGAGAGTGAGTGCCTCCTGGGAATCTTTGTTTCAAATAAAACCTTAGGTTACTTCTCCTGTATTTATATAGTGGTCGTCTATGTCACTGTAATAACCCTTATCGCCTATGTAGATAATGCAAGCAATACCTGCCCAGAACAGGAATCATCTTATATCAGGTCATACCCAGGAATCGAACCCAGGACCTCCAATAAGTGAGCCACACGCCGCTCTAATCAACCCTATATTGGTACATCGGTATGAAAGATTGAGTTCCTTAACATAGTGATTTAAAAAAAAAAACCAGGACATGAATTTCACGCAGCGCCATCTAGTCCAAACACAACCCACAGATACTATAATACCAAACTAAGCAAAGCTTCGGAGTAATCGAATATCGGAACTAGATTACGTAAATAATTCATGTATATATTTTTTGTGAATACATTCTTATCATACAATAAAAATGCTATAATAGTTCCAAAATTCGGAATCCGCGTCAGGCCTTTCCGGCTAGAGGAAAAGGATAAGGTTACTTCCCAGTAAACCCTTGATAGAACTGACAAATAAATAATGGATAATTAGGTACCTATTAGGTAGATGAATTAATGTGCAATCTGAATATGTAAAATCATCGTGTAACTAATTAACACGCACAACCCGAAGACAACCACGACGCACAACCAGAAGTGCTTGAAACCTGAACTAGAGACTTACGAAGTGAAGCCGTGCACTAAGGATTTAAATATATTTCTTACGGGGGCGTTACAATTGTTAAATATAATTTGTACATAGACAGAAATATTAGTTATTCATATCGTGTGAATAGGTATTATTGTGCTGGCAGAAGCGCCCATAGTAATATCCAGTCTATATAATAACAGGTTTTAGAAGCCAGACATACAATTAATATGCACTAGACCAATAATTTTCGGATTTACAGTTCAACTAACAAATTCTCCGATACCAATCTATATTTAAGTTCAGGAACAATTATTACTGACAACATACTCTTGAATAATTACTACTTTGACATGTTTTAGTGCACGAAACTGTACCTTAACATATCGCGATAAGGCTCAAGTATTTGGCGGTTAATTGCCTCCGATCACCCTGCGGGAAATGATGGAAACCGTTTACTCTACATGAAAGATAGATGAGAATGTTTGTGATTGCCGGGCTTAGACTGTGATTTGGAAACTCCCATACGTATTAATAATGAATGACAGGTGAAGGGTTCAACCGCATTTATGGTCTAGTTATTCGCCCACTGGTACCAGACCTAGTGGTACAGCTTCGATCGGGGGAAATGTACTTTGTGCGTGGTTTGGTGTTAGACTTTTTTAAGTCCGCCTGGCTACCACATCTAACCAAAGTCTGTCACCATAACAACGATTATAAATTGTGTTCCGGCATTTAGAGGTAATATATACCCACCCAGAGTATGTTGAAGATTCCGGGTGATTCGTTATTATATTTAGCACCAGGTGAGATGAAGCCAAGGGCTTCCTCGTCGTAGGTATAATAAGAAAAAAAACAAAAAAAAAAAAACGTTCCGGTCGTCTAGTCCACGTACCAATAGGTTAGGTACCTACTTATGGCTCTTTCAAGCCCTATACCCTGTAAGTCTCTTTCCTGCTATGAAGCTCCCTTGCTACGATTGGTAACAAGCAAAAAAATGACTGTTCGTATTGACATAGACATTTTTTATTTACTCTCAGTTCTTAACCTCGAAACTTGCCTATGCAAGGATGTGGTTCCTATTTATACGATGAAGCGAGCCTACCTAGAATATGCCTATTAACTCTCCTTGAAAACATTGTGGTCGTAACACAGCGGAAATACAGATGCTTGAAGCAGATTCCAAGTATTTAAATAGTAAAATATTTACAGTGCGCATAATAAATGATTTTCGAGAGCGCTAAGTCCGAGTAAGTGGAATATCAACCTGGTGGGGATGATAATTAGCTGTGCTTCTAAAATTCCTATTTGTACACACCGAAGACAATTCTGTAAAAAACAGACAAACTCGCCGCTTCATGACGATGGCCAGGAAATACTTTTCACATTTATAAGCCTCTTGGCCCTGCGCTCCATCGAGTCAAGCGCGGAAGATGATAAATGCCTGAACCATCCCAAAGGTGGCTGCAATACTGCATACAAGATCGAACTTGAGCTTTATACCTATTAATTCAAAAGCTGAATAGGTGTAAAGTATCGCTGGATAGCTATAAGGCCGCAGTTTGCGCTTTTTAAGCTCGAGACGCTAGCAAGTTGTTTTAGACTTTAGACCTTAAGACCTACTAATGTAGGTATTTATATTCGTATGAATAGAATAGAAGAATAGAATAGAAAAAAACTTTATTTGTAGCATCTGATCAATAATAATATGAATAAGTTAATGTTGGTAATTTTAACAACATATGTAAAAACAATGAAGTCAATAAAAAAAACAACAACTTTACTAAATTAGCCTAGTAGACCTAGTAACAAATTGGTAGGTGTCTTTCATTACCTTTCGCAAGTTAGATGCCACAAATTGGCGCATTCATCAATCAGCATTTGTTGCATAAATGAATATTAATTATACAACGCTGATCTTCCGTCGTAACCAGTGTTATAATAATAATAAGGACGAGAACAGAACAAAGTAAGTGATTATAAATAAATATAAGGGATGGAGGGAAATCATAATAAAACAAATAGTTGGGTGTAGCATATATATATACATATAACAATCAAAAAAAAGGTTTAAAATGCAGAAAACACAGCACAAAGGAAACAAGGTTACCTAAATACTTAAATAAAGCTAAAAAAGACGTTATATATTATAAAAACTGATAAATCGTTTTTGAGATCTTCGCACAGTTTCTGATGGTCAATAAGAAAAAAAATCAGCCTGAACTTGAAGCTATGAATACTCTGAAGATCTCTGATTGGGGGTGGGATGTTATTCCAGCAATTAGACGCTGCGTACCGAAAGCTGCCTCTAAAGGCGGCCGTGCGGTGGCGCTGCGTCGATAGCTGTTTCGAGCACCTACGCAAAGATTTGGATTTAGAGAACCAAGAGAGGCGTTCGTATAGGTAACTGAGTCTCGGAGTAACGGAGTCTCGTGTTTGATCACACCAAAAAGCAAACAAGCAAGGTGTAGTTTTTGTCTCGCTTTCATCCAGAGAATTGATCTTTGGTTGAGGAATGGTGAAACATGAGACCTATACGGTATTTTGAAGCAAAAACGAGCACATGCGTTTTGTACTCTCTGTATCAGGCGTTGCGTACGACTCAGCAGTAGAGGACCCGTCATAGTGTCAAGGTAGTTTAATCTAGAGAGTACCAGGGATTCAACTAACTGTATGAGCTCTTCACTTAGGTATGGCCTGATATTGTACAGTACTTTGAGCTTATAAAAATAAATTCGTACTGAATCCGTAATATGTTTTTCAAACCTTAAACTGGCATCAAAGTTTAGTCCAAAGTTGCGCGCCTCAAATATTCACTCTCAATATGAAACACCGGGTCACAAAATAAATAAAAACCGGGGTTTCGTTAGACGAAAGCGGATTCAGACTATGTAACGATAAGTGAATTAAGTAGGTAGATATGTGTACCAAATTGAGATTTCAGCAATTGTTGCATAAAGTAGTTAATATATATATTAAACGTAGATATTCAATTGTAATTATATAAAGTACCTAATTATATGTATTAATTCGAGACTGGCATGTTCATATAAGTACCTATACTGAGAAAACCCTCATTAAACAAAGATATAAAAAATATGTTCTAGTTGTATCTTTGAATATATTATCAACTTACTGACCCCGCGTAGTAACACTTGCATATATATATATTATATGACAAACCAGTTGGACCCTTCTGCGCTGTAGGTTGTGGGTTCGATTCCCACCCAGGACGAACATTTGTGTGATGAATATAGATGTTTGTTCTGTTTTTGGGTGTTGTATCATATGTATTTACAAAAAGTATTTAAGTATTGTATCCGTAATCTTGTTCCCATATTACAAGCTATGCTTAGTTTGGGGCTAGATGGCGCTGTGTGAAATGAATGTCCTGTAATATTTATTTATTTATTATTATTAATAATTGAATCTTGAACTGGGTAAGTAACACCCAAACACTGAACAAACATCTATATCCATCACACAAATGCTTGTCCTGGTTGGGAATCGAACCCACAGCCTACAGCGCCGAAGGCAGAGTTACTACCAACTGAGCTATGAGGCTTGTCAAATAAATGTTTTCATATGTTACCTCGTTACCGAATCTTAGGCACAGAATAACTAATAGTACTGCGTACCGAAGGATCACTCTCTAACAAGTCTTGTTTAGGTATAAAAATGTACCTACTCTTACCACTTGCACGCGATATTGAATCTTATCGTGTGGTACTAGCGTTCATATTCCGTTTGGCTCCGCTGACTTGGAACCGGTTTCGCGGTCAGAGCATAGGGTTCTCCCACTCGCCGATATAAATACACTTAAGTAATTTTATGTTAAAACTAGCTTTTGCTCGCGGCTTCGCTCGCGTTAAGAAGTATTTTTATTAATTAGGTAAGTATAGTTTTTGCGGCTTTACTTTTGTTTAGCGTGTGTAAAAATTTAGGGCCTACAAAACTAAAAACGAAAGTAGGTACATTATTCAACTTCTCCATTAACGTTCAGATTTTCTTTAGCCATTTTAAAAAAGTCTAACCGACATAACCTATACTTTCTTAGCGGATGCCTACGTCATAACATCTACCTGCATGCCAAATTTCAGCCCGATCCGTCCAGTGGTTTGGGCTGTGCGTTGATACATCACTATGTCAATCAGTCAGTCACCTTTGAGTTATTAAACCGAAACAAAACAAATGCAAAATCTCAAAATCCTTTCTTAGGGGATGCCTACGTCATAGTAGCTTTATGCATGCAAAGTCTCAGCCCGATCGGTTTAAAATTGACAAAGTTTCATACAAACTTTAATCCCCTATTTTATCCCCTTGGGGGTAGAATTAATCAAAATCCTTTCTTAGCGGATGCCTACGTCATAACATCTACCTGCATGCCAAATTTTAGCCCGATCCGTCCAGAGTAACGCACCACAGACTCAGATTATCTCTTTCCTGCAAACAATCTTACAGACTTGCCATTTCGAAATTAAAATGGAACTACGTTTGTATGGGAAAGTGAGCTTTCATCCTCGCACCGCGAAATATCTCGCATGTTTTGTTTTGTACTGCTACGGAAACGGTGCCGTCATTCTCGGTTGCGATGGCAGCTACTGAGCTCAACTCCATGCTCCATAGCACATACGAACTGTGCGCAATTAATAAATTAAATTAATATTACAGGACATTCATTTTACACAGCGCCATCTAGCCACAAACTAAGCATAGCTTGTAATATGGGAACTAGATTACGGATAGAATACTTAAATACTTTTTGTAAATACATATGATACAACACCCAAACACAGAACAAACATATATATTCATAACACAAATGTTTGTCCTGGGTGGAAATCGAACCCACAGCCTACAGCGCAGAAGGCAGAGCTACTACCAACTGAGCTATGAGGCTTGTTAATTGCGTGCACATACCATCAAGATTACATATGAGTGCGCCGAGTTGTATACAAAAGGAGATTTTTTAATGGTAAGTATATTGTAAGTGAAAGGTAGGATGAGCGAAAGCTGAGTAGGGAACTAGTCCAAATCTCATTGATTCATCGTATGTTTTTACGACGTGTAAGCACTTGGCATTCATCTCACCTGGTTACAAGTTGAGATAAGGTCGAAGGTGAAGGCGCACTTCACCCGGAATCCTCAACAGAGGATCTGGCCTCTAAATAAATACCTCTAAATGCCGGAACACAACAATTTTAGAATTGTTATTACGATGACGACAGAAATTCTAATCCAGTCCTACCACCAACCAAACCGAACACAATATATTGTACTCCCCGTGGGGATCGAACCCGGGACCTCTGGATCTGTAATCGGTGGGTTGAACCACTAGACCACAGAGGCGATTAAAATTCACTTTTTACTCTTCAAAAAGATAATAGGCATTTTCTGAGAAGGTTCTCACGATCGTAGGCCTCATCCTTGCGCAAGCACGACTGGCGCTGTCATACCTACACAGCCTTGTTAGTCTAAAACAC
This sequence comes from Venusia cambrica, assembly GCA_951394065.1. NCBI lineage: Eukaryota > Metazoa > Arthropoda > Insecta > Lepidoptera > Geometridae > Venusia > Venusia cambrica. The sequence continues at coordinate 3,077,928 of OX596048.1, read as the reverse complement.
TCGCAATACTTGACAGGCAGAATGGATAAAACAATAATGGTTGCACGCATGAAAAAAAAGTTTGTTCGGTAACGGTTCAGTAAGCTCGTTATATAAACAATAGCGTTTGAACGGCCGAAACTTAAGATGATATTTACCACTTTTCTGTATCACTGAAAAATTAGAACAAGAAAAACGTACGCCCTGATATTGCCCCACGGAAAGTAGCAACTTGCCTACTGACTGACCAGGGACCGTACCGGCGACGGCGTAGCCGATCTCCATTGGCTTAAAATTAGCTTCATGAGAACTAGAAACGATTTTTACCTACCGGGTATCACAAGTGTCAAATACAAAATGGCGTTTCCCATCTTAAAAGTGAACACATGTTATGAAACCCGTCCATTCAGTACATTTTGACGTTTAGATGACAGATTCGGTACCGCGTAAGGCAGATGGGCTTCAATAATTGTTTTGCCATGGTTCGTATCTTTATTGGATGAATAACTTGAAGCCGGTTACCGTAGAGCACCGGTTATCAATACCATCATCCGAATTATTCAGCTTTCGGCAAATTTAGGATACATATTTGGGTTTTTCTGGACACTATATGTTATTGCAGTGTTCAGAGTAATTTGTGTGTGTCTTTTTCGTTTGTTTGAGAGCCATGGAGAGTGTTGGGTTGTGGGCGATTTTGGGTAGTATCTACCTACTTTATGTTACCTATTGCCGTGTTCAGAGTAATTTTTATGTCTTTTTCGTATGGTTATGAGCCATGGAGAGAGTTGTGTTGTACCTTCTATAAGTGACCTACCTATTGCCGTGTTCAGAGTAATTTGTATGTGTCTTTTCCTTATGGTTGAGAGCCGTGGAGGGAGTTGTGTTGTAGGCCGCTGAAGATCTTCGAAACCTAGAGCGCATGGACAGGGAGAAACCTTCGAAAGAACAGCCAGCCTATGTGCTTCTGAGCTGTATTGTGAGTTCGATTCCCACCCAGCAATAACATTTGTGTGATGAATATTGATGTTTGTTCTGTGTAGTATTGTATTGTATGATGATACCTACATACAATACAGTATTATTTCCAAAATCTAGTTCCTGATGAATAGGTATTGATGTAGGTTCTGTGTTGTATTATATGATGATACATACACATCAAACAATACAGTATTATTTCCAAAATCTAGTTGTCTTATTACAAGCTTTGCTTGGTTTAGGCATGATGGAAATAAATCATTATTCTCCTGCCCTTATCCCACGCTAGGTGGGATCGGCACAACATGTTCTCTTCTTCCACTCACTCCTATCAACCGTCAACTCTGCATCTACTTTCATACCCATGTCCTCTTTCACACAATCCATCCATCTCTTTCTCGGCCTTCCCTTGCTCACATGTCCATCCACGCTCAAATTCATAACCCTTTTGGTCAAATGACTATTATCCCTCCTCATTACATGCCCATACCATGCCAACCTAGCACTCCTCAACTTTTCTAAAACTGGTGCCACTTTCAAACTTCCCCTTATAAACTCATTTCTGATCTTATCTAACCTTGTCACCCCACACATCCATCTTAACATTCGCATCTCAGTAACATGCACTTTCCTCTCATCCGTCTTCTTCATAGCCCAACCCTCTGATCCATGCATTGCGACAGGTCTGATGAATATTACAGGACATTTATTTCACACAGCATGAAATAGTCCTGTAATATTTATTAGGTATTATTTATGCTTCTCTCAGAAAGTATGGCACTTCATCATGAAACACCCACCTTTTTATTTATAAATAATAAGCAATTAAGTATAAGGTATATAGGTTTTATTTACATATTTGATTCTAAAATCTAATTAAGTGAATATGCGGTTGTCTCAATTTAACACATACTAATCTGCCACTCTGCCAAATTCTTCTGATCAAGGCTGCTGAGGTGACAACCTCAGAAACCTAACTGTAAATATACATAAATGTAAGATAACATATTATGATTAAAACAAAAGTTAAATTAGGGTTATTATTAGATAAGCATTTCCTAATTGTGGTAAACATAAAAGTCTTTTTTATTTATTTTATTCTAATCTTCCACTATGATTTGTCCGCCATTCTCAACATTTGCTCTTCAGTTCCATTTGCTCTTCACCACCAACTCCACTCCTCAAGGGAGTGGAGGCTATAACAAGTCCTCCTTTGGTGCTATAAAAAGCCGGGGGCTCCAATATGTAATCGGTTTTCTGAAAATAATAGGACCTTATTAGAACAAGTTGGAGACAAAAATTCATCAAGCCATTCTTGTATTTGCCAAATAAGTATGTATGGCGGTGGTTTGCTTGATGTAGAACAAACAGCAGTGCACTTACTGCTGTTGTATTGCTGCTGCAATACACACCCACAAACTAATTCCAACACTTCACGCAAGTACTATCCCTCCATTTCGGGCGAAGTCTTCGTGGTCCCCGACCCTATAGAGTTAAGTCGGGATGCTACAATCGAAACGAAGAGCCGCAGTCATTTTGCAGCAAGATTTCCTCGTCTTTGGGAAACTATTCGAGGGGACGGCATATCTAATAATTACCACTCATGACGTAAGTAAAACGTGGAAAACTAAGTTAACGCACATTTTACTTATAAATTTATTAGAATTACTTACTTTTCGTGTCTACAAAGCACTCTAAATAAATATTTAGAACATTTTCTCATATATTTGTTTTTGTTTTGTGTTTACAAATACAAACTCGCATTAGAGGTGTGACTAATAAATTAATAATAGTTAGATAACCTAATATTAGCAATGTATATTCGTAATAGGTATTGGAATCTTTGGTATAATATTATTTTATAATAGTTAAATATTAGCCTGATCCAAGATTCGTTTCGTGAACTTCGCCGCGGTGGCTGTGATGGCGCTTAGTATTGTCGCTCTGCTCTGCCGTTAGTGTTATGTGTTCTCGTACGTAGATACTGAAGCGCTGTTCTTACTAGCGTCCATGCGAGCTAGGGTGAGATGAATAGTTATTCTATGATTTGATTGATATGCGTCTAGAAGTGAATGAATCTAAGTAAATACTAATAGTTTCTGTGATCGATATTGGTCTATTAATGAATGAATTTGTATGAATGATATTTGTCTAGAAGTGAGTGAATTTGAGTAAATAATAGTCTCTGTGATTGATATTCGTCTGCTAATGAGTGAATTTGTGCGAATGATATATGTCTAGTAGTGAGTGAATCTAAGTAAATAATAGTCTGATTGATATTCGTCTGCTAATGAGTGAATTTGTGCGAATGATATTCGTCTAGAAGTGAGTGAATTTGAGTAAATAATAGTCTCTGTGATTGATATTCATCTGCTAAGGAGTCAATTTGTGTGAATAATAGCAATAAATAATCATTGTTGGTAGGTACCTACATAGGTAATTAACTTTTTAAATACGCCAACTTATCTTTATTTTCGTTCACAGTCCTAAGCCTCATAAAAGATGAAGAAAAATTTAATAACCGTTACATTTACATTATGTACGTATCATAATATACTTTTATCCGATTATGGATACCTACCCAAAGAGAATACCTGATAGAATATCTATTAAACGCCGTAAGTAGCGTTGAATACAGAATCGGAATCAGTCGAAACACTACCTATTATTTGACTATTACATTATAATAGGTATCATAACATAATCCCAGCAATTAAATAATACGAAAATATGACCCTAATACACCATCTCTATTACAAACTCTCATCACATTGGGAACTTCTTCTTCTTCTTCTTTGATTGGCCTCTGCGTTTCGTTGCGTTTTATGCAAACACAACGAAACACACCATTTTTCGGTTTTATGATTAAAATAATTAGTTTTAAGGTAAAATTACTATTTTATACCTAGAAATAAAAAATAATAAGTACTACAGAGTATCAATAAATGACATTCTAATTAAAAAAATATGGTAGATCGCATTTTTATTAAAACGTTGCGTTTCGTTTATTTAATATTTGTTTCTTATTGAAATCCCTAATCCATTGTATGCTAGGAGTCCCATCTTAACATTGACGAACTTCATAAAGAACGGCGGTACCATTGCAGACTTATCGATTGATGAAGATGGAGATGAAATCAATGGATGACAATGAACTTCGGCGAAATGCCCGGTAGCCTCACAGTATACTAATTTGTATACTTTTTATACTATACTAAGGTGACAAACACACCTGAACTAAATTATAACTAAATTTCGTATATTTAGCTCTATAAACGACACCATAACATGAGCTTGGGAAACCAACCTATTCAATAAGAGACATGATAAATTAAATTAATTTAGTTTATTACTAAAACATGTCCATCAGACGATGGCCAAACTTATTACTGTAACAATGTTTCCATACAATATCCGAAAATATAAAAACATTGGTAGAGTCTTATTAAATATAAAATAGAAAAATTATTATAGAATTCTAAAAATTCAATCTTATTTCTAACGATTACATTATTCTAATTTGATACCTAAGTCAGCTATTTTCGATAATAAGTGCATACCTAAAGAACTGTCTATGGTCTATGGCCTGTAATAGGTGCGCAGGATACAATACGTTCTAAAAAGTAATATTTTATTACCGACTTTGAATGTCTATGAAATCGTGTTAATAGCCACATATAAATGTATACGATTACATAAACTAATTACAGCTATTCCAAGGAAATACAGTTGTCGACAACAAATACTAAAATACTAAAATCTATATCCTAAAATACATGAAAATGGCTAATTCCAATACACACATTAGCCTAAGTTGCCTATTGGGACATAAACAATGAAATTGGCAGTCAATCATGTAAAATAATTTAAATACGTCACGCCTCACTCGATCAAACAGTCTTATCCATTGCGGAATCAATCAATCAATTTTGTATGAACCACGCAGCTGCAGGTTATATGAATACTTTGAATGCTCAAGTTGATTAAGCTACACTTAAACATAACTTTACCCTATCATCCGATTACACGCATTTCATACGCATGCGTACAAAAAAATGTCGACATAACCGACGCAGGGCATTTTCTGGCGAATAACTTACAGACATTAATTAATTAATTTTCTCTTCAAACTTAGCACCAATTATAAAAAAAAACTCATGATTGCCAGAATAAAGATGCTTTTGTATCACAGGTTGAAACTATATATTGCATGCCGATAATTATGGCACTGTTCATATTGACAAGTCGTTTTCTCCACATCACACTAAGACGGGGCTTAGCGTAATTTGGAAAGTAGACTCCATAAGAATTGTACGCTGCTAAAATACTATTACATGGGGACAACAACATTTGGGTACATTGCATTGTCATCTTTTACACAAATGCAGGCGAAAATTATTAGCGTGACTCCATTGAAGAAGGCATAGGTATTAGGAAGAAATTGTTCACACAATACGTAATGTGCGCGAATATAATTGCGACTGCATTCATGAAATACATGAAATATCTATACATAACCATAAAAGAAGATGACAAAAATTATATTATTGATGATTTTTTCTAGTTATCCCGCAATTAGTTAATACTAAAGCCATAAAAATTAAATCATCGTTTGAACATTACATTAAGTAATCACTGGTTATTGGTGAAGCCGAACAATAACTCGTTGGGTGCTGAACAACTTGCTGTCGATGAACAACACACCGTGTGTTTCTCAGCACCCAACGAGTCAAGGCTAGCAGCATCGGTTGCCTCAAATAACAAAAATATGCAAAAATCGCCAGAATCGATAGGCACAATACAGACAAGGTAACACCAGAGTTCTAAAATCTGCAGCTTAACGTTTTTAAGTTTTCGCGATTACATTTTATGGTATCTAGGTTCAGGCGGGGCTAATAAGATAGAATGATCACTATTGCCCTATTCATTTTACCATAGAGGTCGCCAAGTAGCAAATCAGCACACGGTCTTTCAGTGACATTAAACCATAAAAGAAGGTCACCAGTATACTAGTTGTAGTACAGTATACTAGTACTAGTACACTTTTGCTATGTGGTGTAGTAATTATTGATGAGTCATTAACCTCATCGCTTTTATATATTATTTACTAACAACTTGTGTTTTTATTTTATAGATTGTATAGTAACCCTCCATAAAAAAAACAAAAAGGGAAAAAATCGAAATGCCGTACGCCAAAACAAAGAAGTTGAAGTTGAAGTTATGAGCTGTCAAATAACGTTCCTCCAGTAAAACGAATGCGGCAATAATTATAATTGTATCATATTCGCGTTATGAATCCTTGCTACATAAAAGGTGTCAGGTCATTGCGCAGTTCGGTGGTTTCCTTCAAGACCCGGTAGAAGTTGGTAAGGTTTTTATAGGTCGGTATCGTACCAGGCGGCAACGTTGTTGTTGTCGTGCGGCGGTTCAGGAAAAGCCAGGTCGGCGGAGGCCGCGCCGGCGCCGTCGGTGTCGCCTATATCCATATCCATCCCGAAACCGCTGCCAATCTCCAGACCCTGCATCGAGTCTATCGGTATTTGATCGTATCCTGAAAGAAAACGGCAGGATATCTATAGAGAAATGCTTGGTATGAACTGGCCGAGCGCATTCGCTGATCGTAAGGGTATTTCACCATTCAATATTTGACTAGGTTGAAATAATTATTGATTGTGTCCTAATTTGTTAGTCACTATCCGTTATCAACAGTTTAAACATGATTTACATTTACAAATGTTATAATGAGACAAAAATTCACAACCCCGACGGTTGAAGCTGAGTATCAATATGATACAGAAATTCGGAATCTGCGTCAGGACCGTCGTGGCTCAGTTGGTAAGAGCGTTTCCGGCTTTAGGAAAAGATGAGGGTTCGAGTCCAGTCGCGGGTTGTGATTTTTTGTGTTATTTTAACATTTGTAAATATTGTGACCAAGAGCTTGGACTTTGAAATACAAAAATAAAAAAAGATATAATTTACATTTGTTTTGAAACACAATTTTTTATATATGTTCAAAAACGCTATGAGAGCAAGGCACAGTTAGAAAAGAGAAGCAAAAATCGAACCAGTCGAGTCAAATGCTTGAGAATGGTACAGCGAAAGCACACGTCAAGTTTCATTAAAATAAATGGTACTTATAAAGAGTTTTACTCCGTAAAGTGTTTTAAAACATGGAATGGTTGCTTAGTAGTGCGAGAATTTTCACATGATCGCACAGTAATAGTAATAACTTACCTTACCTGTGACTAAACATATTAATCCGACATCTATAGGTAAGCAACATAAGGCAAACATATTGTAAAACGGGTTTTGTGAGCAAATATGTTTCTGTAAAAGCCAGCAGGGATATTAGAGGGTTCACTGTGAGTTACCAGTTAGATTAGTAATAAAATCACCCATACGCAAGTTAGTAAGTGCATATAAAGAAAACGGTAAATGCATAAAACACAAATATAAATATTCCCATCACCTGTGTTTAGTGATAGATAGGTCCCGGATTAAGCTGCATGTAAAGAAGAGAGAAAACATTGTATTTATACATTTGTTTGAATAATAAAAACAGTGCGGGTAATATAAATTGTGAATAATAATTTAGTAGATAAAATAAACTAAATAAAATATATAGTTAGTGATACCGAGGATATTGCAGAATAAAGATATTCTACACTAACAGCTTTTCTTTGCAACAAATTGTGAGGAGATAAATAGCTAAAATCATGCCTTCTGTAAAATTGTTGAATTTTCATACGAGCGTAATTTAATCATAATACTCTAGGGTTGATATTCCATGCCAACGCTCAATGTAAGTTAATCTAAGGAGCCATAGTAGAAGGCACTAAAATGTGCATCGAAAGTAAAACCTGAAACTACAAGTAAGACCGTGATTTCAATAATAGCCGTGAATTCGTGATCATAGATTTATGTAATATCGTAGTGAAAAACCCATAAATCTAAGTGTTAGTTGACCAAAAACCAACTACAAAATGGCCAAGTCTTACCTTGCTGGTGGAAGGATGGCCGCGTACCATACAGCCCCTCATAGCCTTGTTCTGGCCCGAGCATGTCCTAATGAATGGGGAAAATTACGGTAAACAAAAAGTAAAATAAACAAAAATAAATATCTTGGTAAAACTAGCTTTCAACATTACAACATAATAGTAGATAATTATACAGTAAAAACGAATTCTAACTTGAAATACACTTAAAAAACAAGAAAACATTTAAACTAAAAAAATACATTCAGATAATATGCCAAACCTTTCAGTGGTACTGACTACTGCAAAGTACTGACTTTGGAAAAAAATTACAACAAAAAAATTGTATCATCATTCACGGTCTAAGCTTTATCGCTCGGCTTCAGTCCATCCACACATGAAATCACAGCCCGCAGATGTCTTAGACTAAATAATAGGATTATATTTTGAAGAGGTTTTTAAGATCATTCTACCAGCATACAAGTAGAAAGTCAAGAACCTCGGGATAGTACATTTTTCACTAAGAGATCTCATCATCAGTGCTCTTTTATGCAGCTCTTCTCTGATTATCTAGCACCATGTCTGCCATCACCAATATACCTGCCAAGTATGGTGATTATAGGTAATGTTTTGGACTCTGTCGAACTGTGGACATAAATTAATGGTCTGTTGATGTGTTGTGATACCAGGAATGTATGAGCTTACCTGTAAGTCAGGCTGCATTGCGAGATCGTTGGGCCACATCTGGTGGTCATCGCGGAACAGCGAGTTGGTCAGCTCCATAGAGAGCCTCTTCTTGTAGTCGTGAGGCTTGTCCTCGGACATACGGAACAGCACTGCAGCAGCATACGTTGCCACTCCTGGAATTGATAATTGATATTGCCTTGCAGTTTTCGGTAATGTATCAAGCAATTTCTGCGCTGTAGGTGGGATTCCCACGCAGGACAAACATTTGTGTGATGAATATTGATGTTTGTTCTGTGTTTGGGTGTTGTATTCTGCCGTCATAATGAAGAAAGACGTTTCTACATAAAACATAAAACGGAGAAAATAAATGTTTTTTATCTCGAAAATTTAAAAATTTGCTGTGTCAAAAATACTACTAAAATTAATGATTTTATTAAGCGATGGTTTGTATTGTGGTTTGACCTATCGAAATATAATTACTTATTTTAATAAATTTAACGTTATGTATTTAAAAATATACATTTTCACTTTCTTTTTAGTAAAAAAAATACGAGAAAATATGTCATACTGAAATGAAAAGACGTTTCTGGCTAGAAACGTCCTTTTTATTTAGTAATCTAGTAAGTGTCTTTCTTGCTTAGCATTAAATAATGATAATAGATTCTACTCAACTATATAAAAAAGACGTTACTAGCCACTTACTGCTTTTTAAACTTGTAATGTCGAACAATTTAATCAATTAACTTATAAATTACCAGTAGATGCGCCCTTTTTAAATTTAATTGAATACATTCTTATCAGCTGTTTCTAAACGGAATAGAAGAAAATAATATTATTATCTATTACGTAAAACCAAGTATTTTAATCAGCTATTTTTAAATATATATTTATATACAGTTTATCAAGACAGAATAGAAAATCATGAATAAACATTATAAGAACAACACAAAAGTCTACCTATATAAAAATAACAGGAATACAAATCACTAACATTTGAACAAACATTAAAACATTTTAAGTAACACGTATCATAATAGGAACCAGAAAGTTAATTCTTATAGCTTTGTGAATTACCTAGGTACCTACTTAATCTACATAATGCATTAATCCTGTTCATAGGTTTGAGTAAAATCAACACTATATTTATAAGTAGGTATATTGTTCCAAAACGATTGTTCTGTTTTCGGGCATTACTTCGGGCATGTCTTCAATCTTACAAAAATCTTCCACAATCATTACTTTTACAGTAATGTTTGATCTGGTGTTCTAATACTGCTTGGTAAAAATCTTCAAAATCATAGATATCTATGTTATTTTGATTCGTAAAACGGGTATTTATTGCGTATCATGGACAGCTCTACCTGATGGTCAAATTTTTCTGAAGCCATGTAGGTGTGACCTGCCTCTAAATATTTATATCGTCTCAAAATTAACGTCAGCTGAATTAATAAGATGCAGAAAATATGAGCATAAGGTCCAGTTTTTATTCTGACCGGCACAGTTATCTAACCAGATGATAACATTTTTCAGGTGTCAATTTGCTTGCAAGAAAGCTCTGAAGCAGCTTGTTATTAAAAAAAAAATCCATTTTTCAAATCCCAAGATAGCAGTATAGGTTTGAAGAGGGGGATTGTTCTTTTTGTCACCTATTGGCACATAACTTTCGTTAAATACAATTATTCTGGGACAAAACATGACAACTTTGAACTCATCCATATGAGGCAGCATAATTACTTTCTTCAAATCAGCTACAAAATAGGCCGTGTCTGAATTAATACTTGCGTTATTTTGTTTTTCAGCATCTATTTTATACGCTGTCCTGGTTGATATAGAATTTTTTCAATGTCTATCGTAATCTCTGCATTTTTGTTATTTTTTTTACCTTTTCTACTTGTACTCCGGATTGTGGATAAAAGACATCAAGAGCCAAACGCCTTGACCGCTTGGACGCAACTGAATGCTCAGAGAGTGACCGCGAACCCCACATCCCCTTTGCAACGTAGTAATACTAGGTAAAAAAGGCGCTTCTGCCACTTGCGTCTGAGTATTTTTAATAATACTAAGATGAAAAAGCATATTTAACGCATAAGCGTCTTTCCTTCTTATGATAAAACAGATATGTCTTTTCTATCTTTAATTGAGTAAAAACTTTGTAGTCAAATAAGACGCTTCTACGTATATACGTTTTTTTAACGTAGTATAAGTCAGAACAGCCTTTTTTATTTAGTAATCTTCAAGACTTAATAGCAGTTAAGTCTCATTTATTAGTGCAAATAATAGGGTTGCGATTTGTTTAGGAAGACAATTCAAGTACCATTAGATGCGTCTTTTTTTGCTGATTCCGAATATGTATACAACTCATTTTCGAAAAAAATGTTAGATGCGTCCTTCTTCTTTAGGACGGCAGTATTGTATGATAACTATGTATTAACAAAAAGAAACCGTTATGTCGTTCCCATATAACAAGCTTTGCTTAGTTTGAGACTTGATGAAGCTGTTTGAAATTAATGTCTTCCCTGAGCTAGCATGAACTACATAAAGCAGTCAGACAAATTGGAATTGGGTCTGTCTGTCGCTATTACAACAATTCATAATCATTGTGTTCCGGCAATTAGAGGTAAGATAACCAGTTCCTCAGTCAGATGAGGATTCCAGATGAGATGAAGGTGCGCTTTCCCGTCATACAATAAAAAATAAAAATAAAAGTAATGCAATCTCCTTCCTATCTGTTATATCATAATCTTAATAAAGGGATATGAAACGCAATTTCCCCGTTTTCAGTTGTATTCTTTGGTGAAATCCTGAGCTTTAACTGCCTTTGTGGTCTATTGAGTTGGACGCCAGTTTGACACTTAACAGTAGGTAGTTTTTTTGTAAAATGTTTGTTGTGTGAGTTTTTAATGTATTTTTATATGTTTTTTCCTATTGTTTGTGTTTTCTCAAATACCTGTTGTACATTTTCTTTTTTATTATTATTTATTATGTGCTGCTTACTTGTGTAAGTATCAAATAAATGATTTTTCTTTCTTTCTTTCTTTATTGGTTCTCCACTTGTGTCAGAATCAGAGGTCCAGGGTTTAATCCCCAGGAGTACAATATTGTGCTTGGTTTGGTTGGTGGGACTTCGTTTAAGTCCGCCTGGCTAGCTACCACCATCTTACCTAAACCCGTCGCTATAACAACAAGTCTAAATGGTTGTGTTCCGGCATTGAGGTAAGATAGATTCCTCAGACTGTTGAGAATTCCGGGTGAAGTGCGCTAGATAGAAAGGCCAAGGACTTGCCCGTCGTACTATAAAAAAAAGAATACATACCTTCATTCCGTGAATGCAGCAGCTCGGTAAGCGGAGCGGTGGCCCCCTCAGCCTCTATCATCTCGGCGCCTTCCTTCTCCACGGCCAGCTCGCAGAGCACGCCAGCTGCGACGCGCTGCCGACAATATACCAATGTTTAGAACGTGTAAGAGTTTTTGGTGCTATATCGCCCAGTTAAAGGTGATCATGGCATCTACTAATCACTGGCCAGGACCTGTGAAAGCCTGCTTGTGATCCGCTGCCAATTCGCCGTGATCCGTAAGTGAGTGGGAGAGCCAGTGGGAAAACTTCTGGGAATGTTCGCTCTGTCATAGATCTATTTTTAAACCGCCTCTGTGGTCTACAGTCCATCAAATCTAAGAAGTACATTTTGACGTTTCGCATTTCTTATTATGCTATAACTTTGTTCAAACGTAGACACAAAATATTACAAACAGTAATTCTTATAATGTCGAAAAATTATTTACTCAGATAAATAATTCTATTTATTAAACATTCCTGTACATTAATCTATATTTGAATCTCGTAAAACTAGTTTAAAACATAAACAATCAGTAAAATTGTAAATGAGGTTCACGTTTATACAATGTTATGTCATTATGTTGTTTACAGTAGTGCTGGGACAGTTTTAAATTCTTGAGTTTCCAAACAATCGGTAAAAATATTGAAATAATTTAATTAATCGAAGCGACTTTTTGGCGGAAATTCAGTGAGATAGTGTTGTGTAGTGCGCGAGCGACCGAAAGAGCTCCCACGGAATAACTTCGCCAGCTAGTTCCATGCGCGATCGGTCCGAAGTTTAGTTCAGTAGTTCTTCGAATGACTTGCCATATATACATAAATAAATAAATAATAAAATTGAAAATTTTAAAAATAAAGATTAAAAACTAAAATCTGAAAACAGAAAAATCATCTTGGAAGTTGATCGCGTGTTCACTTATGCTTGGTGCTACATTTTATTTTTTGACTCGGCTGCAACTTCTGGACTGTTTCTGCTTTATACATAGATCTTGGCTAAACTCATACTGGACTCTGATTACGCAAACGTTATTTACTGTGGCAAAATGTCAACAAAAGGACGTACTCGCAGTTGTACTTTGAACTCGCAGGTTCGTGAACTAGTTGTAAAATTACATGAATATTTTGAACGTGAGTCACAAAACGGCGGCCCTCTATTGCCAGTGACACAAGTACAAGAACGTGTCCGTGAAGCACTCGGGATTGGCACCGTAGGGAAGGTCGTCAAAGAAAAGTATGGACCATCAGGCACTGCAGGCAATGTACTACATTCACCGAAGAAAATAAAAAAGAACAAACCTGTAACGGGTATCGATCAATTCGATAAAGACGCCATTCAAAACCACGTCTACGGTTATTTTACAAAAGATGAATATCCAACTTTGATGAAGGTACGGCTATCATTGATAGATGCTAGTTTATACAAAAAAAAAACGATAAACGCAAGACAATTATGGAGAGGCACGACATTGTCTTGAAAAGAATAACATTTTTACGAGAAATGAAGAAAGTAACGAATAAGCGCTACATATTTATTTTACTTCTATCTGAGTTTCTAGTTTTATCAAAAAAGAAAGCGATTGTTTCCTACCTATAAAGTATCAATATCGATTTTTCAATTTCTCAATAATATCGGATATTTTCGATGGCGATTATTTGGTTCACATCCCTAGACAAGTTGATCTGACAGCTGTCATAGTGTACTTCTTAGATTTGATGGACTATAGTTGTTGTCCACCGGTGTCAGACCCCCTCTGGGTCTGATGTCCCGGGATCGATCCGCAGGGGAGTAACGTTATGCTTGGTTTGTTTGGTGGTAAGACTTCAAGCCGCCTGGCTAGCTACCACCATCATACCTAAGTCTGTCGCCATAACAACAAACCTTCTTAATTGCTGTGTTCCGGCATTTAGAGTTAGATAGCGAGCTAACCCATTCATTGAACAAATCATAAAAAAAACTAAACGAATAGCAAACACCTCTCGGCCGGCAACTATCATAGCGATAACGTTTGACAAAGGTCAGCATGTTTACCTTGGGTTTACTTGGACCTCAGTGCTATTGCCGTGGCGGTCGCGGCTAAGAATCGACCATACCAACTGAACATTAATGTCATAAAAGCCGACTAAGGGAACACCAGACGAAAGGCAGCAGCTATTATCTATGACAAAACCCTCCAGAAGCTTCAGCGGATGCTGATGATTATGATTGTTTTTTTTTATACAACTACAAGAACAAGCAAATAGCTCACCTGATATTGAGTGCATCTCTTGCCTATAACAATGCGTTATTGCGTAGGTCACATCCACAAAGAACATAGACTACACGGCACTGCAATGCACCCGTCAACTTGAAGCCTCGCGTGCGTAATATCACCGAACATGATGATGAAGTGCTATCAATGTCTGAGACTAGTTGGAAATATAGTACTTACCTGTATGTTCTCAATCTCATTGAACAGCAGTTGCACGAAGATCGGTATGACGTTCTGTTGACGGATCAGCTGGCGGTTCAGATTCTCGCGAGCCAGGATGTGGAGCGCGCCCACGGCTCCTTCGACGATCTCTTCCATGCGCACTCCGTCGGCATACGCGCCGCCCGCGCCGCCGCCGCCACCGGACGATGTGCGTTGCTGGATCGATAGATACGATTGTAAATAATAGTAAATGAATATTACAGGACATTAATTTCACACAGCGCCATCTAGTGACATGATATTTCATGTATTTTCCAAAAAAAAGTATGTATGTATTCTATCCGTAAACTAGTTTCCGCCGCCGCCGGACGATATGCGTTGCTGGATCGATAAATACGATAGTAAATGAATATTAAAGGGCATTAATTTCACACAGCGCCATCTAGTGACATGACATTTCATGTATTTGCCAAAAAAAGTATGCATGTATTCTATCCGTAAACTAGTTTCGGCCGCCGCCGGACGATGTGCGTTGCTGGATGATAAATACGATAGTAAATAATTGTAAATGAATATTACAGGACATTAATTTCACACAGCACCATCTAGTGACATGATGTTTGATGTATTTTCCAAAAAAAAAGTATTTATATATTCTATCCGTAATCTAGTTTCCGCCGCCGCCGGACGATGTGCGTTTCTGGATCTATAAATACGATTGTAAATAATAGTAAATGAATATAACAGGACATTCATTTCACACAGCGCCATCTAGTGACATGACATTTCATGTATTTGCCAAAAAAAGTATGCAAGTATTCTATCCATAATCTAGTTTCCATATAAAAAGCTTTGCTCAATTTGGGGCTGCAGCGCTGTGTGAATTGCCGTCCTGTATTATATACATATTTTTTTTTATGATTAAGAAGAAGAACTTCACATTTAACCTATCTTTCATTCTTTCTTCGTGTGAACTGTGTAACAGCTACCACGTTTACATAGATAATAAATTCAGCAAAGTGGAATAAACCCAAATAAGTATTACACTCACCCGCTGGGTATCATTGAAGGCTCTCATGAGGAGTCTAACAAGATGATGAACAGCCCCATGCTCGCGCAAAGGCGCAAAGTTAGCAGGACTCAGCGCCAAGTTACGAACCAGACCCACTACCGCCTTGACCAGAGGCCAACGCGATGGTGGTTGCAGGAGTTTCACGATCACCTGGAACAACAGTATTTACAATATGATTAATCGGTCACAACATGTAGTGCAAGCTTTGATGCCGCCGAGGAGGCGACCATGTATGTCCTTATTACGCAGCCCTGGAAGTGGCAAGATTGGCGAAACATCTTTTTCTAGCAGCCCGATCCAACATTTTGTTGAAGTAGGCCCAGCATTCATTACTCGCATCTGATCATTGATCACGTGACCTAAGCTTAGAAGACACTGGTAATGTTTTTCAATTCCATATGCATATCCTCATTCTCACAATCGATCTAACTCTTCTTCGGTCTCCTACATACATCCACACTCATACGTAACATTTGTTTGTTTACGTGACTTTCCTTACATCACATGACATGTCCATAGCATACTAGCCTATTTTATTACAGAAAATAACTGAATGATTGTCTCTGACAGATCGGGTCAGGACTTGGAGTAGGGCTCTTGTAGCTTTTGTACTGACCATGCTGTCATAAGCTATTTTTGGTTTTCTTACTATTTGGTTCTGGTTTTGCCACAATTATCAGAATAATTTGATTTGAAGGTTTTCTTAGCTATTCTTTGAACTATCAAACTCTTACTAATATTCTATATGCAAAAGATTATTTGGATGTTTGTTACTCAGTTACAGATTAAGCTGAAATTATGCACAATTTTTGTTTTAGACCAAATAAAAGGTCTTATTTAATTCAGGTATGAGGCTAGCCAAAAGCTAGTTGGATTTAATCATTGGCTACCTTCTGTTTGGGAGTGGGACCTTGGTTTTGTTCGTTTAGTTTAGAAGTCTTCATAACATTGTAATATGATACTTACTGGCAACCCATAGTGCAGACGCACGGCGTTCTGTGCCATTTCGCTCTCGACGTGGCGCGAGGTGAGATGACGCAGCGCGCAGACGGCTGGTTCAGTGATCTCCTCGCGGTCGCCGGCAGAGACCACGGTGCGGACGAGGGCGTCCACTCCTCCCGCTTGGCATACGGTTACCTGTAATGGTATTAGGGATTTCATTGATTTCAGTGGCCACTCAAAACATGCTGCTCATGGGTTTAAGGCACTTCTTTTTGGATTCACAATGTATTGGGTTATAGCAGGTCACATCACTGTTTGTTTCTTCTTAGGGGCATGTTGGCATACTGCAAGAAGTTTGGCTGGTCTATGGTTTTTACCCAACTGCCTCAGGAGGGTTATGTTTTATTGATAGTGTTGTTTTGTCTCTTGTGTTTTATATTTATTTTTATTTTTCATGGATTCTTTCTTTGTTAAATTTATGTTATGATGGATATAAAAATATTATAGTTTACCAACAATGTTGTAACAATGGGCGGTCTTATCACTTGAAAATCAATCTCTACAAGACAATCTATATTATTATCATTTTTATAGATTTCTGATTGTTTTACCTTGTTGCGCTGGTTGTTGCAAGTCAAGTTGGACAGAATTCCAGCAGCGCAAGTGACGATGTTGACGTCAGTCGAAGCGAGGACTTGCACCAAGCTCTGCAGTAGGGCTTCCAAGCCTTCAACCTATTTAAAGAACATATAACAAAATTAACAATAAGGTTTATCAACTAGAAAGAGCCAAGAGTTAACTGCCTCTGTGGTATTGCTGATCGCCTACTTCTATCAGATCCAGATGCCCTGGGTTCGATCCCCAGAAGACAATATTGTGCTCGATTTGGTTGGTGGTAGGACTTTGTTTAAGTCCACCTGGCTAGCTACAATCCCTTATCTATATAAACCATAGAAATAATTCTAAATGGTTGTGTTCTGGCATTTGGAGGTAAGATAGCCAGTTCCTCAGAATGTTCAGGATTCCGGGTGAAGTATGCGTCCACCTTTGGTCTCATAATAACTTGAAAACAGGTGAGATAAAGGCCAAGTGCTTACCCGTCCTACATTAAAAAAAAAGCACCGTGGCTATGTGTCCTGCTAAAATCACCAACCATTTCCATTAGAAAAAGCGTAGGTACCTAAGATTTTCACCAAGCAGAAAATGACCAGCCGCGTTTTCTATTGTTTACTTACATCAAGGCTTTGATCCTAACCCTACCTAAGAACCTAGTTTATTAAATAAAAAAATACAAGTAAAAAAATTTTGAATCTATAATTATTCACATTGTTTGACCCTTTTTATTGTACGACAGGCAATGCTTGGCCTTCATCTTACCTGATTTTCATGTTATGACAAGGCCAAAGGCAGATGATATAGCAAAGGAAAGTGGTATAGCTATACCAATAAATTAATCTGCATCAGAATCGACAGAAGCAAATACCCTCTTTCTTTGTAGCAGGCTCATGTCCAGACTAATATTATATTATATTATCTTTTTCAAGACAAATAGTCAATATTCATTTAAACAGTATGATTTTTTTAAATAATTTTTATGTTAAATTTCATGTTATGACAAGGCCAAAGGCAGATGATATAGCAAAGGAACGTGGTATAGCTATACCAATAAATTAATCTGCATCAGAATCAACAGAAGGAAATACCCTATTAATATTATATATATTATCTTTTTCAAAACAAATAGTCAATATTCATTTAAACAGTGTGATTTTTAAAATAATTTTGAATTTGCATTCAACCACCTGATCTCCTTGTCCTGAAACAGTTCAATTTACCTTAGTGGCGGCATCAGACAGATTCCTCAAGGTCCACAGGCAGTTTTGGACGAGACGGCCGCTCGGGTTGCCGAGGTGCATAGCCAGGGCTTGCATGCCACCCGCTTCGACAATCGCCGGCTTGTTGCTTGAGCACACAGACAGAACCTGAACAAAAGTCAAAGGCGTCAACAATATTTATTAACAAGCTGGCATCAGTCAGCTCTGCCTATATACAATAGGCAAGCAAGCATCCATCAGGAGTCTATATGTAAGAAATGTAACCATAGTTCATGAATGAAAACGGAAGTGCGTAAAATTTTATTTTACTGAGATTTGTATGCAGATATGAGGTACCTCTAAGTGTGATCTTTATGTTATCGAAATTCATAAGTATCAAGTATGTATGAGTTCTGCACGTTTTTTTTACTGTGTGTATGAGACTGTTTAGATGTATATTTAATTAATTCGTGAATTGAACAGGAACTTATAGACATAATTTGAAGAATATTACAATCTGAAGTTTTCATTGTATTTCATTATTTAGTTACTGATATGTAGCTCCATAGAGGATTTTTTTTTTATGATAGATGGACCATCATTTGACCACAATCTCACCTGATGTTAAGTGACGATGTAACCGACGATGTAGCACGATGGTTTAGGAGACACCTATTCACTCTTGACTTAAAAATACCCAAGTTATACGTAACAGGAAAGACTGATGACGGCAGAGTTCCACACCTTCGCTGTTCTTATAATAAAGGTGGATTCAAACCGCGTAGTCCGAATGGGTGGTACACTAACTAGGAAAGGATGGTAGTGTTCCATGCGTCTACTTGTCCACACAATGGAAAGGAGAAGGCGGAATCAGATCGTGCAAGTCCTGTGCACAATCACCAAAATGCAACATATAGAATATAGATAGGCAAGCGACTTTTCGGCGGTGTTCGAGACTTAGGATCTTAGTTTTCGCCATGAAGTGCTCACCTATCAGTCTTAATGCTCTATGTTCAATTGAATCAAAGACATCAAGCTGGTATCTAGCCGACCCATAAGGTGACAATAGTACTCCATACCAGATCGGACTTGGGCCTTATATAAGCTGAAAAGCTGTCTTGGTGTGAAATACCGCCGCACCTTATTTATGACATTAAACTGAGAGTTCAAATAGTGAGTACCACAGCCACTAATGGAATCATTACTTCATCACATGCCTACCATCCATTGCTGGGCATAAGCCTTTACACTTATTTTACGTACTGTAAACTTTCTCTACTGTCACCATAAGGATAGATAAAATAATAAATGTGTCAGTGTTCTAACCTTCAAGACGCGGGAGGTGGTCCACAGCAGCTTCTCATAATCGTACGAGCGCATAATACGCACAAGTTCGATCGGTCCTTGCGACGCCAGAATAATCAGCTTTGACTCTTGGTTCCCATACGCCAAGATCTGCAGGCAGTCAGTCACAATCGCCAAAAACTTCACATTGTTTCTTTGGAGTAAAGCCACCATTTTCTGCAACCCTCCAGCTAGACGAACGGCCATCTTGGATCCGTCTTGGTGGAGAAGTAGGTTGTGAAGCGTTGTAATAGCGTAGAACAGCACAGCTTCGACAGGGGATGAAAGGAGTTTCACGAGAGCAGGAATGCCTCCGCTCTTGAAGATGGCGAGTAAACCTTGACGATGGTGCGATAAGTTGTGAAGTGTTCCAACAGCTCCTTTGGTAGTCTCGAGATCATTGCTGTTGGAAATGGCTCTAACGAGTGCAGCAACCATTTGCGGGGAGTTCATGATGGCGTGGCGAGACGCTTCCTTCTTGGAGAGCTGGTGAACCATCATGGCAGCCTGGGATACAACCACTTGGTCTTCATCATTGAGGAGCTTGATCAACTCAGGGATGGCTCTGGAAAACGGACGTAAAAGTTTAGCCCAAATGCTTGCCCAGATGCTTTATAGCTGTGTGTATGTAATATTCAGTTCAGTTTAATTACTGTTATCCACTTTAAAATTTAACCTTTCATAATCTTTTAGTAATCTATTAGGAAAGTAATAGAGAAGATATTTAGAAAAAACCTTCTTCTTGGCAGTTTTGATTTTTTTATTAGTCTATAGAATAATAAAAAATGCTGCATTTTGGAAATGGCAACAATGGTCCAAATTTTGATCAAATCTCAAGATGTGTTCAGAATTCATGTTTCATTCACCTGGTGGCCAAATCAGCATCATCCTGGTAATTGATCAGGTTCACAACAGCATGCTTTAACATTTGCGAGGGCTCAGACAAGCGCTGGACTGCAGTGGGCTGGGCGGGATCCAGCTGAGTGGAGGGGATCTCAATACCCTCCTCCAGGGTCTCGGGGAACATTGCGGCGCGGACGCGCTGTGAACGAGTCTGGGACAGCTGCTGGTTCATGTCTACAGAAACAAATAATAGTTAAATATAAGTTCAAATAAATGTTCTTATCAAGGCATGTGAATTTCCAAGGTAAACATCAGCCAGGCACAACCAATTAATATATAAACATTATCAAATTATGTGAGGAAGACCATCCAGTTTGTATGTAGACATGATGTATGAGATTGAGAGTAAGATGTAGAGGAAAATGGTATAAATCATGAGCAAAAGCATACCATCAACCTGCTCCTGGGTGAACCCAGAAGTGAATCCCTGATCCAGATCAAACATGAGCTGGTCACTTTCCATCTCGTCATCTTCCTTGCCGGTGAGTGATGGCACCTATAAATGGAAACCACAAAGTTGAGTAAAATTATATATTTAGCAGTACACAAATATTATAATAATACATTAATAAATAGCTGAGCTGATTAGTTACACTTGAGTCAATGTTCTAAGGTATTCAAAGCATTAAATAAAACATTGCACAGTACTGTTGTTTTCAAGAAATTGTTGATGGGGTGCGTCATCGTTTGCCATAAAGAATTTTAACACTTAGTTACGTGGTCCAAATCCTTTCCAGTAAAACATAATGTTTAAACGTTTTTACCCCACTTCACCCTTTTTTTGATTTGCATAATTAGGCCAGTTAAATTATATGGCAATGATGAATAATTATACACACCTGAGTGGCAGCTCCTGAGTTGATACCAGAATCCACCAGGTAGGAGTTCTGCTGCCAAAGCAGAGTCTGTTGCTCCTTGCTTGGAGCCATTGGGACATCTGAACCACCATAGTTACTATGTGACACTGCAAACATATAATTAGGTACATAATTTTATCCATAAACACTATGTACTTACTTTATTGTATTTCGTTTTTTTTTTAAATTGTCAATTTTGTGTAAACATGTGCCTGAAATAAATGACTTTATTTATTATTGATATACACTAGTTACTCAATATAACTCTCTGCTTCTGTCGAAAAAAACTACCCTGGAAGTGCACTATTGAGACTTGAGACATCCCCAGTGTCAGCTGCTCATCTATTATCATATAATCATCATTTATTGCTTTTATTTTATTTTATTCAGAAAACAAACAGAGCTGTGCTACCAATTATTCACCTAGACTAACACAATGACTCCTAAACCTTAGGATACAAGATATCCAAATCGTAGTTGGGACACTGTCAGGCCACTGCCCTCTAAATAAACACCTATTCACCATTGGAGCAACAGACAGCCCCTTCAGCAGAGAGTATCTAAACGAAGAGGAATCACATAGTCCTGGAATGTGTGGGAGTCATAGCACAATGCAAGGAAGCCCCAAGGTCACTCTGTGAAGCCTGCAAAAACCCCAGGAATATTCTGTGCTTCTACTCAGAGTTAGACTGGCTATACTAGTTAGTTACATTCCTCACGCACAATGGACCACTTAGAGTCTAAGTGCAGAAACAGGAGTCTATTTACATTACTAACCTAGCAGATAAATTTAAAAAACGCTAGGCTGTGTGATGTCTGCCAGTCAGTCAGTCAATGTACTAAATTTTATCCACCAAATTTACGATTCTCAAGCACAGAACAAACATTATATTTAAACTACATTCATCACATGATTTCTCATCCTGAGTGGTAAAAACCCACAGCTGATGCAAGGCAACTAAGCTGATGGATAAATAGATGATTGCCATCACCACTTTAGAATATAGTATCTGACATGTCTTGATTCCACCATAGGGTGCCCCGCACTTATTATTTCCCTTCTCATTTTCTGCCAAATAGCTGGCTATGGAAGGCATAACTAATTTTCTGCAAAACTCTTTCATGAAAACGAAATAAAATAGACTTGCCACCAAGTCTATTTTATTACGTTTCGTCAAACACCACTAGCCTGTCGCAGTGGAAGGTGAGCATTATTTTTATGAGTCACCTCATCCCATGGAACAGTCAATAGAAACAGATTTGATATGTGAATGCGATTGAACTTACTCGTGCGGCTTTGAGACGATGGTATCTGATAGCTCATGATTCAAGTGCAGCACTGCACCCTGCGCCTGTAAAAATACCATGCAATGAAAACGGCTTTGTGCTGCGATAACTATTATCGATTTTGTTTCATGACTTCAATACATGATTTGTGTTATACATTTTTGATTGCAGACTACGTAAGCACTTAAGTTACAGGAACAGAATTTGTAAATTCGAGGCGATGACTGTAAAAGAAAGCAAAATAAACAAAACTTTGTGAACTAGATTCCAATCGAACACCACACCCGTCTCATCGGATATTTCATTTTGGTGAAATTCTACGTTAGTCTGCAATTTGTTATGGGAAAATTAATAATGACTGAATTTACCTCAACTTTGTAGGTC
Source organism: Venusia cambrica (assembly GCA_951394065.1). Lineage (NCBI taxonomy): Eukaryota > Metazoa > Arthropoda > Insecta > Lepidoptera > Geometridae > Venusia > Venusia cambrica. Next base: position 3,054,965 of record OX596048.1, on the reverse strand, counting down.
ACAAGGAACCACCAGTGCACAATTTTATTCAAGTTTCAGAAAAATAAGCACAAACCTATTCCGTCACAAAATTCAACCATTACAAAATTTTAACAATATGGCGTCCATAAAAAAAAACTCACTCGCTCAGCTCACTCACGCCGCCAATAGATGGAAAGTCTGAACAACAAACGAGATGAAGTCAGCTATGAGTCTCAAATGGGTCGACGATAGGTTGCGCAACGACAACAGCTTTTTCCATTGATCTCCATCGTGACACTACTCCATCACTACTCCTCATCCTTATCATCATCATCATCATCATCTTCAATACTCAAAAATAATAAGAATTCATAAAATAATAAAAAAAAAAACATTTCAGAGACAAAAAAATCTAAATACTTCACTAACGTAAATTTAACATATATTTTTCTGGGATTCTAGGGTCCAACAATCGGGTTCGTAAGGCCCACGGAGGAGCTCACTCGACTGAACGTGAATCGTTGATTTCCCTTCGCTGACAAGACCAAGATCATTACCTGATATTGATATTCATCCAAAACCCAGATCTGGAGTCGCACACCACTAACCTTCTTATTGAACGCATTTGTACTGCCACTTGTGACAATAAACAGTTTTAACATGAAAAAACAGAAAACTGTTCATGAAATTAATGATGTTGGCATTATGAACGACTGTGCCCACTTATCAAAATTATAATAAAACATTCCAGCACATTCTTCGTCTATGCTGTGAGTAGGTGAAGTAAGTGCTTAGCGTATTTTTCAGTTTTACAACTCTTCCTGCTTAATAAGGGGTATTTACAATAAACATAGTAATTTTCTCTTTATGATATCGCAATAAGATCGTACCTAGCTAGAGTCTAAAATAATGAACATGTTCCTTAGTTTTGTTTTGTTACTGTGGGCAATAAAAAGACATGACCAAGCAAAGCTAAGTTTTTACTAGCAAGGTATGGTAAGGTATTTAGGGCTACCCAATCCTTGGTGAACATAGGTTCCTCAATCACTTCTTGCAGTATCCGTCGGTGATACCTACTAACAAAATATCAAGAAATCACCCCGATAACTTCACTCTCCTACCAAGAAAAGGAAGCTTTCCTGAAAATTTGAAGCCTTTAAAATGGTGTTTAAATGATTATCAATTTTGGTAATGCGTTGATAGACAGACATTCAATCAACTACAAGTCAATTTGATTTTAAAAAATAGTATGTAAAAACGCAGGAGATGTAAAAATTTAAGTAATAATGTTATAATGTTCTAAATAGATATCTCATCATTTAAATCACTAGCTGTGTCACGTGGCTTCTATCCGTAATCTAGTTCTCATATTACAGGCTATGCTTAGTTTGGGGCTAGATGGCACTGTGTGAATTTAATGTCCTGTAGTATTTATATTTTTTTATTTCCTCTGGACTCGAAATATAAACCAGACTAATATCCCAACAGTCACATAATTAGTAAGCGACAGAATCTCAGGATATTCTGTAATTACAGGTAGGACAGCATTATTGAGTTAAAGCAAATTTTGCAATATGCTGATCATTTGAATAACACACGTAAGGCTACACTGGATATTTCAATTTTTAAAGTAGTACAGAATTAGCCGCATACGTTTAATAGAGTTCTTTGTTTGTGTATAATACATGGACCTAATGTTTTTAAGTACATGATATATTATATAGGTACGTTATAATATAGGTTGCTTGTTCCGGTGGTTGATCAGTCCTGTTTTCCCTTGGCTTTGAGACGTGGTGATAAACATTAGTGTTCGTTTTCTGTGGTCGGTCGGGGTCTCAGCCACAGCCAGTAGAATACATAGTTATTGATCTGTGGCCAGTAGGTTGCAGTCTTGGAGTCACAGATACGTTGATTTGTTTTGTTTTGTTTGCATGCAAGCAATCAATGTGATATGATTAGTTATCTCTCTGTATTAAAATCAACTGTATGTAACCTGCGAACAAAGATAATATGGGTCGGAGAAGACAAAACACTGTGTACAAGTATTTCTCATATCATAGAGAGACAAATTGTTCAACGTGTCTTATACCCGGTTGCAAAGTAAAAGTAAAGGTTGGTTTTATAAATTACAATTAATCTTTTAGCTAACGGTTGTAGTTGTAGGTAGGTACATTTGTACCTTTTGTATACCTATTTTATTTACTTACTTATTTTTCTTACCTTATCCAGGTACTGACTAGCTATCGGTACTAGACTAGATATAGGGTTGATCCCAAAGGGTATTTGACAATGTACGGGTATCTACCTAATTAAAGGTCTTGTAAATATTTTGTTAGCTTGTTGTGTAAGTTTTGCAAGTATGGGTATGTAGATATCTATACACCTATAGTTATTAATTTATTATTATTGTAGCTTATTCATTAATTGATTAAAACTAAAAGTTTATTGATTGAAAGGCAAAAATACCACCTTAACACACTACCTAGTTTTTATGAATATCTTCAATATTTTACAGGGTCAACATGGAGCAAACCTTCTCCGACATCTTGCTTGTAGGCATTCTGAGGAATGCACATTGGTCACAAAACGAAATCAATTGATAAAAAATGCAATGGCAAATAATAAGTTACTACTTGCCAGAAACATTGAGGATAGTATCAACAAAGAAGGAACAGCAGAAAAAGATGATGTAATGTATTTTTGTATCTTAGTATGAAGGGAAAACATATTTGCAATACCTGACTTAATTTTTTTTGTAGGTAGGTACCTATACATTATAGAGAAACATCCGCATGGTGTTTCCAAAGTTTTTAATTGTTTCAAGCAATACTATGTAATTAATTACAATCCTGAGGCTATTATTTCTGTCTCTTATTATATCTTTATCTCTAGGCCCGAAGGAAGGCTATGATAGAGCCAGCTTTCCCAGAAGGCCCTGGCTCTCCTGTACAGGGATGGAACACTTAAAACCTTTTGGCGCCAGACGTTGGCTGCAAGGTGGCTGCTAACCAGGTGGACCCTTAAAGGTCCTACCACCAGTATTGTGGATCATACAACCACAATCCCTACCAAATGCCAGTTATTCTATTGCTCTGGTTAGACCACTAGGAGGTAGATCACATCTACCCCTTAACCAGCTCCTCAGTTAACTTTAAGGTCCTGTAATGTCCTGTAATATTAAATTGGCTAGGATTCCAAGTAAGACTAGATTCACAAATCTAGCACTCCTAGTCTTTTCTATAACTGGTGCCACTTTCAAACTTCCTCTTATATACTCATTTCATTTGAAATGCACAAAAACTGTGTATAATTAGTATGTAAATAAATAATACCTATTGTGCAGTATGAAAATAAAGTAAGTTTTTTTACTTTCAGAATCAATATCATAATTCACTGCAGGACTATGAGGAAAATGAACTTGTTCAAATGGAAGACCATAACTTGATTTTTGTTAGTGATGATCCTCTCGCCAGAGTAATTGAAGAAGGCATCCTAAATGACGCGACATCAGAAAAAAATAATATAAAGGTGGAGGCTGAAGACACAAGAATTAAAAAAATCAGAAAAAGAAATGTGCAACGTCCAACCTCACCTTCAGTCTCATTATCATCTGTGCAAAGCAGCGATCATAAAAGTGACATGAATACATGTTATTCATGCAAAAGTTTCTATCATGCTTGTGGAAATACAGACGATGGCATCAAACTCTATGGAGAACTCATTGCAAGTGAGTTAAAGCATATTTTACCTTGTATGAGGACTCAAGTGTATGTAGAGATTCTTAAGTTGATCCAGAACAAAAAATATGAACACATTAATTCCGATGATAATAATATAACATCTCCAAATGAATAAATTTTTATTTATTATTAGTACCAAATTTTTTATTCATTATGCACCTCAGCAATTGATGAATAAAACAATAAATATTAGTGTTAGCCAAGCATTGGACCACCAGCATCCCTTGAAAAAAAAAGTACCTACAGATATAGAACACACTGTCTAAATGGAAGCTTTTTTTATTTTACGACGGGGGATATAGAACACACTGCCTAAAAGGAACCTTTTTTTTTAATTGAACGACGTGGGAATTTTACGCTTGGTCTTCAACTCACCTGTAACAAGTTAAAGACAAGGCCGAATGTGGAGGCTCACTTCACCCGGAATCCTCAACAAAATGAGGAACTGGCTACCTTCCCTGTAAATGCCGGAACACAATAATTTTAGAATTGTTAATATGGCGACAGAATTAGGTTGGAATATTTCTTTTGAATTTGAAATTGAATTCTTCTCCAGTGGTGGTGCCGAAAAACAGACTGGGGTAATAAGCTCCATTCCTTACCAGTACGTAGTAGCACTTTCATTTTTTATAAAAATATAGAAATAAGGCCTAAGTAACAGAAATCGTATTTAAAATTGTCTCTCGCACCCAAACTACACGTACGCGCATTAATAGCGTTTAGACCAATCACAACAAGCTCTCGGCTGCACGCGCTCTCGCTACCTTTTACCAGTGGTGAGCAAACTTTTGGGAGAGGCGTCCGCTTCGCAAGAATAATAAATATCCGTTGGAAGTAATCGTAAGTATTTCTAGTAATGAGACTTATTAAAGTAAATTTACTCGCTACTTATCTACCAATTCACGCTTTCCTGACCCTAATTGTTTGAATTTAGTATTGCATTCTCAAATTGTTTTATTTTAGTTTCCTTTTTCGCGTGGTCGGCGGATATTAAGGCCTATCAAATTCGTCCGTAGGCCTTATTAGACTCATATTTTATTGTCCATATCTATACCCTATTTTAATTATTTTTGTATATATTAACATGTGTATTTCAAAATATTACTTTGTTTATTGCAGTGTACCCATGTAAATAACTAGTAAAGTAAAAAATTACTAAGTACCTAGTAAAAAAAAAGTTGTAAGTAGTTAGTGTTTATAGCCCCATGACTAGAATGCCTCCCAAACGGGCATAACATCGTGGAGTAGACGTGCAGTTCTTCTGTAAATAAGAGGTCAGTAGAAGTCTTAATTAAGGAAGAACTCCAGTCACGAAAGATTTGTTTGACAAAAAAAGGGAATGAAAAAGACCAATTCCGCTAAAAAATCAGTTCCCGCAAATAATGATGGTGCTTCACAACCTCAAAAATGGTGGTACTGCCATGGTTGGGATGGGCGAAGAGGACAGAATGGCCAAAATGAGAAAATGCGGCAAATGGTACCACGAGCAGTTCGTCGGTTTATCACGAGAAGCCTTTGAGTGCCTTAATGGCTGTTAACCCATAAAATTAATAGTTATGGCTTAGATATTGCATTTGTAATAACTGCAATTATTCAATTATGGATTTCGATTCTTAAAATATAGTGTTTAAGTTGATTCTCATGTATATTTAAGTCATAGGCCTTGTTACCTAACCCGAGTAAATTAAAGCATACTGGCATAGTTTTTTTAAATGTTTTATTTTGTTGTTGTGTTTAAGTTTGTATGTTGTTATAATTATCCTATAGGACTGATTACTTGCAAAACATGTTGATTATCTATGATATTTTTCATTTTATTGCAAATCCCCTTAGCTAGGCCTTATTTGCCTTCGGTACCTTACTTTTATACTAATAAAGGTACTTAGAGGCGAATATTCAGCATAATGAAACTTCTACAAAGTACGGGTTGTTATCTGCCGTAGATACGTAACCTAGCCTGGTGGTAGTAAGGACAGGTGGGATTTGGTCAAAGATAACGTGCGCTCATTCGCCGTAGTGGAATTAAATATAAAGAATATGACAGTCTAACAACCCATCATTCATGACTTTGCAAATTGGTCTTAAACAGCAAATCATCACCTTTGAGCCTAGCAAGCAGCACGACGATCAACCGAGTCTGGAGCTTCTGGGTAGGTACGTACTTGTATGAGCCATCCCAGAGTTGTTGGCAGCAGTACTCCATACAAGATCAGACATATGCTTTGTTCAAACGTATTTATAACCTATCCCGGTCCGGTATATAGGTACTACCTACCGCCGAACCAGGATTCCCAGCTTCATTGCAGCGAATAGGTTCGACTCGATAAGGCCAAAGCTTAAGTTGGATGCAAGTTCAACGCCTAGTACCTAAGGTTAGACTATAATTAAATACTAGCGAAGTGCCGCTGAAAAACAAAGGAGCGGGTATAAATCGGATTTTTGTAGCATGTGGACTCAAATCAAATGATTTATTTGATCTGAGCACGTGGACTGGAAAAATGTTGTGCTGAATCTGCATATCTATAGAAACCGGGTACCTATTAGCAGATCACTAATGTGTATGAAGACCATTTGGTACCTACCTCGTTAGGTTAGGCATTGATAGGCAATATATCTATCAATACCGATGCTGTTGCTTTGGAAAAGAGCAACAGTATCTTGGCAGCTTGCGAAATTGCAATGCACACGTACCTACCTATACCTATGTGTAAAATGTGTGGGTAGGTTTTTAGTCTTTACCCAAATAGGTTTGGGTTAAATAGGTGGAAGTAAATTTTATTTTTTTAATATGGGATACCTACGAATAGTACCACTGTCCCGATTTACAGTCATGCTTTAATTTTGCACCTATACTTTGTTTATTTTTGGTACGTTACGTAGGTACTCTAATATCTTTAGGCATCATATTGTGATCTTCAATCAATTATGGTACTTACCTACCTACCTACGTAGAAACAACTAGAAAAAAATGAACACGATTTTTTCCCATTCGAAGATTCACCTCAAATACTCAGATCAAGCAAAAAAATACTTTTTTTGCGATCCGCTGAAATGATATATTTTGATGTAAAATAGCGAATAAGTATTGATGATTTGATTAATTCAGTAAAGCGCTGAATAGTTATCTCTACTCGAAATAAAAGAGAAACTCCCGCGCAGAGGGTTTTGAAGCCTTCACGGTGCAAGCACCCGTGCCGTCTATTGGTGTGGTGGGCATCAGCCTCTGCCAATATTGGCCAGTAACCTCCACACATAATCACATTAACTGCTTGTAAATGTCTACTATTTTACAGAGCCGCTTCCAAAACGTGAGCTTTTGTCTTAATCTCCTCGTTTGGCAGGCGTATCGGTAAGAGTAGGTAAATAATGTAGTTGCACTATTTACGGGTATTGGTTACAAAGTGTGGTGAGGTTTTTCGGTTGGTTCTCAAAAATTAGATAGGTAGGTACGTTAATAGGTAGGTATATATGCGATAGAAAACCCGTTTTATTTTTCCTGAAAATTATAATCTTCAAAATATAACCTTCACCGTCGTCGGTCGGAGTAGGTACCTACCTTCCTATGTGTGTTATGTCAAATGTACACAAAGTTTATCTTTCCAAAAATCGAAGTCTATTAGTGATGGGATTTGAACCCACGATCTCTGAACAGAAAGTCGTCTATCCACATGGTCACACAGCTCTTTCTCGTTTTACGTCCCCTAACACCTTCAAATACAGAGTAGTTACGAACGCTGTTGTTCATGACTTGTGGGACCATGAGTAATCGTGGGTCAAAATTGGTGGGAACATGATTCAACGTTATTTCTAAACAGGGCGATTCATTTTACCTGGATCAAACGATGTGGGGGGGTTGGGGGTTTCAAAATGCATTGATTGGACCCCCCATGTATGTTATACCATTATATTCGATAGCTTAGGAGATATTTTTGTTTTTTCACAATATTGGTCAATCTCCAGATTGTTTCACTAAATTATTATTTTTTCCTCTACCTTTTGTGCTAAGGTGCTAATTTTTTTAATTAACATAGTCGAATAGTACTCCTATCGAATAACGGTATCATTTTGTTACTTTAAATTACATCTCAACAAAAATAGAAAACTACTTTAAAAACTTTGCTAATGACCAAGCTAGTAACCACCAAAATTTCAATAGTTTAGGGCGTGGGGGTACCTATAGGTACATGAGGCAAGAGCATGTGCACATAATAATTTGAGATTGAAAAAACAATCACTGCATTATTTACCTACATACAAATCATCTGGCTGTAACACAGTTTTCTAGACGATGATGATGTCTAGAAGTCTTCGTTGGCGCGCAAATGTGACATTAAATTCCTCTTTGCACGAATTTAAGAACGTAGATGTGGATATATTATTTGATGTATTTTGGGTCATAGAGTATAGAATCACTACGTCAAAGACCAACTTTTTTTGGGTTTCTGTGGTCTTCTGCTGCACAGATCAATTATTACTATATTCTAGTAATTAATCTATGAATTATTAAAGGTTTTGGTATTTGTGGAGATACAAAAATTACAATGACGACGGATTATTACAACATAGTTCCATACAGTCGCTTCAATGTATCTGAAGATGAATCCGATATCAATGTGTTTGTGAGAGAATACAAACAACGTATCAAGAACCAGTTAGCTGCGGAGGAAGAAGGAGCGAGTGCGAGAACGCAGTTTGTGTCGTTTGCTGACAAGAGACTAAGTGCCACTGACTTGGTCTGGCTCGAGGATAATACTGAGAGGTTTTTCCAGGATACTGCAAATGATACTTTGATCAGACAAGACTTTCTGTCTGACTGCGGGTTTATCTGTTGTATTATTTATATAGATGACGGTCAGACAATGATTGTTGGACATTGTTCCGGTATGATTCAGGTTTGAAGTTACATATGTACCTACCTAGTTATGTTAGTACATACGTGTAGTTAGGTACCTAGTTAAGTAAGTACCTGTGCATACTTTCTTGACTACATGACATGACTTGAACTACTACTATTATTACTTGCTTTACTTGAATGTTACCCTTCGGTGCGATCCCGAAGTCGGCATTACGACTTCCGCGGGTCGAGTTGGTGGGGTCGGGTCGCGACCGTCACGGCGCGGAACGGAGACCCCTTTCAATGGAGTAAGGAATTCATTGACTCGAAGTCTTGAAGATACAAAAGTACCAATAAGGAAGTCATTTGCAATTAGGTAGGGTAGGGTACCTTCCCTAGGTAGGTAGGTACTTCAAATTACTTTTGTCAAGAACTACCTATACCTACCTAAAGTGAATTAAAGGCAAGTAAGAGTCTCTTTATGCAAATACACACCTATCTAAAAATATCTAAAGTTAATTGAAGGCAAATACCTACCTAAGTGTTTTTAAATGAAAATACACACACAACCACATTGCAGTATTTTTCATCTCATCAATATTAACCTTCAGATAATTGCATACCTTGACTTTGACCCCATTTAACATATCTGCGTAGGTACGCAGATATGTTAAATGGGGTCAAAGTTTTTTCATGTAAAAGATTTAGATCTAGTAGGCTCGACTCAAAATGGCCGAAAACGCAATTCTTAAGGATTATGTAGATTCAATCAACAGTTACTACAAAAATGAGCAACGACCCACAATCTGGTACCCCATGTTTTATGAGGGCAAATCGAAAAGGCCCAGCCGATTGTGGGTGCACGAGAATTACGATAAGTTTATGAAAGGGACGAGAAACGAGGTCGAGTATTACAGATGGTTCTTCTCAGAAATGGGTGCGATAACAGCATTGGCGTACTCGCTTTTTTTTTTTTTTTGAAAGGACAATACGCTGGCCTGGTTCTGAACCTGGGCAGCTTTGCGCGGACCTGGCTGGCGCTGAAGGCGCGAGCCCAATAATTGATTTTTGAGGCAACAAGCGCAAGGGCACCACTTAGGTACGGACCTCGGCTTGGGCTGTTGCCATTTGATGGGGGAGGATAGGAATGGCCGAAGGCGATACCGAGGGTAACGCTTTGAGGCGGAAAGGTTCATCGACTCCGCCGGCGGAGTCGGTGTATCTGTATAGTGTTTTCTCTGAGTGACGAGATAGTTAATGAATGGATGCCGTCACCTCCGGGTTTGCGGTGGTGAGTGGGTCATCCGGGTCTCCAAGAACGTGTCTTGGCCTACGGAGGGACCATTGGCGTACTCGCCTAATGGAGCTCAGATTATTGTGGCCCATTCGTCTGGCCTGATTCAGGTAAATTGTTTCGTTCAGGGCCGGTATCTAGATAAAAGTGTTTAGAACGCGCACAGGTGCCTTTATTCAACGCCGTAGGACACTATCAACACTATCTATTGTGGGACACCTACCATCTGTCGGATTCATTGCTTACAATAATTATAAATAACCACCTACTGTTTCGCTCACCGGGGTCAGGTTCCGGGTTCGATCCCCAGGGGAGTAGGTAGCCAGGTACCTACTGTTATCTGTTATATCACTGAGAGAAAATTCCGTAGCCGGATTACGTAATTTATGTAGCAAAACGACCCGGCATGACGATTGTAGCCGGAACAATGACGCGTACGTAGCTTGCAATAAGTAGCCGGCACCATGAATTTTATCATGGACCGGCCTACGTAATTTACTGCTGGGTTCTTTTGCTACTTATTATACGTAGCATGCAATCTTCATTTGATCTACTATAAATATTCATTATATACGTACTGTACGTACTCCGACTACGTACAGCATGGTGTTTCCTACTTACATACAGATGAAGTATACGTACTATACTGAGTCAGAGTACGTACAACATGGTGTGTTCTACTTATGTTCAGGTGTAGTATACATGCTGTACGTACCTAGACTACGTACAGCATGGTGTTTCCTACTTACATACAGGTGTAGTATATGTACTATACTGAGACAGACCACGTACAGCATGGTGTGTTCTACTTATGTACAGGTGTAGTATCCGTACTGTACGTACTCAGACTACGTACAGCATGGTGTTTCCTACTTACAAACAGATGAAGCATACGTACTATACTGAGTCAGACCACGTACAACATGGTGTGTTTTACTTATGTACAGGTGTAGTATACATGCTGTACGTACCTAGACTACGTACAGCATGGTGTTTCCTACTTACATACAGGTGTAGCATACGTACTATACTGAGTCAGACTAAGTACAGCATGGTGTGTTCTACTTATGTACAGGTGTAGTATACGTACAGTACGTACTCAGAATACGTACAGCATGGTGCTTCCTACTTACAAACAGATGAAGTATACATACTATACTGAGTCTGACTACGTACAGCATGGTGTATTACACTTATGTACAGGTTTAGTATACGTACTATACGTACCTAGACTACGTACAGCACGGTGTTTCCTACTTACACCCAGATGTAGTATACGTATTTAGTGCGTGTGGTACTAAATAACAGTTCTAGCTAGCCTTTGTGAGTATAGGTGTGGATATGTTAAAACACTGAATAAAGTCAATACGTATATTTAGCTGAATGACTGAAAGTTACACAAGTAAAGTACTAAATACAATTAGTAGGTGTGGACCGCGGACAAAGGTTTCAGAGTGACTGCTGGTCTAAACCCAAACCAGCTTAGATCGGCAAACGTAAAATCTACAGCTACTGTTAGATTATCTGTGTCACCACATCAATCCTCCCCTTTTTTCAAAATTTTGAAAAAAAATTATTACATTATCAAACATCATTCAAGGTTAAAACTCTTTATATAAAACAATTCATAAAAGTGGCACTGAACGTCGCTACGTGCCGGTATGTGCTGACAAGCCGAAAATGATACCTACGCAAAACTTCGTCCGCTTTAGTACAGTAAGCTACACAATTGTTGAGTTATTTTTGTAACTCCAAACTTTTATACATTTTAAATATCCAAAATATTAAACACACAATTTCTTTAATAAATCTTTTCAGTTATTTCGTAGTTATTTTATACCTAAACACAAAAATAAAAAATAAGTAAGTAGGTACAAGAATATTCATTTTCACACGAAAACATTTATATTTTGTATATTTATATAAACCAAACACAAATAAATCGTTATACCTAATAAGTATATATAAAAGTATATTTTTCATAAACCCAAAAATCTCTTATGCTAGTCTAATAGGTAACACACATAATTATTACCGCAATTTTTTATTTTAAAAATATAGCCTTATTATAACAATCCTACGTTAAGGGTAGTTGTCACCTGCTATATTTAATTCTTATTTCGCCTGCTTATGTAACAACGCCGATTATGAAAAACAAAATGTACCTTCGCTTAGTAACATTTTCTTCTATCTTCGATTAACTGGGAAAACAACGGGTTTTCACCTTAATTACACTGTAACGATTTTATACTTAGGCTGTTTCTGAGCTGACACCGATTCGCTAGAATGAACGCTAGACGGTGTAACTGTTTGTATGCCATCAGGTTGTATCACACCTGCTATCGTCACTTGTCGTCGTACCCATCGTTTAGTATGTTTATGACATCTTGTGCAAAACATAAAAAATATTATCACCACTAATATTATAAACATCACTGTAATCGTTATACTGAACTGACTTAACTGGGTCTCGACACTTGCCGAATTCGAACCTGACTGTGCGATCACGATTTGATCTTTCTGTTCTTTACTTTGATTCTTGCCCATCGTTATGATCATAACAAACTCTCGATATGAAATGAAATAAAAAAATGTACACTGCTTTCACCGAGATAACTATTTCCAAAGTCAACGTTTTCGCAATAAATGTACGCCGTGTGTTCACCTCATTAAAAGTTACGACACATGTACCTAATTATTTTTCCTCAATAAGCATTTACTAAAGTGTACCAATATCAAAACAAAGCATTTCATAAATTAAAACGTACGGGCAATTTAACTACGCGACCAGCTCGAGTGGTTCGCGGTGGCGGGCTATCGGTTGGCAAAATCCGAAGGTCCCTGGTTCGATTCCCGACGGTTTCACCACTTTCGTCTAACATATACGCTGGTTTAAGACGATCTATAGAAATGTTAGCCTGCCTATCTTTAATTTGTATTTTATATACCTTGTCCATCCTTCTAAGTACGCGGTAGGGTCCGTCGTAAGGAGGCTGTAAAGATTTTCTAACCATATCGCTTCTAACAAAAACGCTTTTACAATCTTTTAAATCTTTATTAATGAAAATTTTACGCGAGTCTTTGTTTACACGTGTAACTGGTTTGTAATTGCTTATTATTTCTCGCAATCTATGTACATAACCTTCCGTGTCTGAATAAACGTTCTTACTCTTTGTATCATAAAAATCTCCAGGTAATTTAATTGTAGTCCCTAACGTTAACTCTGCCGCACTCACTCCTGTGTCAACCCGTGTTGCAGCACGTAAGCCAAACAAAACGGTTGCTAACTCTTCTATCCATGAAGTATTATTGAGGCGGGCCATTAAGGCTGACTTTAAGGTACGGTGCCAACGCTCTACGACACCGTTACTTTGCGGATGATATGGACTACTCCTGATCCTGGTTATTGCTAATAAAGATATTAATTGTTTGAACAGATCACTTTCAAATTGTCTACCTTGATCAGTAGTTATCTTCTCTGGACAACCAAAACGCGAAACCCAATTTTCATAGAAAGCTTTTGCTACGGTCTCTGCGGTTATGTCCTTAGTTGGTATGGCTTCTGGCCATTTAGTGAATCTGTCAATCATGGTTACGCAATACCTATAACCGTCCGATGTTGTTGGAAGGGGGCCTACAATATCAATGTGGACATGTTGAAACCTCTCTACAGTTTGAAACTGGCCTAAATCCGATACCGTATGTTTCATTACTTTCGATCTCTGGCAACATGCGCATGACTTTGCCCATAAATTAATCTCTTTATTCATACCTACCCAAAAATACCTATCAGCTACTAATCGCCGAGTAGCACGAATGCCTGGGTGGCATAAATTATGTACTGCGTCGAATGCAATACGTCTGAACTTGTGTGTCAGGTACGGTCTCGCTCTCTCTGCTGACATTTCACAAACAATAGCGTTCTCAGAACCTGGTATTGGAACACGCTTTAACTGGAACTTATTATTGTCACCCGATCCTTTTATTAATTCAACTAACTCTTTGTCCATTTCCTGTGCTATCGCTAGCTCCGCGAAATCTATAACCGTGGGACATGAAATGGTTTCTATTCTAGAAAGACAATCTGCTACTACGTTTGATTCGCCCGAAATATGACAAATTTGCGTCGTAAATTCGCTAATAAACATTATCTGCCGGGTTCGCCGTGGCGTTTCTTTATTCGTATTGATTTTACTAAACACATGCGTTAATGGTTTATGATCTGTCAATATTACTAACTCTCTACCTTCCATCAGAGAACGAAAATGAACTATCGCTAAATAAATCGCTAAGAGTTCCCTATCGTATGTACTGTATTTCTTTTGCGCTCCCGATAACCTTTTTGAAAAAAAATCCTAAGGGCTTCCATGACTCACCTTCTTTCTGTTGTAAAGATGCTCCTACACTGGTATCGCTGGCGTCTGTCATAAGAGTTAGTTGACCATTCTGTGACGGATGTGTCAATAAGACGGCATTTTCTAAACTTACCTTAGATTTTCTGAAAGCTTCCTCCGCCGTTGGAGTCCATATTATCTTGGTCTTGTCTTTACGTTTCGAATTATGTAAATATGCATTTAACTCTGCTTGTTCGTCGGCTGCGTGGGGTATATGAGATCTATAAAAATTTAACATACCCAAATATCTTCGAAGCTCTTCGACCGTAGTGGGCCTCGGGAAATCCGCTATGGCTTTCACTTTATGGTCTAAAGGCTTGATTCCTTCCGTTGAGACTTCGAATCCTAGAAACTCGAGCTTAGCCTGACCAAAAGAACATTTAGCAATATTAATAGTTAGTCCGTACTCGTCGAAACGTCTAAATATCTCCTCCAAGTGCTGTCGATGGGATGATATGTCATCGCTTGCTACAATTACATCATCAATATATGTAAAAATATAGTCTAAACCCTGTAATACGCAATTATCCATGAATCTTTGAAAGGTTTGCGCACTATTACGCAATCCGAAAGGCATCTTCGTGAACTCTACCAAACCGAAAGGACAGATCACGGCTGTTTTCTCTATGTCTTCTTCCCGCATTGGAATACAATTATAAGCTCTATTTACATCCAACCGTGAGTAAACTTTTTTACCTGCCAGTACATAAGTAAAGTCTTGAAGTCTAGGTACCGGGTACCTATCTGGTTTAGTTATGTTGTTCAGCATCCTATAGTCACCGCATGGCCTAATATTTCCATCCTTTTTGGGAACGATATGCAGAGGACTTGCCCATGCCCCTTTACCTGGTCTACATATCCCTAATTCTTGCATTATCTGAAACTCTTTTTTTGCTTTAACATACCTATCCGGTGGTAACGGTCTGGCTTTCGCATACACGGGTGGGCCTGTGGTTTCAATGACATGAAACACGTTATGTCTTGTAGTCTCCTTAACTGAAAAAGGTTTGGTTATTTCAGGGTATTTTTGCAGTAAATCGTAGTATGGGTGAGAACTATCGACTGTTTTTAAAGTGGGCTCACTAGAGTTTGAAACACTCGCAATCACATTCATATTTGTCGTCTGATCAATTAACTTACGACCGCTTAAATCTATTAACAGTTTATATTTAACTAAAAAGTCTGCTCCAATTATGGGTTGCTTAACATCGGCTACAATAAACATCCACCTAAAACATCGTCTTAGTTTTAAGTCCAAATCCAACACTTGTACACCGTAAGTCTTTATTTCTGTTCCGTTGGCCGCAAAAAGTTTATAGTGTCCATTTTCACTGAAAGTTCTTTTATTCTTCACAAACGCACGAGGAAAAACCGAAACATTAGCTCCACTGTCTATTAAAAATTGTAAACCGGTAGTCCTATCCAAAACATTTAAGCGGTAATTAACACATGGGGTACAGTTTTCCGCCGTAGACTGCACCGTACCTAGTTTTCCGAAAAACTATTGTTGGGTTTCTGTGGTGCCGGATTATCATTTCGTTTTCTCCAGTTGCACGGTTCTACGCACGTACGTGCCTTGTGCCTATAACGGAAATGATATTTACACAACCAATCCGGATCCTCTGGCGTACGTCGACGACTGGAACTACGTCGGACACTTGATGATGATGATGATGATCGGTCTCTACCATGGTGGTTAAATCTTCTATTTCCACCGCGAGCGGATTCCATCCTACTTAGTCTGTGGCTCAGATTCCTTATCTCAGCGACTATCTCGCTCATCTCTCCTACCGCTGGCTTGCTATCTACCTGAGCAATTGTACTCACAGGTTTCGCTGTTTCCATCACCTTATCTGCGATATTCGCCAACGTATTTAAATCTTTCGCATCTGCTACTGCCAACACGCCACGCACCGTTGTAGGTAGGTGGTTGCGCCATAATATAGTTAGCGTATCATCGCTTACCTTATCCCTTGCTAATTCTCGCATCCGCCTTAGGAGTTGTGATGGCTTTTGATCCCCCAGATCCATTTCGCCAATAAGCTTTTGTATCTGACGACTCTGAGACTCTTCGTAAATCGCTAACAGTCTGGCCTTCAATGCCTCGTATTTCCCGGTCTCAGGCGGTGCTAACAAGATATCGGTGACCTGCGTAATCACCTCTTTTCCCAATTTTGCTATAATAAGGTGGTATTTGGCCTCGTCATTTGTTCGTTGCTGGCTTAAAACCGCTTCCGCTTGAATAAACCACAGCCTAGGCTGATCCCGCCAAAATTCTGGGATCCTTGCTGTCACTGCGATGGCATTCAGAGATTCCTCAGCGATGAGAATATTCTCCACTGCCTCTGGTTGTTCTGCCGGAAACGCCATTGAAATTGGATTTATATAAAACTGAACTTAACTTGATCGTGACTGCGCAGTAGAACTCCTCCGCGATCCGTAATGTTGAGTCACCCCGTTTATAAAAACTGCGCACTATAGTCAACGTCACATAACATACCACAAACGCTATACTCAGACGAAAAAGTTCACGGTGGCTAGCTCAATAAATCACGTCGGGTAAGATCACGTCGGGTAAGATCACGTCGGGGTCACCAATTTAGTGCGTGTGGTACTAAATAACAGTTCTAGCTAGCCTTTGTGAGTATAGGTGTGGATATGTTAAAACACTGAATAAAGTCAATACGTATATTTAGCTGAATGACTGAAAGTTACACAAGTAAAGTACTAAATACAATTAGTAGGTGTGGACCGCGGACAAAGGTTTCAGAGTGACTGCTGGTCTAAACCCAAACCAGCTTAGATCGGCAAACGTAAAATCTACAGCTACTGTTAGATTATCTGTGTCACCACACGTACTATACTGTCTCGGACTATCTATAGCATGGTGTTTCCTACTTACACAAAGGTGTCGTATACGTACTTTACTGGCCCAGACTACGTACGGCATAGTGTGTTCTACTTACGTACAGGTATATCATACGTACTATACTGAGTCAGACTAAGTAAAGCATGGTATGGTCTATTTTATGTTAGTGATATTATTACGTACCTACTATACTGGTTCGAACAGTAGATAAAGCACGTAAACAATACCTCAACACAAAGTAGAACCCACCCTGCTCTATAGATCATGAAAACGAGTCAGCATAGTACCTACGTATACACCTAAACATAACTAAAATCACTATGTTGTATGAAGTCTTGGCTAGTACAGTAAGTAACATATAAACAACATCAAAAAAATACATAGGTACGTCTTATGCACATATTTATTAAAATGTATAATTAATCACGGTAACCTTACAAAAACTAAAACAACCAATAATAAATAGGTATACACAAGGTTTACACAAATTTGTCCAATATCAACAATACTTTTTGGTTTACACATCTTAATAATTCATAACGTACATCCTGATACTAGACTAACCTATAACATTGACGCAAACATTTAAAACATATGGTAGGTACATATTTATTAAAATTTAACGGTAAATTTGACAAATTAAAGAATCTTACTAATGGTAACTTATAGTTTAAACCAGGTATTTAAGTTTACACAAACATTATATTATCGATAATATTTTTTGATTAGGTACACATCTCAATAAGTTATATTATAACATACAACCCTTATGCTAGACTGACTAAAACAACATCGATGCAAAAGACAAAAACATGTCTTTCAATTATACACTGTTTTCTTAATACATAAAAATATATAAAATAGACTGCTTTGTTCTTCTTCTCGAGTACCAGTAACATGAAATAACATTTATTAAATCTCAAGCTAACAATCACACAGCTTATTTATTATAAAACTTTTAAAATTGTGATTAATAAAAAAATAATGTTCGAGTGCAAGTCGACTCGCGCACCAAGGGTAGGCAGGTACCTAGGTACCAAACAAAGAACTGTTAATCCTATTTTCACTATGAAACCATAGTAACATTAACATAAAATAGGATTTTAAACATACTTAAATGGGACCAATAAGTGATTTATTCACCAAAATATAGATAATGGGATAGATAAGTGATTTAATTAAAACACGATCTATCACTTTTATTAGTCATGATTTACATCCGGTTGGAATCGAACCCATGACCACCAGATTGAATTTAAACCACCATTTATATAGGTATCCAATCAAATACAAAAATACAAAAATACAAAAATCGTACACATCTAAAAATTTTACATTTTTGAATAATTATATCTGTTGAAGTCACAGAAGCCTAGTCAATTTAATATAGATATAAAAATAACTCACACTATATCCCGTGGCAGCTGCTGCAAGTATAGAAGAGCATCCATCTGATGATTTAGACTCTGGCTCCGACAATGAATCTTCATTTTCTTCAGATAAAGGAAGTTACTTGGAAGGGTCTACAATCTGAAATATAAATGGTTAGTAGTTAGGTTAGGGTTACCTACTTAGTTATACCAAAATATACATGTTATGGATTTGAATTGGAAAATGGAACGTTTCACGTTTGATGCATTTTCATATTACAACTAGCATTGCTTGCATAGACATAGCAACAGAGTAAGAGATCTTCACCGCTCGGTTAGAGAATCAGCTAGAGAGAAGATGGGTCTGACTCAAACAATCATCGTCACTATCCACATCATCTTAGTAGGTAGGTATTTATTTCTCGAAATATCAGGCAAGTGATACTGATAAGCGTCCTGCTCCAGCAGGGTTAGTCATAATTCCACATGGTTGTACTTACATGTGAAATTATGAACAATACACTTCACGGGGGGCAATTTGGGATGATATTCAGGCAGGTCTTCCCTCCCCCACCCGCAGTCAAAAAGAAAGAATAAGAATAACTTACTGCAAAAGTGAGTTTTTACAACGCTGATAACCTAGGAGCCACAAGTGGACTGACCGATGACGCCCGCGCTTGTCATGTCTGATTTCACGACAAGACATTACATACCACCATTCCGACATTTTATCCGCTTATCGAATTAATTAGTAGGTAGGTACACGTATTTTACCTACTAGGTACAATACGTGTGTGCCTTCCAACAAGCATTACATTACCTCAATGGCTGTCTACGCTGTGCGACCACCACGCCTATGCAGCACACAACACAACCTATTTGAAGTATTTCATACTAAAATCATTGCACTCACCGCGAAAATCTTCCTCCTAGCTAGGTGATCCAATTTTACTTCTGACTTTGTTCCATCTTGTAACTTGGCCACTAGCACGCACAAATCAATCACTATGTGTACGCACATGTACGACGGAAGACGCCTGGGCACTAAATGAGAAACAAAAAAACAAATGCACGCACTACGCAGCGCAACGCAAGCACTGGGCGAGCAGCACGGGGAGGGGTGGACAGGCGCAACGCATGCACACTCAAAAGAAGAATGCTAGAATAAATATAATTTTAAATTAGAAATAGAAATAAAGCGCGCATGTTACGATTTTTATATAAATATTTTGCGACCTGGATGGATTTGGATGGATGAAAGTCTTTTTAAAATGATAACATAATAAAATTCATTATAAACGAATAGGTACCTACCTACTTAATGTAAAAATAAACAATGTCTTTCTGTCTTGCTGCTCAGATAAATCGTTCTGAGTAAAAGTTCGGATTCGATTGTAGGTTGGTATAAAACGGCAATCTAGTCTGAAATAGTCTGAATCAAAATCGCTGGTTAATATGTCCGACAAACAATCATTTTAGTAAGTTTTGAGTGGGTAAGGAAGATAGTATACCTACCTTCAGGTTCCTTTACTTAACTCACTACAGGCCATCGGAACTAGATTTTCCGGTTCCAAAAGAACCGGGATTGTATGTGGACTACCCAGTTCTAAGTTTTACAAAAAAACTGTTTTTTCGGTTCATTTGATTCTCCTAAAAACCCGTGATTACCGCAAATCTAAGACAATCACAAGTCACAAACAACTAGGTATATTTTCATCTGATGTTATAGTAGATAAATAAATGAATATTACAGGACATTAGTTTTACACAGCGCCATCTAGCCCCAAACTAAGCATAGCTTGTAATATGGGAACTAGATTACGGATATAATACTTAAATAACTACTTTTTGTAAATACATACTTATCATACAATACAACACCGAAACACAGAACAAGCATCTATATTCAAATCCAAATGTTTGTCCTGGGTGGGACTCGAACCCACACAGATACTAGGTACTAAGTACCTACAACGAATAATTTTGATTTCACGTTGGACATGTCAAAACATGTTGGTACCTACAGTAAAATAAGAAGAAAACGCCACAGCAGAGACGCTTGGGCTTACCTATATGTAGATACCAACCTACTCCTACCTACTATACTATATTATATCGGTCTTTATTTCTTGACGTTTTAAAATTTAGACTCAGATTAGGGACGCCATAAACATACATACCTAATCCAACCTCAGATCAAGTTAACAAACTTGATCAAAGAATCCAACTAATAGGCAGGTATGAATAGTCAGATATTAAATGCGTAAGTTGTGTTTGGATAATTTTTGCTCCTTCATTACAAAGCTGCTGAACTGATCGAGCTGGAATTTTGTGCTTACATATAGGTACCTATATTGCTTTAAATGTTTTAAGCCAGGAAAAGGATATTTACATCCTATTAAATTATATTAATAGCAGGTTATACCTGCTTTTTGTACAGCCAAAGTCATCTTTCCATTATCAACATCATTATCGCATTATTTATGCGAGATGATGCATGTTGGCCATATTTGTACCACGCTTGGTATGGCTCTGTATTGTACGTAGCTAGCCACATTATGTAGCCATACTGCATACTGTTATAATTTAGTCGACTATTCACAATACGTAGCTATCAACCTTGCTGTACGTAGGCAGCTAAATGTTGTAAGTATACAGGAACCATGTTGTCGGCTACTTGTAATACGTAGCTATCAACCTTAAGTAAGTAGGCGGGACACGCATGATGTATAGTCGCTGGCTCCGTATTGTACGTACCTAGCCACATTATGTAGCCATACTGCATACTGTTATTATTTAGTCGACTATTTACAATACGTAGCTATCAACCTTGCTGTACGTAGGCAGCTAGATGTTGTAAGTATACAGGAACCATGTTGTCGGCTACTTGTAATACGTAGCTATCAACCTTAAGTAAGTAGGCGGGACACGCATGATGTATAGTCGCTGGCTCCGTATTGTACGTAGCTAGCCACATTATGTAGCCATACTGCATACTGTTACAATTTAGTTGACAATTTACAATACGTAGCTATCAACCTTGCTGTACGTAGGCAGCTAGATGTTGTAAGTATAAAGAAACCATGTTGTCGGCTACTTGTAATACGTAGCTATCAACATTTTATAAGTAGGCGCTATACGTATGGCCAAAAACTAAGAAGTAAAATGATGAATATGTGCCGCGTACTGATATAATTATGTCAGCTACTTATAATACGTAAGTATCAACCTTATGCTCTAAGTGGGCAGAACAGTTATCATGGTGTGTAAATGCTGCATACTGATAAAATGCAGTCGGCTACTTAAAATACGTAGCTATCAATAACTCCTTGGTTTAAGTATGAAACCCCGTGACAAACGTATGGTACACCATTATAAGTACTATTCTGTATTACCATTATGGAGAATGGCCCTTCCTACAAACACGTACGTAGGACTCTCCATTAGTAGATAGACTGAATACTTATTACATAGGTAGCACACGTAGTAAGTAGTAGATTGCACGCACATTACAATATTGGGTCATGTAAGTAGCATTTTTCTCTCAGTGTAATGTTATCATGTTTGGTCATGTCGTGCGCGTAGCACTTGAGCTTTGCCATCTGGAACAGTGCCACCAGGACTTCGGAGAGACTTTGCGGTGATCGTTATAGCCCCCGAGGCCTGTATACTCAGCCCACTTGAAGAATGAAAAAAGACATTGCTGGTTTCATTCGCTTTTCATTACCTGTGTCACCTGTCATCCGCTTTGGAGTGCCGCATGTGTGAAATATATTCGTAAACTTTGCGAAACGAACAGTTTATTTGTGTACAAGTGAGATAGAAGCTCCGATTTTCTTCTAACCGCGGTTTGTCTGATGTCAAAATAACAATAAAAGACGCAACGCAGCTAGCCTTCTAGGTACAAACATAAACCTTCACAGCGAAATAATATTTTTTTTGTTTGAAATGGGTAAGTTCCTCTTTGCGGAAATCTCGAGACTTTCCTGGGCGAGAATGAGTTCTACGATGGAGCGAGTCTTCTCTCGCTCCCACACACTGACAAACTGTCTTCCAAATATGAATATCTTGGCAATACCCTAACAGTGGTAACGGCTATGATGTTTTTCTAGATGCGACATGGAGGCACCGGCGTGGTCCTCCACACGCTTCGCTACATCCAATTTCCACCGAAGCCAGTTTACTCGTTGGAGTACAGCAGAACTGAAGAGAGGATCTGCTATGCCACTTGCATGGACGGAGCTGTATACCGGATTGAGATACCCCTAGTACGTTAGTATTCTGAAATCTGTGCCCATAGTAAGTCTACTATCCAATCAATACCGCCTCCGTGGTCTAGTGGTTTAACCCACCGATTCCAGATCCAGAGGTCCCGGATTCGGTCCCCAGGGGGAGTACAATATTGTGCTTCGTTGATCACCACACCACCATCTTACCTAATTCTGTCGCCATAATAACAATTCAAATAAAATGTTGTGTTCTGGCATTTAGATGTAAAATAGCCAGTTCCTCAGTTTGTTGAGGATTCCGGGTGAATTGCGCCTCCACCGTCAGCCTTATCCTAACTTGTAACCAGGTGAGATGAAGGCCAAGCGATACCCCGTCGTGGAATATAAAAAAAAACCTAGTATAGGGAGATACTTACCTATGAATAGGATCTCTTTCAATTTACTGAGTTAAAAGGGTCACACACTTCCACTTAAAGTAGAACGGGTGGTAGGTGACTAATCTCATCAGGAAATAGGATATTATCCTTCCGAGTAAAATTAATAAACACTGCGAAATCCAGTCCAGCTGCCAAGCTAGAAAATTATGGTACTAATACTAACCCTAAGTAGACTTATTTCGAACAGTGAACAGCTACAGTTTGTGTTGTTGTGATATTTTATAGACGCAACTTGATCCTCCCACAAAGAAATGACGACTTTAGTTCACCCTTCTTAAATCACTGAAATCTATTTGTGAATTGAACACATATTTCTTTAAAGCCTACTTTGAATACTAAGCTAGGAAAAAGCTGCGCTAAACTATAGATTCGGGTGCCTATACGGTCTATATTGCCGTCGACTACCTAAATAATGTACCTGCCTTCTGCTGTTCCATTCGGATGCGTGAATTATTGAAGGCCGATGTGTTTCATTCCCAAAGCTCTTGGGAACGTAACAATTCAGCTACAAATGTAACATCGTTATTAGGTTTATACAGTTCCCACTGCTGGGACACCGGTCTGGACTGAGTGATTGGGTCCTAAACTTTCAATGAAACAGGTCCGATATGGATTGACAATTGAAACTTGGTGATTCTAGAATATGCTGTGCACGCGATGGTCTATAATAAAGCTTTTCAAGACTTAAAAGTGTGCTTGGGCATTTGAACCAACGACCTCCGGAAAGGAAGACGGACTTCAACCTACTTAGGCCTGTAGGCTAAGTAGTCTACAGGCCAATAATATGCATAAAGTTTACTAGCCTATCGATTAAGAAAGCCATAAACCATTTCTATAGCGCAAAAAAGTTTTGATCTTTGTTTTGTAACAGATTTAAAAAAAAAAGAGGTTCTTTTGATATTTGATAGATTGTACTATTATAAAAAAAAAATGTTTGTTCCACGATTACTTGAAGACAACTGGACCGCTTTCAAATTATTTTTGTTTTATACTTCACAGGTGGTCCCATCGTCATCAGGTCAGGATCTGATGATGGGATCCTGGAGAAATCGAGGGAACTCTGCAAATATAACAGGCACTTTTGAAGCGATTTGGGTATTTTTAGGGTGTATTATCTCAAAAGTATGGAAGAAAGGGACCCCTTATAGGATCATTCGTGTGTCTGTCTGGTTGTCCGTCTATCTGTCACAGACAATGTACTTCGAAACTACTGAACTGATTGAGCTGAATTATACATATATTATGAAAGTTGGTAACACAAACACGGACGTGTAACGTAAATTATAAATACAGAAAATTGTTAATTTTCAGTAGGTAATCTAACCTACTAAGATAAAGCTAGATTACCTACTGGGACGCTACCGCCGACGGCGAAGCCGATCTCCATTGATGGCTTTAAATTAGCTTCATGAGAACTAGAAACGATTTTTGGTTTGACGGGTATGTGTCATATCCGAAATGGCGTTTCCCATCTCAAAAGTGTACACATGTTATGAAACCTATCCGTTCAGTACATTTGACGGTAAAAATCGTTTCTAGTTCTCATGAAGCTAATTTAAAGCCATCAATGGAGATCGGCTTCGCCGTCGGCGGTAGCGTCCCTGATTACAGTTGGAATATAGTAATAATAAATAAAAATAATAAAAATTATTTGGTAACAAAGCAGGTAGGTACAGAAAAACGGTTAGAAAAACGATGTTGCCTGCACAAGTATTACTACTTTTTTTATTATATACATAGTTTATGACCTGGATTCACACGTATATTACTTTTTATAACAAAAAATGAAGTTTAGTAAACGTAACTCATAGTATTTTTCTTAATAATTGACAAAAATATGTTATCCAGGTAAACTAAACGATATCATGTTCTTCAGTTTTGAAAACGTATTATATATTTCGTTTAAGGGTGCATTATATAACAGTCTTGGTACTTTTTAGATAATAGCTCCTCTGGAAAATCCTCCTCCATTCTGCATTCACGCTGATCCAGCCCTGGAAAATATGAATATGCAATTTTACGGAACTCCAGGCATCTCTTCCAATTCTACGCCATTTATCACCCGTAAGTTTGTATCAAGCTTCATTATGATTTTTTTTATTGTATTTGGTTGGTTTATTATGTGATTTGCTCTTGGCCTGCAAATTGCAGATCACAAAATGAGTAGGTTCATGAGCGAACAAGGAAGTGTACGCCGGGTCATTAGATACAGTTTTTTTATGATAAGTAAACCAGTCACAATGTTGGCCAGAGTTAATATTCATAACAGGCGGTTGCTGTGCAGCCGGTACGCTTTGCTACACAAGATGCTACGCTTTGCTACGCCGGGTGCTACGCTTCGTAGCAAACGTAACTGCTACAAATACATACCGAGAATTGAGTTGTGTTGTGTTCATTACTCTGACATGCCAATTTGAATATGTTTTTACGATCGGGGATATAGTTCATGAATTATTATTATTTGCAACCGATCGAAATTATCTTGATATGCTATAATTGGCTTAAAAAACCATCCCACTTTTAAATTCAAAAACGTACAAAATATTTTAACTCATAAGAGCGATATTTGTGTTATCAGAACGTGCTCCGGCTCTCTCACTCGGTCTGACAGCAGATAATACTAAAATGGTGGTCGGTTACGGAGATGCTTGCATTAAAATTTACGATATGGAAACTCAAGAGGTCAGTTTGCGATTTTGTTACTGTTCCCTTAGATACTTATGTACATTTCATCTAAATAGAGCAAGTAGGTAAGTAATTATAAGTTTGATTTCTGGGTTTCGTATCCTTTACGTAGTTAAATATATGGTGGTCTGAGTAGCACGCTTGGCCAAAAATTTGCTTAAAATTAAATGTCCGTGAACTTAAACATGAGCTTCCTCCAGGATTGAATGATTAAACCATAATTTAAACGCCTTGCTACCCGTTTCTGGGTGTAACGCGGAAATTTTCCAGCTTACAATCTGCTTCTTATATGCCTTAATTAAACCTTATCCGTCACATGTGAGTTTTTTTAATGGTGATAGCCAAACTTTTGACCACCAGCTAACTTGAAAAAAAAATAAACATGGATGTGGCCTAATATGGAGATCGCTTGTCTGAACGGTAACCTATCATAGATGTGACCTAATATGGAGCACGCTAGTCTAAAAAGAACCTATTCACTCTGGACTTGAGGATTCCAAGACTATACTGGTGCTGAAAACAGACGAAAGCAACGAGTGCAAAGGGTTGGTGCTATTCTGATTATGCACCTTCATGAATAGCATAACAATATTGCATACTAGACATAATAATATGCAATGACTTACTAACAACACATGAAAGGTTTTATGTGCCTGGCCTGACGTATGAGATCGCAGGTCCTAAAAAAATCTAATCTGCATACATAATAGTCTCATGCGTAGACCTCTAAAGCAATTTATATTTTCTCGGCCTTGTTCTACAAGATTTATGTTCATTGAATATTTAACCACGTTTTAGACCTATAATTTATGAGATAGTTAAAAATATGCCAGGCTAAGCAGGTGTTTTATTATTCGCTTTTAGCGGCTTTGTTATCTACATGTGCTGAATAAAAGAGTAGGTGGTCATCATCGTCATCATCAATAGTCCATTACTGTCCTCTGTTGGGCATTGTAGACATCCTATACAGGCTGCCTTTAAAGACTGCATTCCAGAAATCTGCTTGAACTCGTCGAAAAAACACATTAGTACTTAAACTTTTACGATTCCCGTGGGTAGAATTTTGATATAACTCTGTCGGACACCACATCGAAATTAATAATAGTAATTAATTAAGATCTCGGGATAGATAACAAAGATTAAAACCGGCCATTAGTTTTTACGATATAGCAAACACATAAAACAAATATTAATCCATTCCAATCTTAGTAGTTAGGTTTTGTTACAAATTGCTAGATGCAAAGAAACTTGATAACGATGGGTTTTATGTGACAAAGAAATGATAAATT
Source organism: Venusia cambrica (assembly GCA_951394065.1). Classification (NCBI taxonomy): domain Eukaryota; kingdom Metazoa; phylum Arthropoda; class Insecta; order Lepidoptera; family Geometridae; genus Venusia; species Venusia cambrica. The sequence continues at coordinate 3,027,863 of OX596048.1, read as the reverse complement.
CAAATAAGTAATTTCATCTGACACCGAGCAGTTTTTACGAGTGAACAGGGGAGTAGCAAGGAAGGGATGATCTCTGTTGCAAAATGATAAATAGTAGGATATCACAATAATTATAATAATAATAAAGTGTGATCCCTGAACACCTGATCAACGATTAAAAATCGATCAACTCTTTATAATCGATCAATTTTAATGAAAACACATATATCACGATGCACACTTTTAGTGTGAAACGCGTAGATGTAACTCACACTTGGCTAAAGCCAGTAAAAATCAAATAAAATTATATGCATTGGTTTTGGTCACAAAGGTAGTGTAATAGTTACTGAGTTAAAACCTAATAATACCTGCTTTGTGAGAGAATGGTGTGTGGTGATAGTTTTTAAAAAACTTGTATTACAGGTTACCAGTGCCCTCGCTCAAAACAAAAAACGCTCGCTTACAACTGCCTCACATAGTAACTACGGCACCCAAATCGGTAATGGACATATCGATCAAAATAGGATAATTGTGCAAATCTCTAGTCTATTTTCAACGTGGTTACGATTCGGTTTGAGTCGACAGAGATTCCATCGCTATACATTGAATACTATACCTTCGCTCACCGTATGGTTCAAGAGGTACTTCAAGCCGTGAACTATATAGTTGTGGAATGGTTTTCAAACTGCAGCAGCGATTGAAGTGAAAAATCTCAGACTGTACTGAGGTTTTTCGAACAAGAATTTCAAGGGTCGGCTTCGCGCGTGTTATGCTTCTGGTGCTGGTAGAACAATTTACTATTAGGTGAACCGTATACCTGTTTGGCAAACATTATATGTATTAAAAAAAATACTTGCATCGCTAAATACAGTCCAGAGATTTGCCCCCACGCATCAGTTCTATGTGCGCCTCATGTGGGTAAATGAAACCACCGATAAAAACTTACGGCCTCCTTTTACAGCGGGGTGTAAACTGGTAGCACTGGTTAAAGTCCTTCATCACAAAGTAGGTCGGTGGTCAAGGGTCCTTAGTTATGAAGACAGTTTGCAATATGAAGCGGCTATTTCTGAGACGGTAGAGACGGTCGTAAAATGTGGAACTTTATGATAGACTCTTCGCGCGGATCCATTTGCTAGGTATAGAAGATCTAGGTACCGAGATCAATAGGACCCTAATAAAAATAATCTGTATCTCATTTTCAACTCCCAAGTTTCTTTTTTCCCACCATTTACAAAACTTAGATTGCATTTTCTCAAAGGAACCTCACGAATGTGTTACTAAATATATATATATAATTATTGTTGACGAGGAGGTGCTTGGCTTTAGCTTACCTGATTTTCAAGTTATGATTAGGCCGAAGGTGGAAGCGCACTTCACCCCGAATCCTCAACAAACTGAAAGAACAAACAGAAAGAAACTGGCTACCTCTGCCATTATCACCCTTTAATACTAACCTGACTTAAGTGAAGTTGTCGGTAGATTTTAAGTTAACACAAACATAATCATTAAGAGAGCCTAGTTCAGTTTCAAAATAACTTGTTTTCTATAGTCTATTCAGAACTACAAAGTGCACAAGCTCCGGCTTCAATTTATCCCTAAGAAGCTACAGCGAATGCATTTTGGCCAAGTGTGTGCGTTGAAGTGCCACGACCAACGCATATACATGTTCGCCAGTGCTGCTTGGGATAAGACTTTGAGGGTAAGTTTTGGTAGATATCCTTGGGTAAGATTATTTCTGGTCAGTATATTATTGTTGCAAAAGCCGTCATGTATTAAAAAAAAGTCTTTAATGTACACACTCTTAAATTTTAAGAAAGAGCTCTACTTGCCAAAATACAAGTTTTTATAAGCTTAGTTTGACAAATAGGGCACCAAATGATTGTATGTATTCAAAGATGAATAAAATAATGTATAATTATTAAAGTTTGCCACAGCTCGTGAGCAATTCAAAGGTCAGATTGCTTACATTAGTTCCTGAATTGAGTGAACTGCTTCAGTCAATCTAAGTCCAAATTCCTAAAAAAAAACATATTTTTAAGCCTTGAAATGTGGGTCTGAACCCTCGCTAGGCGTGCACACAATGGGCTGGCTTTTTAAGGATATTGCGCAACAGAAAAGTGTAGGATGATGGTGAAATAGTACAGAAATGAAAAAAAATATCCTTGAATTTAATTTTCAAGTAAGAATTTCGTTTCCTGGATAGTTTATTTTAATCACTGATTAATCACTAAATTAATCACTGAATTATTATTTGTTAACCTTACGGCTTACATAATGTCATACGATTAAATAATAATAACTAGTTAACTGAGTAGGTACGATTATGTTATTTATAACATCAAAAAATATATACAGAATATGTCGTTACATCCGTTGACATAACCGCAACATAGTCGTCGAACTATTGAACTTACGCGTTAGGACATTCAGAGACTGGATACAAAATAATATAATAATATATCCATCTTACAAGCTAAGCCAAATAATGATAGGTTTGTTTGTGAACACCCAAATGTTCATACCAATATTTTTGATTAATCTGTTCCCATGCTAAATAACCTTGTAAAATTAAAAGCAACACAAATTAAACACGTTCATTCAGCAACGATGTAATTACTCTTAATCACAGTTAAACAACATCTCTGGATACTGTATTGCACTCAAATATAATAACTCGCTACGAGTATATCGTAATTCAAAACTTTTTCACTTCCGAATCACGTGGCATTTTTATATCCAACTTTAGGGAATATTCTTGTATGTTCTTTGCTTTTGATCATAGGTTAATAAATGTTATGTAAGATGGAGCACGTGTGGCTAGAACGAACACGAACCTATCCTTTTACATAGCCTATATGTTTGCATATGCATTTTATGATGTCCAGATGCTGAAACCTCATACATACACATATTCATAGGTATTCCAGCAGTGTGAGTGTATGAAACGAGTAACTCAACTCAACTTGTAAACACCCGCTGAATAAAACATGGCGGACGGACACCACAACAGACTCAAAGCATCCCTGTCGAGATTAAAATATTTCACTCGCCTTTTAAATGCTCAAATTATTTATTAAACTCGTTTTCAATAGCAACGTATCTGTTAATATGGATTTTTATGAATAACTCTTTGTAAAGTTTTTCAGTATTCTATTTGTAAATTACAGACTGCGCTCTGTTGTTGTGAATACAAAATGCATAAATATACGTTTATGCATTTCGTATTGTAATGGTCCGTGCAATAGGTATGACTGAAGTATCCGATGGATGATAACGTATTAAGAAATGCTTTGAACAACTGTATACACATAAATATTTATTGCTTTGTCAACTGACTGGCCTGTGATTTGTATCCTGGCAAAAACAAATTCCGGTAAATTGAAAGTATTCCGAATTGCAAAGCATCTGTTGTAAATTAAAAACAGCATAATTGAAACATAATTTAAGGATTCCTTTGTACATTCTACGAAATCCGTAATTTCGTTTGTGAATCTGACCGTTTTCCACGTACTGACAGATCCTTTGACGGCACTGAACAAATATTAATTAGAACGCGTTTCCAACAAAGGAAGGCGATGTTAATTTCATAATTTAACAATTGTGTTCTCTGTATCCCCGTCAACTTTAATCGCTGGGAAGTAGTGGCTATAGTAAGGTCACCTACAGACTTGAATAAACGCAAAACGGATTATGAAAAATCGTTGCGCCAAATAAATCAGTTGGTGAAGGCAGCTCAATGCTTTCAGTAGCAGTTTCTGTAGTAGACATCTATCATCATATTTTATATCTAATGCGCAAAATGTGCAAAAGTTATGATTATGTCAATCTGTTTTTTACTTTATTGCAGCATTGAAATTAATCGTAGCAAAAGAGATCATTTTGGTAAATTAAACAGCGTATTTTAGTAACATGAAAACTGTTTACAATACTTAAAAACAAATTCCTCTAGCAGTGTGTATGTGTGTTGTGAGCGGGTCTCTCGAGAACACCATGTGAGGTATGTTAAGAAATAGTAGCAACTAATTTTCCAATTTCAGTTAAAAGTCAGCACAGTTTCAAACAGCCTGAAAGCTTAGACACCTAGCTCACCAGCAGAAAAACAAAATTTCGAATTCGACGCACTCTGCGTAGGTATGATTCGGAAATTTTTCGACAGTTCTTTTGTGAGTTGTCGCCCTGTAATTTATTTGTGTACCAGTGATTTGTTATTTTAGATCTGGGACACGCGATGCAAAGTCGGGTGCGTCATGACGTTTGAGGGTGTCAATGTTAGCAGCGACAGCATCGATTTGAACGTGAGTTTATCCATCATTTTAATATGACAGCTACTAAATGCTTTCGAACAAGTATAATACCTGGTGGTGACAACAATTGACTGGGCTATCTATAAAATATTAATTTTGTAGATAATCAATTTGATATTTTTACTTGTAAGTTCGCACCCGACACGTTTATAGTAAGTTTATGTTAATTAATTAACTTTATTATTATTATTTATTATTTTATTAAAATAAATCCATTTCTTATTATTATTGCGATCAAACTTTGTCAACATAAAATAAATAATCTTATTATCGTAGCCATGATTCTCTCATGATCGGTTACTGTGATTATTTTTACTTTCAGCCAAAATTTAATTTCAAATCGACACGTGTTCGTTACTACACGAGGCATCCTAAGGCCAAGTCATGTCAAGGTCGTAACTAACAGTAACTTTCTTAACATTGAAAGCCCTAATTTCTTTGTTAGAGTTGCAATTTGTTTGAAAGGCAGTAATCATATATGTTGCTATATTTTACTTGCATCGCATTACAAAATTTGCCACTAACTTTGCAGTGCGTATTCTGCACGAATATGCAATGACTGCAACACAAGAAAGAGAAGTCTGCAATATTCTTTGCATCTAAGCGCACATTTTTACAGGTGATGATTTTTACTATGATAAAATTCAGCAGCTTTGAAAGGTTGATGTCTAACAGTGGACGAATCCAACTGTTACAAATATGGTGATGATACCATAACTTTTCTTTTTTCTATGGCCCGTGAACTGTGCAAGTGATGCGCCTTCTCAGACTTTGGTTTCGATATTATCTTGTCGCTTGGCTGACAGATTTGAGATCGTAGTTTTGAAATGACAATATAGAACCAATAACATATACCTCCCATTTTCCGACCTATTGGTATTTCTCAGACTTTAGCTGTATTGTACGGCATCTGTGAGAGGAAAGGGTTGGTTCGATTTTAAACACCCAGCGATTGTAACGAAAATAATATATCAATATAAAGAAATACTCTTGTCAATAAAATATTACAATGTTATTCGATGGAATAGAAGGCTATCTCAAGATGTCTATTACCAGTCCTTACTTCACAAGTTTATGTCTTACATTCTAAGCACTAATTTGAAGCTATAGGTTTGATAAAATCAGGTCATTATATCAGTTTATTTATAGCAGACGACGTGACTTGATTATTTTGTAACGAGGCCCTTGCTTTATCTTATCTTCTGAATTATAATGCGTCTATAACGAAGCGAGATTAATATATAATTTTCAAGGCTTCTTTGGACAAGGAATTTGAGAATTTAGCAAGAAAATGTTTTTAATTTTCACTATATTTCTACGGCTGGTTTCTACGGTGGTGATGTGCTCTTTGTTAGTACTAGCCCTTTCACAGACGTATAATACACGTACAACGTAATGAAGCTTAAATAAGGCCCAGTGGTACTATTCTCCTAAAAAAAGTAGTTGTTGCTTATTTCGCAATTATAAAAGAATATACTAGCGCTTTAGGAGTGGGGAGAGGCCTTTGCCCAGCGGTGGGACACCTAAGGCTAATAATAATAATAATAATAAATACAATCAAAATATTCGTTTGAACTAATTTTTTTCCTTACACTCTTTTGCTTATGTTTTGATCCGATGATTATAAGTAAAATTAAATTGAATCAGACATGCAATTTTTATTAACAAACTACGTATGGATAGCGGGGCTTTCGTGCTTACACCTACACAAATCTTTTGTGAAGGTCTCGGTCAGGAACGGTAACAAGTTTTAGACTAACTGCCAGAGCTTATTTTTTTTTCATATATTTTCTATTTTTTTCTTCATGTTCAAATATGTTTCAAGTCTAAAAATAGTCTATTAAAGTTGACCGTTTCGTTATTACAACCACAAGCCACGAACGAAGAACGAAGTTTTAGCACGAGGCAGTTTAATTAAAAGTCCGCCTTTGTCATGTCGGTACCTTCGTTAGAACCTTCTAGATTTAAGAGCTATGTGATTTTATGCTTTGGATGCGTTGTTCAGAGTTGAATCTCTCCACACCTTTTCGATATTCCATTTAGATAAAGCGCTACCTAAAATCATTTATATTGCACCCTGATTTTTTTTTAATCGTCTACAAGTAGATGATACAACTGTTTTTCCACTTGAGCGCTGTTTTTCCACTCAAGTACGACCCTAATGTCTTCAAAAAAGAGAGTTTATAGGTATTTTCGGTGACTTTCAACTGACTTCAAACATTTCTTGGTGGGAATCATAATAGGTACACAAACTAGGATAAACCTGTGCGGTACCTCCGCTGAACTAAGTGTAATTTTACACGTTCTCATCAAGTCATACTCAAGCTTTGCTATATATATCTATGTACAACAACCAATAGTTTATTGGTTGTTTTACGCCCCTACTCCCTACACCTCAAAGTACCTACACCTCAAAGTACCTACACTCTGAGTAGTTATCAGAGATGAATCCTCGAAGGTGGGGTAAGTGGGAAGAGTTTTTTTGCTTATGTTTTTAGTAAATAATGAAAATGATGGATCAAAGAGTCGTCATTATTATTACAGTTAGAGAGTGCAATAGGAATTGTTATTATTACCACGTTTGGAATGCTCCTTACTGATCATAGAGCATACTATACAACGTACAAATCGATTAAAATATAGTACAAACATATTTTGATCTTAGTATTCTTAGTACTCAAGTACACGCTGCTGCCTAACTCCTGAAGTACTTAGGTACTTCAGGAGTTAGGCAGTTAGGCAAGGATGACTAAGGGATTAGTCCCTTAGTTATCCTTGCCGTGAATGTCATAAGGGTCGTGTCACATGCATAAGACATGTTATAAGCATGTTGTTTTTAAAAATACTTACATATTTAGTTTTTTCTTTACTCTTGGAACAACCACTCTTTTAGTTTCGTACCTCGTTATGAAGTTTGACGCTCATAGCTTGCTGCGCCTTTGTAGAATATTATTGCACCGGCTTATAGGATTTTTGTTTGACGCTCAAACTTCTCGTGTTGCGGTAGAACTTTGAAAAGTCCTTGCATTATGTATTGTAGTGTTATGTGTTGATAAGTTGTAAGAGGTAAGAACAACAATAAGGTACTGGCATGGCAGTAGCTTTATTTTAGGTGTTATTATAAGTTATTATGTAGTTTATATTATGTAGTATGTTATTTTAAGTGTTTACAGGCCTCACAGCTCAGTTGGTTAAAGCTCTGCTTTGTGCGCTGTAGGCTATGGGTTTGATTTCCACACAGGACAAATATTTGTGTGATAAATATAGACTTATGTTCGGTTAGGGTGTTGAATAGTGATTTCGGAATAAATCAAAGCTACTTAATTTAGTTCCCATATTACATACATGCCTTATGGGCGATAGATTTAGTTCCCATATTATAAGTTTTTATTATTTTGGGGATAGATGGCGCTGTGTGAAAATAATGTTATATCAAACCAATTTCATACCAATCTGTATGTCTGTTTTATGCCTATCAGACAAAAAGTACAATCATACGTATTTATAATATTAAATGGAATTCATCATATGATAGCTAATTGATTCAGGCGTTATTTAGCGAAGATCCATATTTCAAAGAAAAATCTGAAAACAGAAAAAATATTCAGTAACAAATCCGCCAAATCGCTATGAAAAAATCAAATCGACATGTGTTTCGCCTCTACACGAGGCATTATCAGGAAATATAGTCTTGCTGCTAAGCTGACAAGCCCTCTGTGGACGTGTTGCTCGCCTCATCATATGACTTTAATATGGTAGTTGTCAATAACGTATATAGTGAGAACGATATGTGTTTGTGCCCTTTATTTTCAAAATTTTAAAAACTAGACTAACTTGTTAAAGTAGCATTCGGTAACAATACTACTTTTACAGAGAGACCACTGCCTCACCGGGAGTTGGCAGCCAACTGAAGCCCTCGCCGTGTGGGACCTCGTCGCCAGAAAACAGCTGAACGTGATCAGGGTACAGAACAGGAGACCCGACGTTGACGGAGAGTATATCTACGCTTGCCGGTTTTGGCATTCTACTGATGTGAGTAATACAATAACATGACGCTAACATCTGTAGATTCAGACTATTATCTTGAAAGATCGATGGCACTCTTTGCTCTATGTTTGATTTTCTTGCGTTCTATAATTCAACAAGCCTCATAGCTCAGTTGGTAGTAACTCTGCCTTCTGCGCTGTAGGTTGTGGGTTCGATTCCCACCCAGGACAAACATTAGTGTGATGAGTATAGATGTTTGTTCTGTGTTTGGGTGTTGTATCTTATAGTACGTATATATTTACAAAAAGTATTCAAGTATTCTATCCGTAATCTAGTTCCCATATTACAAGATATGCTTAGTTTGGGGCTACATGGCGCTGTGCAAAATTAATGTCCTATAATATTTATAAATTCAAACTAGTACCGGCCTCTAACTACTTGATTGAGCTTAAAGGCTCAAGCTACTGCGATAGGGTCGTTGTCGCTTACTGCTAATTTTGAAAGTTGATCCTGAGAGGATTATCTTCGCGCGACTCCTCGCTCCGTCAGAAATAATAACATGATACGTGTAAACATATTCTCTTGACCCGTATTGACCAACTAACGTATAAGTTTAGTTAAACAGTTAAGCTTGATCAGATATCATAGTCACTGGTAGTTATCGGCCACGATAACATCTCCATTGATCAATGATAATTATTGATCAATCACTTGATGTGCGGGTTTTCAAAAACGGAAAGCCGTGCGAGTACTCAATTAATGACGTACATTTTTAACTGCCTCTGTGGGTTAGTGTTTCGCCCACCAAAATCTGATCCAGAGGTCTCGGGTTCGATTCCTTAGGGAGGTACAATATTGTGCTTGGTTTGGTTGGTGTTAGGACTTTGTTCAAGTCCGCCTGGCTAGCTACCCGTCTTACCTAAGTCTATCGCCATAACAACATATTCTAAATTGTTGTGTTCCGGCATTTAGAGGTAAGATAGCTAGTTTTTCAGACTATTGATAATTCCGGGTGCGAAGTGCGTCTCCACCTTCGGCTTTATCTTAACTTGTAACCATGTGAGATGAAGGCCAAGCGCTTCCCCGTCGTACAATAAAAAATACATTTTAAACATATCAACAACGTACCTATACAGATTTTCCCACGTTTCATTATGCACCAAATTGGACTGGCTTTCATATTTATTGGACCAATTAAAAACGGATTGAAAAGATACGAAAGGTCGTAACTTCAGTGACATAACACTATCAACATGATTAGAATACAGTTAAAGTAAGAGCGTTGACTCTGCCCAGTTCAACAAACCTCGGATACCAGGTACTTGGTACAAACCGAGTCTTTTAAACTAATGTTTTTACTAGGTTTGTTCATGTACAATTATCTATCAAAAATACACCGCAAATACACTGTTTCGGCGGTTTCGCCAAAGTTAATGTAGATACGGTGTTTTGCAAGAAAATTCAATTACCGCAAAGCAAACCTCGGTTGTTATTTGAGATGATTTTGCGGTTGTCAGGAATAAAGTACTTTGGCTGCTACTATGCTTTTTGCCGTGAAATTATATATTTTTTTAAAGAATTTATTAAAAAAAAGTATTTTATCCGTAATCTAGTAGCCATATTAAAGTTGTCCTTAGTTTGGGGCTAGATGGCGTTGTGAAATTAATGTCCTGTAATATTTATTTACTATTTGTATGAAATGGGTAAGGTCTTTCTCTCACTCAATCCATCCAATTCTTTTTCGGCCTTTATCTACCCCTTCTTATTCAACATCAACACTCTTTCCTTTACATGGATTTTATCCCTCTTTATTACATGACCATACCATGCTAACGTACCCGCACTTCAAAACTTGTACAGGCACTTGCATTGCAAGGATGAGGTCTGCGATGGAATGAGCTTAGGCAGAGGCTATTGGTTCTTCTGTGCACTAGAACCCAGTGAACTGCATGGCACCAGGCTTTAGCTTTTGCTAGCCAGACGGGTTTTTGCAGGTCTTGCCAGGAGTTAGCATCGTACAACCGTAACCGCTAGCGATTCCGTTGCCCACGAAGAGTTTGATTCCACATACCCCAAAAATGAGATGGGTTAGCTCTTGACTTTAGGCTTGCCTAAGTAAGGATGGGATCAAAATTGGAGCCATTTTTTTATTGTACGATGGGAATGTGCTTGGCCTTCATCCCATCTTTTTCAAGTTATGATAAGGCCGAAGGTGGAAGCGCACTTCATCCGGAATCCTCAATAAACTGGCTATCTCACCGACAGTATTAGGTAAGATGGTGGTAGCTAGCAAGGCGGACTTAAACAAAGTCCTACCACCACTCAAACCAAGCACAATATTGTACTCCCCTGGGGAACCCGGGACCTCTGGATCTGACACGGGTAGGCGAACCACTATACCACAGAGGCGGTTATATTGAATGGATGGTAGATTGCTAAGTTAGGTAAGGCCGTGGCTACACCGGTTATCTCGCTGGGTGCTGAAGAGTCGCCGCCGTGCGTGGACACACTGAGTGTTTCCCAGTTCCAGTGTGAGCTATGGATATGGGGTGCCCCCCTATATATTTGTCGTTGGATTATATTTTACACCCGTACTACATTGGCAAGCCTACTGTATGCTCAGCTATGTTCATCATATTGTTTATTTTTTATTTTTGTGACGCGTCATAATTTATATAAGTACACTTTTGCTGATCACGCTAAGCTAATCTGAGAGAGATTAAATTAATATAATAGCTTAAGAAATTATTTGCTATTGATTTAGAGCAATGTTTAAACCATTACGATTGGTATATCTATAAACGTTATAATGTCACAACATAAGTATGTATTTCCAAAAAGAAGAACATGTAATATGGGAATTAGATTACGGATAGAATAACTAATACTAATTGTTATACTGACTTTATCCGTAATCTTAAAAATTGGTGCTAGATTGCGCTGTGTGAAATAAATGCCCTGTAATATTTATTTATTGTTACTCACAAATAGCGACAGAATACACATAATTTGTAAAGTTAGAGATTCGAATGGAAAATGTAAATTTGCACCGGATTTAAATGTATAAATTGCCTATCACTTATTCCTGTCTCTACGAGCAAAATAAGTGCAGACATAAGCATATTAAATTAAGAACCTGCACTGCATCTGCAGCTGGAATCTCCATAATTTTATTAAAATGAAGATGCTGATGACTTTAATTACTTAAGGGGCATGTCGGGTTCTAGATTACCTGGAATCTTATTTGCATTTGAATGAGGTTTTGATATAGATGACATTCATATTGCTGCAGTTTTATCCCATATATTCCTGTATTGATAAATATGGTTTGTACCAGTGCACCAGGATGCAATATTTTGTCTTTTTAACTTTTAAAAACGAACAAATAAACGAGAAAAATTTTTGAATTTGTGAAATGGATATAAATAAATAGATAAATAAATATGACAGGACATACATTTTACGCAGCGCCATCTAGCCCCAAACTAAACAAAGCATTTGTAATATGGGAAATTACGGATATAATCATTAAATACTTTTTTTTGCAAATACACACTTATCGTACAACACGTAAACACAGAACAAACATCAATATTCATCACGCAAATGTTTGTCATGGGTAGGAATCGAACCCACAACATACAACGAAGGCAGAGTTACCAATTGAGCTGTTAGGCTTGTTGATATGGAACTATGGATACGATGCGCAAGTGAAGATGGGGTCTACAATCGAGCGAGCTTTTCCAGAAAATGCCTTTAACTCTTTTTTTTAAACTACTAAAGTGGCATACGAGTATACGGTCCTCGTGATCATAATCAGCTACTGTCGCATATGATCTTCTGGTGTACGTTTGCAACAGAAGAAACGTCACTCACGCGTTGCGAACCCTTTTTAAAGAGCTGCTTATTCGCAGCACTTTATATATATAGTGCTATTCTTATTAAACGCAAATGTAGCTGGTTGCTCCACGTGTAATAAGTGCGCATGTAAGATGTGGTTGGTAAGTTGCTCACTTAGTCCCTGTACGGAACATAAAAATACAGTAAGTGTTATCCTGAGCGTCTAGCTAGATTCTTTCCCGTCATCAAGAAATTTCCCAGGTGCCATCTTTATAAGAACAATATTCTTCTTAGTGAAATCATAGTACAATTTACAAAGATGCTACTTTGAAAATTACTGGACTTAATTTTGCACTTCAGTGTAGCGATTCTCAAACTCACGGAAAGTTTTCGGATCAAAAACATTACATTCTGTCGGATCCGACATAGAATCCGATAGATTTAAACGTTTTTCTCAAACCAGTTCTGAAAGTTATCCCGTGAAAGACTCGAAAAATGTCGGCTCTCTCGATCATACGGGAAGTATCGCAACACAGAATAGCCTCATTCGATTCGATATCGAATTCGAAAACTTCCGATGTTGTGTCCGGAAACGCTAATATTCTTAGCTCCAAAATCTAAAATGTGCCAATAGTTCCAGACTTCCACAGAAGATTTTTAGAAGTGGTTTGAAAAATCGTTGAAATCCGTCGGATTCGACTATGAATCCGATAGATTTCAAAGCTTTCTCAAATTGTCGTGTTTCCGATCCTAAAATTTACCGTGTGTTAGAGAATCGCTCTGATCTAAACTGGACATTGACTCTCTTACTTATTCGGCGTCGGATATGATTTCAATTCGAGTTCTACAACGCAATATCATAGTATCGTGGTAGTATCCAAAACTTAAGCAGTTTGTTTTTCTTAAATAGCTGCCTTGTAATGGGGCTGGGGCAGGTAATTTTGGGCGAGTCGGTTTTTGTTTGCGGTTTATGCCTTTGAAACTTGTTAGTTAGGATGTTGGAATCCACCAAATTTTGCGGTTCAGGTTAGCTTTGCTGTCTCTGGAAGTTGCAATTAATGAAACAGTTTCTCTGACCTTTTTTACGTTTGGAAATCTTTCAGGTTATCTTTCAATCTGAAAAGGACTGAAAGACTAGGCTAAAACCACATGGGGTTCTATCAGAGCGAATGTTTAGCGAGGCTGTGGGTACACTTTAGCATTCATCCATGGCCCCGTATTCAATAGCTCGATTCACAGCTTCTGTCCCTTGTGTTAACAAGAAAGATATATTATTATGAATGTAAAGTTCCTGAATAGTTGACCTGCTCAGAAAATAAAATCCGATGACATGACGTGAAATTCGAATGAAGTTTAAAACTATTCGCTCGACAAAGATTCATCATTGTTGCAAAAAAGCAACGTAGACCTTATTCTGCTGTCTGTGCAAGCTAAAGGCACGATTCAACTTATTTGAGATTAAAAAGTATTTGCTCTCAAATTAGTTTTGGTTCGCATCACACATACAAACATTTGATAGTTGCCTATTAGATGACAGTTTTTGAGATTATAGTTCAAATTATAAATTATAGAAGTTTTCAACAAACTGGATGAGGGATCCAGTTTGTTGAAAAGGCGGCTTTAAAACCCTTGAACATGAGCTTGAGTATGAATGTCTCAACAAAAACCTTTTTCTTTTTACAGTACAATCGTAAAGGGAAATACGCCATCATAGGCGGAAGCGGCACTAACTGCTTGGAAGTGATAAATCTCCACAACCGGTACATTACCTGTTCCTACCCCGCTCCTGGTACCATCCTTGCCGTCGCCAGCTACCAGGACCGCATAGCTTTCGGAGGTACCGCTACCACCTTCAATATAGTCAAATTCCACGACCCCAAGCACGAAAAAGACAAGTATGAAAAGGATGTAGAGCCTGACTTTGACTACGCCAGTGCAGTACCATTTTTTCCGGATTCCTCTGATGATAATATTTCAGCAGTGTCACCATTCAGTTACGCGTCTCAAGCAAAGTCTGTCACAGTACAGCCTGACACCGAATAGAGAGAAGAGTTTTGGATTATTTCTTACTAACACCTGCCGAAAACGATTACGGAATTAACCGTCGCTTTCATGGACGCGCGACATGCCAATGTATGTATGATATGATGATGCTTCAATATACCGCGCCATGTAAACACCACATCAACGTGTAAAAGTAATCGGGTTCAATTCGAGCAAAGACGTTCCGCGCCCATTCCATCGACCCCACAGATAATTCGCGTCCATATAATTTCCAAAGCTTGTTCCGAACAAATTGGACCGCATCTGCAATAACAATAAAAGCCCCGCGGAACGAACGTGTTGGTATTCAACAACTCGAAATTGAAATCCGGGACACGATGGGATAAGTTTTTGTTGCGCTCGGTCAACATTGAAAAATTAGAGCCGCCATTGCGAATTCTGTATACAACGAGTTGCAATAGAATTTAAATAAAGAAGCGTTAGTATTTCGCGTGCAGGAGCTTGTGAACTTTCAACTTTTACCCGCTTATGTAGCGTGCCTCCCCATCTCCCTACCCCTGCTTTGGTAGGGTAGGTGGGTGGCCTTCCGTACTTGGACCGAATATTTACAGCGCAACCTAAATATAGCGTGCCTCTGCTCAGCTGGCACGGAGTAGGAGGGTAAACACTTCCCCTCCGCCCGCTGCTACCTCCCGGGGAAGGCCATTTGAGCGCTAGCCGCGGAGGTGAGCGGACGTCTTATGAAATGAGGGTTCGTAGCGCGACCATGACCGCAGTAAACCAAAGGGGTAGACGCTCGCTGTAGCAGTAAAGTCATTTTCACGGTCGGCATGGGTTTGCTTTGCTACGGATTTTATTATAATTCCGTGACGTTCTAGACGAAATTTGTATGTGCTTCCTAAGTCAAAGTCAAATGTATTCGTAGTAGGTTTTTTGTTATTATTTCTTAAAAATAAATTATGATTTCCCATAAAAAATATGAGTCTTAGCTTTTTTTGACACGACATGCGGACGAAACAAGCAGCCCACCTGATGTTGAAGCCTTACTGCGTTGGCCATATCTACAAAGAACATGACCTACGCGGCACTGCATTGCGTCTGTCAACTTGAGGCATAAAGTTGTTAAAGCCTCGTGTGTCCGTAATTTCACCGGGAACTATACCCTGCAAACCGAAACACAGCATTGCTCTTTGGCGGCTCAAATAAGTATGGTGGTAGTACTTCCCCGGACGAGCCTCACAAGAAACTCTACTACTCTTACTCTTCTACTACGGTATACTCCATCTATCATAAAGGTTATATTTTTAGGTTCGAAAGACATCTTTACTGAAACCAATATATTCCTCGCTACTGCAGTGCTATATTGCTGGCTTTAGAAATTCAGTTCTAATTTCCTTCTAAGCTAGATTGCTTCTAAATCCAGCTTTGAAGCGGACTCAATCTTTAAACTAAGACTTACGTCTTATGTACGATTGAGTATCTAAAGTAAAGCAATGTAGACTTCAAATCTTTGTACCGAAATCATCTACTTTACTAACTACACAATATAGCTCTGTACATGGAGATAGAAGTAAAAGTGGATAGAATTATCTCGATTGATTAAATTGTCATCTTTATTTCGCGTTTGTGACGGTCCTAAAACTGTTTTTATTTTTTATCTAAAACTTGATATCGTTACTAAAACGATTAAAAAATCAGAATGCTGTATTCTAATTCAAAGGACAGAAAAGGGTTGATAAGAAAAAAAAATACAGTAGAAAATAAAAAGCAATAATCCTAATAAATCATAAATATAATAGTAATAGAGTCACGACTTTTTCCCCACCTCTGATCACTACTCAGAGCTCTTATGAGGACCTACTAGGGAATAGTCAGAGGCACGTCCATACATACGTTCGGCACATGCCCACGGTTTGAAAGTAGCTAGTATTCTAATACATATGTCAAATGCGCACATAAACTTCCGAATAACCTAAAAGTCACGACTAGACTTTAGCCCACAATCTCTGGATCGGAATGTGGTTCCATACCCTCTTAGCCACACAGCTCTTTTATAATCTTTCTGAATAATTAATGCTACGTTGTTTAGGGTTTTTTGAAAAAACATGTAATTTTCAGTTCAGTGTAATCGAGCGTAAATTCAAAATGAGGTAAATGTCTGACAAACTGGCAGCTTGTTTACTGGTTAAACACTCGCGTAGGGATTTATTATTTACGTGTATTTGTAAGGGATTTTATTTTATTTAGGTGAGGCTTGGCAGGGCACGGGGTAATAATCCCTGCCAGGACATCAGTAGATACATATTTTACGATTTTCAGTTCAATTTGTCCAGCATTTGTAGGAAAAAGTCTTGAAAAATGTAAGGAATATTTTTGATAACGCGCGATGTTCACTTTTATTCAATTACTTTATACCTAATGGTTGTAATGTTTGTAATTAGATCTATTTGAAGTTTTGCTTTAAGTATCTTCAATGGAGTCAAAGTATAGGCAGGTTATCAAAAGCTGGAATGTTCTTAGTACTCATGCTATTGCAATTTTATTATACAGTAAATATGATTTGATTGATGTTACCTTTCAATAACCAATACAAATTAATTTTCTCTCACGAAATTAGTACGTTCTAAGGGATAATTAAAAAAAATACTGTCAGAGGCAACTAATTACATTGAGAGAGACTGGTACCTGAAGTAGGTTCTTGAAACCTGCATTACAGGTTAGGTACCAGGCTCGCCTCTTCCCAAAAAGCATAATCTGATCAGTAGATTTATTAAACTAAACTATTAAATCTTATTTATTTACTTCCCACTTAAACGAGTTTGTGTGTGCACTGTGTGTAGGTGTAGAATTGCAGTGGTGTGTGTGTTATGTAATATGTATGAAGATATCCGTAGATTTCATTCATGGTGGGATATTCCGCGTTGGGTACATAGGAATGGACACGTGTAAGGATGATTAGAATAATAGTGCTATTGAAGGATCAACTAACTAGGTTTTAATAAATTTTCAGTTTATTCGTAGTCTAAGTCGTAGTCTCGTAATTGTAGTCTCTTTGTAGTGTTGTACGTGCTAGCTGTCCGCAATGCACCTATAGTGTACTAGTAAAAGTTTTTCAAATCACACAATAGTAGTTTGTGTTATCAAAAACATCAATTGTGTTATAATTTTCCGGGTTTACCTACTTAAGCGAACCAAATCCAATACTACGCAGCATACATCATTCCTTGGCTTTGTTTCGCGTTTGGAACGTAGCCATTCGTTTCCGTGTTGTTTTTTCATAAAACCGATTCCGTAATGGGTTCATAAGTTACGTTTATGTTGCCTTGAACTAGGCCTATCTGTAATTGCCATAATTTGTTGTTTTGATAGTGTAGTTGAATTGCTGAGGGTTTTTTGATAAACAGCCGTTTCAATGCGAGTTGATTCGAGGTTTTAGCGGAATAAGAGAAGCGAGTGTGATTTTTATGTCGAGCGAGAAAGATTGGTACTGGGTGTGCTTATTTCGAATGGGTTGACCAATAACTCTTGATGGGTTGGAGGCTGGATTATTATTAAGGTAGATAAGGTTTAACCGCTTCTGTGTTCCAGTGATTCGCCCATCGATGTCAGATACGGAGATCCCGGGTTTGATCCCTAGGGGAAGTATAATATTGTGCTTCGTTTTGTTGGTGGTAGAATTTTGTTTAAGTTCATCTGGCTAGCTACCACCATCTTACCTAAATCTGTCGCCATAACAACAATTTTAAAATTGTCGTGTTCCGGCATTTAGAGGTAAGCCAGTTTGTTGACGATTCCGGGTGAAGTGCGCTTCCATCTTCCGCCTTCATAACTTGAAAATCAGGTGAGATGAAGGCCAAGCACATCTCCGTCGTACAATAAAATGAATACAAAATTGAAAGATCAGTGATTTATAGAACCTATCACAAGCCATATGCCAATAATTTGACGGGAGTCCATGCCCTTTTAACCGGAATACAGCAATGCTGCTTGGTGGCAAAAGTAGGTAGATAGCACTATCTACCCTAGCACTATATTATAAAATAATAAAACAATAACATATGTATTCTTCTCGATTCCGTCGTATTTCCTGTGCGATGAAAATTGACATCTTCCCAGAAAAAGTAATTTGATTAGTATCTACACTGAAGCTAATTAATATCGAAGTTGAAATTAAACTTGGAGAAGGAAATATATAAAAATGATGCGAAAGAAAACGCGGTAACTCAAGGCAATGCCGGCTCTACAAATATATTTTCAATTATAAACGAATATTCATTAGAATCCAATTTAGATTAAATTACTTACACGTTAGTGATATTCTTTGCAAAACGGTTTATAGTGTGACTAAATAATGTCTTCGTCATATATATGGGGCGTTACATTTAGAATGGTCAGTATGGGAAAGTTTGAAGCTATAAGACTTACGAAGATATGTTCTTAGGAACCATGTCATCGATTTTAGTAATAAGGAAAACTGCATTCATACATTAAAAAAAACTTGTTCTAGTAGTAGTAATCGTACCCGGACGGGGTACGATTCCCGAGCCTAGAACAAGTTTTTTTGAAAAATAAAACGAGCACTATTTCTATTTAATATCGATTGTGTAGGTCTTAAGCAGTAAATGTTACTGTGAACCATGATGTCTAAAACTAATAATAATATTGTTCTAATAAATCCTTTGATTTTATTTAGTATGTGGGCGAAAATGTATTGGTACGGGCAAATATTAAATGATAAATAATGTTCGTATGTATGTCTAATGGTTTCAGACTTTCCCATACTGACCGATCTAAATGTTACGCCCTATATACATATTTTTTTTACTCGTCGTGCTATTTGACTGTTTAAAAATTAACGCATAGCCCATGCTAGTAGTCGTAATGACTTAAAATACAAGGTTTGACAAGCCTCATAGCTCAGGTGGTAGTAACTCTGCCTTCTGCGCTGTACGCTGTGGGTTCGATTCCCACCCAGGACAAACATTTGTGTGATGAATATAGATGTTTGTTCTGTGTTTGGGTGTTGTATTGTATGATAAGTATGTATTTACAAAAAAAAAAGTATTTAAGTATTCTTTCCGTAATCTAGTTCCCATATTACAAGCTATGCTTAGTTTGGGGCTAGATGGCGCTGTGTAAAATGAATGTCCTGTAATATTTATTTATTTATTTATTCACTATAAAAGTATTTTAGGATTTTTTTAGGATGACGGAAAAAAATACAGGCGTTTCACTAGCTTAACATATTACAGAACATAGAGGCGGATGTTTCCGTTTGTGTTACCATTTTTTTAATATTTTTTTTAATATAGACGAATAAACGGTCTTAATTTTAGTCTCAATGTTTCTGGCTCCTTGCGATTGACAACCGATTCGCTTGAAAACAAGTGAACCTTTAAATAGTCTAGTAAAATGTTAAAGCAAGGATTCCGAGTCTAAAAACGCTGACACAGCTTCAGCTCGGGCGTAGCTCCAGGCGCAGGGGAAGCGCGGGTAGTAGGGGCGTCGTAGCTGCATCGATCCACGGGCCGTGACCTTGACCCGCTCGTGTCCGGATGTACCCACCCTGCGCTATTGTCGCTTCAGCGTGCCTTTTATTAGCCGTTTATTTCGCTTACCTCACGAGGTGCGTCTAGACTTTACGGTGATGGAATGAGCCTTTCTGTTTGATTGATGAGTCAGCCTGGGAATTGCAGCGTCACTGTCATTCAGGTGTGGTTTTGTTAGCGAACAACCGGTTTTTTTTTATGATACTAAAAATAAATTTAGTTTTTTTTTAGGTTGGATTAAGATTTGAAATGAAGGTTTTATGGAAATAATGTTATTTTTGTTGAAATGAAAACGAATACAACTCAATTAATTCATTAACATAAATCTCAACTGCACAATAAAGTCTCACAGCTCAGTTGGTAGTCGCTCTTTTATTTCGCTTCGCTAGATCTTTTATTCTATCCGTATCCGTAATTTAGTAATGGAATTTGTGAAATTAATTAATAAATTGATTATTAATTTATATGATTTATCTTATCTATATTATGAAAATTCTTATCTATAATTTATTCATACATCATAATGTGGTCACCCGGAATGAATTTAGTGAATTTCCCATACTAGTTTTTTAAGGCAAATTACATTTTGATTATGTCCCATGTTTCAGCCATGTCCTTTTATTGCCTTTTCTCGGAAGTATGACGGTCGCATCACTTGCCATTACAAATGTGCCCCGATCAGTGTGCTTAAAAACGTGGGAATGGAATAGAGAAAACGTGCTGATTCACGTCGGCCTGTCTCATTATTATCTGTAGATATTGGACGAGGCTTATAACAGCTTTAAACTTTACGGAGGTAGGTTGGTGTTAAAAAAATCCTGGCGAACAGAAACACCTCTTTGGCGAACTAGCTGGTAGAACCCAGCTAATTCGCCAAAGAAGTGTTTTAATAGTCTACCTGATTGATATGCGGTCTGAAAAGATTTCACCTGTATCTGTAATTCGACGGTAGCTGGCATGTTGGCTCTTGAAATTTAATAAGGTACAAGATAACAAAGTTCTGTTCTTGAGAGCGATTCACAATATCATTATTTATTACACCCTCCTAAAATATGAAATTCAAATTACGACCAAAGAGTATTTTCATGAAAATCCCTGTAAAATCTTAATTTAATTCTGTTACGGCGAATAAGGAAGGGACCGAAGTGAGGACAGGAAAATAGAAATAGAGATAACAAGCCTTGTTTTTTCCCGAAGAAAGGTACCTACTGTTCTTTAATAATTTCGTCCACGTATACGAAAAATATTGTATGCAGACCGTAATAACTTCAGATAATAGAATCTAAGAATAAATTACGCACTCACAAAGAAAATAAAGGTACTTTTCCTTGAAGCAACCGAATAATAGATTAAGCACAAAAGGCCGTATTGGGGCAGATTGGTGAAACTAAAATGAACGATTCAATAAGCGTAATATAATAATATCGCAAATATAACTGCTGATTTTTTGCTATTATGTTCTTTCGTTGGGTAAAGAAAAACATGATACGGCCGGCCGTCCATTGTAACCAACAGTGTTAATCTAGCTTGTTATATTAGTAGTTATAAGCCATTCAGTGTGGAGGAAGCTTTGTCCTACAATGGACAATTATGTTCTGTTCTTGATGATGACGTTATAACCTGTCCGTTTTTGCGTAGTGTGATCAATAACGTATTAGTTACTAGCTTAGATTGTAAAGAAAACCACATGTCTTAAAAACAACGACAAATAAATAAAATAAATAGACTCACCAATTTTCCCCTTTGAGGATTCATCTCTGATCACTGCTTAGAGCGTGGATCTTATGAGGATCACCTACTAGGGGGTAGTGAGAGGCACGTTGAAAAACCAAGTGGATCACTTATGCCATCCACCAAGTAGCATTGGGTCCGTGAGTTGAATGATAACCCAACACTCAATAAATAGCACGCTACAATTAAGCGATGTTTGACTGCAACATTGTGACCCAGAAAACTGACAGATATTTGAATGTCCAGAGGCCCGATCACGAATTTACTTGGAAGCACGAAGCACTATCGCATCACTCACGTAACAACGATAGGTAAACGTGAGTGACGTCGGGTGACGATACGATAACGTTACCTTTAAATTTCGATACATGTGTCAAAAGGTTCGTAATCGCAAATTTAGTTCTATTTACGTACTGTAGAGGCGCTGTGCGAGATCCTATACAGAATGCTAACGTGAACGATACGCTTACCGTACGATAGCATATTCGTGCTCGGGCCTCGCAAAACAAATGCGTCTACAATTATATATCAAACGAATGAAGGTAAGGGATGTAGGCCGCCTTATTGTAAGTTGCTCATTTTGACGTATCATTTTGACTCATCTAATTAATGACGTAAAGGGCGACTAATGTTTTTTTTGAATGGGCCTACTCCTGCCTCTTTAACTTGCTAATTCAATAAATGTAATAATCAATTCAATCATATCGCGTTCATGCTTTGTTCTAACATCGCGATTCATCTGAAGCACTACCAATACATTTTTTCTGATCACACTACCCAAAGGTTATGTTCGCCTGTTTAGATACAAAGTTTGTGCAATGAAGTATTTTCGTGTGTGCATATTTTCAATAACGGTGTGATCGTACCCTTTCGAAGAAAATTAGGCAACAGCAAGGTATTGGATACATATCTGTGATATGGATACACGTACAAAAGCCGAGCACAAAGTGACGCGGATTCGTTTGAATATGAATTCAAGGCCTTTGCCAGTCCAAATTAAAGCGGCAACAAGCTTAAATCATGCGGCTATCTTTTGATTAGCATACATTGCTATGCGGCCGTCCAGATTGCATCTATTTGCATAGTGTTTGTGGGTATGACGTCACAGTCACAGATGCTCCTGAATATTGCCGGTGGACTAAGAGCTTTATTATTTAGAACAGTGGTTGCATTAGTTTAAACTGCTGCTGCTTTAAGCTTTTTTGTTGGTTGTACATTTCGTTTGGCGAGTAGGATCCTATTATACGATTGGGATTATATAGAAAAAATATAATATTATCCACTAGGGATACGCATTTCATGCCGTAATGTATGGATCTGAGTGCTGAGCCACGAAAGTGACTGATGAAAAGAAACTTACACGTGGCAGATATGAGAATATTGAGATGGATATGTGGAGTAACGCGAATGGATAAGATGAAGAAATAATTGATACATTAGAAGAACCGCGGAAGTGCGACAGTGACAGATAGATTATAATAATAATCATAAGTTTATTAACCTTAAAACTGTTTTACAGATCAGGTACATAATATGTATGAATGGAAGTTACATAACAGATGGAAGATTGTACCTTGTTGGAGCTCTGTTCTCCGCACTAGGTCTCTATTGAGCCTTTTTAGCAGAGCCACAGGATCTCGCCTCGGACTCTCTGTAAACACGGAGATGGAAAGATTTGAATTTCAGATTTCAGATCGGAAGTAAAAGGTTAGCATGGTATGGTCATGCAATGAGGGGGGATCCCTATCCCTCCTCATTTCCCTGAATGAAAGACATGTTACGTGAAGTTGAATATGAGAGTGTATATTGGGGTAGGCTGAAGGAGAGATAGTAGGATTATAATGAGGGATTATGAGCAAAAAAAGTAAAGCGAAAATCTCTTCCAGACAAAAATATGATGGCGAGGATAATACAAGTAAGGTTGATGGTAGGATAAAAAAACAAAAAAATATATTATAATTATAAAAACTCTATACTAGATATATAAATATACCTATACAGTATAAATATTAATATTAGTTTTAGTATAGGTTATACTTATCAATTACCTTAACTTATATTAACGAGATATTTACCATGATTTGTTGGCGAATGAGTTATCTAATATTAGGGCGCAGTTTCTTGCGCCATGATCACGGATGCACAATATTATATACAATAAAATATCGTATAACTCATTCACGAAAATATCATGGTTAATATCCCGTTATTCAAAGCTATAGCGTTCATGACCATGATTGTTTCAAAAGTTATATATAACCAATGTAACAATAGCTTGTTGCAAAATAAAATCAAGGACGTGTTGACCTTTGAGCTTGATCAATATTCAAACACAACAACCTCTATCAATCATAAACTTTTCCACCCTCATTCCACGTTTGAAAGGCCAAGCCTTCGAATAAGCAAACATGTAAACTGATTTGATATTCAAGCTGAAACAAGTAATATTCATAACAGTGAATAGAGCAATCAAGGACGTCCGGACACGTATCGACCTACGCTTGGACAAAATGTTCGTGTATCTTCATTTTATTGTGCTCACTGTACATTGTTATGTTACGAGGATCATTGCGTATTTCGACCTCTTAATATTGTCCGATTTAGGTGTTTTTTTTGTATGTCATCGATAGGTATATTATGAACTAAAAAGAGGTTTAAACATCTTATTATTTCCAGTTTTTTAAATCACTTTACATACAAGCATCTTAACTAGTCATGTTTTTGCACTGAAACTATGACCAAAAACATTTTCTGAAATAATAATACCTAAAATACATTATATTAAAGCGATTGACACCATTAACAAAACATTTTGTTACATTTTTCGGGGTGAAAAGGGCAATGCCTCGAAACGTAAATTCTATAAAGAAATGTTCCTACTCATCTCACGAGCAGCAACTGTCTCTGTCGGACGCAAAGAGCGGCTGCAGGGAACGCTGAGATAGCAATACGTTTGCTAAATACCTGTCTTCTCATTAAGCGTTAATATAAAATAATGAAAAACGAATTAGGGATGTATTGCTGATCAGCATGGCTCTACATGAGGCATAAGACTCACTGGATACAGGACGTGTGTAGATTGAAACAAGTGAGTCACAATCCTCAGTAATGAGGTACCGACGAAGAAGGAGGAATTGACGTATTACTATCGTTGATACCTCTGGCAATAATTTTGACAAATGATAATAAAGGTGTATTATTTTTTCAAATGTAGAGGTGACATTTATATTTGAACATAAAAAATATTATAATAATATTTAGATAGGTATATACATAATTATATTTATTTTATATACAATGAAACTAACTATATACAAGGGAAGCAGTCGGGCTACCTAAGGACCGTTACACACGGTCTATAGGTAATTCAACTGTTACAGACCACTACCAGACGGAAGCGTGCCCGAGACACTGGCTGCATTGATACGCTGATTAGCTATGCTGATTCACTGGCCTAAATAATAGCGGGTCACGTGTCACATCAATCTTATGATTGATGTGACACGTGACCCGCTATTATCGCCCAGACTTTTGAAAACATACATGTTTTAATATACTTCTAAATTGTAAGTGCTAATATTCATATGCTATTAGTTTGTTTTGTAAGATTTTTAGCGCCAGAATCCTGTCTCTCTAAACATTTGTGAATAATGTATTCACCATATATGACTTGTAGCCCATGAAGTAACAAATTAAATCTGACGAGATAAATTGTTAATATTTTAGTCAAATATTTAAAGCGTGTTTAAGATAGGGCTCATAAATCATGGAAAGTGTTTGAAGTGCACACTGAGAGTTCGTTTGCTTTGTTTTGCTTATTATCTAAATGAGTGGCTGCAAATAACCTTTAACCTCAGAGTAATAGGAAAGAAAATGGTAGAAAAGATTAACAAGTACCTAGAACTTCGTTTAAGTTTTCTGAAGGGCCAAAGTTATTGAAATAAAAATCCTGATCGCAACAAAGTCTACAAAAAATATATAAATTAGTTTCTTTTTAATATCAACAAGGTGGTTAACTGCCATACAGCCTACCTGATGGTAAGCGGATACCGTCGCCAATGAATGCTTCCAACATTAAAAGCATCACTCGCGCGTTCTCTACCCTTTAAAAAAAGGGCCCTTTTGCAAACCCTTTTAATTGCAAGGAGACACTTCCACAAATGTATGGTTCGCGAGAGGATCTCTTGAACCAGTGAGCGAGGGCGTTAAAGTTGTGCAAAGTCAAGTCAAAGTCATGATTTTTATTGGATCACTTTGAAACGTTAAATCTACCGCCCGTTCGGAATCGGGACCAGCACACAAGTAGATAGGCAAGAACCTCGGGCTAGTTGCAATAGCTTAAAATTATCTCCTCAAAACTCGAAACCGCAGTAGTTCCGCTATGACTTTTGCGATAAGCGAAACTCTTCTGACGTATAGATTACGTTATGGTTCTATTTCTTTCACGCATGATTTTGCCGATTTGAATCCGGCGCTACTTGAATCGCGACATAACATGAAATAATGTTGCGCAGTAGGACTCGAGTAGCGGTTTTGCTGCTATGGTTTCGCAGTGGAGGTGTGCTAATGAGGGTCTAAATAAAAATTAAATGGAAAAGACGTACAGTTTTTTAAATTCGAGGATTCACCGAGTTGCTTACAATGTCGGTTTCTGCTATTATGTTGCTCTATATATGTTTCTTACGCTGAGATAGTTAGGTACTGTTTGTGTCGGTGTAATGGGACTTGATATTAGCTTTGAGTCCTCTGTTTGCAGTTTGATTCAGTTTAAAGTATAATTATTATACTTGTGCATTTAACTTTTAGAAGATAATATTTTACGAGTTTAATGCTACTGTAATTACCTACTAGGAAGGTCATTGGCGAAATGGTAGGCGTAAATTCGAGGTTTATTGTTTTAGAGACTCCAATCTTAAGGAAAGGGTTTTGCCTAACTTTGTTTGGTTCTTCGCTTCGAAATTATTTTTTGATGAGCACAAATCTTATCTACTTGTTTGAATAGGAATTCTTTACTAAGTACCTACCAATGTTAGGAGTAAGATCTGATCAAAGGATCGGGTAGGTTCCGTTCAGAGTAACTAGTGCGAGTTTTACACTTGCTCAATACCTGCTCGAACGCGTTTGCGTTTACAACGATTTGTATGAAAAATAATACCTGTTCACCATTCACGGTGAGCAAACGCGAATCGATTGCAACTTGCACTAGGCACTCTGATTGATAATACCTGGCGGGGTGCTGAATCTGTAATATTAAACTTTGTAATGTTGTGTTCATAATATATTCAAATGATGTTGAGGTTCTTGTAGGGGTAGTACCAGTAATTTGTTTGGGTGTTGTATTGTATGTTAAGTATGAAGTTACAAAAAAAAAGTATTTAAGTATTCTATCCGTAATCTTGTTCCCATATTACAGCTTTGCTTAGCTTGGGACTAAATGACGCTGTGTGAAATAAACTAAAAAAAATATTTAATGAGAAGTATATATTATTCGAATTAAAATTATTGAATGGAATTCATTGATGCCAACCCCATCTAAGTGGGAAAAAAGGACAGGAAAGTGATGATTATGCTAAATTCAATTTTGAATATTCCAATAGTACAATGAGGATAAAATCATTAGGATGGGGGAGGTTAGTGTCCTGCAGTGGACTTAACTTACTATAATAATTATTAATCTCATTTACAGCATCTCTCTCTCGCTTATGGGTTAATGTAAGTATGAGAAGGGTAATCCATTGAATTGCTCTCCATTGTACAGCCTGAACTTTAACAAGCGTCATAAATCAGTTGGTAGTAACGCTTTCTGCGCTGTAGGCTGTGGGTTCGATTCCCACCCAGGACAAACGTTTGTGTGATGAATATAGATGTTTGTTCTGTGTTTGGGTGTTGTATCATATAGTACGTATGTATTTACGAAAGTATTTAAGTATTCTATGCGAAATCTCGTTGCCATATTACAAGCTATGCTTGGTTTGGGGCTAGATGGCGCTGTGTAAAATTAATGTCCTGTAATATTTATTATTATTTTATTCAACTAAATTTGCAAATACTTACCATTTTCAAAATGAAGCCCTTTTGTATTCACCTCTAGATACAAAACCATTTTTAAAATTATGAAATGTATATCTGCATATTAGTGCCGACAACTATAAACACAAAATAATGTTTTAATGGAATGTTTTTGTGTAAAATATAAGAATGAAAATTAATTCCGACTATGCCACCAACACAGTATGTAGGTGCCGTAAGAGTACCATAATTGCCTTCGTCCCTGTAACTCCTGTGATTGTGCCCAGCCTGCTTAATGAATATTAAACGGACAAATCAATTATTTAGCGCTGAAACTGTGCCATGTGAAATTGAAAGGGTAAACTTTGTGAAAATTTTATGACGCGTAGAAATTGCTTTGACGCACCCCAGTGGGTCGTTGGAGCGAATGACTCGCGGATATTGCTTATGTATAAGCTTGTATGCCTATTTATGAATACATAACTACATTTTATATATTATGGCTATTCACAAAATTCCCACTGAGCATCCACACCAAGTGTAAGTATTCATGTTTTTACAATGTGTGCACTATAGATGGAAATCTTCGGCGCTTTGGTTTTACATCTATTCTCGTCAAACGTCATATCAGCGATCTCTCCTTCGATTTTTGTATACTTTCACTCTCATATTAAACACTTTTCTCGTACATGGCTGATATTTTCATCTCATCAAACGTCATCTCAGCGCTTACTCCTACAATACCCCACAATCCTTCAATATCTTCTCTTAGTTTCTGTATACTTTCAATCTCATATTCAACATTCTTCTCGTTACATGTCTGATGTTTTCATCTTACTACTTCGATGTTCTACAATCGTTCAATCTCTTCTTTTAGTTTCTGTATACTTATAATCTCATATTCAACCTTCTTCTCGTAACATGGCTGATGATTTCATCTTATCCAACATCATCTCGGCTCTTACTACTTTTATGTTCCACAATCCTTCAATCTCTGCCCTTAGTTTCTGTATACTTTCAATCTCTTATTCAAAATTCTTCTTGTTACATGGCTGAGGTGTTCATCTCATTAATCGTCATCTCAGCGCTTACTACTTCGATGTTCCACCATCCTTTAATCTCTTCTATTAGTTTCTGTATACTTTCAATCTCATATTCAACATTCTTACATCTACACGCTGTAATAAATAAGCATACCTACTTTGAAACAGAGATACGCGTATTACCTTACCATAAAAGCAAGCTTTGCATATCATAAACATAACTTTAGCTCGGGCTTACGTCACGCCCGCCCTAGTTGGAACTATGTAAAGTTCCCGGCAACTAACAGATCGAACGTGAGCTGAATGGAAGATAGCCGGAAGCAAGGTACTGTTTTTGGTTCAATTTATTATCTGTAGGTATCAATTATGGGATTGGTGACCGCTGGCTGGGTAGTGGGTACTGGGTTTTAAAGGTTTTCAGGAGCTGATCATGATTAAACGTTACATGAACCGCCTCAGTGGTCTAGTGTTTGATCTAGTGATCCCGGGTTGAGACGGTCGTTTCCTCGTAGCCAAACTAGAATGCCAAACTAGTTTTGCCACAAGGAAACATAATTCCTTGTAACCAAATCGTAGTCATAGTTTATTTATTATCCGCCCAACTACATCTTATAATACACTGTACGTAGTCAAATACTTTTATCACACGGGTTGGAACCACTGGTCTGATACCAGTAGGTGAACTACTAGACCACGGAGGCGGGTAAAAAAAGTTTAAATCACCAACCACAACCCTGCACGTGCCACTGGGTGGTGCTAAACGTGCTCTAAAAACTACAAAAACCTTACTTGTCGTAAGGCGAATAAGAAGAAAATTTACTAACATAATTTATTAATTTATTAAGTAATATTTCCGTAACCTAGTTCCCATATTACAAGCTATGCACAGTTTGGGGTTAGATGGCGCTGTGTGAAATTAATGTCCTGTCCTGTTATGTAATGTCATATGATTAAATATAAATTAAATAAATCGTAGGATGTAAATGTATCCTTATTAACAATAAAAGCTCGTTGCCTGGACGGTTACGATGTTGGTTATAATCTCAGGTGGGTTGGTGATCGCAATAAAAATACACAACCTAAAACGATGCTTTTTAGTTCTACTGCGGAGCATACGATCGGCCTTTATGACATTAGACAACCGCAACACAAGTTGGCGGCAGGGGCAGGGGGTTAGATTTAAATAGCATTCAAATCTACTAATAACAACATGACGGTTATATTTATTTTTGTATTGGTGTATTTCCTATTACTGTTATTACTTATTAGTGTATAATGTAGCCAAGAAGCGACTACGGCGTAGAGCATCTACGCCACAAGCTCTACGTCGTAGACCGTCTACGTCATGCTCTACGCTACGAACAAGTAGCTACGATTGGGTCGATCACGATTTACGTCAGAAACAGGTGTGTTTTCTCGCCACCCTTTCTACCTGGAACAAGCAAGTATAATGTTTTATCACATTCTGTTGGTTACTCTGTTTTTGTTACTAAATAATTTCGTTTTAAAAACAAAAAAGATAACCGACTTCAATGAAGAATATTATACAATTTTGTTTACCTGGATGACCAATTTTTACCAATTATTTTGATGACAGATGGACGAACAGACAGATACGTGATCCTATATGGGGGTCCGTGTTTTCTTTACTTTTGAGGTAATACACCCAAATCGCTTCAAGTGTGCCTATAATGTTTGAAAAATAATTTTCTAAATCGGTTCAGAGGTCATCGAGTAATCGGGGAACATACATAAACAAAAAAAAAGATTCCGACGAACTAAGAACCTCCTCCTTTTTTTTGAAAGTCGGTTAAAAAGGTACCGTGTCAAAAAACTAATTTGTAATAACAGTTGAGTTACCTATAGGCCGTTTGTAACGGTCCTCAGGTAATCTGACTGATTCCTTTGTACATAGTTAGTTTAATTGTACTTTTTATTGAATAAATGAATGTTATTTGTAAACTGAAAAATATTTACGTAGGATAATTGTTATTCCCCGTTGCTTAACCGACACTCAGAAAAAAAAGCTACCTGCAATTATTGATTCGTTTTTTTTTATGTAGCTATGTAAATCTTGTAGGCGTATTTTAACAGACTTCACAAAAGAATGTGGAGGATCTCAAGAAGATCTTTCCATGTATATCCAATATCTCTGGGAGTTCTCTACTTGGGTGACCCCCAAGGGGAGTACAATATCCACCTGGCGAGCTACCACTATCTTACGTAAGTCTCTCGCTATAACAACAATTCTCAAATAACAAATGGCACAAAAATTCACAACCCGCGACGGGACTCGAACCCGAACCTTTTCCTAAAGCCGGAAACGCTCTAACCAACTGAGCTACGAGGGTCCTGACGCAGATTCCGAATTTTTGTGTCGTTTTGATTTTCAGCTAGAGGCGTTATCACCGTCTCGCAGAGAATTTTTGTGTCATTATACCATTTGTTAATGTTGTGACCAAGTGAATCACTTGAAATACAATAATTTAAAATAGTTGTGTTCCGGATATTTAGGAGTAAGATAGAGTTCCTCAGTTTGTTGAGGATTCCGGGTAAAATGCACTTCCACCTTTGAGTTTATCATAACTTGAAAGATCAGATGAGGTGAAGGCCAAGCACATCCCCGTCGTACTATAAAAAATAAAAAACGCTGCAAGGTCATTCTGAATCAAGTTCCTATATTAGTATGTATGTGGGCTTCAGAGCACAGTGCTAAAAGTAACATTTTTGATCTGAATATCCCTTTTGAAGGTATGGGAACTGTTGCCTATCATACAGGGTAATAAATATCCTAGTTTAGGTAGCAGTAATAACACTAAATTGAAACTGTATTTACCTTAGGTTTACTCTCTGTTAACGTATATTCTAGGGATCGGGATCGGGATCCCGATCCCGATCCCGATATCTATCTCTATCTCTCTATATCTATCTCTATCTCTCTATATCTATCTCTATCTCTCTATATCTCTATATATCTCTATATCTCTATATCTTTATATCTCTATATCTCTATATATCTATCTCTATCTTTATCTCTATCTCTATCTCTATTTCTATTTCTTAAAAAAAAGCCCAATAACATTCACAGTTACCACACTTACTGATGCCGTCCCTTAGGAGCAAGTCCTGGGTGAATGGACCGACAATTTGACAAAGTGTACATCAGTAAGGCTTGGGACGTTTGGGCTCCGGCCAACTTTATTTATTTCGCAAAACTGTTGGTGCGTGTAATAAACATAGCTAGGGATGTATTTACATGATAATTTCCTCAAATTTGCCCCTACTTTGGATGAAAAAGGTACTTTTATGACTGTTTTAAGTTGCGTCTTCGTAAAGTTGAAAGGTCGACCTCGTTTGCTGTCTGTTTTCGTTTCAATGTCTTTGTATGTAATGAGGTTCAGGCTGTTTGGGTGAAGGTTTGTTAAGGGAATCATTTGCTTTTTATTTGTTTTTTTTTATTATACGACAGAGAGGTGCTTGGCCTTTATCTCACTTCTTCTTTCAAGTTATTATTAGGTCAAAGGTGGAAGCGCACTTCACCCGGAATCCTCAACAAAGAGAGGAATTGGCTATCTTACCTCTAAATACCGTAACACAACAATTTCGTGTTACGGTATTTATTGTACAGTATTAATTGCTGTTCTGACGACATAATTACGTAAGATGGTGCTAGCTAGCGGACATAAACAAAGTTCAACCACCAACCAAACCAAGCACAATATTGTACTCCCATGGGGATTGAACCCGTGACCTCTTACGAGCACTTAGAATTTTATGTGGACTAAGGAAAAGGGAATCGGTCAAAAAATATTTTGTACATAATAAAATAATGTCTGTCATATCTTTATATATTTATAAAAGTCTGCTTGAAATACATCTGGCCAAAAACCAGTATGTAAAATTGCACACACATAATTACAATCTAAGAAACAAAGAAAAATTACATATACCAAGAGTCAGATAAACGAAGGTACAAAAACAAGGGGTATTTAACAAAATAGCTATGTACAATAAATTACGAATTAACCTAACTAAAGTCGAGCATTTTACAGAGTTTAAATGGAAGTTAAAGAAATGTTTTATGGATGGATTTTACAACATAAATGAATACATGGACATGATAGAATCTCAGTCTCAGTCTCAGAATCTCAATTTAATAAAGCTTGAAATGACACTAAATTAAATGAATTATTTTACAAATTACAAATTTTAATACTGTTTTATTAGATTATGTATCCTTATTTTTTATTATCCTTAGGTAATCTGACTGATTCCTTTGTACATAGTAAGTTTAATTGTACTTTTTATTGAATAAATGTTTAAGATTATGTATACATAGATTTATTTACTGTCATTTTTTTTTTTAGTAAATATTCATTCTTATCGACTTTGATCACAAAATCAGACATGATATTTTTCTTTCTTACCTACTTTGTTTATATTGTAACTTTTCTTTTAATTTAATCTTTTTGTTTCGAAATGTTAGTTAGTTATAAGTTTGTCGTGTGTTATGTATGATTATGATTATTTATTTATTTTAAATGTACCTACCTCTGAAAAATGGCGTGCCTAATAATAACGAACATAGTTTTAAGAAGGCCAAATAAATGATCTGAAAATCTGAAATCGGTGGGTTGAACTATTAGACCGCAGAGGCGGTTCTCTTTTGTAATGACGTTTTTTATAAACTGGCTGGAGCTATCAGGTATATAAGGTTAGACTTTTTGATAAAATTTAGACCAAAAAAGTAAGGAAGCCTTTATCTAACCGAATTCCCTAAAATGAGACTTCTCGATTTCAGCCTTTTTTTCATTTTAAGCAAGCTCGTCCATATCTTTTGTAATTACTGTGTAAGTAAATCTTTCAAAAACTTAACTAAAAAGGTAAGCTCTAGTCTCTGTTTCGTCTTAAGTTAAAAAAAAAGAAGTAAATGCCGACACACAGTGAGATTTTTTTTTTAGAGTTGCAGTCTTGAATGAATTTCTCAATAACAACGATTTGTACTTTAAATAAACCGACCCACATTTCAAAGCAAAAATCAAATCTCAATTCTTATAATTATTTTTATTATTTGCTGTTATAGCGGCAAACATACACTCTGAAAATTAAAATGTTTCCCTTAGGACCGTTTGATCAGTATTTCAATATACAGAAAAAAACATCTGTCTTACCTTTTACGGTTCATGAGATATAACCAGGAGATAGACAAACGAACGGACGGACAGTGGTGGCTTAGTAATAGGGTCCCATTGGCAATCTCTATGAACGGAATCCTAAAAAACACTTAGTGTGATGTCATCTGTTTTTTTATTATTATTTATTGAAGGGTTCGTTCAAAACTGAACATGTCACCCTGTAGGTACAAAAAAACAAATCATGCAAAATAACAAAAACTATTTATACAGCTTTCCGTCATCTCGTTCTAAGAATTAAATAACCTATTGCCTATAAGTACGGACTTTGCCTTCATGCAATGTTAGGTATTCAAATGTGGAGAATTTTTTTTTAAGTCAAGAGCCATCTACTGTTTGCCGTTTAAATTCTCGATCAAGAGGACGCTCGTACTAGAAATCCAATAGCAAGTAAGGGCACTTAATATCAAGAGGGTCCTTATAAAATCGCATGATAAAATTTAAGCGCGCAGGATAGCCGATACTAATTTCCACACTTAAAAAGCAAAATGTCGACATGACTTTGATTCAGCACTATAAAATAAGCAAAAACTTTATCGACTCACTTTCGACAGATAAAGGTACAGAAAGGCCTTAAGGCCATATGCATACGTTCTTCATTATGTAATTTAAGGTAACAATAAGCTGATGAGTCTACTTTGGAATCTTTCGCTTCTGAATTCAAAATAACGTCTTCGAGGAACAAAACATAACTTTGTTCCCTTGTAACACAAATAAATATTAAAATAAAAAATAAAATAAATCTTTATTGCTCAAAAATATAACAATACAAAACAGAAAAATCGAAAAATACAAAGAGAGACACAAAAAATGTACTACAAAATACATAAACTATACATATGTTTGAGCAAATGGGGTAATTTCTGCAAATGCTGCAAACGCATATTGAAGTGTAGCGCTGGTTTTAAATTCAGCCCACTCGGATGGATAGTCACCGAGAGGTGACTATCCATCCAGCGATTACAGCAATAAAGCGGATAAAATGATTAACTAAAAAAAATATTTAGGTAAAATGAACTTATCATTCCTAAGGTAACCAATGAGCTGTAGCGTATTGTGTGTGACAATGTGTGTAGTGTATGTGTGTAGATTGAGAGTGTGTGTGTGTATGGAGAGAGGGAGGAAGTATATGTACGTGTTAAGCGAGTCTCCCGAGAACACCAGAGTCTGGGCAACGGGAGGCCCAGTGTGTGTGTCAGTTTGTGTGTTGTGCTATTAAATGGTTGGTTGTTGCGCATTTCAAAATTGAGCTTTTTTATTTTTCAGTTTCATAACGCGTCTGCAAACGTTGCATGCGATTCCCAGACCGTAGCAATAACACTTGGCGATGTCCCAAATGTGTTTGTAGGCAAATCGATGGAGCACCACCGCCCGTACAAAGCATAAAATCGTGAAGGCGGAAACATCTCTACAAAAATGGGCTACAAAACAGGTTCTCTAGTGACCGTAAATCATTTTGAGCAATGTCTGAAATAGGTCGTACTTGTATAATAAAGGAGGGCTCTTTCCCCCATGGACTGAGCTCAGGATTTCGCCACTTATTTACACTCTGTAAAAGTCCTGCGTGACTCGGCGAGTCTGTCGTAGAGTGCACTGGTAGTAGTGGACCAGCTTACCTCCTCAGTTATAACAGTAGCCTTGAAGCACCTAAAGCCCAAGTAGGTACTCGTACGGTCCAGATGGTATCTCGCAATTTCTACTCAAGTAAAGAAAGAGTATTAGCTTAGTTAAATATAAATAAATAAATATTACAGGACATAAATTTTACACAGCGCCATCTAGTCCCAAATTAAGCAAAGCTTGTAATATGGGAACTAGATTACGGATATAATACTAATATACTTTTTTTTTTTTAGTAAATGCATACTTATCATATAATACAATAAACTCCCAAACACAGAACAAACATAAATATTCATCACACAAGTGTTTGTCCTGGGTGGAAATCGAACCCACAATCTACAGCGCAGCAGGCAGAGCTACTACCAACTGAGCTGTGAGGCTTGTTAAGTAAATAGAGACGAAAGTGACAGTTGAAGCCCAGGTTTGAAACGTCAAAAATGGAGTCGATGTTGATTATCAGTTGACTTACACAATAAGGGCGCTATGTCGTATGCTGTCCCTGGTCTCGTCACAGATGTGCAGGTGGAGCATACTTTGACTTCGGGAAGGCATTCAATACGGTTGATAATGATGTGCTTCGAAAAAAAACTAGTATCAATAGGATTTAGAGTACCTAGAACCTAGAGGTTTTTTTTTTCGCTAGCTATATGAAGAGCAGAATGCAACGTTTTGTTAATGGTGGGTAATATACGTGCTAATGCTAATCTGACCCATTTGTACCAACTCCCTTGAGTTTTTAATAGTTTATGTTTGTCTATTATTTGCTGATGATTTAAACTCCGGCCGCTGCACAGGCCGGATTGCAAAAAGATATCGACTGCGCTGATCAGTGTTCAGTTAAACTATTTTGCATTAGTTCAAAATGCTGTACCATCACCTAAGGAAGAGCATGAAACCAGGTTTTATACATATGTATGGATACGTACCCATATGTATAGATACGTATGGAAGCGGAATTCAACTACCGAAATAACGTGGTGGATGTCCGCTCCTTTCAGAAACCTGGGTTTTGTACTGCGCCAGAACTTTCGATTTCCATAATATAAGCACTATAAAGGTGCTTTACAATACGCTAGTAGGTACTTACGTAGTAGAGTGGAGTGTGGAGCTATGATTTGGCGTCCGTATGAAAAAAAGTACAGTAGTATAGTGGCAGTTTACGAGGCACTGTATGGGGTATACCCCAAATTTCCCGTTAGTGTAATGACTGAAGTTCGAACCCTCAGTCCGTCTGCACTTGGCAAGTTTATTAATCTGTTTAAAACTATTTTGGTGGATCAGATTTGGCAACATAAAAACCGTAATTATTCAGTGGATAATTGAAAAGGTATGTAAGGCATTGGGTGCAGTTAGAAACCTGTGGTGTTTGAGATACATACTTAAAATAGTTTTTATCTTTTCACAGAAGTGGGTCATCAATAATTTCCTATTATTATATTACTTTTTTTGTACATGTTGCGCTGAGGTGTGCAGTTGGTGTCTCTCAGTAAACTGTTGGTTTTTCTTTGGCACCTAACTTTTAGTTTGATATAGGTATCTAAAAAAAGTAAAGCAATGTGATGGTTAGTCCATATCAGTGGTATGAACGTTAGTCAAAAGACATTCAAATCCAAACAGTGTTAAGGTGAGGAAATCGTATTTTTATCCTTCACACTAGTGTGGTGGTTAGTAAAATTATTTCCTAACCGTAACACCAGTGTGACAGAGCAGTTTGAAGGTTAGTCGGACGCGATTTTAACTTCTTAGGCAATCTTCTTTTTTTTTCGAAAAACATGGAAAGATAGACAGATTGAAAATACTTTGTTGCACTAATAAATAAAAGTACATGGGTGAACTTAATGCTATGAAGCATATTCTTCCAGATAACCCTTATATAGAGGAACAAGGAAGCAAACAAAATCTTACTTCATAGGTCATACTCACAAAGAACATGACCTACGGTGCATTGCATTGTGACCATTAACTTGAGGCCTAAAGATGTCAAGCCCCGTGTGCCCGTAATTTCACCGGCAACCATACCCTTCAAAGCGAAACACAACAATACTGCTTGGCAGTTGAAATAGGTATGTGTTTTCAATACAATGAGTTCTCTTATTAAGGAATTTACAGATAAAGCACCAGGAAACAAAACACGTCTCAAGCAAAAGTTAATGCAACCCCAATACGACCTACTCCACTATCCGAAACAGAACATGTTGTCAAAACAATCAGCCGAAACACTTTACATTGTTTTCTTTGTGTTACGGCGGCATGAAGTTAATGTAGGGGGCGCCAGTAGCACAATCAAGGCCGCTGGCAGGCAGCCAGGAGCGTAGATGGAGACGTGATATATCAGAGGAAATGGTATGAAGTATGGACACTGGTATGAACACTAAACAACAGTTGGACCGAAACAGGGATAGGTATTATGGTAATACTATAGGCTTTTGTCTTGGCCTTAATTGACGCAAAAACCTTTTTTTTTATTGTACGACGGGTAATTAACTTAACTAATAACAAAAACGGGTCTTCATCGCGTACCTTTTTATATTCGATTATTAGGTACGCGATGAAGATCCGCTTTTGTTATTAATTATGTATAATAATCGGGGTAAGCACTTGTCCTTCATCTCACCTGGTTACAAGTTGAGATAAGAGATGGAGGCGCACTTCACCCGGAATCCTCAACAAATTTTTTAGAATTGTTATTTTGGCGACAGAATTAGGTAAGATCGTAGTAGCTAGCCAGGCGGACTGAAACAAAGTCCAACCACCAACCAAACCAAGCACAATATATTGCACTCCCCATGGGGATTGAACCCGGGAACTCTGGATCTGAAATCGGTGGGTTGAACCACTAGACCACAGAAGCGGTTAAAATCCATTGGTTCGGTGTAGGACATATTCTGGATTGGACTAGTTCGAGATTCGGCAGATTCATTACATCCACCATCTCTTCTCGATTGTTTCAAAGGAGAACAAGAGAAGCATTTCTAAGTTTTCTTTACTCATATAAATCAGTAGTACCCCTACCTACTTTCTAGGTAACCATCTAGCGAACCGTTGTGCAATACCTATATCTATGTTTTTTTTCCTCTGATAGTGATACTGCCTCGGGGAAATTACTCAGTGGACTTTGTGTCGGTGAGCTTCATTTCATACGTGTCAAGTATCTTAAAGTATTTTCAAGCGACTCGAGTTTGAAGCAGAACATTATCTATGAATCCTTCATGATAATGTTAGGATTCGTTCTTAATGTTTAACTAAAGCATTTGGTTTTGGTTATACTAAAACCAAATACGCTACGGAGCAGTGAAGTTATATATTTTTTATGATGGGTTAGGCCAGAGATGGCCAGAGTAAGGATGAGGTCTGTGGCTGTGATGGCATTGCTCTTGATCAGGTTATCCTGTGGTTGTGTTTTTTTTTACTTTTGAACAGGTCTCTGTTCTGGTCTCAGGATCTGATTTTAATAAAATGAGAACAATAATGTTATTTTTTTATTTATTTTGTTCGTCGGGGATGTGCTATTCCTTCACCTCCCCTGGTTTTCAAGTTATTCTCAGTTTTTCTCAATATCTCTTTATTCTACTGAGTGTTCGAGGCTCTCTCTCATGATCTCTTATTCTATGCAAAGCCGAAAAAGAGCAAAGCATCAACCGTAGTGGGTGGGCAGAATACAATTTATGTGAAGACATCACCGAATAAGTATTAGAATTGTTGATATCGCGACATACTTAGGAAGGATGGTGGTAGCTAGCCGACGGACTTGAGATAAGCCCGTTAAGATAATGTAGTTTCACCACAATAAAACAAAATATTTTTACCGCCACTGTGGTAAAGTGGTTCAACCCACCAATTTCAGATCCAGAGGTCCCGGTTTTGATTCCCAGGGGAGTACAATATTGTGCTTGGTTTGGTTGGTGGTAGGACTTTGTTTTAGTCCTTCTTTCTAGCTACCACCATCTTAACTAAATCTGTCGCCATAATAACAATTCTAAAATTGTTGTGTTCCGGCATGTAAATGTAATATAGTCAGTTCCTCCGTTTGTTGAGGATTCCGAGTGAAGTGCGCCTTCTTCTTCGGCCTTATCTTAACTTGTAACCAGGTGAGATGACTGCCAAGCACTTCCACGTCGTACAATAAAAGAATAAAAGAATAAATAAGATATAAAATAATAAGCATTTTTTTTTTTCAAATGTATGATATGAGTTGTATTGCACCTCATTGGGCTTTCAGGTGTATATATTATCCAACATATTCCATTCAAGACACTTGTGCATTTCAGAAAATGTTCTTCATGTAATACAACTTTACATCGATCCTATTTTGTCACGAAACATACTACGTATTCCTTTATCTAATTTCATAAAACGGATGATCACGTGACTTCCTCGCTTCAAGCCAACATTTCTATTCAACACGACGTCTATCAAATGACACTAAACTTGTAAAAGCGAGCGTTTGTCTGTTCTATTAGCACGCCAAAAATTCTGAACAGATTGAGGTGAAAATTAGGACATAATTGTGTTGCTATATATCGGGAAGAAAATATAGGCAACTTTTCATCCTTGAAAACAGTTTCCGTGGGATGGATAAAGGCATATCAAATATGGCCATACAAGACGGATTTCGTTTTAAAGAGGTTTCTCATAAAAACTTATCCAAGAGTATAGTTCTCATTGCATGAGACATAATTAACAGAATTGAAGTGATGAAGTGAAATTCCACACGAACATTGTTCTAGGCCAAGAATTACATGAAGGTTACTTTTTATCCGGACGTGGGCAAAGCCGCAAGCAGAAGCAAACCCACCTATGAAGCTACGAGTATATGCTTACTTAGTTACACTCGTACATCATGCATGGTTACATTATCTTTGAAGTAACAAAGAGTGTGAATAGAAATTGCCGGTAAAGTCAAAATGAATAAAACTGGAATAAGCCTATTCAGTGTCAGTTATAAGCTTAGGAGGCAGCTGGGCTGAGTTCTGCAAATTGGAAGGTGAACGAACGGCTTTTGTCGGTACATTTAGGTATATTTATTTGGTAATGTTCTCTTTATATTTCTTACCAGCTTTAGCTCGTGGCTTCGCCTGCATCTTATCCAGATGAAAATAAGCCTTTTCTGTTTATTATAGCATACAATAAATTAGTGCCGAGTTTCATAAGAATCCGTTACAGTAGTTTTTAAATGAGCCAGTTCTTGACCTGGCGCAAGCCTATGGTGTGGCAAAGCAAATTACCCGAACACAACAAATATAAATTCATCGCACAAACGTTTGTCCTGGGTGGGAATCGAGCCACAAAAGCGCTGAAGGTAGAGCTACTACCAACTGGGTGGTGGTAGGACTTTGTTTAAGTCCACCTGGCTAGCTTCCACAATCTTGCCTAATTCTGTCGCCATAATAACCATTCTTAAATTGTTGTGTTCCGGCATTTAGAGTTAAAATAGCCAGTTCCCCAGTTTGTTGAGGATTCCGAGTGAAGTGCGCTTCCACCATCGGCCTTATCTTAACTTGTAACCAGGTGAGATGAAGGCCAAGCGCTTCTTCGTCGTACAATAAAAAAAAGTTGAGCTGTGAGGCTTGTTAAATTCTCATGTGATATAAATAGGTATACCTAGCACTAATTATGTATCTTGCACTAAGTATCTTTAATGCTAATCTAAAAGTGCCCTTGACGTTCTCAGGAGTAGCTGCCTCATGTCGCAGTCTCCGGACAGAATGATCAGGACCTCCATTCAGTTCAGTTCTATTCTAATCAGTTCAGTCGTGGAAATTTAACAAACCAACACAGTTGCTTTTGAAATTATAATAAGGTATTAAGTAGTAGGTAATAAGGTTTGAATAGGGAATACCTTTTTGGTTCGATTTAATTAAATGTGCAGAATACGAATGTTGTTACCTACATATTACATACCTTGCCTCAAATGAAATGTGCAAGTACCGCGTTACGTGGAATACTAAATTTGTGATCAGTGAGACTATTCCAAACTCGGTTGCATTTTGGTTTCAATAAAAGTGATGGCTCATATTGGACTTTTAAAATGAATAGAAGAATAATCTATAATCTATATAAGGTTCTACGACGTATTTACTACATAATATTATTGTTATTGCTATGCTTGATTTTTGTCATTTTCTCTTTACCTGCATAGTCTTCGGTAAGACTACGTACACAATCCACAATTTTTTTTTTTTTTTTTGACGAGAGTTATTCGCATGTGCATATATCATCAGAGCTCCAACCTTTTTCTCCTAAATAT
This sequence comes from Venusia cambrica, assembly GCA_951394065.1. Lineage (NCBI taxonomy): Eukaryota > Metazoa > Arthropoda > Insecta > Lepidoptera > Geometridae > Venusia > Venusia cambrica. The sequence goes on along the minus strand of OX596048.1, from coordinate 2,986,355 downwards.
GGAATTTCATTTAACTGAATTATAAATTTAATGGGCATGTTGGCCGTTTCATTAAATTCAAAAAGAGTTTTAAAGCAACTCCGCCCGTTAGCCCAGTTAGACTGGGTTAACAAGCGGAGCAACTCTCACTAATTAGGAACAAGATCTTCGTTACTATTATGCTCTCCTAGTACTTACAAAGTTTTCTTTAATTACCTACTCGTACCGGGAAGGTCCTAGGTATACATACTTTAAACAAAGGTAGAATTTGTTCTCGTTACTCTACCTTACTATCTAATTTATTTTCTACCGGATTTGACCTGTCTCACAAATTAAGCCTATAATTTTAACGCGGCCAGGGAAAATCTTTATATATTAAATTAGAAATATAAATGATATAATCTCTTTATATCTGAGAACCTGTATTTAAATTATTAGCTTGTAAGTATCATTTTAATAGCAAAATGAATCGTGTCATCAGTACTTTCACCTATAAACTATAAAAACTATAAACCTAAATCGATTTGGCCTTTTGGAATATATTGGAATACAATATTCGATTTATTCGAGAATAAATAGCTAGCTCGTCCATTGAATGTACAAATGCATAGTTTTGCGACGGACTTGAATTCCTTCTTGCGCCATGATAGATATTTCGAGCAGGCGCTGGGAGCCAATTATTCAAATAGAATCGAATGTTGTTCCTTATTGTACCTACGTATAATTGCCTGCACTTTACACTTGATATTTTTAAGTAAAGCTGTAACTATGCCATTCACGACTGCTAAATTCTCCCATAACTTTTGTTCTTGAGCCTGATATAATACCACAATTTGGTACACGTGAATACCAAATTATAATGAAAAAAATACTTCAAATTCACGTCATGTAAATTCTGTCATTACTTTGAAATCATGCCTCATATATACCCAACTTTGGTACACTTGAATACGTTTTTATCATATCTTCCAAACCATTTTAAAAATTATAAAGTGCATACATAAGTACAGGTGACTATAACTAGAAGAAGTGTAACTGAAAAATTGAGTTTTATTAAATATTTTATTGTATTAATGTGCTTGGCCTTCATCTTACATGATTTTCAAGTTATGATAAGGCCGTAGGTGGAAGCGCACTTCACCCGAAATCCTCGACAAACTGAGGAACTGGCTATCTAACCAACCACTCGATAACGGTACACACTTTTTTAAGAATTGTATTTATGGCGACAGGCTTAGGTAAGATGGTGGTAGCTAGCCAGGCGAGCTTAAATAAAGTCCAACCACCAACCAAACCAAGCACAATATTGTATTCCCCCTGGATCTGACTCACAGCCAGGCGAACCACTAGACCACAAAGGCGATTAAAACTATTTTCAACCGACTTCTATATTAAGAGATAGCAGGAACGCTCATTAATTTTCATTCTTAAATATCATTAAAAAATTTAATTAATTGTCCAACTTTAGAAACTTTTGCTGTCTCAAATTCCCGTAATGTAGTAGCATAAAGTTTTTAAGTTATGATCCTGGCCGCTCAACTGTTACAGTCGTCTCTTAGGAACTTTAAGTAGGTACCTACGTGTCTACGTTGACCTACTTCAAAGATAAATACTGTTTGTGAAAAATATTAACCAAATATCAGAGTAGTTTTTTACAGCCAGTTCTTGATCTTGCACAAGCCGGTGGTGTGACAATGCAAACTAAAAGCTGTAATTTACAATACAAAAAATCGGATCGGAAAATGTATTTGATACAGAAAAAAATTTAGAAAGTATGCCACGAAGATGCCAGGCCATTTATTAGACCAGATTGGTAACCTTATTAATAAAAGAGCATCAAAGTAATATATTATTGACTGCGTATTAATAATTATTATTTTGGCAGCGCAGAGCTCGGAACGGCAACACGTCCACAGAGGGCTCGTCAGCTTAGCAGCAAAACTATATTTCCTGAGGATGCCACATGTGTCGGTTTAAATTTTACATAAAAATTTGGCGGATCTGTTACAAAATATTTTTTTCTGTTTACAGATTTTATTTTTAAATATTGATCTCCACAAAATAAAGCCTGAATCATTTTGCTAACTACGTGTTCTTTTTTTTTGGACGCTTGGCTTACTTTTTTATAGCTTATGACGGGTCACGCTCTTGTGTTACATATCTACTGTAAATAGGTATCACACGAATTACATATCTCGCGTAAAATTATCTTCAAGGATTATCTACAAGTGGCCTTCAATTTATCTTGAGGTACTGCCTCCCGTCGCAGTCTGCCTCCGTACAGACATTTCAGGACCTCTAATATTTGGGCATACCAGCGTTTTACCCTGCGATTTTCCACGCGCCTAACAAACGAGACAATTGCAAGACTCCAGACTTAAAGGCCCTTAATTTCATGCTTATAGGGTTTTTATTCTAGAATCTCTTTCATTTCAAATATTTATCCATCTTAATACATGACGCTTAATTTTACACGTCTCCTTTTTAGGTCGAACATCGACCGCTGCGTAGTTTCTAGGTTTTAAAAATACTCAAGTTGTCTCTATGGAGACAACCGTTAATCTTGCTTTTCTTATCCTAAGAATACCACAGAGATAATAAACCATTAATTAAATTAACAGCGGTAATTCACAATCGGCAGCATTGTGCCTCAAGCGGTGATCAAATCTGTGATGTAATGTAACCGTAGAATAGTAGCAGTAGAGCAACTAGAACTAACCAGCGAAACACCTAATTGAACACAGGACCCCATTTAAAATAGATCACTTCATATGTTATCTACTGTTTTGGCGGCAGCGAGTAATTTTTTTCATAACAGTGTTGCAGAGTCGATTTCACAAGGCTACCTTTTTTATACGACATGGAGACGGAACAAGCATGAAGCAAAATGAAACTCTAGTCTATAACATAACCTATAAAACATATTTTAACCTTTTTAACCGCCTGTATGGTCTATTGGTTTAACCCACCGATGTCAGATTCAGAGGTCCTGGGTTCGAACCCCGGAGGGAGTACTATATTATGCTTGGTTTGGTTGGTGGTAGGACTTTGTTTTCTGTCAAGATATTGTACTTCCCCTGGGGATCGAACCCGGGACATCTGGATCTGAAACCGGTGTGCGAATAACTTAACCACAAAGGCGGTCAAATAGAAAAGTTTTAATAAGATATAAGATACATTACTGAATATTTTTTTACCCAGTGTCTTTCCAGCTAAGAACCAGGTGGAAACAATCGGATAAAAACAGGATGCTCTGCCGGGGACGAATCATCCATCATTGCTATTGTTCGAGCCGGAATTTCAAGAGAAGATTGCGCATTGGGGGTGCTTTTATATTACACTGAGAAATGCCGCTGTTCTATCCGCGCTTATAGATTACACATATCTGCCTACAGACTTTAATCATCATCATTATTACGGGACGAAAAAGTATTTGTAAGTAGGTATAGAATACTTTCTGGCCTTCCTTCGTAAAAAAAAGTCTCAAAGAAATGAGGATTACGTAATTACGCGTCACGTACTTACGACTTCATAGTTTACACTGAGGTTTCTTTGGATCGGCTATGTCCAACAGTGGCTACCTACGGGTTGATGTTATACTCTCAGATATTTTCAGATGGATACCTAAATATAAAATTCTGAACATTATACAAAACGCCATCTTACCCGCATCTAAGCAAAGCTTGTAATGTGGTTGAATTTACGTTTTTTTACACAGAAATTATATCAAATAATTTTAGTATTAGGTGTATAGTGTATGAGTACAATTTGTGGCCTTATCTCTAAAATCGTTGAAAATATTTCAGATAATAACGCACACAGGGTTAAATTAGTTAGGGTTAAATTTTATATCAGAAAATCGATTACACTAAAAATGATACAGCAAATGGAGAAATAAATTATAAAAACCATGACCAGGTATATTATTATTGATTCTTTTTTGTATTTTTTTATAATTAGATATATACGATATTGTTACGATACTATACAACACCCAAACACAGAACAAACAACTATATTAATCATGCATATGTTTTACCTAGCGGGAATAGGAGAGCAGAGCTTCTGAAAATAGAGCTATAAAGCTTGTTAAAATACGAAAAGAGGAGAATACTTTCCATCGCCGTTTCCCCGGTCGCCAGTGTCGGCAAATTCAATAAAGTGGTAATAAGTGGATTTCATTTTAGAAGTCATATTTTCGTCAATTTCACCATTGAAACGTTTTATTACGAACTGCGACCTTCCTTTTCCCTTTGGTAAGATGCTCCTCGGAGCATAAGGTATAAGGTCACATTCTTTCATAAAAAGTAACGGTGGGAATAAGTTACAATGTTGCTTCACTTTTTCTTTATTTAGGTGCCTACCTAAAAAAAATCTCTGGGAAAAACAAAACAATACGTTACAGACATCTATCATCTTTGTCGGAATGTTAACGGAAATCGAAGCACGACGATGCAAAATGTCAAAACATGTTTTGGATTTTACTAAGACAAGGGAAGGCTGCTCACTATGGGATTCAACGATGATTGATGAGGCCAATCATCGTTGAATCCCAGAGTGAGCAGCCGTAAAATGGATAAGCGACCAACTAGGTGGTTGGTTGGTTGGTATAATAGACGGAAATAATAATTAATGATTCTGGGCGTAAGAAAGTTTCGTTATTAGTGGAATCCTTAAACGAATTAGGTACTAGTTCGTGTTGCCCACCTAAGAAACATATTCGACATAAGACGATATCGATTTGACGTAATTTATACAATCATGGTCTTCTGGGCCAAAATCCAACCCTGCGTTTGTATTCTTGTACCAACGGAGTTTATGCCTACTAAAAAGCAAAGCGCTGCTAAAATGTACATGTTTCTTAGATCGCACTATCGTTGCGATTTAGAAGAAGATAATGAATATTTTTGTGTAATCTTCTGTCGCCCTGCCGGATCAGAATCTGCCAGTGTATTGTTCTAAAACTTAAAGAATTAGTTACATCCACACTTCATTATTGAGATTGAAATTATTAAAAAGCGCAAGGATGTATCGTGCATAGATTAGAAACTAAATATAAAAATAACCTGCCCATTCCATATTTTATTTATCGGAATCGGTTCATTTCATTCTATGTTCAGTGCATATGGTTATGGTTTTGTATTTTTAGTTATTTGTATCTATTCAATGTTCAAATCGAATGCGTCGTATGATAATGCACCTTGCGGATATTTATTCTAACCATTGAACGTAGGGAACTTATACATAACTATCTCTTAATTCCCTTGGATATCCTTACTGACTGTCCGATATATATACAACGTACTGCAAAAAATCAAGTTAAGAATGTGTTTTGATGATTAAAAAGGAATTTTGTTAATTCACACTAAATGTTGAAAATAGGTCTTAGAAAACAAAATAGTATATGTATTTTATTTTCGCAACCGTACATGATAGGCGTTTGATGATCTGAATGTAGAACGATTAACACCGGTACGGCAGCGGCGGAGCGGAGCGCGGCAGGCTTGCGGCGATGCGGGTAACTTTTTGAGCTTCACAAGCGATTCTAGTCTTTTATGTATGTAGATAAAGATTAAATTTATTTGACATAGACCAGCACACCAGATGCCGTAAACGAAATCTCGGGCTACAATCTACTAAAACACTAATTTGTACCCAACACCCGATTCTACGTGAGTAGAGTCCGGGCCAAAATACACTAGCAGTTATCTCAAAATAACGACATAACCGAACTATCCGAAGCAATTCCCGACATAATATCGCCATCAAAGCTCTATTACTGAAGCTTATAGTTAGTGAAGTGATTAAAACATAACAAATTAGGCCATTTTCGTCACGTATGACCAGCACGGCTAATATCTTAAATACTATAAAGCGGAGCTGTAACACTTGGCAGTTCGCCAGAAGCGGACCGAACGAAAAGCCTATATTTAGGGTTCCGTACCCAAAGCAAACGGGACCTTATTGTAACAAAAAAAAGCTAGCCTAAGGTTCTTGCCTCTCTCCTGGTGTGCTAGGCGCGATTCCGAACAGGCGGCAGATTTGACGTTTCAAAGGTTTAAAAAAAATATTACTTAAAAAACGATATTTGATTATTTTTGAATCTACACTGCCTGTTACAAACAGGATTCTTTTGTTTCGTAATATGTAGTTGGTTGAATTTATTTTCAGGGAATATGAGTCCAAGCGTATTATCTGCCAATAATAAAAGTAAAAAATTATAAGGAACATACAAAAACGTGTTTTTATTTTGACCTCTGTGTAAAACGGTAATACCAATAAAGATCAATCTCTGTGTGATTTTAGTCCATACCTTATAACTTTTACTATAAGCCGGCCAAGCGTGTGCGTGTGTGAACCTACACAAATATTCCAGAACTAGATGAAACAAACAAGCATTTTTAACTTGAAATGTTAGCCGGAACCCTCGGAGAGCGTATCCGACTCGGGTTTCGCCGGTATACGTACATTCACTTCCGACCGACTTCTAGTCCGTAAAAGCATTATTTGGATATCCTTTGTGCCTTCTATCTCATTTCGTTACAAAGTAAAGCATGTACAGATAGTTTAACGGGATTGTTTGCAGAGGAAAGAGTTCGCGCTTGATTTAGGTTTCTACGAGTCGACAAGAAGCCTTTCGTTTTTTATTGTATACAGGGAGATGCTTCGCATTCATCTTACCGGATTTTTAAATTTTGATAAGGCCGAAGGTGAAAGCGCACTTCACCCGGAATCCTCAACAAATTGAGGCACTGGCTATCAAATTCAAATTCAAATTCAAATTCAAATTATTTATTGCACTTATGTTGTTATTAGGTATACAGGTGTTGTGAGGATAAAAGTTTCAAACATAAACCCTGTTAATGCACAGCAATATTACACTAGGAGGCGCATTACCTAAACTTAATAGCTAAATAAAACCATACATAATACTAAATTCTATAATAAACTACTATTCTTATTCATTATACCTTTACTTTTCTTACATGCTAATTATTTAGTTTATGTATCACCCAGAAACTCATGCAAAGAGTAAAAGCATTTTTCTGTTAAGTAGGATTTTAAACACTTTTTAAATTTTTGGGGCGTTTGCTCATCTTTTATATTGTTAGGGATTTTATCGTATATTTTTACACACATTGCATGTGGTCCAGAATGTATTATTTGTAATGTGGAGTTAGGTTGAGCTAGTCTGGTGCGTGGCCTAAGGTTTTGAGGTCGTGAGTATTGCGGAAAAAGTTTCATGTTATTTTTTACAAAATTAGAAATTTCAAATAAATAAATGCAGGTTAGGGTTAAAATTTTATCTTTTTTAAAGTGTGGTCTACAACTTTCCATTACATGTAAGTTGTTGATTATTCTGATACATCTTTTTTGTAACAAAAATAGATTGTTAAAATCTGTGCTATTGCCCCAAAGTACTATACCATAATGTAGCCAGGCATGTGCATAAGCGTAATATGCGCAGGTGGCGGTTTTTTTGTTTGTATTCTTTTTTAATTCATATAATGCATAAGTAAATCTTGATAGTTTGGATACAATTTTTTTGATGTGTTCTTTCCAGTTGACATCTATCTTGCCTCTTAATGCCGGAACACAACAATTTAAGAATTATTATGGCGACAGAATCGGGTAAGATGGTGGTAGCTAGCCAGGTGGACTTAAAGAATTTCCTACCACTAACCAAACCAAGCATAATATTGTACTCTCCCTGGGGATCGAACCTGAGACCTCTGGATCTGACAACGGTAGGCGAACCACAAAGGCGGTTAATTATTTTATTTGATTGAGGTGACACGTGTGCTCTTATTAAGGCCAGCGAAATAGCGTAGCTATTTAGCATGGCAATGCAGTCAGTGTCTTGGGCAAGCTTCCGTCTGGTACTGGTCTGGTTGAGTTACCTATAGACCGTTCGTAGCCGGTTCTTGACCGGTTCTTAGGTAACCCATCTGCTTCCTTTGTATATAGTTAGTTCAATTGTTTTTTTTGTGAATAAAGTAAAGTAAAAAAAAACATTATTTTTTTTACTACATACATTTTTATTACATATTTTAGATATACATCTAAAATATGTAATAAAAATATAAAGAGATACATCTTTTACTTTATATTTATTTAAGATTTTAGTTTAGCTTCGTGTGTTAATAGGTGACATTTTATTTTATAGAACAGTAATTAACATCTATTATTAAGTACCGACCTACCTACATTGTCCGTCAAAACGATTGCTAACAATAGGGGGTTGAAGCTTTTACCCTGCCGTAACTCAGTGTCAAAAAAAACACGGAGTTTGAGGTTTTGTAGCTCGCTGAATAGATTCTGGACAAATTATAAATGTACAGCTATTTTTAGCAATTAGCTTAGTCACATAGGTTGTGCCATTTATTTCTGTGAATAAATTTATCTTTAACGTCATATTTGTCAAAGTGCAGATAGCATTGAGCTTGACGCATTTCTCGAAGACTGGAGGAATGATGCCCAAGATCAAGAAGTCTGGAGGGAGTAGGGGGAGGACTTTGCCCAGCTGAAAAGATTTTTGAAAACTCAGAGGGCACCCCATGGACCCAAGGTCTCGACCCCAAAAGGCTCAAATAAGTAAGCTCTGCCAAAACGATGTTTGCACCTTTTGTGATCCTCAGCTAAATAAGTGCCTTTGTTATTTCCAGCCCAGTTCTGAATTACTCGCTCTCATAGAGAATCCGGGAGCACTGAATCTAGGTCACGCTCACAGCCTCACTCCACTCACACAGACGAATCTCTACCACCTCACAACCTAACAGCCACCTGCTTCGATTTTTACGATCCTTCTACATCATAGCTTGCACTTTGGTAGTGGTTAAAATGGTAGAGGAATGCCCGGGCTCTATATCTAGCGTAGAGATATTTAATTATAATTATTTTTATTACTAGACATTTACATCTGAGATCTGTGTGGCCTAGTGGGTATGGGCCCATCTTCCTATCCAGAGGTTGTGGGTTTAAATCCAGTCGTGCACCTATGGCATTTTCAGTTTTTCGGAAGTTTATTTGATACATGCACATGTTCTGACGGTGAGGGTCACATTATGAGGAAACCGGCATGACCCTAGGACCGAATTACATGTGTCACAGGCTAGTATTCCGCTGAGCGGCGATTGGCTCACAACCTGTCACGTAATCGTGACAGGTTGCAATCACGAAAGGCAATCGTAAGTCTCCCTAGAAGGTGATCCTCATAAGATCCGCTCTAAATAGTGATCAGAAGTATGCTCGAAGGGGAAAAAGTCGTGAGTCTAATATTTTAACATTTTAAACATCTAGCCCCAAACGAAACAAACATTTTATATGGGAGCTAGATTACGGATATTAATATTAACAAACATGTTTTTTCGTAAATGACACACATCAACAGCCCATTAGTGTCCACATGCTGGACAGAGCCTCCTTTAAAGCTGGAGGGTTTTGCCATAATTACCACGCTAGACAGGCGGATTGGTAATCGTAGTGAAGGTGTAGATAATACACAGAAGGATGCTGCTGCCCTTCTTCTTGTGAGATCCCTTAGTCGGCTTTTACGATATCCATGGGCTGAGTTGGAGGGGTCAATTCTTAAGCCACGACCGCCACGGCGAATTAATGACAGTGTACATAAATAATGATACAATACAATTCAGAAGGCTACCATCAACTAAAGTGTAAGGCCAGTAGAATCAAGATTATCACCCTAATTTTATCATCATAGTGTAATTTCCATGAATATAAATTTGATGTTGTTGCCTCTCGATCACTAAATATTTTATTAACCGCCTCTATGGTCTAGTAATTCGCCTACCAGTGTTAGTTCTATAGACCCCGGGCTCGATTTCCAGGGAAGTACAACGTAGTTTTGGTTGGTGGCAGGTCTTTCTTTAAGTCCGCCTGGCTAGCTACCACCACCTTTCCTAAGTCTTTCGTCATAACAACAATTCCAAATTATTGTGATCAGGCATTAAGAGGTAAGATAGTCTATTTTTTATACTACTGAGGATTCCGGGTAAAGTGCGCTTCCATTCAGCCTTATCATTACTTGAAACCAGGTGAGATAAAGACCAATCGTCTCCCCTCCGTTTATTAAAAAAAATATGTATATTTTATTGTAAATTAAACTGTTATGGAAGAAAGTGATTTGGAGCTTGTTACAAAAATATCGAAACCCTTTTTTGCTTCAACAGAAGTAATTTATCATATTCTGAAAGGTTTAAGGGTAATAAAAAAATATTCTAAGAAAGGACGACCTCCGATCCCAGCTAAACATTGTCGTTCGCTTAAGGTCAAAGGTTATTATTAGGCTAAATGCCGTGTTTCTGTTACTATGAGTAACATTACATAACCATGTTTGTGTGTGGAAATACAGACTATTTTATCTGTAATATCTCATCTCATCAACATTAACCGTTCATTATTTCATATCCTTTCCTCCTTTTCCATTAGTAGACCTGTCGGAGACCAACCATCCGTGTGGGGAAAATCAGCACAGCAGCATTTCATTATGCGTACTCAGCATTTGCCAGTTTTGCCCATGAAAAATATTATGCGTCTATCTTATTTAATAAAATAGTTTTGTGATTTATCCAGGGTCATTAATGTTTTATTTGTAAAAAGCGTGGAGGTTATGTAAGACGAGAAGACGGGAGGCGTTCATAATTTCTACACATGGCAGGCGGGATAGAGATCCAAGTGAAGGCCTATTTAGTTAACCATAAACCACAATATAATTGAGAGTACCAACTGCTCGGTGGCAGACGTCATACGTTTCCATTAACACCATGTCTTTTAGCACGGCTATCCTGAAAGCAAATGAAATGAGAAAGAAAAAGTTTGTTTGACACATAAGTATACAGCACATAAGTGAGACAACCGTGCAATACGTGCCGTGGCAGTCGCGGCTTAAGAATCGACCCTTCCAACTCAGCCCACGGATGACGTAAAAGCCGACTAAGGGATCTCACCTTTACTGCAATCACCAATCTGCATGCCAAGCGTGGTAACTATGGCAAAACCCTCCAGCTTTGGGGGCTGCTCTGTCCTGCAGCGACACTAATGGATTGTTGATGTGTAAGACAACAGAAACAACAAGAAACAGACAAGTACAATAAAAACATACAAGAAACATTTCACGAGACAGCTAACTAACAATTATCGATGTACCAAGCTGATACATCATTTTAAATTCTTGTATGTGAATAAACGAAGCCAGAGCAAGCTTTTCAGATAGTCTATTTACTAGGGATCCATCGACGAAATTGATAATTTCATCAGCACCCTTGACCTCTCGCAGACCACCCACTGGACCACCTGCCATAAGTATCATATTACAATAATGAAGGCCGCCAAGTTAGGCGTTAACCAACTTTTGCTATGCTGGAAATATACAAGTAAAGCCATGTGTTTTACATTATTGTAGCCACAAATCATTATGTAGATCCGTTTTACCTTCCACATTTTTTTCCTCTACCTGCGCTTTATTTCTCGATATTCTCACCTAAAATCACTGACCGCATACCGGCCTGATTTGCAAGCTTCACTAGTAGGGGTCGCCTGGGCAACGGGGTGTTTGAAGTGCAAAGGTGAATGCAGCTCGGTTCTATTTATAGACAGCAGCCCCAGGCAGACCCCTACCACAGTTTCACACGTTTTTTGTTGACAGTTTTTGTTATAGCGGTTTTTTTTTATTCAATTTTTCACTAGACCACAGAGGCGGTTAAAAAGCGGTAAAGAAGCGGTGCTGTTCTCACCGAAATAAGGGCAGCAGTTTCCTTCGGTGTAATGTCTTCACCTTTATTACCAATCCGCATGGCGTGATGATTATGGCATAATCTTCCTGTCTTGGAGGAGGTTCTACGCAGCAGTGGACACTAATAGGCTGTTGATGTGTGTGCTATAGCGGCAATAGAAATTCACACTCTGTAAAAATTTTATCTGTCTACTTACTACGGTTCATGTAATACAGCCTGCTGGCGCCATCTGTAGCTGACTGAATGGAGGCACAGCTTCTTTCGCGCTAGACTATCGCTATCAACAACACTCTTTGTTCTTATAATTTTAAGAGGTAAATATGAAAAGGACCAAAAAAGTTCGCATGAACAAATCCTTTAACAATCATGTTTGTACCTTTAAAATGCGGAGACTATAGTGGTAACCGTTATTTGTTTTTCTAGATTATTTTCGTGAGGGCAAAAGGTATTAATAAAAATATATTTAAGGCATACAATAAGTCTACCCTCACTACAGAATAACCAATAGTAGGTACTAGCCCTAACTATCAAGTTGCTTGTAATGGTAAATCTCGATTTTTTTCATAAATTTACTCCCTTAAACATAAAAACGAAGTGGTTGTCTAATTAATTTTATCAAACTTTTATTAATTATTAAACTTTTGTTAATCAAGTAGGTTAGTTAGATAGTTTGGTGTCATACAAAGTATAGCTATCTATTCTTAGCTTAGCTATTCTTTGTAACATAAAATCGTCCTGACTGATAACACATACCAAAACCAGAGGTCCTAATGAATTTAAATTTTCAGGGAATAAAATAAATTCTCACAAACAATGTTCCGGGGTTTTCACAAGTTGTATATAAAAATAAAACGTTGTCTCTGTCTTACCTTCTGGGAAACAGACATGAGTATTTGTATGTATTTAAATAAAATCCAGAAGAAAAACAAAATTTTGCCCGCATATCAATACTCAGAGTCGAACAAAAGGTCAAAGTGCGTCCCGGGGCGTACCATATTTGCAGGAAGCAAGTACCTACTCTTCCTGTTCCGAGCTATCTGTCTCACATATTGAGCTATCGGTCTCTTTTCATCAATTCCCAGGGACCTAGACCTATGCATCCTTTGGGTGGAGCAAGCGATTATAGACTTTCTTGCCAGTGTAAAATGTAACAAAATCTAGGAATTGCTAGTTTCACTTTGGCCGGATTGCAGCGAGCCTGTTGCTCTACAACTGGATCGATAGTATGGGAATGAGGTTGAATTACTCGTACAGATTGTGTATACCATTGTCCTACATTTTCACACGACCTTTTTAAGCCAGTCTTTAATGAGTTTTGTAAAAGGCGACTTAAGTATTGCTCCTAAAGGATGGGAATCGCATGTTTCTAAGAATACCTTCATTGCGATCACCAGTCTGCTTGCCGAGCGTCGAAATTATGGATATTACTCTCTATTTTGTTTGTGGAGGATTAGTGGTGAACTATTACGAGCTGTTGTCGGGTTTTTCCAAATATTTTGATGTAGGTAGGTAGTGTACCCCTTCAAAACGAACGCTTCCCTGAAAATTCAATGGTTTTCTGTTTTGGGATGTGCATTGATTATCAGTATTGAGTATCAGCCAGCTAAACAATTATTTAGAATAAAATATATTATCACTCGCATTCATTGTGTAGATTACCGTTGATGAGAAATTTAATTGGAATGGCGTATCTTGAGAATGGAATAATTTTCATATTATTTACGAGGATTATAGTTGGAAAACGCAATGTTTCTATTGCTTTACTTATTTTAAAACAGCATAATAAAACATAACACAGATAAAGCGTAAGCTGGTCATGTTTAGAAATATCTGGAAATAAGGGCACAAGTGTTCTTCCGTGCCTTATTTTGTAGCCAGTACAAAATGAATTGACCATAAAAGAACCCAATAATGAATCAGTAACTTACTAGAAAACGGAGCTGTAGTTTTTTTTTTTTGTACCACGGGCAAGAGCCTGGTTTCACGTTATGATACGGCCGAAAGTGGAAGCGCACTGTAACCAAAATTCTCAACTACCTGAGGAACTGGTAGTCTAAATACTGGAACACACCAATTCAAAATTATTGTTATGGCAACAGACTTAGGTAAGATGGTGGTAGCTAGCGAGGCGGAATAAGCAAAGTCCTACCACCAACCAAATCAAGCACAATATTGTACTTCCCTGGGTATCGAACCCGGGACCACAGGATCTGACACCGGTAGGCGAACCAATAGACCACAGAGGCGGTTAATTTATTTTAAGTAGTAAGGCTATTAGTTCATTATAAATCTACCGTACAAATATAGGTAGAGTCTATGACCTGTAAACATTCAGTATTCGAAGCTGCAAGTCTGAATTTCTTTTTGTCTGTAACTTACACAATTTACGGTGCCGTGTGTAAGTTCCATTCAACTGCCGTGCCAGCAATACTAAGGAACTGGATTGACCCAGCTCATAGCGTGTAATTTCACCCAATTGATTGTTTCTCGATAGCCTTAGCTTGGTAATCAAATGCTTCCTATATACCGTAAGATCCTACATACCTATATATTTGGGTACGTGTCTGTTGATGGGTTTATGTTAAGCACGAATAAATAGATTTATTTTACTTGTAAACCGTAACATAATGACTGTGAATTTGAGATTACGCAGACTTAGACTAAATTAAGACTTAGACTCTCTTTTCGTTGATACAATCTTGAAAATCGATTGAACTTTGAAAATCGATTAATCAGAATATACATGGCTGCTATGCAGAATATTCTTCTCAAGCCTCATAGCTCAGTTGGAAGTAACTCTGCCTTCTGCGCTGTAGGTTGTGGGTTCGATTCTCATCCAGGACAAACATTTGTGTGATGAAGTTGAGGTGTTGTATTATATAGTACGTATGTATTTACAAAGTATTTAAGTATTCTATCCGTCATCTAGTTCCTATATTACAAGCTATGCTTAGTTTGGGGCTAGATGGCGCTGTGTGAAATAAATGTCCTGTAATATTTATTTATCTTTAATAATATTAGACTATAACTTATTTACGGCTATTATTACGTCTTCTTTTCGAACTGAAAAGTTTTAGTTTGATTCTATGGAAACTCTTATATTCATTACCTTATATGTCTTATTTGCTTTGCCATTTTATTTACTGGAACGCCTTATGAAAAATGATGTCAAAAGCTTTTATCTGCAGCCTTCCGCGTTTCATCAACGCAAGGTATATCGCAAGGATACATCTTCGTATTTTCCAGGCCGCTAAAGTGACAAAATAAGTTCCCGTTCCAAATTCTTTAGATTAATACGAACGGAGAAGGTTCAGGCGCGAACTTTTACGGTCCTCGTAAAGTGCTTCCCATCAATTTCGGGAGTGAGACTGTTAAATGGCACCTAAGATAAGTAATAAATGTGGAGAGAAGTGTCTGTAAGAGCTTCCGATTGAAGATTTACAAAAAAATAGATCAAAACTGCTGCAATATGAAAGCAAATGTATTTCATCTAGTTTCCAAAACATCAATCAACTATCACAAACCGCTCATCCTTCAAAATACCTGCTTGCATTTGATGAACCATTAATTTGAATTGACCAATTGGTAATATAATACGGGTGTGTAAGGTAAGTAGGTAATCAAGTAATAAATAGGTTTTACTAAAGAAACCGCTTCTGTGGACTAGTGGTTCAACCCACCGATTTCAAATCCAGAGGTTCTGGGTTCGATCCCCAGGGGCAGTACAATATTGTGCTTGGTTTGGTTGGTGGCAAGACTTTGTTAAAGTCCGCCTGGCTAGCTACCACCATCTTACCTAGATCTGTCACCATAACAACAATTGTAAAAAATAATTATTTGGTTCCGGCATTTAGAGGTAAGATAGCCAGTTTCTCAGTTTGTTGAGGATTCCGAGGGAAGTGCACCTCCACCGTCGGCCTTATTTTAACTTGTAACCAGGTGAGATGAAGGCCAAGTGCTTCACCAGCGTACAAAAAAAACATTTTAATTTCATTTGAATTTGGTACTCTAACAGTGAGAAAAATAAATAATCCTATTAAAATGAATAAATAAACAAATATAGGTAAATAAATAGTGGATAAAGCTTGTTTCATTATAGCGGTAGCGCCATATTAACAAATATCTCATCATAATATCATCAGCTATTCGTTTTAAGGTGCGCGATTTATATGGATTCAGTTTTAAGCTTTGCTAAGACAAACTCGCGAGGTTTACAGCTCATAGGGCCACATGTTTAGTATTTGAAATTAAGGCATTAATTATAATTCTTCTATTTATTCTGTTCTGCTCTTTTCACTTGGTTACAAACTAAACTTCCTACCAAAATAAATACTTTTTCAGCAAAAACGAATCTAAATGCAAGATACTGCCGTATGTTGTTTTATTATTTTTATATGAAGTAGGTTACTATTTTTTATGTTAGCCAGTATTCTACTTTTATTATCAAATAACGTTGCAACAACGGTTTACGCTCCGCTGAGAACAAAGAAGGAAATTGCTTTTTTAAAAGAGCTTCCTCAATGAACTCTACATCTCCAAGCGCATCATAATTTCCTATACACATAAGCGGTTTACTTATACCTGAGTGGAGGGAATGCTTCAGAAAAACTTCGTTATTCCATTAAAAGTAGTTGATAGAGAAATACCTACTTTTACTCAAGAGATGCACTTAAAATCTGGTGGGCTACTTCTTGTTCCGACTGCTAGTTCTATATAAAAATATTAGTCAATGCCTGATACAGGACATTTTTATAGCCTATACTTTTATTGTTTCAATGTCTGAGCGTCTAGGATACTAGAATTAAGCAATTACATGATTTTCCCGCCTGTATTATAGTCAATACAAGACAAAACTATTTTCGACGTGATGTCTTGTCTAGACAGACGAATACATAATTAATTACTTCATCAAGAAAATTACTTGCCATAAAACTACTTTTGATGTTGTAGGCGTTTTTATAGTACATTCCATATGAAAGCTACCTAAGTACCTTATATTAATCATGATAGTGATTGGTCGTGTCTCTACTATATACAAGTATTATATATATACATCCTATACATCCACATACATTCTGGTCTTGCACAGTATGGTTCAAGAGAAGTTTCCTTCTACGAAAGCTCAAGATTTGAAATGGTCTCCCTGTCGATGCATTCCCCAGAGACTACAAAAAAGGGGTTTTACATTTTCTTAAAGGGTCGGCAACGCGCGAGTGATGCCTTTGGTGTTACTAGCGTATATATGTAGGTTAAGGTAGCCGCTTACCATCAAGTATATCATTTACTTGTTTACCAACTGTGTAAAAAAAGACAATTTTTTTTTATTCAATGTCAGGGAAGCGTTTAGCCTTCATTTCACTTGGTCAATACATCTTCATATCATATCTTGAACACTCATTGTTAGCACATCTTCATATTCTCAAGATCTGTCTTGAAAACTCATTGGATTTTCTAGTATTGTAAGTATCAGCTCCTGCTTGGAAGTACCAAAATAAATAATATAAGCATTGTTAACATTTATCTAATGTTAAATCGTGTAGCTGACTGACTGGCAATAAACGCACAGCATAAACCTGAGGTAACTATCGGGCGTTTCACAAGTTTTCAGTTTCCAAGTGATAAAACGTAAACACAACATACAAAAGAATAAATGTATTTTAAATTTAAAACGTATACAGGGATTAAAGCTATGTTATCAACAAATCAACACTACCAAAATTCAAAACAAAAACTTACTTCTTGCAGACCTTGGCTTGTAATATATATTAATTAATTTCTGCTCAAACAAGCAATATCTATTAGCGAGAGTATTCATAAATCCGTTCAAATAACTCCTGTCTTCGCCCGAGAACTTCGTCAACTAATCCAACTTTCCCAAACTTAGCTATTTCCATTACGAAAAACTTTCAGACACTTTGGATAAGTCCTGCGTGTCAAATCTTACTTACTTGTGATTAGTCAGTGGGTAATCCTCCTCTCTAATAAGAGGTTCCCTAGACTACACTAGACTCTCGTATTCTCGACGAGATTAGACAAAATAGTTGATATACCTACGTACTATTTTTGAACCCTGAAAGTACCTATAGGTAGCAATACATATATATTGGTAACAACTATAGGTTAGTATACTTGCCTTATTGTTTTTTTTTAATAATTTGGATAGAAGAAAACAACAATCAACAATCATTTTAAGACTTGGAAGTGCTTGGCCTTCATCTCACCTGATTTTCAAGTTATGATAAGGCCGAAGGTGGAAGCGCACTTCGCCCGGAATCCAATCAATTAATACTAAAACATGTTATATAAACAGTTTATGGAGAATTATTGTGAGCATAATCTACTGAGATCTTCACATATAAATCTAAAAATACAATTAGGAAAAGGAATTAGAAATTAATCTAAAAAGGTGATCTAAAATAGGATCTGCAATTATATGAAAAATTGTAATCTTAGGATATTCACAGGAAGCAACATAAATCCATGACCTCTGTACTCTGAGGTCACAAAAATGTATAATCATTAACATGCCAAAAGTAGCTGACACTATTTTTAATTATATTGAAAATAGGTTGATTTGTTAGCTGTCGGTATAATAAGCAGCTCGTCGAAATGGAATTTTGATTCGCATTTCGTCCAACACATGTTTGGTCCAACATGCACTTCATCCAACAGGCATTTCGACCAGCAGAAATTACGTCAACACGCATTTGGTCAAACACGTATTTCGTCCAACAAGTATTTTGCCCACCAAATATTTCGTTCAACTGCACAAACTAAAGGGATGAACCGAACAAATATTATCATAGTCCTTCAGGTGTTTCATACAAGCCTGTTACTTTGTTTTACAAGTGGAACTGTCTTTTCCATTCCTTTTATTATAAAATACTACCGCTTATTTTGTAATGTGACTGTTAACTGTTTTGAAAGGATATATTTATATGTTACATATTATCTTTTATAATGATGTCGGTATTTTTGACGCTATTACTGAAAATGTGCAAAAAAAATAACGTTTCTCTCCCCTCCAGGCTGTACCTATAGTTTGCGATATCG
This sequence comes from Venusia cambrica, assembly GCA_951394065.1. Lineage (NCBI taxonomy): Eukaryota > Metazoa > Arthropoda > Insecta > Lepidoptera > Geometridae > Venusia > Venusia cambrica. The sequence continues at coordinate 2,967,570 of OX596048.1, read as the reverse complement.
TAGCGTTTCGGTAATACAGATATTAAGGTAAAATTGGTTTGTAATGTTGTCACCAAATGGACGAACTGCGTAATGACGAATCTCGAAATGAACGGACTGCGTCATGACGAACCTCGAAATGGACAAATCCAATTATGGACGAACTGAGGAGTAGACGAACGGCAAAATGCGAGATGGACGTACTGCTTATTGGACCGACAGCTAACAAATCAATAGATTTAAGGTTAACATTGTATATCCAGAGTGAGTTTTTTTTCCAGGGCCACTGAGGCCATGTCTGAAACCGTGAGAGTTATCATATATCATATTTTAATTTTGAAAGCGTTCCAACAACTTTGGGCACATAGTCATCATACATTATTTTTTTATTATCAAAAAAAGAACTCATAAATAAAAAAAAATGTTTTCTTCAAAAACTCTGTTGTCTCTCAAAAAAATGTTACGTATGTAAATGTATTGTGTGTATGTGTGCGGGCTGCGACCCGCCTCCTCGTCCTGTACAATAAAACAGTGCAAAGCCAACCAGTGGTCGTATCACTTGTCCGTAGCTCCGTACCTTTACCTGCCCTCATATCTAACAGTGGCGACGATCTACCCGCGAGTAAATAAAAATAGCATAAAAGATGTCTATTTCTGTGCAATTCGGAATATTAAATACGTTTGACCACAATTTACAAACGTGGAAAATGTATAAAGGCCGGATCTCGCAGTATTTTCTAGCGAATGATATCAATTCTTCAACGGACTCAACAGGCAGCAAACGGAAAGCGATCCTGCTCAGCGCACTCACAGAGGGTACCTACAAGCTAGCATCGGACTTGGTCCTGCCCAAGATCACCGAAGACGTGCCCTACGCTGACCTCCTTCAGGCCCTCGATGCGCACTTCATCCCAAAATGTATTGGGTTTGCCGAGCGTCACAACTTTTATGTTGCCGTTCAACAAGCCGGCGAAACGCATTCACAGTGGGCGGCGCGACTACGAGGACTCACAGAAAAGTGTAACTTTTTAAATGTAGAAGAAGCTCTCCGCGATAAATTTATCATGGGAATGCTGTCGGGCCGAGAAAAAGAGAAGCTGTACGCAAAGGACTTGGTTAACCTTAGCTTGGCTGAGGTCGTCAAAGTGGCGGAGAACATGAGCTGTGCACGTGCGGCCGCAGCCAGCGCCGCCGCCGCCGGCACGTCCAACGTCACGGCAATCGATAGCCAGCTTTTTAAAATCTCGAAGGACGTAAAAAGTGGAACGGTAGGGAAGGTTAGGTGTAGTGTGTGTGGTTATACGAATCACAAATCGTCCGAATGTCGATTTGCAAATTACGTTTGCAAAAAGTGTCACGTAAAAGGCCATCTTCGTAAAATGTGTTCAAAAGTGAATTACGTTGCGTTGGATTGCAGTGACAGGGGTGAGGATGACGGTAAGCTGTATTATATCCGTTCTTTCAGGGGAGAACCCATGGTGGAACAGGTTGTGATAAATAAATTGCTTTTCAAATTTGAAATAGATAGCGGATCCTCAGTAACTGTAGTTCCAGAAAGCTTTTACAAAACTAATTTCAAAGATGTGCCGTTATCAAGTACTCATAAACAGCTGATGACGTACAATGGGAAAAAGATTAATTGTTTAGGTACCGTTCGGCTACCGGTTTGCTACGCGGGTCAAACGCATAGTATTGACTTGTACATCGTCCACGACGGGGGCCCGCCCCTTCTAGGCAGGGATTTTATATCTTTGTTTAAACTACAATTTATGCCGGTAAACTACTGTACAGATTCAGAGATATATCTTAGAAACTTGCAAGAACGGTTTCCCGCGCTTTTCTCCGATAATTTAGGAACTTTCAATAAATACAAAGTTAAACTTATACTGAAAGATAACTCCAAACCAGTTTTCTGCAAAGCACGGCCGGTAGCATTCGCTTTACGCGATAAAGTTGATAAGGAAATCGATAGGTTGATCAGCTTAGGTATTCTTGAACCTGTTGAGTACTCCGCTTATGCATCTCCCATAGTCCCTGTGTTGAAGCGAGACGGATCTCTCAGGTTGTGTGCTGACTATTCCGTCAGCATAAATAAACAATTGTTAGTGGAACAATACCCCCTCCCTACTACTAAGGAACTGTTTTCAAAACTTCACGGTGGTCAACAGTTTTCCAAACTCGATCTATCTATGGCATATAACCAGTTTGTGTTGGACGATGAATCAAAAAATCTAACAAGCATAAACACAAGTCGTGGTGTACTGCGCTTCACTCGGTTGGTGTTCGGGATTGCCAGTGGTCCATCTGTGTTTCAACGCGCGATCGAGGGAGTATTATCTGGTATAGAGGGAGTCTTATGCTTATTAGATGATATATTGGTGACCGGTAAAGATAATACAGAACACCTGGAAAGGCTAAATACCGTTTTGCAGCGTTTGCAAGACGCAGGTCTAACGTTGCGAAAGGATAAATGTAGTTTTTTTAAGGACGAAGTTAGCTATCTAGGATATATTATTTCTAAAGAGGGTCTTAAAAAATGTCCAGAGAAAGTTAAAGCAATGGTAGGTGCCCCGGTCCCAAAAAATTTGAATCAGCTACAGTCGTTTCTAGGGCTAATCAACTACTACAGGGGTTTCGTACCTAACGCATCTACTGTCCTTAGTCCTCTGTACGAGTTGTTAAAAAAGGGCTGTAAATGGAACTGGACTGAGAGGCATGATAAAGCTTTTACAGATGTAAAAAAAATACTAACATCAGAGCAAGTACTGGCTCATTTTGATCCAAACGCTAGATTAATATTAACGGTGGATGCATCGCCCAGTGGCCTAGGTGCGATTCTCTCGCAAGTAGGTATAGAAGGGGTCGAAAAACCGATTTCTTTTATTTCACGTACACTAAACGCGGCTGAGGCACGATATTCACAAATACAGAAAGAAGCGACAGCCATCATCTACGGTGTTCGTCGGTTCCATCAATATTTATACGGCAGGTCCGTACCGTTCACTTTACGGACGGATCATAAGCCCTTACTATCTATTTTTGGGCCAAACAAAGGGGTACCAGAGATGTCAGCAAATAGGTTGCAACGCTACGCGCTATTTCTAAGTAGTTACAACTATAAAATAGAATACGTGCGTAGCGCTGATAACAGCGCGGACTACCTGTCTCGCTCGAGCTTGCAGCGCGCGACGCACGCGTGCGCGTGCACCGAACGGTGTCGGTGCTGTGATTGTGAGGTAGCGTACGATCGCGCTACCTACGTATGCTTCGTGACGGACGGCACTATGCCGGTGACGCTACATCAATTACGTGCAGAGACTAACGACGACTACGTTTTGAAATTAGTAAAGGACTGCATTCTGAATGGGTGGCCGCCGAAAGTGACCGACACTAGATTGAGAGCTTATCATTTGTGTAGATCGCAGTTGTCAGTTGAGAATGGGTGCATCATGCGGGGTCATAAGGTTGTTATACCTATGAGTTTATATAAACCTATTTTGTCTGAACTACATACATCGCATTTGGGTATTGTTAAGACTAAGGCAGAGGCTCGTTCAAGATTTTGGTTCCCAGGTATTGACCAGGCCATTGAAACAATGATAAGTTCATGCGACATCTGCATTCAGTTGCGTCCCTCCCCCGCGCGCGCCCCGCCCGCCAGCTGGGAATACCCACCAACTCCGTTCTATAGGGTGCATATAGATTTCCTAGGGCCGATAAAAGGTTGCGTTTACTTGATAGCAGTGGATGCACATACTAAATGGGTAGAAGCGTACAATATGAATTCTACTACGTCTTCAGCTGCAGTAATAAGCAAGTTATGTGATTTTATGTCAAGGTTTGGAGTTCCGAACACGATAGTAAGTGATAACGGCACAGCTTTCTGTTCACGTGAATTTGAATTGTTTTGCGCAACTAACGGAATTTCTCACATAACTTCGCCAGTTTATCACCCGCCTAGTAACGGCCAGGCTGAAAGTTGTGTTAAAATTGTAAAAAGGGGAATTAAATCTTGTCTGTCTTCCCCAACAAGTGTTAAAGAAACAACTTTAAAATTACTCAGATATTTAATGGATTATCGCAACTCTGTTCATACTACCACAGGGCTATCTCCCGCTGAAATGGTATACGGTCGAAAATTAAGGTCGCGTTTAGACTTGGTTCATCCCAAATCATCACCGTCACCCTCGTCACCTGCGGTATCTGACCGTGTACTTTATAAACAGTGTACGCAAACTAGTCTACGAAAAAATAAAATAAACAACTTTAATATAAATGAAGTTGTATTGTATAAAAAATTTGTAAACAAAATTAAATATTCATGGTGTAAAGGAATAATATTAAAACGATTCGGCAGAATTTTGTACCTCGTACAGGATATAGAGAGCTCTGAGAAATATAAAAGACACATTAATCAGTTAATGAAGTATAAAGGAACACGTACAGATCACGGAGATACGCAAGGTATAATGGTAAAGTTACCTGGACACCGGCCGCCTCCACCGTCGTCACCGTTGCTGTCGGACTCGTCGCCGTCGCCGTCGCCGTCACCTCCGACGTCGCCTCCACCGTCGCCTCCAGCAACGCCTACACCGTCGTCATATCTACCGCCCACGACGCCTACACAACTATCGCAAGTTCCAACTGCACTCACTGGTTCATCAGTTGTGTCAGATACGATTGCACAGGCAGATCAGGCGAGATCCCTATCTGGAGTATCGCATGGCTTGGACAGGGGGAGGAGAGAGGAGTTGTACGAACCGAACTGCTCGCTTCCATCTGAGGAAGAGGTACCAGATAACGCGGAGCTCCGATGTACAACAGAGGCAAGCTCACAATCTGAAGAGGAGTTTCACGAAGCTGAACTCGGAGACGACAACCAGAGTGACCATTCGCAAAACGAGGGTTCAGTAGTTCCTCCACAGCGATCCTTGCGTAATCGTCCCGCGGTTTGTTTTAAGAAGTTCTTTTAATAGTATCAAACTAGGGGAAGGAATGTTACGTATGTAAATGTATTGTGTGTATGTGTGCGGGCTGCGACCCGCCTCCTCGTCCTGTACAATAAAACAGTGCAAAGCCAACCAGTGGTCGTATCACTTGTCCGTAGCTCCGTACCTTTACCTGCCCTCATATCTAACAATACTAAAACATGTTATATAAACAGTTTATGGAGAATTATTGTGAGCATAATCTACTGAGATCTTCACATATAAATCTAAAAATACAATTAGGAAAAGGAATTAGAAATTAATCTAAAAAGGTGATCTAAAATAGGATCTGCAATTATATGAAAAATTGTAATCTTAGGATATTCACAGGAAGCAACATAAATCCATGACCTCTGTACTCTGAGGTCACAAAAATGTATAATCATTAACATGCCAAAAGTAGCTGACACTATTTTTAATTATATTGAAAATAGGTTGATTTGTTAGCTGTCGGTATAATAAGCAGCTCGTCGAAATGGAATTTTGATTCGCATTTCGTCCAACACATGTTTGGTCCAACATGCACTTCATCCAACAGGCATTTCGACCAGCAGAAATTACGTCAACACGCATTTGGTCAAACACGTATTTCGTCCAACAAGTATTTTGCCCACCAAATATTTCGTTCAACTGCACAAACTAAAGGGATGAACCGAACAAATATTATCATAGTCCTTCAGGTGTTTCATACAAGCCTGTTACTTTGTTTTACAAGTGGAACTGTCTTTTCCATTCCTTTTATTATAAAATACTACCGCTTATTTTGTAATGTGACTGTTAACTGTTTTGAAAGGATATATTTATATGTTACATATTATCTTTTATAATGATGTCGGTATTTTTGACGCTATTACTGAAAATGTGCAAAAAAAATAACGTTTCTCTCCCCTCCAGGCTGTACCTATAGTTTGCGATATCGTAGCGTTTCGGTAATACAGATATTAAGGTAAAATTGGTTTGTAATGTTGTCACCAAATGGACGAACTGCGTAATGACGAATCTCGAAATGAACGGACTGCGTCATGACGAACCTCGAAATGGACAAATCCAATTATGGACGAACTGAGGAGTAGACGAACGGCAAAATGCGAGATGGACGTACTGCTTATTGGACCGACAGCTAACAAATCAATAGATTTAAGGTTAACATTGTATATCCAGAGTGAGTTTTTTTTCCAGGGCCACTGAGGCCATGTCTGAAACCGTGAGAGTTATCATATATCATATTTTAATTTTGAAAGCGTTCCAACAACTTTGGGCACATAGTCATCATACATTATTTTTTTATTATCAAAAAAAGAACTCATAAATAAAAAAAAATGTTTTCTTCAAAAACTCACTTTTCCAGGAAACTTATAAAAGAATATTGATTTTCTTTAATGCAGAACTTATTTTTTTTTAAATCGAGCACGTAACACCTAACATGACTCCCGGTTTCTGACTTGGCCTCAGTGGCCCTGGAAAAAAACTCATACCTGTATATTGTATGTAGGTAATGTACATCCGATAGCTGACAGTCGCAAAAAAACCCAGGTAAGTATGTTACTTTTCTTAATTAGATTGATAGATAGAATATTCTATATTGTTCACCAATGTAACACAAAAACAAATAAGGAGAACAATAAAATAGTGACAAAATGGGCGGTCTTATCGCTAAAAAGCGATCTCTACCAGACAAATTACTTCAATAGGAACACTAAATAGGTCGGACCAGTATAGTCTAGTCGGCCGGCAGTTTGGATATTCATTATCTGACCACCAATTCAGTGAAGACAGATTCGCAAGCCAGCGCGTAAATAACACGCCCTAGACGAAACGTGACCGAACATAACCTAGTTCCTGACCTGTGCGACGAAGGCCTAAAACGTTACGTTAGCAGAAAGCGTGACAATTTATCTTACGACCCAACTTCAAGAAGTGAATTAATAGACTTGTCGTGCTGTGGTGGTCGCGGCTTAAGAATCGACGCCCCTCTCAGCTTACGGATTTCGTAAAACAGGGGATCTTACGAAAAGGAGGGCAACAACTTCTGTGTAACTTTACTGCGATCACCAATCGGCCTGGCACACGGCGATTATCGTGAAACCTTCCAATCTTGGCGGAAGCTCTGTCCAGGTGAGCTGTTGATATAATTGAGAGCAGAATCAAGAAGATTTATAAACATACTTGGCATCATTAATAGCTTATACTCGTATGTTACACATGAGTGTCTCTAATATGTAATCACCACGTATGACAAGCGGTTTTGAGATTGCAATGTTGCAGAAACCACATCAAGCACTGCTGTCTATTTTTTGGTCTTATGATAGTTTTTGACGATATTCAGGCTATTCTACTAAGACATCACAGCTAAGCATTTTTAATTAGGTATACGACGGGGAAGCGCTTGGCTTTCATCTCAACTGCTTTACAAATTATGATAAGGACGGTGGAAGCGCTCAATGGAATCCTCAATGGTCTGAGGAACTGAGTATATTACCTCTAAATGCTGGAACACAATGTTTTTTAGAATTGTTGTAATGGCGACAGAATTAGGTTCAGCATGATTTGATACAATTCTGGCAGATTATACATTTTAATTAAAACATGGGTTTTACTCAGATATACGTTTATGATGATGTAGGCACAAACGGTTTCAACGTATACGCGAGTAAAACCCGTGTCTTAAATGTTTAGTACAACTCACGCAAGTTGTCAGATTATCTGCAATTTTCGTCATTGACTGATATCTCCCCGTTAAGTTATAACCCGCAGTCCCGGAGTAATGTCAGCATGAATTCTGATTTTACGAGGCCTGGCAGAGCCACTCGTGGTTCATGTAATAAATACCATCTGCTGGAACATTGTAAAGTTTAGAAAATGAGAGCGAGAAAACTCCTCTATAAATAGGTACCTACCTATATATATTTTAGTATATACGTTCACATTCTATCATATTCAAATTATTATCACGTATATGACTTATATTTGTTTTGTATAGTGAATAGAAATATTTACTTTATACTCTTTTATTACCGTACTTGTACTAACTTCTCCATCCTTAGGTTGTCCGGAAGCGGTAAGACCGCCTAATGTACTGTTAACTTTTATTTTAAAATTATCAACTTAATTGCATTTGCAGTTTTATCCATCCAGTCAGTAAATATAGAACCATGAATATAAATGATCGCTCTTAAACACCAATATTACTTTATCAAGCCTCACAGCTCAGTTGGAAGTACCTTTGCCTTCTTTGTCTTGGGTTCGATTCCTACCCGGGACAAACCTTTGTGTGATAAATCAAGGCTTGAGGAAAAGATGCGGGTTTGAGTTCCGTCGCGGGTTGTGAATTTCTAGTGAAAAGTGAAAAAAGTTAGTTCTAGTGAAAAAAGACCACCGATTTTAGATCCAGAGGTCCCGGGTTCGATCCCCATGGGGAGTACAATATATTGTGCTTGGTTTGGTTGGTGGTAGGACTTTGTTTAAGTCCGCCTGGCTAGCTACCACCATCTTACCTAATTCTGTCGCCATAATAACAATTCTAAAATGGTTGTGTTCCGGCATTCACAGCTAAGATAGCCAGTTCCTCAGTTTGTTGAGGACTCCGGGTGAAGTGCGCCTCCACCTTTGGCCTTATCTCAACTTGTTACCAGGTGAGATGAAGGCCAAGTGCTTACCCGTCGTACAACAAAAAAAAAAAGAAGATAATAGCAAAAATGCCATCTCATAGCTAGATGGCGTTAACCAGTGCTTAGATTAATCTTATTTGGCACAAATTCGCTAATTGCATCAGGATCCTGAAGGCTCGCATGGTTTCCGTCTTAAATAAAAGATGCCCGTTTGAGTCCCGCCGCGGCTTGTCAATTTTTGTGTCATCACGAGATTTGTAAGTGAATGTAGAACTCAAAACAAACACTTGAGTTCTAGTTTGTAACATATCCTACTAATATTCTACCGTACTCCATACTAATATTGTAGTTTGTTACCACGTACCGTAACTATTTAACGAATTTTAATGAAATTTGAAATGTAGAGTTTGGGCTAGTTTTCGAATACTCCCAAGGGACTAGGGACAAAAAGGGACCTAGTAAAGTTTATTTCTTGATTCGATTCGACACGGTAAAAATAAACTCTGTAGTGAATAATGAAACGGATCTTTTACACAGCGCCATCTAACCCCAAATTAAACAAAGCTTGATTCATGGATATGGATTATGAATTTGATGCATATATACATTTTATAAATACTTCTAGTACAAAACAAATGTTTGTCCTCAGCTTTGCCCGCGGTACATTAACTACATGGATGACCTATATTCCGTTTTTATCATTTTTCTTTCAGTTTGGTTGTGAAATAGTGACAAACAACGAACAGAGTGTCTTTCCAATTTCTATGAAGGATGGATATGGATGCAAAAACTGATTTGTTTTCTGAAGTAAGAACTGTTGAACATTTCAGGGAAATCGCCTTGACTCGGATTTCCGAAAACCATCTATACAAATAAATAAAATTAAATTGTCCGTTTGTAATGTCGAAGTAACAGATTTTTACTAAATGTACATGAAGATGTATACGGTTTTCTATAATTATAATTCTAAAAAACTATTTAAAAACTTTTGGCTGTATATGTCCGGCTGTTTGTTTCGTTTTTGATGGAATTTTCACCGTGTCATATCATTTGTTATAAGGATAAGATAAGATAAATGTTTATTTAGAACAAAAATGCTTTAGATATTCACTTACAACTAGTTAAAAGATTTTGGTAATAAGTAAAATAGTAGGTAATAGCAATAAGTATAATATAGGGTACATTCTCTCCGTGCTAGTTTACAAAAACTGTGTTACGACAGAGAAAAGAGTCCTGTACAATATTATACAGACAGACAACAAGATATTTAAATCTGTGGCTAATCATTGCTCAAAAATAAAAAAATATGGGCACACATTAAAAAATTTAAGGACGGCGCAAAATTGATGGAAGAGATTGAGAAAAAGTTACTAAGGCTCATTTTGAAAAGAATTATTGCACAGTAGAAGTATATATTTTTTAGAGTAGTTTCTATTCGTATAATTATGTGAGCAAAAAGAAAGTATTTTGGGAAATACCCCCAGGATATCGGAAACAAAATCCCGGGCGTTTGCTAGTTAATAATAAATCTACAAAACAAACTCCACAACAAAACTTTTTGATTACTTAATACATTTCGTAATTATCCACGTTTTAATAATATTACCCTTAGCTTTAGGCGTTTTAGCTTCATTATGTATGTAAATAAGTTTTTACAACTTGCCAGGCACAGCGGGCTCTCGTTGATTTTCGGCGGTTTATCGCTCGTAATGCTGAAATTTTGATAATTTAGTATCTATCTTGCATAAGTTTACAGCTTATGGTGAGTTTTAGTAAAACGTGCTCTGAGGTTCAACGATATACCTAAAGGTAGGAAGGTATAACAGATTATAACAGCTTTGGGGTAGGTATCATCAACCTCCTAGTGGTATTAACAAGCCTCATAGCTCAGTTGGTAGTAACTCTGCCTTCTGCGCTGTAGGCTGTGGGTTCGAGTCCCACCCAGAGCAAACATTTGTGTGATGAATATAGATGTTTGTTCTGTGTTTGGGTTTTGTATCATATAGTACGTATGTAATCTAGTTCCCATATAACAAACTATGCTAAGTCAGGGGCTAGATGGCGCTGTGTAAAATTAATATTTATTTATACCACTAGGAAGTTGATGGTTGACCCCGGGCAACGAAAACGCTGGCTTTTGAAGACTGTTGCGACTGGATGATCACAACAATCAAAGCACAAAACACTCAAGCCGTCGCGGCTAAAGAATCGACGAGACAAGTCGATGAAATTTGTTCATCAGAAGAAGGGCAGCTTCTTTCTGTATACTAAACAACACCTTTACTGCGATCACCTATCCGTATGTCAAGAGTTGTGATTATGGCCTCTAAAATTGGGGGTTCTGCCAGTCCTGTCCAGCAGTGGACACTAATGGGCTGTTGAAGTTGTTGATGTTGATCACAACCCTGGTAATAGGACCTGTTATGGTCCACCTTGATATTACGAGTTTGGTATAAAGTAGGTACTAAGGTTGGTAGCCTACCAACCTATAAATTTGAAATATTGAGGGCTAGCTTATCTCAGTACCCAAACGGGCTCATAATGTGGGTCCAAGTTTTAATAAAGTTGGTATGGCATATTATTAAAACCAATCTCCTTATATACTAAAGACGAATTCTTGAAATTTTAAAACATTCAGGAACTTCTTCAGGATTGTACGCAAGAAACGGTTTTTGATAAATTATAGCTTGAAAACACATTGTGGATTAAGAAATGTGAAATTCGCCACTATTAAATAATATTAGTTAATATGTAGGTACCCTGGACGTAGATACAGGCTTCATTAGGCTGATAGCTAGCTACAATATATATGCCGTGATGGTTGAATCGACCCATTCAACTCAGCTCATAGATGTCATAAAAGCTGACAAAGGGATTTTACCAGAATATGGGCAGCAGTTTCCTTCTGTGTATTATCTACAACTTTGCTGCGATCACCAATCCCCCTGCCAAGAGTGGTGATCCTCAAGCTTTGGAGGCAGTGGACTCAAATGGGCTGTTAATGTGATATGAGCTATACATTTGAAATTGAACGTAAAGATTTTCCATATTGATTCCTCAACTGACTGAATCTTTACAATCAAAGTTTGCTCAGCTAGGGTAAATCCATTATATGAAAAATAAACATTAAATTTCAAGAAAATTGTTGCCATTTGTTAAATGAATGTTTAATGCAATTTTTTTAATGGAAACTATAGCAATTTAACGAAAACCATATCTCGCTTATCTACTGCTGAGGAGCAGCCATAACCCGTGCTTCATTAGGTAATACATTATATATTATACAATTCATTAGGTACGATTGACGAAACCAACTTCATGTGCATATTAATAAATTCAAATTACACCACAATTCACAACTCTACAGCCTGTTAATAAAGTTCAAATTAAATTGGCGTTAGCTAAGCTATAACGAATATATACGGTAAGATGTTGGGGGTTAAATTGGGGTGTATATAGGTCAAGGTACGGCTTAGGTAAGGGAAAGTTGAATGGGGTGGAAGGTTGTGGGTAGATCAATGCGAAACAAGTTGTGTTCCGGCAAATTGAATTTGTGTTGAGTATCTATGTTACTTGCGGATATTTAATGTATAGTTTATTAGCTAATCTTGGATTAGATGGTGGAAATTGGGATGAGGAAACCGAGGCACTACTACACAGTCAATCTCAACAAGTAGATATATAATATCATATTACAATCAACACGAAACGCACTTAAAATAAGCACATTCAAACTAAATTACAACACTTGCAATACCACACATTCAAGTTACCCTACCGCTTTTACACACACAACCACAACAAACACATAAATACTACTTCAAAGGACGGTTTTTTTCTTTTATTTAATATGCATGTTAACATATTTTTTTTGATAAAATGATCTTCTGCCTTGTTTATTTAAATTTAAATAAAATTAAACTAATAACATCTTTATTGTTGTGCAATATTGTCAGTCAATTCGTCAACAATTTTAACCATATAATACCACGAGCCTAAGCAGATATTCATGTTTTGTGTCTCAACACTAGTTTTAATAACTTAGTTAAAACAATGTATCAAAGTGCTGGACCACTCACAATGTTTTTATCATACAACTAGTAGACTGATCAAGCAGGCCCACCTGATGTTAAGTGCATCTTTTGCCTATAACAATGCCTTTGCGTAGGTCACATCCACAAAGAACATAGCCTACACGGCACTGCATTGTGTCCGTCAACTTGAGGCAAAGCCAAAGTCAAAGTCAAATATTTTTATTCATTAAGATTTTTAGGATCATTGTGAAACGTCAAATCTACCACCTGTTCGGAATCGCAACCAGCATACAAGGAGATAGGCATGAACCTAGGGCTGGTTAATTTTTGATGATTTATTCAAAATTTAGGTATGCAGAGTTTATAATAATTTCATGACGTTACAAGTGTTACCTACATCATAAATCTAAATACTTGATACTATCTTAAGGCATTGACCTATCTACTTAATGTGCAGTTTGTTAACATTGAGAAATCCCCATTTAACTGTTAACTGGTATAGCAACATCGGGCCACGCGTTCTTATCGTCGATATAGGCATAAAGGTGTTTAGCCTCGCATGCCTGTAATTTAACCGGAAATCATACCTTTCAAACCAGAACACAGCAATGCTGCGCTGCGCTGCTGGTATCGGCATCGCCGGGATCGGCAACACGTCGGCAGAGGGCTCGTCAGCTTAGCAGCAAGACTATATTTCCTGAGGATGCCTCGTGTAGATGCGAAATACGTGTCGATTTGGATTTTTTCTAACGAATTTAGAGGATTTGTTACTAAATATCAAAGCAAATTTATCCAAATAAGTTTGTACCTATTTCATGGACCTAAGTATAATTTAGGTAATTATTGTGACAGAAAAATAAATAAACATTTTATTTATTTTGAACAATGGATTTCCGCAAAGTAACGCCTGAATCAATTAGCTATGTAAGATAGCAGTTTGTTGAGAATTCCGGGTGAAGTGCGCCTCCACCTTCAACCTTACCTTAACTTGTAACCAGGTGATGAAGTCCAAGCGCTTCCCCGTCGTACAATGTAATAAAAAAAATGTCGCTCTATCGTAGACCTTATCTTTACCAAGGTAATGCCCCAACAAGCCTCCAGGTCAAGTTTTGACAAGTTTCAAATATCCACATTAACAGCCCATATGTGGGTGACGCTATGTCAAATAGTGTACTTAAGGAGTCTTTAAGACTGCTGTTTTGGTTGGTTTGCTGGAAATATGCAGTGTAAGGTGCCTATTCGTTTGTGCTCGGCTTTGTAGTTAATAAAATATGATTTTCTAGTTCAGCTATTATTGCACGCGCTGTGGCGTTTGCAATGCAACTGTTTTATTTATTTGTTTATTTGATAACATATTTACAATATAAATTATTAATATTTAAATTAACAATAACTATTACTTATTATTAATATTTTTAAGACTGTTACTTAGCTTACCCTGTTAGTTCAGCTAACATTGCACGCGCATTGGCGTTTGCAATGCAACTGTTTTAAGACTGTTAATTATTTACCCTATAGTATTCTTTGTTCTTTTTTTATCAGTTGGATAAAAATATTCACATTAAATTTATCTTTCTTTTTTTCACAAATAGGTACTAAGTAATGCAACATCAAATTGTGAAAAAGCATAGTAGAGACCTGTTTCGTGAGAGTGTGCTGCCTGAAATAGGATTATTTTAAAAAAAATCTGTAGTAAAGGTCACCAGGGCCCCACTAACGGAATATACATACTTTCCACGAAGCAGATGGTGTGGTATAAGAAAATACTAAAACAATTTATAATTCAGTTTGAAAAATAGGTGTGTTGTGTATTGGTGTAGTGAAAGAAGACTAAGTAGTTAAGTTGCAAGCTTGGTGTGTGTATGAGGTGATAAATATATTAGTAGCAAAGATTAATAAATACAAGGCGTTCGTTTATCAGAGCGCCTTATAGGCCCAAACTAAGAGATATTGCTATAAAATATTGTTTTTTATTAGATTTTGATGTGATATGATTGGAAGGTTGTGATGTATAGGATGAGACGGGATAGGAAGTGGTGTAATGTATGTTTGACTACTTAGTTTCTCAAGTAACCAGCTCCCAGCTCGATCAACACCAGCAATCTTTAGAAGTTCCGAGATTCATGAAGTCTTTCCAAATAAAACTTGTCGCTTTTGTTAGCAGCAGTTTTTCGGTGTACAATGGAAGCTTTGAAGTTAAAGTGGATAAGCCTGTTGGAGTTCTAATCCATTTGAAAGAGAAGGCATAGTCTGTCCAAGGATGTTCTACGATGAAGAGAGGCTTCCCAGGAGCTGTTTATTAAAGGTACGGGTACACTGGCGAGTCTATAAGCTGAATAAGATTAGCCTTAGAAGATTAAATGTGATGATCATCTCAGCCTGGCCCTGCTATAAATTTACGCTATACTTCGAAAGTAAGACAGCTCAAGTTTCCTTGAAAAGCGCTAAGATTGTCTTATTCAAATCTTTGAAAGCATCTTTCTGTTTGTGTTTTCACAGATTTTGTTTTATTTTTGTTTAATATTGCGTTAGCGTAAAGAAATTTGCCGTGGTGGATGCTGCTTAAGAATCGATCCTTTCAATTCAGCCCATGGATAAAAGCTGACTAAGGGATCTCAAAAGAAGAAGGGCAGTAGCTCCCTTCTGTGTATTATTTACAACATTACAGCGATCACCAATCCGCCGGCCATGCGTGATGATTATGACAAAATCCTCCAGATTTGGAGGGTCTGTCCAGCAGTGGACACTAATTAGTCATCACCATTCTCCTGCCCATATACCACGCTAAGTGGGGTCGGCACAACATGTTCTTTTCTTCCACTCACTCCTATCAACCGTCAACTCAGCATCTACACCTTTCTTACCCATGTCCTCTTTCACACAATCCATCCATCTCTTTTTCGGCCTTCCCTTGCTCACATGTCCATCCACGCTCAAATTCATAACCCTTTTGGTCAAATGACTATTATCCCTCCTCATTACATGCCCATACCATGCCAACCTAGCACTCCTCAACTTTTCTACAACTGGTGCCACTTTCAAACATCCTTTTTAACTTGTTTTTTTTACAACCATGTAAAGAATATATCGCATAAATGGCTCGTGAGCCTCACCTTCTTCACAATAGACAACATTAAATTTAATTTTAATTTAAAATTAACCTGAAAACAAAATAAGTTGACATCCAATTGAATCTTGTCGTACATATTAATTGAATTCATTAATACCATAAATAATGATAGATCCGTGCCTTTTCACTATATTTAGTTTAAAATAATTATACGTAACTAATAAAATCTGACATGTAACTTTGTGTTATATATGATTGCATTTGTATTGTAGATAGGCAATGTCTCTATTTAATGTTGTGTGTGCATTCAGCCATTCATTCAGTATTCAACCAACCCATCACAACTGAATCGTAGGTATCTATCATTATTTTGTCTAGAAACTAGCAATATCAATCCAATTTCCGTTCCATTTCCGACGGAACAAACATGAAAAGCAACCAGATTAGTTCCATCGTTTATATCCGTCTTCTAAGATTAAAAGTCAGAGGTCAACAACCGGTTCCTTTGATATTACTAAATTTTGTTCCCGAAAAAAGATTTCATCATCCCTATTTCGAAGGCAAAAAGTATTAGAAGTTTGGCTGGAAAATTCCTTTATTTTAATGGCTCTAAGAATAATTTGGAATTTATAAAATCTAAATAGAATTTAAATCCACCAGTCCACATTCCATCCAGTCGAGCAGTAACATGATAGCATGGTTTGGTCATGTAATGTAATGAAAATGGATGAAAACCAAATAACGAGAGGAAAATGAATGTGTTTGGATATAGGGGTCGAAGGTACATGGATGGATTGTGTTAGGAATTATATGTATGTATTACAATAACTATATTACAAGACATTCACACAGCGCCATCTAGCCCCAAACTAAGCATAGTGAACTTGATTACGGTTCGAATACTTAAATACTTTTTTTTGTAAATTCATGCTTCTCATACAATACAAAACCCATATACAGAACAAAAATCTATATTCATCACACAAATGTTTGTCCTGGGTTGGAATCAAACCCACAACCTACAGCGCAGAAGGCAGAGTTACTACCAACTGAGCTGAGACTTGTTAATTTGTTAGGAAAACATTGAGTGATGAGTTGACGTCTGGAGGAGAGTGGAGGAAGAATATATTTTGTGCCGACACCGCCTTGGAATAACGGGCAGGAAGTTGATGATATATGTTACCTAACTATTAAAATGGAGATATGCTTAATTTTCTTTTATATAGGAAACGGTCAGGAAGATGAAGATCATCATATAGCCTGTGCCTCAAAAATCTAAATCAAATTAACCAACATTTTTAGTAATAGTTGGGTTTGGGATCTCTATTTGAGTATAAATAATACTTGTTAAATTAGAAGTTCCCGATCCTGCATATCTACAATATACATTATTGAAAAAATATAGGTGGTCGGTTAGTAATAAAAATCTTAATTACTTACTAACAAACTGGACAGATTGTCGGTTACGAAAAAAATAATAATTAATAGACGGTTAATTAGGTTGTATATTTGTTATTAATTTAAAATTAATTAGTGACTATGAGATTTGAATGTGTAAAGTGTGTGTGAGTATGTGTTAGTGCAAGGGGGTCCCCTAAACTAACTATTCAATTTGAGATATGCTTTATTTTATTTCTATGGAGGATAAAAGCAAACCTCTGAATGGTTAACTAAACATTTCGTGGTTTTCAACACTGTACTTGGGAATTAAAGTGTTCTATTGAGTAGGTAAAGCACAAATTTCTACCTAACATTGAGAAGTTCCTTCCTCTAAAGACCATTATTTCCTTAAAAGCTCTGTAAAGATTTATTCAGCATAACATTAAAGTCTTACAAAGTTGATCATAAACTATGAACTTTGCCTAGAATCTTTTTTCTTTCGCTTGCATAATGTCTTTTGTAGTATCCAAAACAATAGCTTAAGTAATTTGCCATGGCGTAAGATTGTTATAAGAATATTGTAATTGAATGTTGTAAGAATGTTATACTGACAGTCACAAGCGAAAGTATAAAACAGCCTTCCAATGACGCCATAGTATGTACTGTTTGTTTGATTACAAAATAAATAATCTGAAAATAGAAACATAGGTATTTAGTAACAAATCCGCTAAATTAGTTTGAAAAACGAATTGCGAAACACGTGTCGATTTGAAATTGTTTAAACGAATTTAGCGGATTTATTATTGAATACCTATATTTCTGTTTTCAGATTATTTATTTTGAACAATGGATATCCGCAAAATAACGTCTTTTTTTTATTGTACGACGGGGAAGCGCTTGGCAATCTCACCTGGTAACAAGTTGAGATAAAGGTGGAGGCGCACTTCACCTGGAATCCTCAACAAACTGAGGAACTGGCTATCATACCTCTGAATGCCGGAACACAACAATTTTAAAATTGTTGTTATGGCGACAGAATTAGGTAAGATGGTGGTAGCTAGCCAGGCGAACTCAAACAAAGTCCTACCACCAACCAAAATCAATCTCTCTTTCAAAGTCTGAATCAATTAGCTAGTTTGATTACGTTATCAGTGGTAGTGCAGCAAAAATGTTTACTGAAAATGCCAGTAGATTATATTCAAAAGTATATCTAAGGGTAGATATATTTAAAGAAACACTAAATAAATAAATATCTGAACCTTAATTTCAGCGCTATCTAGTCCCAAACTAAGCAAATATGGAGTAAGACTAATACTAGTAGATAGAGGAAAACGGAGAAGACGTATTTCAGACCCTAACAGTGTTGGATGGAGGTTAGGAACATATTTTTTTTATACAACTAAGAGATAGAACAAGCAAGTAGCCCACCTGATGTTAAGTGCATCTCTTCCCTATAACAATGCCTTACTGCGTAGGTCACATCCACAAAGAACATAGCCTACACAGCACTGCATTGCACCCGCCAACTTGAAGTATAAAGGTGTTAAGCCTCGCGTGCCCGTAATTTCACCGGCAACCATTCCCTTCAAACCGGAACACAGCAATGCTGCTTGGTGGCAGAAATAGGTGTGGTGGTAGTCCTTCCCCGGACGAACCCTTCCACAAGGCTCTACTACTCTTATATGATGATCGTCTCTAAAACACCGTTTTTGTCACGGCATGGAAATATCCGGATTCTTTGTTAGACTAACTTATTTCTTTTTATACATTTCATTCAATAAAAAGTACGATTAAGCTAACTATGTACAAAGGAATCAGTCAAATTACCTAAGGACCGTTACAAACGGCCAATAGGTAACTCAACAGTTCCAGACCAGTACCAGACGGAAGCGTGCCCAAGACACTGGCTGCATTGCCACGCTGAATAGCTATGCTAATTAGCTGGCCTAAATAAGAGCCAGCCCTTGGGTCACGTGTCGCCTCAATCAAAAGCCCCGCAATATTTTTGAAAACCCGAAGGGCACCTGCTCCCCACGGACCCAAGGTCTCCACCCCAACTTACTTACTTATACTGGATTCAATTTTTTTTATATATTTCAAGTGATTACACTTGGTCACAGCATCTACAAATGTTATTATGACATAAAAATTCACAACCCACGACGAAAAAAAAAAGGAAAAGACGCGGGTTCGAGTCCCGTCGTCATTGTGAATTTTTGTGTCATAATAACATTTACTTATACTGGTATTATATCACACCACATAATGAAGCTATTCTGAAAATGTTGAACTTTTGGTTTGTTATATAGACAGCTGGTGCTGGGTCCCGATTCTACTGAACCAGTGACAGTGGTAAAATGACAAAAATACCATCGCAGAATGACCACTTTGACTTTGACCAAAGGATAATAAATGTATATTTTTTCATATTTCAGTCTGGGCTGATTCCGAGAGGTACGTTTCTATTAGAATCAGATCAAGAGCCTCTCCGAAGATGAAAGGAATTCCAATATTTTAAATTGACTCAACAACCGCCCTACGTTGGGACGCGAAGGGTTTTCATTTGGTTCCATAAATCCTGGGAATCCTGGGTAATAAATATAGATATCTGTGAAAATCTCAGGTCCCAGTTTAATTGAGGATTTTGAAGTTCTCCAACCACTGGACCGCAGAGGCGATGTTACCTAGATCTTAAAGTCTCATTTTCCCGGTTAAAAGATATAAAAAAAAGATAAAAAATATCAGCAAAGTTACTATTCTTCACGGGGTTATATTATCCAAAATAGGTGTGATAACAAAAAACCGATTAAAATATTGACCAAGTGCTAGTCCAACAAAAATGATACGAGTTCTGTACGTAGTTGATGGATATTTAGTCTTGTTCCGGTGGAGGGATTCATAATTCTATGCGTGACACTTGCAGAAATAAATAACCTGGCAAACAGACAAACATTACAAAAAGTTGGTGGTTTGGATAAAATAAAAATAAGATGTTGGCGAAATGGAGTGTGGGAAGACGCCACTCGATGGACCGACGACATTGTGGCTGATGCGGGGAGTCGATGGATGGAGGCCGCTCAGATCGCTATTTGTGGTGATTTCTATGTTCAGCAGTGGACGTATATGGGATGAAATGATGATGACTGATGATTGGATACAAATTTACTAAAGCGTCATGCTTGTTGTACATGCTTGCGTTTTTGTTATACCTATTACTTTTTGTAATTATAACCTGGGATGGCTTGCTCTACCGTGGACCTGATCCGTGACAAGCCAAGCATCAATGTCAAGAACTGACACAAAAAACTTCAATGTTCAATAATCCAATACATACTTCTTTGCAAGTTTTAAGGATTTACTAACCGCGAACGGATCCCTACGGGTATATAAAGACAGGCAAAAATAACAGCAGACTGTGAAAAACTAGAATCGAGGTCAGTCTCTCGCCTACTGAGGGAGGGTAGGTAACTGAAATTGCTTAATTTACCATTTACCGAGGACTTCGGAAGCTAATGGTGCTCTCAGCATTACTTAGCGGAGAATAGGCATTCCGAATGAGATTTACGATCGGGGAAACGTTTTGGTACAGTCGCCTACATTGATATTTTAAGTTTTATAATTTTCAAAATGGAGCCTATATTCAATTTAATCTAGTCAAATCTGTCATTACTTTTGTATTCAAGCCGGATTTATATATAGGTTGAGTTTTTTTTTCAGGGCCACTGAGGCTATGTCTGAAACCGTGAGAGTTATTGAAAAGTCATGTAATCAGTTACGTACTCGATTTAAAAAAAAAGTTTTGCATTTATATACCTACCATTATTTAAAAAATATAAACTGTATTTAATACAGGTGACTGTATCTACGGTTTGTGTTTTTTGCGTCCTTCGTGTACTTTTATTTCGCAGTGAAAAAAAAAAGTACCCTTTGCTGTCCTTCCGCGGATGACGCAACACAAGGAGATTGGCAAAAACATCTACCTGACTTTAAGGTTATAGTAGCGAGTCTATAACGACATGATCAGCCGTTGTAGTGGTTTGCCCAACGGTATCGATACCGTTACTGGGTTCTAACCCAGACGTCTTAGGTTTGATCCAAGGAGGGCACACATTTGTGATTTTGTTACATATAATTTTTTGTCGTGGCGGACGCGGCTTAAGTATGACCACTCCAATGAAAATTTGACCAATGACTAAATGTATTTATTTACTTGTTAGCTTTATTTTTATACTATTTCGCTAATGCTGCAAATTTTTTGGATCACGTGTTTTGAAACACGATCTAGCTCATAATTATTGTTGGATTCCATAGCTTTATCATGTATACATGATTGTGTTTTGTTTTGTGTACCAATTAAATAAATAAAATAAATCTGCCTAGCTATATAAAGCCTAACGCTATTTTAACAATTCTTGTTTTTCTGTTCCGGCATTTAGAGGTAAGATAGCCTGTTTCTCAGTCTGTTGTGGATTTTATGAAGTACGCTTTTTTTGGCCTCATAACTTGTGGCCTTATAGGTGAAGGCCGTTGTAGAATTAAAAAAAAAATCTTTATTTTATTAATTTCAATCTTTTGATTTACCTATTTAATTGTGTTTAGTATCTATAATTTCACTAGATTTTATAAATGTAAATACCTTTCATAACTTGTAAACTCTTGTTTGAAACAAAAAAATATTAAAATATTATAGCGTTATTCTTTAAGCTTTAAAAGCGTGAATAAATTAGGGATACAATAAACTAACAGCGTAACTTACTTAAACTGTACTGTGTTAACGTTTTAACTGTTAGCTTAGTTGTTCTTTTACTTGTTCTACAAAGTAAGGTTACTGTTATTCAAAAATGATATTTGGAAACGGAACTATTGCGAGAAAAAAAACATAAAAGTTTGTGCATTTTTGATTTAGCGTACTATGGTAGCATGAACGTAGACTAGATTATGTACCTACCTTTGTAAGGTGCCTTGTCTGAATATACATTACATACATTCGGACAATTTAACCGCCTCTGCGGTCTCCGCCGATTTCAGATCCAGAGGTTCCGGGTTCGATCCCCAGGGGAGTACAATATTGTGCTTGATTTGGTTGGTGGTAGGACTTTGTTTAAGTCCGCCTTACTTTACCACTACTTACGCCTTACCACTATCTTACCTAATTCTGTCACCATAACAACAATTCAAAAAATTGCATGTTCCGGCATTTAAAGGTAAGATTGATAGTTCCTCAATTAGTTGAGGATTCGAGGTGTAGTACGCCTTCACCTTCGGCCTCATCTCAACAAGTAACCAGATGAGATGAAGGCCAAACGCTTCCCCGTCGTACAATATAAAATAAAAAAAAACATGATTATCTGTTCCATATGAATATGTTGACAGACATAACTTTTTTCTTGTACGATCCCAATCCATGAATATATGTATTCAGCTTCTATACCTCTCTCACCTTATTTATGCTTGCCGTAAGTTGTTTTTTTATTTTTCTTATTTAAGTTGTAACTATTGAAATAAGAAAAGGATAATTATGCTAAGAGTTACTCTGGTGGTATGATCTGCAAAGACCCGCCTGGCGAAGTCTAGCTCCAAGCAGCACTCTGTCGGTGCTCAGGAGAGCCTGTGCCCTCTAGATACGCTTAAGTTTGCTCTATCGTAAACCTCACTTTCCATGCCTGTACAAATGCAAGTTTTGAGGTCATGCTTATCCATTTCATGTAAAAAAAAAACTCAAGCTTCGAAGTTCGTTACGTGATACGTTTTGTGAAAATCCTGTTAATTTTAAATCGTCAAATATCTATATAGATTATCAAAAACTTGGCAAAGCTACAAGCCATTAAAAGATTCCCATGCATCTTAAAAGCTAAGTCCCAAAGCCTATCCCGACAAATCCGCTGGATTAATCAAACTTACTACGAGGGTTTGACCTAGATCGCTACATCAACATCCATAGATAGGAAACTGTAGCCCGGACCGACCTATATTTAGCTAGGGTACCTATATTTAGGTCGGATGGAGCCGTTAGGTCACCTATTTAGGCTCTAGGATATGGCTCGGAAGCTTAATAACTTCAAGTACTATTTTGCCAGAATATTGTGTCTTAAATTAACACAGATAACCCTCATATATGTTATAGGTTAACAACATAATATTCTAGGTATATTGTCAATTCAATTTACAATTTGTATTAAAATAACCAAATGAGTTGAGAAATAAACACATAACACATAAGAAGCAAACTTTAATTGGTAAAAATAATGTTGATCATAATTGAAATATAATTTAACACAGCGCCATCAAGCCCCATATTAAGCAAACCTTATAACATGTGAATGAGATTAGACTTACTTAAACTAGAATTATACAAATGTTTGTCCTGGGTGGAATCGAACCCACAACCTTTAGCGCTGCAGATATACAACAAACTGAGCTGTAAGCCTTGTTATTGCACTTGTTCACATGAATTCATAGAAATTAGCCTGAAAATTTCAAGCACACCAAGTCAGCTTGGGCTGTGCATTGATGAAGTCAATCAGCTGGTACAACGTTATTCATCATTTCGATTATTTTTCTGGTACCATTATTTAGATTTGCTTGGAAAAGCGATCGTAAAATAAAAACATCTTCAACATTATCCGTTATCTTTATCGTATTCTTATAGAGCCTTTGAGTCCTGTATCAGAAAAAACAATTCTGCCATAAAATAAATCGCGGCAAATCCTTTGTTTTGCGCTAGGATACAAGCGTTAAGTGCGAGATAAAGCATCCTTATTGCCCGTTTTTATGTCAAGCCTTACGTTGCTATCTCTTACTTACTACCTACTGAAATAGGTTTGTTTGTCATGGTAATGCTGAGAAGATTAAGTGTCGATTTAGTAAACAAAATGATCTGATGCTTGTTTTATGTACAACTAGGAGACGGAACAAGCAAATAGCCCACCTGTTGTTAAGTGCACCTCTTGCCTGTGACAATGCCCTACTGCGTAGGTCACATCATAACATAACCTACACGGCTTTGCATTGCGCCCGTCAACTGGAGGCATAAAGGTGTTAAGCCTCATGTACCTGTAATTTCACCCGCAACCATACCCTTCAAACCGGCTCACAGCAATGCTGCATAGTGGCTGAAATAGGTACGGTTGTAGTACTTCCCCGGACTTGCCCTTTCACAATGCTCTATGGCTCTATACTCTTAAAAAATCCGCGCTGTTGTTAAAATTACCAAAACATTGCAACAAAACATTGATATGGTAACTAGATTACGAATAGAATACTTCAACACTTTTTCAATGCATACTTAACATACAAAACAACACCCAAACACTGAACAAACATCTTTATTCATCACATATTCGGTTGTTTACAACAACCTACAGCGCAGATGGCAGAGCTATGTGTTATTTCTATGAATGAAAATTGTATGTACGGGATTGTATGTATGAATTAATGAAAACATATTATAGTACACCGTATAGGTAGCTTAAAACTATATATTCACAAGGATGGTCATATCACTTGGCGATTCCTTCCAGACAAATTTTGGTAATAGAGGATATTATGGCGTTAAAGGTGGTCAAACGAAAATAGGTTAATAGATTTGGTATATAATTTAAGACTAAAATGTAAATAAAACAAATATCTTATTGAATAAAATATTTAATAATATTAATAAGCCTAAATTAACACGTCAAAGATCTTAACAAAAAATTACAAGCAATTTTGCTAAGTAAAAAAATTTACATAATAAATTAAGATACAAAACATGTATAAGTATAACAAGTTTAGCAAGCCTCACAGCTCAGTTGGTAGTAGCTCTGCCTGCTGCGCTGTAGGTTGTGGGTTCTATTCTCACCCAGGACAAACCTTTGTGTGATGAATATTGATGTTTTTTCTGTGTTTGGGTGTTGTTTTGTTCATATTACGGATGTTATACTTACATACTTTTCATTTTCTTTGTAAATATATACAATTATGTATTTACAACGAAAAATAAAAGTATGTAAGTATTATATCCGTAATCTAGTTCCCATATTACAGCTTTGCTTAGTTTTAGACTAGATGGCGCTGTGTAAAATTAATATCCTGTAATATTTATATTTACTTATTTATACATAGAAATATAACTAAAAATTGTCATACCAATTTGCATGTATGGTTTATACATGTTGGCATAAATTTCTCGACTGTATGGTGCCATGCCCAAAAATAAATGTTTTAATTTCTTTTCAATAATATATTGAATGAATCTTTGTTATAGCTTCCGAGACAGCGTTTTAGACCCTTGAACCTACTAACGTATAAGTTCTACTTATTAATAGTGTATTTTACAAATACAAAGTTCAAAGTCATATACATAATCTTTGACCATTTTAACCGGCTCGTCGGTCCAGTACAATACAATACAATACAATAATTTATTAATAACACAAAGTTACAGGTCAGATTTTAGCTATATTCAAAATATAGCAGATACAATAAAATTATATTATAAGATAAGCATTTCAGAAATTGTTGACATATTTATTAATTAATTTATATTTCGGGCAATTTATAGAATTCTTCTAATGTGTAGAAGGTGTTGTCTATAAGCCATTTACGTAATCTAGATTTAAAGCTCGTGATGGAATTTGCATGTTTAATCGTGTCCGGCAGCCTGTTATATACAGCGGGACCCATTATATACACGGACCTCTCCGATTTACAACGTTTATACGCGGGCGTTACAAGGAGGTGGGCGAGCTTGTTGCTACGCAGGGCGCGGGATGTGTTTATGCCTCTTTGCTGGAATGAACTAATGTTGTGGTAAAAAGAGCTACTTGGTATATGAGTTCACAGGAAAGAGGCATGATATTCAGCTGTTTAAAAAGGGCCCTGCACGACTCATCGTCAGCGATACCTACGATGGCGCGCACCGCTCGCTTTTGCATGACGAAGGCTCGCTCGACGTCCGCGGCTCGCGCCCACAACTCGACCCCGTAGGTGAGGACACTGTGGACCGTCGCATGGTAGCACGAGATTACCACGCTGCGGGCCGCGGTGCCAGCGAGCCGCCGTAATGCAAAGCAGGTGCGGCCCAACTTGGCGCAGAGGGCTTCAATGTGGGCTTCCCAGGTAAGTCCGCTATCAATATGGAAGCCCAGTAGCTTGGTTGATCTGACCATCTGCAGAGGCGTGTCTCCAGCGGTCACCAAATAGGGGGGCGGTGTTGAGCCGTTAAGGAGGAATGTCACATAACATGTTTTTTCAATATTTAGTGCCAGCCCGTTCGACCGGAACCACTGTTCGAGTCTATGGACCACCTTGTTCAGCCTTTGCTCCAGTTGCAGTGACGTCTGCGCGGTAATCACGGCGGCCACATCATCCGCATACATGTATACCTCAGCGCCGCCGACGGTGTTAGGGAGGTCGTTCAGCAATAGACTGAACAAAGTGTTCGAGAGACACGACCCTTGTGGAACCCCTATGTTGTTGCCAAGCTCGGTTGATTTTATCCGTCCACGTTCTCCCACCACGACGGTTTGCGTTCGATCCACAACGAACAGTGGTTCGTCCATCGGTTTGAGATCCAGAGGTTCAATCTCCAGGGGGAACAATATTGTGCTTGTTTTGGCTGGTGATAGGACTTTGTTTTAGTCCGAGTAGTTTAGTAGAAAGAGATTTCGCAACAATTCTGATACAAATATTTTTTTTATCAGAAGTTGTGTTACGGCATTAAAAAGGATTCCTCAGTTTGTTGAGGAATCCGGATGCGCTTCAACTTTTAATTTTAAAGGACAATACGCTGGCCTGGTTCTAAACCGGCTTTGCGACAGTTCTGCGCGGACCTGTCTGGCGCTGAAAGCGCGAGCCTTTGAAAATATGCGCTTCTACATCATACAATAAAACAATCTTATGTTACACACCTACAAGCTGAAATAACAGCAATTTATCCTTGTTTTTTGATTTTAACGTACATTCGTTCTGTGGAACAAGAACATCCCCCAAACCAATTTCCGAATAACTTTTTGTTCGGATTTTTTGATTTCGCTCCACTAAACAAACAATCTCGGATCGGGCATCCAGAAATGAAAAAAATGTTTTGTTTCACGAACAACAGACAACAGCGCAGCTACAGTTTTGGGCTTTTAAATAGAAATCACTTTTGTGTCATATATTGTACCGTTTTGAATTCAGCACAGAATTATTTTTTTAAAAGTATGGCGGATAATCTCTTTATTAATTTTTACGATACTGTCCGTAGCCAAAAAGTGCCAGTGATAATATTAAGCCTAGCGTAGGCTTAATGTTAGGATTCCACTGTCATTTTTTGGGTACGGACAGTACCATCTGCTCATCCGTCTGTCTGTCAGCGGGCTATATCTCATGCGCAGTTACGGGTACACAGGTGAAATTTTTACAAGAGTACGTATTTTTAATGCCGCTATAACAACAAATAACATACATCGGCGCAAGCCGTTCGGTAGCCACAAAGCTGCTTTTAAATTGTTATTGATAAAGTTGTTTGGTCAAATAACTTATTCTACCGATAAGCCTTTAAAGTTTTAGTCAAGGTTAAAGTCACATCATAGTTACAGTTAAACCACACTTAAAGTTAATCAACAGTTAAAGTTGAACCCTGCGCTTAAGTTTAACAGACCTTTTAGGGATTTCCTAGCTTTAGTGAAAAAAATGAGGCTCTATCCTGCAAAGCGATTCTACAATCTGTGTTAATAATGTTTTGCCGGCACTAAGCTTTGCTATTTGCCGGGGCGGTCGCGGCTTAGGAATCGACCCCGCCAACTCAGCCCATGGACGTCGCAAAACCCGCATCAGAAGAAGGGCAGATGTCCTTCTACATGTTTTAATCTTCAACATTACTGCGTTCACCAATCCGCCTACCAAGCGTGGTGGGTATAGCAAAAAAAAATGTACTCCAGCTTTGAGGTGGCTCTGTTCAGCAGTAGACACTGCTGTTGAGCTGTTGATGCGACTCTTTTCTATAAATATACAGCGGCGTTGGCGTTACACTACTCGATAACAACCAATTAGTGACAAAACTCCCTCATAAATTAAATTATAAATCTTGTTTCTTTCCATGCGAATGTGTTTTTTTTGCCTTGAAATGTGGGTCGGTACCAAGTGCAAATACGAGTCGTATTTGCACTTGGCTGGTTTATATAAAATTCACTTTTAATTTACAAAAAGTATGGCGGATAATCTCTTTATTACTTTTAGATACAACTCCTATGGTCGATTTAATTAATATTTTAAACTCGTTTTAAACGTTATGCTCGTTTATTTGAATATCGGGAAAAGATCCTCATCATGTAACCTACATGTTGGTTTCAACAAAATTGACTCACGAAATAGATATTTTACGTAACGGGAATTTTAATACTTCAACTTTAATCTAAGTTGGTTTTATAAATGTTATAAATAATACGGAAAATTTAACGAAGTGCCACTTACCCGCTAAGCAGAACTCTATCGAAATCGAAATCTCAAATTAATTGACCGAGCGAGCGAAGCGTCCGCAGTTTCGAGATTGGCCAAAAATGCTTTTGTCCGCTGTCTGTCGGCTTGTTCTCGCCTACAGGTCACATTTTTCAACCGATTTTGAAGCAAAATTTTTGCCGATCGCGATTTTTGATTTGGGGGAAAATAGGAGGGAAAAGGGGGGAAGTTTGCTTTAGCGTTGTTTATCAACGTAATTCAATTAAGTTTAAAAGACACACAAAATATGTAATTCTACACAAGATGTTGTTAAAAAAATCAAAAAGGGTGAGTGGAGGGGGAAAAGGGGAAATATTTACCGTAGGATTTAAATATTTGTTTTTTTCGGAATATTACATACGCTTACTAGTCAGACTACCCAGTCCTCTCTGCCTTTGCAAAACAAATCCGTAGACACCAGGTTCAATCTCCTCAGACCAAGGTAACGCGAGTAATCGCTAAAACGTATACCCCTATTTGCTCTAATAGGAAAAGTGAAACAGGAAAGCATCGGTTATTGCATGGTTATAAAGGCTCGCGAGGTCTACTGTTCTTACAGAACCACTAGTTTATTCCGGTACGATTTTTTAGGATAATTTTGAAATGAAAATGTAGCGGATAAACCGCGGGCCAGCTTGTAACATGGGATCTTTAATAAACATATTTCTGATTCAACATTTATGATGTGACAACAATGACAACTTAAATGAAAGGTATCGAGTATCTTTGCAGCAGCCCGTAAAAGTTGCCACATCAAAAATATAAATCGTCATCTCTCTGAAGCTATCGCAATCCGAACATATTTTCTTGCAAACGTTTCTCGTTTTCCGAGATTGCAACATTCAAGGCTGCAAAGTGCATCATCGCCTCCCAAATAGGGCTGCGTATTTTTAGAGCTGTGACCCATTTCCCGGGGAGTCGTCCCGGGCGAAGCTGCGCGTTCCATTGACCCACATGTACGCAAGCTCTGACGTCAGAGCGAGGAATGACGTCACCGCGCTGCCCTTTGTTCCTGGTTACCGTTGATTGCAACGATACCTTGGCTTCTTGGTGATTAGTAGGTCGATTACGATGATGGATGGGATATTATGTTGCTGAAAGTATTTTTAGAAATAGTGTGGGAGCTGTAATTCGATTTAGCCACGATTTTACACCGAAAGTTATGTTGGTTGACAATGTAGTGGGAAGGTTGAGAAGGTTGGGAAGGTAAGTTCAATGATAATGTTGTAAGCAGCGCCATTCGACGCGATTACGAATTAGAGCGCAAGCTTTTTAAACTAGCTCGGCTTTTAGGTACCGCGTTATTTCAGATGTATTTCGGCAAATCACACACTTTGTTTAGTGCTGTGTGAATTTTATGTCCTGTTAAATTTATTATAATGATTTGGTTGTTTTTGACTTGGAAAACTTGAATAAGTATTTCAAATATTAACCATCCAATTATATTGACGGAAAATACAAAACAAATCAAAATACTATTAAAATTAAATTAATTAAATTTAATAACGACAACTTCGCCATTATAAATAAGTACTTCGCTACAAATTAATTGGTATTAAATAATATGTAGATAAGTTATTCAGATAGATATTAGTACAATGGTCTGCTTTATCGCTACAGGAGCTTATTCAGCTTTTATTTTCATTCATCATTTTTTATGTGATATATAATGATCATCAAGATCATGTTTTTCTTTCGTCGTGTTTATCGTAAAACTGAACTGACAAACTTTCTTTCTGTAATCATGATGAGTACTCATATTTAGAGATACAAGCTAGTTTTATTATTATGATCATCCTTATTTTGTTTTGGACATAGTAAAGAAAATAAAATAAAATACTGGAATAACAAAGTGTTTCCAGCTTTGTATTCAAAGCTACCAAGCACCGAACAAGATCAATGAATAGTGAATGCATTTCGCATTGGAACAAATCAAATCCCATGATAACATTACTAGGAATCTTTCAATCAGACCAGTTGTAGGGTGGGTGCAGACTGTAGTGTTATTTTAAATTATAACAACCGTTGTTTTGCAGTTGTAGTGAACGCGCTTTTACTTTCCCTTTGTATTTTTCATTTTATATTTTATTTTATTTATACAGGACAATAAACAATCACACTCATGTAAAGATAACATACAGAAATAGCACAGTAAGAATAAAAGCGTGACCAGCCCCGTTGTCAACGGGTTAGGTATGTTATACATTAAAGGCATAATAACATTCTTATATAAGCTATATCGTATTCTAAAAAAGAGAAATTGTACATTTATTATGTCAAAATATTAGTAGGTATCGAACGCGTTGATAGCTAATTTTGCAACCAGTTATTAAAGAGTAGTTTATCTTCTTTCTTGGCATGTAGTTGCGATATCATTATGTTTTTCATATTAGTTACCTACAACAAGAGTATTTCATCATCACACCTGGAGGTTTTTTTCTATTTTAATATACGAAAGGGCAGCTCCTGGGATTATTCTTAGCTGGTTTTAGGTTATGATAAGGCCAAAGTTGGAAGTGCATATCACCCGGAATCCTCTAAAATATGGAATAAATCCTCTAGAATAAGGAATAAATAGTCTGAGGAACTGGCAATCTTACCTCTAAATGCCGGAACACAATAATTTAGAATTGTTGTTATGATGACGGACTTAGGTAAGATGGTGGTAGCAAGTCGCCTTGGTTTTATATTGTAATGGCAATGTAAATATTAAATAAATAAATAAATAAAAGTCAGGCGGACACTTAAATCTATGAAGATAAACTATACACAGCTACAGGTACAACTACAGGTGATTTTTTTCCCTTCGACCTTCGACATTCAAAAACATGTAATTATTAATGTACCTAAAAAGAACGAAAGTTTCTTAGTACATTACCCGGTTTTGTAAGAAGAATCTTTTTTTTCTTGTACATTGCTGGTAATGGAACTCTGTAATGTACGAGTAACAAGGGTAATTATCTACTCAAAAATCTCGTCAATTATACAAGGCGGATTTTAATTTACTAATTCATAAGAGGATTAGGACAAATATTCGTGTTTGACAAACCAAAATGAATACTTACATAATGGTAAACAACGATGTGGTAATGTAAAACAACCCCATAACAACTTTTTATTTTCACTTACCTCACATTCATTACCTACGCACGGCTTTAACTGCCGTAATATCAAACAAAAGCGACATTATAATAAGCCGTAATGGCGTCATAAAACGAAATTAAAGTCGTAAGTACCTCAGAGGATGTTCCGTTGAATAATACACTACTTACGGACCGGAAGCTTCTCAAGTGTCCATTTTCTAGTGGGTAGTAGGGTTTGCATCATCAACATCCGCACACTGAATGAATGAATGAATGAATGAAAATACTTCATTGCACTGACAAATTAAATTGGATCACTAAAAAAAAAATGTGTTGTGTGTGTGAGTGGTCTGCATAGTAAGTAAGTGGTTGGTGGTGCACATTTAATATATAGCCAATCACAGCAGTCCGTTGAGACTGACTTATTTCTAGGTGACCAGCATTGCGATTTGCAAACACACGGAACGTTTTGGATCGGAAACATCACTTTCTGTCGAATCCGACATAGAATCCGATGGATTTCAACGCTATTCTCGAACCATTTATGAAAATCGTCCGTAAGAACCATCGAATTCTAATGTTTTATATAGATTTCGGAGTAAAGAATTGCGTTCTCGGAATCTCCATCGGAAGCTTCCGAATTCGATTCGAAATGGCACACATCAAGGTTCCCTGCAAGAAATCGCTTTTAGCGATAAGGCTACTATCTACCATCTTTTTAAATATATAATAACAATAAATAAATAAATAACGGACTAGATAACGGAATGAATGATTGAATGAATGAACACTTTATTGTACACAGAAATAAATACAATATCTTAACATATATCATAATTCTGTACGTGTGTTTGTCAATGTTAAATCTCAAACGCAAGAAGTTTTCACAATTATTATTGGAACCGACATAGAATATTTGATGTTAGTTTTTTCAAGATCTACGAGTATAAGCATGAAAGGCTTATTAAATTAAATAAATGATGAAATGGCTATTGGTAGTTCTAAAGTTACTTACCTGTTTTAACCAACATTCAAAAAAAAGGCGAAGGTTCTTAATTGGTCGGTTTTTTTTTTATGTATATTCCCTGGTTTCTGAAAGACGCCTGGACGGATTTGGAAAATTATTTTTTTGTTTGAAAGGGTATATTTGACAGGTATATTGACATTATTTCAGGATCTTATGATGGGATCCTGGAAAAATCGGGGGGAACTCTTCAAATATTATAGGCACACTTGAAGCGTAAAAAAGTAAGGTTAAAACGGACCCCATTAGGATCACGCGTCTGTCTGCTTGTCCGTCTATCTGTCATCAAAATAATTGGAAAAAATACGCCATCCAGGAAAACGAAATTGTATCATATTCTTCATTGAAGTCGGTTTTCTTTAAAGTTTTTAAAACGTATTTATTGAACCTAATTTTCTCAAAAAACATCCCGTAATTTAAATGACCCAAACGACACCTCACACATGTCAAAATCCATTAAATTATTTAGGCTGGGACGTACCTACGTTCATACATACATACAAACATATACCTACAGTACCTAGTCTCGAATAACATAACCTTCCTTCAGAGGTAGTCGGGTAAAAAAAAGCTATAATTATTATTCATCTGTCATTCATGGAACTACGAAGTAGGTAGTTTTGTTTGGTACACGTAAGTATAATCAGAGAGCCTTTCTTACAAATTCAGTGATATTAATGCGGTAATCAAAGATGGCGGATCAACTAAGTGTTCTTATTATTTCTCAGAGCTCTTACAATATTAATAGGCGTTCTCTACTTTTCTCAAAGGGAAACAGTTGTTTTGTAAGATGCATCCTGTTATATATCTAGGTAGTTTTTCTACCAAGTGTGAACCGAGCTTTACAAATAATGTTCCCGCTTGGGAAATTAAAAATTCTCCGTGCATACCAACTTTTTATTCAATTCAAAACATGGACAGACCGAGATTTTTGTTCATTTTATTTTATCATTGAGAAATCCATTAGTCCCACTTAGCAGACGCCAGATCCTTGAGAATTAGAGTGGAAAGATAGTCGGAGCTTTTAATCAATCAGATGGTACCTGTTTATTTATGGTAACTACTTATTAGATTGATTAAATTTAATTTTAAAGCTATGGCTCTAATTTTAATGTTTAATGTGAATTATTTGGAGTGTTGATTTTGATTTAGAAAATTTTGGGGTTTTTTTTAAACTGTCGAAACAGATTGCAAGAAGTACACAACAAAACAGAACAGATTCAAATAGTATTCAATACGTGACAGGTTGCAAGCCACAACACATGCCGTTCATTTTTGGGCCTTGAGACACTTGCCGGTTTCCTCACGCCATCTTCGGAATACCGGTATGCTTACATATAAACTATCAAATAACCGAATGGTCTATTGTTACAATAACCTCTGGATCTGAAGGCGGACCCATATCAACTTGGACATAGCTCTTATAAATATATGTATCGATAATGTAATTTTTGTCTGTTATCTGCAAATAAATATTGTTTAAGAAATTATATTTGTCATGATTCATAAAGACTGGGAGAAAATCGTGATTTTTATTCTATAAAATGTGCAGCGGTTAGTCTAAATGCAGCATTGTTCTGTTAACACGCAGTAAATATATAAAACCATAAATCAGGGAACAACAGTTTGAGATGTAATTACATTCTCCTATTGAAAGTGTGAACACAATCCCCATTTTCAGACGGACTTGTAACATGTTTTCACATCGCAGCGACCATCGTACATGCTCTACATTTAAACAAATACCCTTTTGGACACTAAAATAACACAATATGTTGTGATACGGTGGATAGTTGACGATATTTCTACTGATATAAAATAAAGCTATTAGGTAATTTGGTCGCTGACCTCCGAACCGAGTGTGGCCGTGAAGCAAAAGTTATAAGTATATGTATATCTTTTACTGGTTAGAATAAGTTTTTAGACAATATTTTTCTTCATAAGAAATGAGCCAGTTCTTGACGTCGAAATTTATATATTTTATTAGGTAGCCAAGTATTTGAGCTCACTTAAAAAAATATGTCGAAAAGAAAGATGAGGTCTACAATAGAGCAAGCTTTCCTAGGTGTTATACAAATTCGTGAGTCTTCGATTTTGCTGACAAATAATTCATATATCTGATTCCGTATTTGCTGGTGTCCAGAGGGTGCTACCACAGACCTAGGTACGAGTACATTCCCAAGCCAACGTCCCGTATTCCAATTCTGCCAACAAATAAAAACCCTGGAACCCTCATTCCATTCGATGCGAATGTGAAATGTGTCTGGATGGCTCGTATCACGATGCTGCCCTAATCTTCGCCCGTTGAAGATTCGCAGAACATGTGGCAATGTACAAGGGCATTTTCATTTGGGAAAGTATTTTTAGTATTTTGCATTTATTTCAAACTGGCAACATAATATATAAGTTATAGCTATAGGGTCGTTTTCGCTATCACAACATTAGGTATGTAGAGGTACGGAGTATATGCGTAACCAAAGGCGAACAAACAAAATGCCAATGAGCACCCCGCTTACCGCAAAGGCATTTTTTCATCGAAACACCTTAATGTCAATAAGTCAAGCATTATTAATCTGTCAGTTGCATAAACAACTGCTACAGAAATATTCGAGGACAGTACAATAAAGTACACAGATGATTTGAATTTTGACTATTAGAATTTTCAAGGTGTTTTTTTTTTCAGTATCTCTCTACGATTTCATGGCTTGGGGATTTAGTGTGATATCTCTTCGGTAAATAATGCAAGTTAAGGGTAATATCAAAATATTCAATCAAACTCAAAACAGGTTCAAGTAACAAAAAAAGCCGTAAACAAAGTACCTAAAAGTAAATTTTAGTCATTTTTGACAGCCGATTTTGGTGATTCCATCAAGCAACACTAACATTCTGGTGTATTGAAATCATAGCCAATACTGTTGCAATTCTTAAAATACTCACACTGGAATAAAAACACAACAAGAGATACAAGAATTATACGACCGGAAGTCCACTGGACATTCCAGTGGCTGAGGACAAACAAGGGTCGGAAATTGTGTTTGATTGGAGAGGCCAACAAGCAAGCTGGTAGTTTGTTATCAGTTAAACGAATGCAATATCAAATTGTAGGATTAATACGAATCAAGGCCTTTCTTTGGGAGAAAATAGGTACTTTTCTTAATTTAGTCAAAAAGTGTAGTGTTACCTCTTACACTTTTAGACATTCACTCTTTGATGATCTAGGAAATTTAGGCAAGATGAGTTGAATGTTAGACAAATATGTTATCTTTATACAGATATAAAGATTGTACTCACAATTGTAGTTTCATTTTTCATTATTGTACTTCTAGGAAGTGCTTGGCCTTCACCTCACCTGATATTTTTCAAGTTATGTCAAGGCCCGCAGGGTCCAAGGTGGAAGCGCACTTCACCCAGAATCCTTAACAATCTGTGGAAATCTATTCGAATGATATGGGCGAAATTTTGAATTTATTTTCACCCCAATGTCTCAAAACTATCCCATTATCAAACGTTCCTCGCGAAAAACAATTTCTATGGATATAATCTCTTTATAATTAAAGTTTCATTAAAATCAGATTAGCTATTTGAGGGTTATGCCGTCACAAACGTACATACATACAGTGCCGGATATCAACTTAAGTTATATTTTCACTATTTGTATGATTTCTTACTGTGCTATTTTTTTAAATATATTACAGGACATAATTTTACACAGCGCCATCTAGCCCCAAACAAAGCATAGCTTGTAATATGGAAACTAGATTACGGATAGAATACCTGAATACTGTTTGTAAATACATACGTACTATATGATACGACACCCAAGCACATATTCATCACACATATGTTCGTCCTGGGTGGGAATCGAACCTTAACAAATCTTAACAAACCTCATAGCACTGTAGACTGTGTCTACAGTGCTATGAGGTTTGTTAATAGGCACTACAAGACATTCAATTTGCATCTTAGAATCAACATCTTACACGCGCAAGAAATTATACTCTACAACTTCGCTAGGAAATTGGATTTTCCAACAATCTCGTCCTATAATGGGGATGTTATCACAAAATTAAATCGCCTAACCCCGTGGTCGAAGGTGACAATGGCTCCTCAGGCGGTGTGGGGCCGTTAGATAGTTCCCAGAGCCTTTCGTGTATCGATAGATAGGAGGGCAATTCTAGTAAATGGTAAATACCTAAATAGCTTTGTGAATGAAATGAAAGAGTGCCGGCTTAGAAAAAATCTATTGAAATGTGAGAGAGAGGATGAGACAACAATGCCCTTTTTAAATAATACATTTCGATTCTGGGCTCTCCCCGAGAACTGCAATCATCTCTAGTAATAATAGAATACTTACTAATAAGACTGACATTATGTGATAATACATTTATTTATTTAAATATTAATTATCATAAAGAACACTATTATTGCAGGGGCATCTAATGCAATAGTGAACCTACTTAGTCACATTATTATAAATATATATGTTTCTAGTCAAAAATTACCTACATGTACTATAAATCAATTATATGAGAGTACTCTTTACATATTTAAACACATGTTAAATCGCGGCTTCACCAATTTATGCACCAAAAGATTTATACTGTTAATATTTTCAAACAGCTTTGATTTTAACGGTCAGCTAATTCAATAAAGTTAATTCCGACATATATTTTGTCAGTAAAAAAAGTGATGTTAATAAGCAAGGCAAAATAAGGTTTTTTACATAGTGGTCTATCACGGTGAGTGTGGCCAGGAGCTTCAAAACCTTATCACACCTTCGCAGTTCGTCAATAGAAATATTCCTCTGGGATTTTATCATGAGCAATGCAAAAACTTGGAATCAGCTCCCATCCTCTATTCCTCCGCTATGTTACGACAATAATGTCTTCAAGTAAAGAGTTAATAGGCACCTTCTGGGTGCCTATTAACTGCTCGTTCCATCGTAGATCTCATTTTCGCCTGTGCAAGCTTTGAGGTCAAGAGCCGACCCACATTTAATGAATAAAAAAACCTACTGTAAACAAAAACCTGCCATAATTTCAAGCTGTACGCTCTCAAAAAAACTATATAACAGATTTTTCTAGATGACAGAATATGAAAAAAATGTGGACCTAATTACTTTCTTTTAATAATATCCGTGACTGATGATTTAAAGTTATTTGATACATGTCTCAGCGTTTTTGATTTTTTGATTCAATAGGGTGAAAAAAGTGAAGTTGTATGATAGTCCTTATTTTTCCAAGTAAAAAATCCTTAATTAATTATCTAAGCTGATGGTTAGAACCTAACGCAACGTATATCGCTGTTTTTCTACTCTATACTCGACGCTGACGAGGTCACAGGCAAAAGCAAGTCTTATACACCTATAATCAGACAGACACAAAATAAACATCTAAATCTGTACATGTATATATTGAAGTAGCCGTCACCTAGTTGAAAAAAAAACAAAAACATATCGACTGTGTCGAATCTGAGATATGTTTAGAGATATGTTTAACTTAGAACAAGTGATCTTACACTTACTACCCATACCCATAAAATAAAATAAACTCGTTTCTGGCCTTATTATAGAATGGGATTCAAAGACTGGTATTCCGTAATATGTATTCCGAATAGATAATAGTAGCAGGATATACAGGACAGCGCCATGTAGCCCCCACTAAGCATAGCTTGTAATATGGGAACCTAGATTAGGTACGGATAGAATACTTCAATACCTTTTTTTTGTAAAAACATACTTATCAACACCCAAACACAGAACAAACATCACACAAATGTTTGTCCTGGGTGGGAATCGAACCCACAGCCTACAGCGCAGAAGCAACCGCGTAAGTATTCTCCTTGAAAATAAATGTAATAAATCTGTACGAAGCTATTGTTTCTGTCAATACTTGATGGAAGTTATAGTCTCACGGCAAGATAAATAATTCTGTTTTCATTTCATTTCTCTTCTGATATAAATTTATGTGCAAG
Organism: Venusia cambrica; assembly: GCA_951394065.1. Lineage (NCBI taxonomy): Eukaryota > Metazoa > Arthropoda > Insecta > Lepidoptera > Geometridae > Venusia > Venusia cambrica. Next base: position 2,928,971 of record OX596048.1, on the reverse strand, counting down.
GTTATGGCAACTGTTTTGTTCGTCTAATTTTTTATAAGCTGTGCTTGGTTAACTCTTTGTTTTTTTGTTTATAAATGCAATAATACTATGTAATAACAACGTTGACACTCAATGATTGTCCTATCCATGCTGTATTTTTCTTTTCTTATCATTACATTTTTAAATTTTAATGTCTAAATTTATATATATAAGAAATATAAATTTATACTTATATTTCTTATAAATATTTTATCTAGCTTGTTTACGTTTTGCGTAGTGGTCATTCTACGAAGATACCATTGACACCGTGAAGCGATTGGTTTAGTAGAATCGGGGCCTTGTCGATATTTCATCCATGGTATGGATAAAACGGCATTTGTGTTATTATTCACTATCACTACTCAATGACAAAATGAATTCAAATAATGTAAAATTTTAACGTATACTGTAATATAACTTTTAACGCCTTAATACTCGGTTTAATCGCGTCCAACCAATAACAGGACCCGTATTTAGGATGGTCAAGTTTTTAATAAAGGGTAGTTTATTTATTGTTGTTATAAGTCAAGCTGTTTACTATTCAGTCTGTTCCCAGTCTGGCTGTTTGAGATATACATAAGCTGCAGTATGCAAATATGTATGTAGGTATATGTAGTCTGATATCCTTGGTAGCTGGTTGTTGCCTTAGGTTGTTGCACACAATCACACCGCGCAGCGTCGTTAATTATTTTTTGAAATATGAAGCATCACTGAAAATTTAACGAATTTCCAAATATGGTCAAAAGCCTATCAATATAAAGATATAATGAATGAATAAAATAAATAAATATTTCAAGACATTAATCTAACACAGCCACCTAGCCCCTAACTAAGCATAGCTTGAAATATGGGATCTAGATTACGGATAGAATACTTAGGTAAGTACTCGGTATTTTTTTTGTAAATACATACGTACTATATGATACAACACCCAAACACAACAAACATCTATATTCATCACACAAATGTTTGTCCTGGTGGGAATCGAACCCACAACCTACAGCGCAGACAGCAGAGTTAGCAGCTCTGCTAGTAGCTCTAGCAGTTCTAGAGCTAGTAGCTCTGCTTTCCTCTCAGATCCAACTGAGCTATGATGCTTATGTGCTTTGTGATCTTAACGATTGTATAAATGTCAGACGTCGACGTTTATATTCTAATCAAATATTTTTATCATATTGTGTTCGTATTTTTAAGGAAACGCCAATAATATCTAGCCAAATAGATTACAATCATTATATTGTAATAAATTCACCAAGACTGTATTTCCTGCAAGAACAATTTATCAAATTTCTTCCCAGTGGCTTACTGGTCGAATCCATCAATCTATTATAGCGACAAATAATTATTTTGCAAATGAATTATTACCGGAAATTACTTTTGCGATTGTTTTCTTTGTACTTAAATAATATCGTTTAAATTAACTGACTGTCTTACTGACAATCAACGCACGCTCAAACCAGTGTGGCTATTATTGCTTAATAATCGTGTAAAATGCGTGTGCTTACACGGAAAGTTTTCGGATGGGAAACGTCACTTTTTGTCGGATTCGACTGAGAATCCAATAGATTTCGACGCTACTGTAAAATCATCTTATTTTCTTACTCTTCTCTTCCTCTTTGAAGATAAGAACTCTAGTGCATTTTTTTTCTTTCGAAGTTAAGAATAGCATTCTCGGAATCTCCATCGGAAGCTTCCGAATTCGATCCGATAAGACTTTCTGAATGTTTGAGAATAGCTATACAGCAATACAGCAGACAGCAATTTTTAGGGTAGCTTTTTTTAATAGTGCAAAAGGTTTTTGGGGTATATCTACGAAATGACATTCTACGAATAAAGTTCCAGACAATTAGTGATATAATAATGTGATAGAAGCTACATTGTAGTTTACAAATATCGTATGCAGAAAGGCAACACAAACCAAAAAATATTAATTTTCAGGGTTCCGCCTCCAAAGGGTTATAAGTTAACCACATAAAGCTTAAAATTATACAAGAAACGTGATATTTTGCCTTGAAAAGTGGGTCAGAACCTTCGGTGTCTCAGCACTTGACCGGTTTATTAACCCTGACTATGGTCATTCTGTCATATAAAAATCATTCTGTGGCGTATGCGCCACAGAATGATTTTTTTTTGCTGTAAGTTGCAGAAGTGTAGAAACAGTTTTAGTTTCCGTTTCTGTCTATTTATTGATAAAGAAAATTAACACGACAAAGATTTTTTGCCTAGCATTGACATAAACATGGACATAAACATGAATAATTTAGTCAAGTTAAAATTATCAACAATCAATAAATTAATACATATTAAATAAATCATTATACCAATTATACTTATAATTACTATAGCTTATAAGTACCTATTATTCTAAATGCAACTTATTATTACTTGTTCAGGATTCAGCATTTGGTTGTTTTGCTGATAAACTCCTCATAGCTATAAAAGGCGTTGGAAATAAGCCAGTGCTTTAGTTTCTGTTGGAAGGAGTTGTAACTACTCGATACAGTTATGCTCGTAGGTAGCCTGTTGTACAACATTCTGGCCAGCGACTTGCCGCTGCGCTCGCAACCTCGTTTGTAAAGGCTCATTGCATCAAATTGCTTTTGTATTAGTTTCATTTTAGTTTATTGACTCTGGAACTAAATTTGCAAACGAATGGGTTCTGCGAGTAACTGTTACCGATAACTTTTTAATATCAACAGCTAATGAATTGCTCCAAAATTCAAAATTCACAATTCATTTATTCAGTTTGATTTTTTAGGATCACTGTGAAATGTCAAATCGACCGCTTGCTTGGAGTTGTGCAGCACACAAGAAGAAAGGCAAGAACCTCGGGTTGTTCATTTTATGATAATCCATTTCAAAGTGCTTAAATTAGATAACACTAAATACAATTCATTCGCTAGAACAAAATATTAAAAATTTTCAAATGCCATGTAGTATTTTGAAGACTTTTATGTGATTGGTTGTCGGCGGCTTATGATTTAGTTGAATGTGTCCTAAATCTGGAATATACTAGACAACCAATTCGGTACTAGAGTTTTCAGTTATATGTGTTGGCTGATGGTTTGACGTATTTTTTTTTAGTTGTAATAATTGCTTTTCTGGTTCTTGAACATGAAGAATTTAATAGTCGTTCTTCGTCATTATTTAGAAAGTACATATTTATACACACACTTAAGAAATTTCAATTACTTCGGATTTTCGTCTACGCTGGTACGAGTATCTACAGTGCTACGAGGTTCTAAGGTGCTACGAGGGTCTACGTTGCTACAAGATTCTACTGTGCTACGAAAGTCGATGGTGCTACAAGGGTGCGCGGGTCTTTGGTGCTACGAAGGTTCATGGTGCTACGAGAGTCCACGTAAGAGCTTACAGTAACTTTAGAATAAGTGGATTTTGTCTCTCGCTTAAGTACGAGTATACAGCGACTTACATTGAACCCGTATCCCTCGAAAGGTTTTATGTTTGTTTTTAATTTAAGCGGCGATAGCATGAAATAACGAATTCAGAAACGATAAAAACACAGGATAACACACTCCAGTATGCATAGTCATGTATTTGAAAATCAATTTTCATGATAAGCAGAAGCGTATCGAAGTAGGTTTTTGAAAGTTCTGCGGTATGTATATTTTTCTTTTAATGTTATTTATGAGAATTCAGTAAATTATCTTACCTTTTTTTTACGACGGGTAAGCACTTGGCCTTCATCTCACCTGGTTACAAGTTGAGATTAGGCCGAAGGTGGAAGCGCACTTCACCCAGAATCCTCAACAAACTGAGGAATTGGCTATCTTACCTCTAAATGCCGGAACACAACAATTTAAGAATTGTTATTATGGCGACATAATTAGGTAAGATGGTGGTAGCTAGCCAGGCGGACTTAAATAAAGTCCTACCACCAACCAAACCAAGCACAATATATTGTACTTCCCATGGGGATCGAACCCGGGACCTCTGGATCTGAAATCGGTGGGTTGAACCTCTAGACCGCAGAGGCGGTTAAGAAATTTCAAATATCTTGGCGTTTTTTTTTACACAACCTGCGACAGGATTCAAACCAGAATCTTTTTCCGAATCCGGAAACGCTCTAACCAATTGAGCAACGAGTGACTTTTGTGTCATTATAACATTCTGTAAATGTTGTGACCAAGTGCCATCACTTGGAATACAAAAACAATATAAAAAAAGACTATGAATAAAAAAAAATGTTCAAGACATAATATAACCCCTTTTTCCCCACTGCTCAACTGGAAACTCAGTTGAGCACTCCAGTTGAGCAGTGGATCATCTAGAGATCATCCGAATAGAGCCATGTTTCGCAAAACGACAAAAATTTACTAATTTTGATAAAAAACAGCTTGTAAATGGCTTCAAAAATATAATATTTACCGAACGAAATTATTAAATTATAAACACTTACAAATCAATAGTACTCCAATAATAGTTTAGTACGAGTAAAAGGTACTCAACTTACTCTTCTTTTTTAAGACGGGGAGGTGTTTCGCCTTCATCTCATCTTATTTTTTCAAGTTATGACAAGACCGAATATGGGTGCGCACTTCACACGGAATCCTCAACAAACTGTGGAACTGGTTATTTTACCTTTAAATGCCGGAACACAGCAATTTATGATTTGTTGTTATAACGACAGAATTAGGTAAGATGATTGTTGCTAGCCAGGTGGACTTAAAAAAAGTCCTACCACAAAATACCAAGAACCAAGCAAAATATTGTTCTCTCCGTGGGTATCGAACCCGGGACCTCTGGATCTGAAATCGGTGGGTTAAACCTCTAGACCACAGAGGCGGTTAAGAAATTTCAAATCTCTTGGCGTTTTTTTTTTACACAACCTGCGACAGGATTCAAACCAGAATCTTTTTCCGAATCCGGAAACGCTCTAACCAATTGAGCAACGAGTGACTTTTGTGTCATTATAACATTCTGTAAATGTTGTGACCAAGTGCCATCACTTGGAATACAAAAACAATATAAAAAAAGACTATGAATAAAAAAAAATGTTCAAGACATAATATAACCCCTTTTTCCCCACTGCTCAACTGGAAACTCAGTTGAGCACTCCAGTTGAGCAGTGGATCATCTAGAGATCATCCGAATAGAGCCATGTTTCGCAAAACGACAAAAATTTACTAATTTTGATAAAAAACAGCTTGTAAATGGCTTCAAAAATATAATATTTACCGAACGAAATTATTAAATTATAAACACTTACAAATCAATAGTACTCCAATAATAGTTTAGTACGAGTAAAAGGTACTCAACTTACTCTTCTTTTTTAAGACGGGGAGGTGTTTCGCCTTCATCTCATCTTATTTTTTCAAGTTATGACAAGACCGAATATGGGTGCGCACTTCACACGGAATCCTCAACAAACTGTGGAACTGGTTATTTTACCTTTAAATGCCGGAACACAGCAATTTATGATTTGTTGTTATAACGACAGAATTAGGTAAGATGATTGTTGCTAGCCAGGTGGACTTAAAAAAAGTCCTACCACAAAATACCAAGAACCAAGCAAAATATTGTTCTCTCCGTGGGTATCGAACCCGGGACCTCTGGATCTGAAATCGGTGGGTTAAACCTCTAGACCACAGAGGCGGTTAAGAAATTTCAAATCTCTTGGCGTTTTTTTTTTACACAACCTGCGACAGGATTCAAACCAGAATCTTTTTCCGAATCCGGAAACGCTCTAACCAGTTGAGCAACGAGTGACTTTTGTGACATTATAACATTCGATTCGTTGGCGAATCATTAGACCATATTGACCACAGAGACGGTTTACTCGATTTGACTACGCTATGACAATAAATAATATGTAAAGCTACCTACATGAAAAACGTGACGCTGCATTCCACGAGGGCTAACGACGTTTAACGACATACGACCAATCACCTGAGAGCCAATAAAAATGTTAGTACTGTAGTAACAGAGGCCAACTGTCGGTGATGCAGATAAAGGCATAAATACAAACTACTAGTAAAAGTTTATGTAAAACGATATTAGAACCGGTGGTTTAGCATCGTATATTGGCCATATTCAAGCTTATTTGTCTCATATAATAAATAGTAAATATTACAGGACATTAATTTCACGCGCCATCTAGTCCCAAACTAAGCAAAGCTTGTAATACGGGAACTAGATTGCGGATACATTTTATTAACGAGCTTTACTCACGTATACGATAATGTTAATTACCAACGGTGAGTAAACCCATGTGTTAAAATGTATCCGTAATCTAGTGACTATATTACAAGCTATGCTTACGACTCGTGCAAGTTTTGATAGATTACGGATATTGTACTTTATACTTTTTTTTTGTAATTACATACTTTTTTCAAATAACAACACCTAAACATCTATATGTTATCCATTACATTATTAGATTATATTTGTCGTCAGTATGAGTTATATTCTTGCGCCATTAACAGTATTTTCAAAATATGTCTAGTAATAAAATTACTTAATGAAACCCCAAATATCGTTTATTCTCAATAAAGTCCAATAAATGAGGAATTTAACCATGACAATAGCTCATCTGTCGATATGTCTGGATATCAAAACATTTTTGTTATTGTATGATGGGGAATCGCTTGGCTTCATCTCACCTGGTTTCAAGTTATGATAAGGCCAAAGTTGGAATCACACTACACACAGAATCATCAACAGTCTGACAAACTGGCTATCTTACCTCTAAAAACCGGAATAGAGAAGTTTAAGAATTGTTATGCTTTTTTTTTACTATACGACGGGGAAGCGCTTGGCCTTCATCTCACCTGTAACAAGTTAAGATAAGGCCAAAGGTGGAGGTGCACTTCACCCGGAATCCTCAACAAACTGAGGAACTGGCTATCTTACCTCTGAATGCCGGAACACAACAATTTTAGAATTGCTATTATGGCGACAGAATTAGGTAAGATGGTGGTAGCTAGCCAGGCGGACTTCAACAAAGTCCTACCACCAACCAAACCAAGCACAATATATTGTACTCCCCATGGGGATCGAACCCGGGACCTCTGGATCTGAAATCGGTGGGTTGAACCACTAGACCACAGAGGCGGTTAGCTGACTACTTAGACATAGATGTTACCTTACAGCGGTTCACAAGCCTCAGTTAGATGGCTAGCGGGATTTGATTTAGAAATATGTGTCACGAAGACCTTGAAAGAAAACTGCTAAGGAACACGTGTGATAAGACCGCGACTGACAGACAGCCTCCCACGCTACCAACAACCTACTTCTAGAAAGTTGTATTAAGAATGGCCTAAGTTACAAGCAACGCTAACTATATGCATGTGTAGTAAACTAAATTACCTTTGTTTTAAAATAATAGATGAGTAAATATGCCAAGGCAAAGCGGTGGTTATCCCTCAATTGTTTTGGTGCCTTTGTAGCATTTTTTTTTGAGCTCAGTTTTTTTTAGTAGTACGACAGAGAGGTGCTTGACCTTCATCTCATCTGACTTTCAAGTTATGATAAGTAGCTAAAAACATAAAATGTGAGTTATGTAGTTCAGTGTTAAAGGTAGGTTAGATATAGAGTTCACATTTTTGAATCTATATTGCTGCGTAGTGAAGAAATGTAATCGGCTATCTATTTCTATTATGTTTATTAGAGACATTTTATAAAGCTGTAGGTATTACGAATTGAAAGACACAAACAAAAAGCTATCTCTGGGAAAGCTCAGTTTATCCGAGTCCTCACCCTCGCTTAGGTAGTGACCAGGAGGCCAGTGAGGCCCGATCACAAATTTGCTATCGTACGATAAGCGTATCGTTCACGTTAGCATGTTGTATAGGATTCCGCACAGCGCCTCTACAGTACGTAAATAGAACTAAATTTGCAATCACGAACCTTCTGACACATGTATCGTAATGTTAAGTAAAGTAAAGGTAACGTTAACTTATCGTCACTCGACGTCACTCACGTTTACCTATCGTTGTTACGTGAGTGATACGATAGTGCTTCGTGCTTCCAAGTAATGTAAAGGTCCGTAACTGAAACGTGAATACGTTTCCTTTATATTACGATAACGCTAGACATTCGTCCAGCCATAGGTCAGCATCGAGCTCATGAACTTACCACCTAGAAAAAAAATCACACGATGGGAGTAAATGTGTAGAAATAACTCATTAAACCTGCAAGCCTGATGCTATTTAAAAATGGACTCAAGACAAAACCTTTTTTGTAAAAAATTAATTCTCTTCGTTCTCGAATAGATACAGGTTGCATACCAGTATTATACTAAGTAAAATGTACGTACATCTGTACGTAGGTATAATGTTCTAACTTTCAACTAATCCTATGATAGTAATTAGTCGTTGCTGCATTGTAAAAATCTTAGATTTTGACTCAAAGAGTTTGGTGTTTGATCTTCCATTTTTGTTATAAGCAACAACGTGAATAGTTCCTATCATTCCGACTCCTTTTAAGTCGATTCCTGCCACGTCGACTCTTGTTTAGTCGAAGTCTTTTTATGGCAAGCGTTGGAACATCGCGATTTACCAGGTCGAGTCATCGTCGACTTCAGATTCGGTAATTTCTCATGTGTCCAGTCTCTGATATCAGATAGTAACAAAATACTAATAGAAGAAAACTCAATCTAAGCGACACTGGTAAAACAATGGGCGGCCTTATCGCTGAAAGCGATCTCTTCCAGGCAACCGTAAAAAGTAAAGACAGAATACAAAGTAAGGCACGATTGCCCTAAAATATATAATTTTAATTATTTTTTATACGGAACATGTAAGCGGCCCACAAGATAATGTAAAATCACTGTCAATAACTAGGCTTAATTTAACGTGTTATTTTATGCTCAAAAGTGGGTTTCGAAATGTCTCCGCTAATGCCTTTAAGTTGCGTGAAGGGGTAGCTGTTATCTTCAGTTATGTTGGTTGCCTGTGACAGGCCAAACTACGGATAAAGCCTATTATCCACAGACGTGGGTCTCAAAGGGGATATTATAAAACGAACTAATATGATCCGGCTTTTGCGATGGTTTGTAAGCGCGTCGGTCGGTAGAGGTAAATAAATATTATTGTTATTATATGTTGTTCTGCCTGATCGGGTCTAATCGAATTTTGCTTGCATTAGGATAATTCGAGCGAATGTATGTTCTTCTTTTCTATATAAAACAAAAAAAAATAGTTTCAACACATTTGGCGGAGTACCACAAAATTATCGTTAGATATGCAATCATAAAAGAATGGTTTAGAAATTAGACAATATTAGAACAATTAAAATAAAGATTATATTTGATATATCTACTTTATTGAAGTATAAAAATGTAACGAATAATAATAATTGGTATGTTTTAGAACATGTTGATACAATGATCTCATTTATCATAAAATAAACCATGATCGCCTAACCCTTTTCATATATTTTGTTCCAATACTTTCACAACACACAAAATAAACCATGATCGCTGACTAACTTAACAAACGATGATTAGATAATAATGTACATAATTAATTGAATATAATTGATCGAGTGAGCGAAGCGAAAGAAGATCTCCGAGTTAAGTTGGGAAATCCGGCACTGTATGTATGTATGTATGTGGCAATGTTTGTGACGGCATAACACTCGAACGGATTATCCGATTTTCATGAAATTAAAACGGAATAGAGATAACGTAAATAAATGAATTTTCGATAAGTGGGATAGTTTTTGAGATATTGCGGTGAAAATAAATTCAATTTTTCGCCCATATCTTTTGAATGGGTGATCCGATCTATAAAAGATTTTGAACATGCAGAGATTGTAATATATATTAATATATAATACTCATCAATCGGTACGAGGATTTTTTTGACACTAGGGAAGTTTTTGAGAAATAGAGGTGTTAAGCGAGACTAAGTTAAGAGAGTTAAGAGGAGATTTTTGGCTTGTGGGGTGTCATTTAAAAGAATATCGACTGCACATTCATAAAATATATATTTTACTTTTTATCAGGGGTGGTTTTTGTAACAAAGGGGCGCGTTAAGGGGCTAGAACGCTTGGTATGTCTTGTAGGATAGACTGTTAAAGTGGTTGTGTTGACTTCACAAATAACTTTATTTTGATTTGCTGAAACCACCCTGCATTTACATTAAGGGTTGCAAAAGTAGGAAATAAGATTGAAGTCTTAAAAACGTGTTAAAAAATGAAATATCATATAAAATAGGGTTGAGACTGCAGATTTCAATATAAGTTTATTTTGCACTTATTAGGGGTAGTTTTTAAAATAAAGGGGGCAAAGGATGATCATCAGATCTTGTAAGATAAGAAAAGGTATTCGAAATTTAATTAAAACTGGTCTATTTATCTATTGTTATCCACTCAATAGGGAAGGGTGTCGATAACATCCAAGAATGACTTTTGGGGTATCATGCAAGGGTTTTGATTGCGCATATTCTATATAAACAGTACCTACATTATTGTCCACCTCAATGTGGAAAGAACTTCCTATATAACTGTAAGGTATGGCAATTATCACCACGCTAAGCAGACAGATTTGTGCGCACAGTTAAAGTCTTGTTTACACAAAGAAAAAAGCTGCTGCCTCTTTGGTTGTCTTTATGAAATCCGTGGGCTGGATGCATCCGTACATTGTTTAACCACGACTACTGAGGTAACAGTTTTGAGAGCACTTTTCAAAACAACATCAACCTTTGTTTCATGTTAGAAAGGATATTACATAACGTTAGCAACAAGAAGAGAGAGCCTCAAACACATAGGTGAATAAAGAGAGTTGGAGAAAAAAGTGCTTGAGTAAAGTGAGAAAGATGTAATGGAAGCACACTTTTATCGTTTGTTAATTACGTTCTATTTGAGAAACCGTCACAAACCAGACATCACGAGATCTCAGTTCGGGGCGAACTACTAGTAATAAGTTGATATGCTCAGATAACAAAAAACTGACTAGATACCACTTGGTATCAAAACAATCGTCATATCATTCTATGCATTGCATTTTGCGTATAATACGGTCTAGACAGTCTCATTTTCTAGTAATTCCGTCAACAGAATTACTGGAAAATTTTGGGGTTTTTCATGCATTAAACAATAGTCGTATTCCTACCGACCCGTATTACGTGGAACATGTCTAATATTTTTATATTAAAATACCCTCTATACAAACTGATATATAAGCCGCTTTGAAAGACGAGTGTTCCGCTTTGAAAGGCAAGGCTTCCACTGCACAAATATCTTGCGGAACTTTATCCAAGTATATATCAAAAGTAGTGACCTGTATAACCGCAGTGGTGACCCTTTTTTGTACATCTAAATAGTCATCCTTCGCAAGTTTTCGAAGGAGAAGGCAAAATTAGTTGTAGTTTTGCGCGCGCTTTAAATAATGTAGATATAATCTAATCTAAATATATCCCAAACGTGGTGACCTGAATAAACGCAGTAGTGACCTCTCTTTGCACATCTACATAGTCATCTCTTTCAAAGTCCCAGATGAAAGAAATAGCGTTGTTGTAGCTCTGAGAACGTTTCTGTCCGATGGTGACGATGGTGATAATTCGGTAGCGGTTAAAACCGATTGCTTTTATCTTGCGCATGAGCTCACCAGCTATGCGAAGAGCTATGGCTGGAGATTCCTGGAAAAATATGATAATAATAAATAATAATAATAATAAATATTACAGGACATTCATTTTACACAGCGCCATCTAGCCCCAAACTAAGCGTAGCTTGTAATATGGGAACTAGATTACGGATAAAATACTTAAATACTTTTTGTAAATACATACGTACTATATGATACAACACCCAAACACAGAACAAACATCTATATTCATCACACAAATGTTTGTCCTGGGTGGGAATCGAACCCACAGCCTACAGCGCCGAAGGCAGAGTTACTACCAACTGAGCTATGAGGCATAATGATACACCAACTTTCGATACGGTTCAGAATGTAGGTTTGAAGGGACATCGCTAACTAGCATGTTCTAGAAGTGCCAAAGTGTGGTGGTTATGGGGTAGATGGGACCTCCTAGTTTTCTACCCTGGGCAACAGAATCGTTGATCTTTGATCAATGGCTATGGTTGAATAGATCTATCGCTGGTCACAGGACCTTTAAAAGTCCGCCTGTCTTGCGATCACCCTTCAAGTCCAGCGCTAACCAGTTTGCTATGTTCCGTCGGTGCGTGAAAGTTCCAATTCCTTTAATAGGTAGCTCCTCTTCCAGGTAATGCCAAAAGCTGGTCAAAAACCTTGCTCAATCAAAACTTGTATGTCGCTTTCTCATGAATCATTCTGCTATCAACATTTCATAATTTGCTTACTTGAACATTATACTTGTGTCCAGTGAAGTGCTCGTCTAGAGACTCGTTGGTCAACTTGTGGACAGTAGGGTAGTGGAACTTGTGAGATGGTTCCAGCTGATAAGTGTTCAGGTACAGTAGTGGTGGTCTCTTGAACTCTATCGCGAGCTAAAACCACAACAATGGTAAGGGATCACAGTAACCCATGGCCGTCTTCTAAATATCATCGACATAATTTCATCTACTAATCGTCCACTGCTGAACATAGCTACCACCGACATCAAACCCGGAGGTCCTGGGTTCGATCCCCAGCTACAATTTGTGCTCAGTTTGGTTAGTTGTAGGGCTTGTTTTAAGCCCACCTAGGTAGCTCCAGAACAATAATTCTAATTGTTGGGTTCCGGTATTTCAAGGTAAGATAGTTCTCAGTTTCTTGAGGAATCCGGGTGAAGTGGGCTTACACCTTCGGCCATATCATAACTTGACATCAGGTAAAATGAAGATCAAGCATTTCCCCGTCGTACCTATAGTAAAAAATAACTTGCCGCATGGTATCAGTAATATTGTATTTGAATTTAAAAATGTGAGCGGCTTTCATGGTAAACGAAATTTCACTGAGAGAAAACTGAACTGAGAGAGAAATTGCTTCTATTTCGCTGAGCGTTTTACCCAATTCTTCGATTTATTGCCGCTGATAAAATAAATCAATGTATTTTATCGCAAACGAAGCAAGTTGATTTACTTTTGCTGGCTTAGTAACAAAATCGCCATTTTCAGTAACAAACAACTTCGTGTACAGCAGAATAAGAAGCCTTGTTTTATAGATGGTCTTAGAATTAAAGGCTGAATCAAAAACCAAAGCAAATACACTTTGAGCTATAAGACCGTCCATAGTCCTTATATATTTACAGTACTTATATCTATACCTATATATATGTAACGAATGTTGGTCTCGGAACGCGTCAGAAGGTAGATCGGACATGGTACAATCAGAAATTAGGCTCTTGAAAGAAAGTCCACACGTTTATTACAAAATCAGAATAACAAATTTTAACAAATAGCACAGGATTGTTCTGATTTTAAATGATGTAAACCAACGAAGTGGAAACGCGGTGAGTTCGGCACAAAGCAGACACACCCACCGTTCAACTCAACAGTCGGAAATAAAGTGTCCCTCCTCCGTTCGCTTTCCAGTAAAAACAAATGACAACCAATGTACGAACAATCAAACGAATGAATGACAGATCCAAAGGAAATGAACCACAGTTCCGAAGCGCCCTCTGTCTACTTTGCACCGACTTCACCCAAGTGATTCACTTGACGTTTCCAAATCAATAGCCGATAGGCGGCGCTTTAAACTAAATGGAAATAACACCAACATATGGCTTAAATCATAAAATAAATCAACACATAGTAACAATCGCTTAACACTAGAAGGGCAGCGTCGACTATGCTCCGACATATATATATATAGTACTTATATATTTTCTAACTATGTAAATTTATGTGTTTTCAGTATTTTAATAACAAAAGTGACTTCCCGGGACTTCGTTTACGTCATCCTGAAGGAACTTTCAATTTCTGTCCAACACTATAAGAAAAGACTACCCTAAACATATCTACCTTTTTAGATCTTTTGGTTTGGGACGTGCATTGACTGTCTGAAAAAAAAAACGAACTAGCCCAATATTCTTATCATTCTCTTTGTATGCTGGTCGCAATTCCGAACGGAAGCGGTGGTAGATTTGACTTTTAAAAATTATCCCAAGCATCTTTCTAGATGAACAATATTTTATTTGATAAATGTCATGCAGTGATTCAGCTATAATTTAACTAATTTAGAAAATAAGAGAAATAAATCCTTTGAGCTGACACCTATTGCGCTTTTTTTTATTGAACAACAGGGAAGCGCTTGTCCTTTATCTTACCTGGTTATAAGTTAAGATAAGGCTGAAGGTGAAAGCGCACTTCATTCGGAATCCTCAACAAACTGAGGAACTGGCTATTTTACCTTTAAATGCCGGAACACAACAATTTTAAAATAGTTGTTATGGCGATAGAATTATGTAAGATGGTGGTAGCTAGCCAGGCGAACTTAAACAAAGTTCTCCCACCAACCAAACCTGGGGATAGAACCCGAGACCTCTGGATCTAAAATCGGTGGGTTGAACACTACAGATCACAGAGGCGGTTAAAAAATCTCAATGTGAGTGACATACGTTTTAAAGCTTTACTTCACAAATAAACCACTTTAGACCCACTTTTGGGTTGATGCGCCAGGATAGTTTGATTCAAGGTTGATTTGGACTCTAGCGCATCAATACCAAAATAGGTTTACGACACTAAGAAATACATTTTGCAGCCCAACATTCCTCCAATCGCATAGCATGTGACCGAACCGGTTCAGCCTTGATTACAAATTTTATTTTGCAAATTGTGCTTGGCTCACGCCGGACTAGGCTCAGAATCTTTCACAGCACCTTTTTCTACAATCGTTTTGCAAGTCGTAAGTTACCTGAGAAGTTCGTTCCACGGGCTTAATCCCTGGTACACCTCCAAACCCAAAGGAAGCTCTCCTCATCTTGAGTCGGCTCATAGACTTCCCCCCAATGTTGGCCATCGAGCGCGCATGCGACTGGCTTTTCATAGCATGTAACGACACTTTACTCTTCTTTTCACCGATATCTGCCATAATGTAATATGAAAATAATATAAGTGATATTTGTAAATAAATTATTGATTCAACAGATCTGTTTTATTTTTAGACAGTCAACATTTTCTATGGTATAAATATCTCTGTGATTTGAGTTTTCCCGTCAGAAAAGTTTCGTGCAGGTTTGATTGTAATTGTCAGAATTGTATCCGAGGTTTTAGTCTGGTATCATTATGAACAAGAACATATAGTGTCTCTCCAGTAGGTACCTTCGCTCTTTGAAGAATCAAGCAAAGGATACCTGCCTGAAGCTTTCTCGTTAATTGATGATAATACTAATAGGTACCGGCACATATATTAAATGAAAAACTTTTATTAATACAGAAATAATTATGCTAATGACGTTTTCAAGGGAAGCAGTTGGGTTACGGAACGTTAATAATAGTTATGAGGATTATGATCTGAGTGCAATCAAATCACCCTAATATTAAAAAACAAATGTTTTTTTTATGTTTAACTCTGAGCCAGAAAGGAGACAAAGGCTTCTATTTATCCCATAAATTAGTTTCCATGGGATGAGGATAGGACGTCATCGCCAGACAAATCTAATTTGTACTTTGATACTTTTTCACGCAAAAACTTCAGTCTGGATTGAGCTGAAACTTTACACATGTGTTGCTCTTGACCAGCAATAGAATTGAGGTTACTATTTGTTTGATAAATTAATTTTCATGGGATGGGATGACATGTCAAACATTGCGATACAAAACTGATTCGATTTGTTTTGATCATTTACGCAAAAACTAGTGAATGGATTCAGCTGAAAATTGTGCGACGCAGGCGAAGCCACGGGCAGCATTGTGTTCCGGCATTTAGAGGTAAGATAGCCAGTTCCTTAGATTGTTGAGGATTCTGGGCGAAGTTCGCTTCTACCTTCGGCCTCATCATAAATTAAAAAAACCAGGTGAGATGAAGGCCAAGCGCAACCCCGAAGTACAATAAAAAAAATAATGATGTGTTTTCGGTTTGAAGAGTATCGCTGCGCGTGAAATAACAGGAACGCGAAGCTTAATACCTTATTATCTCGAGACGGACGCTATGCCGTGCCACGCAGGTTATGTTCTATGTCGTTATGAAATTAGTTTATGACTTATGGAACTTCTGAAAGGACTGATCATCTTTTATGGTATACAAGGGCGTAGCTAGCATATTGTTAAGGGGGGGCAGGCGTAGATAAACCAAGAATATATCTAAGGTAAATGCTGCATGAGCCACGGGACAGGTTACGATAAAAATGAAAAACAAAATATCCATCGGTGAATTTGTTTACAAAAAAAGGAGTCGACGATGTTTATCACAAAACCGTTCTAACAGTTTTAATTGTATCCTTAGTTTTTTTTACCATGCGTACATCGAGCATAAATAGGCCGTTCAAATGGTTTTCAGTCATCGTTGATCTCAGCCCTGTTTTAACACGACTCAGTGTAGAAAAGCACCTCTCTATGTTACTTGTAGTGCCAGTTGTGCCAAAGGAATTAATATTTCTTATTTTGTTGCGGGAAATAAAATATTCAACTCATTTAACACTTCAGTAAAATCTAGTTTTTCGAAATCTTCTCAGGTCTTCCTTACTCTTGTTCTGGCATTTTTATACCATAGTTCGGCTTCTTGATTAAAATGAAGTAAATCGTAGTACCTATAGGCAGAAACTTTGTGCCTTGTCTTTGAAACCAGTTAATAACATATTCAACATTATAGTGAGATGTAGCGACATTAATCCTAAAGCAGGCAAGTTTTATTCACCAAAACGCTGCTCTAGTGCAAATGTCAGGCAATCTAAATCCTTATTTAGATTCCCTGATATTTTCACTAGAGCAGCGTTTACTCACTTTGCACTACTTATTGATAATCGATCGCTTCCGAAAATCGCTTGCGAGTCTCAGCAGGGTGATTGGACCGATGTTGTTGGCGAGATACAATGCGTGGGACTTGTATATTAGTTCCATAAAGTAAAAATATGGTTGTATCTGAATTCACTTTTTTAGGCTTTTTATTAATCAAGTACAATCTTATAAAATACGTCAATAGAATCAACTTTGTTTTTGTTTATTAATAGGCTTCCTACGTAATATTTCTTTACGCTTTGCGAGCATTCCTGCATCTTCTAGGGGGGGGCCTTGCTACGCCCTTGATGGTATATTATATCTGGTAAGAGATGGAGAGATAATCCGTAAGTCGTAGCAAAAAAAATGTCATCGATTAAAATACAGTCTCAAACAGTTTCACGACCATTATGTTTTGATGTAATAATAACAGGCTTAAAGGCTCATAACGGTACAGAAGATCCAACTTTGTCAGAGCTTTTTCTATTCCAAGGTAATAGATCTATAAATACTTACTTTATAACAAAGAACACGCTTGATTTATTACGGAATCTCGAAGCATCAACAACAGGATACATTTTGTATCTTCCCTGCGTACTTGAATAAAATATGCTATTCAAATCGCCCGCACCTAGCTATCATTATTTTCTGGGGATATCCAAGCATACACGCTACGTTCCCGTGAAAAATTCCCTTTCACGCGTTGACAAAGGGTTTTTTTCCTGCTAAAAGCTGGGACACGGGTCTAGTATACTTTTTTGGTATGCGTCGGCTTTTTGTATTCAGGCCGTATGCTCAAAAGGGTCACATTCACATTGTATCTCAGTAGCTCGTGGTCTCGTCACCTGAAACACAGCTCTCATTGTTATTGCTCCTAGTTAGAAAGGAACTGTGAACAAGAGATACAAGTCACGTAAAGTTCAAGTAAGCCAGAAAGTTAACCTATACGTAGGTGAAATAAATGCAAACTACACCTTTCTCACTTTTGTAGATCGTGGTTTGACTCACAACTTTTCATAACATGCTCTTCATCACACGGATAAGTAATGAATCTCAAAAGAACTAAACCAAATCATAGTAAATTTAAGTAATGTGTAAATAATATGATCATGTAAGGCATGAGAGATGGACACAATCGATCCATGTATAAATCTAGGTCACATCAAATCAACAGCCCATTCGTTTCTACTGCTGTACAGATCCTCCTCTAAAGCTGTAGGGTTTTGCCATAATCACCACGCTTAGAAGGCGGATGGGTAATCGCAGTAAAAGTGTAGATAATACACAGAAGTAAACTGCTGCTCGTTTTCAGGTAAGATCAGGAGTCAATGTCAAATTACTCATTAGCTTACCACTTGACTAGATCGTACTATACATAAGATGTATTTTATTGTGTTATAAAAAACCCCTTTTAATTAGATTGCGCGGTTGCACTGCAATATGGAAGCTACTCTGAAAGCCTTTATATAACACTAGGTTTATGTTGTGTGTTGATTGTTAGTAAATCAGTTACCCAATAGGGTTAAATATTTAAACGTGTGTAGTACTCCACCCCTCTTCAAGGATCTCGTTTGCAATATTGGTGTAAATCAAAGAGATAACCCAATGTCGATACACATGCAAATTATGATTTGATACTAAACTGCTATCAATTTTGATTTAGTATGTATTCTTGCTGAAAATTTCGACGATATCTTAAATCCAAGTCATATCCCAGCATTATCAAACCATATCTCATTCTTTCCTCGCGACGAAGCAACAAATTCGTCAAAGCAGCTTCTTGCCACATCAATCTAAACACTGGCACATTCAACGAGCGTTGACTTCAAGAACACAAATCCAGATACACATACATACGAATAATTCTAAATTGTATGTTTGTTTGTCATTCTTTATTATCAAAAGAGGTGAATATAGTGAATCATTTTTATCAAACTGCATAAAATGTGATCAAAAACATCAAACCACTTCTGAAGATGTTTAACATATACATAGTTCAAAGCAAGAAAGCTATTCAGTAAATTTTAAGAGTTTCGTACCCAAAAGGTACCAACGTGACTCTATTACTAAGCTTCCGCTGTCCTTCCGTCCGTTTGATTTGAAAGCAGGCAGGTACAATATTCATAGTATATTTCTATTGACTCTATATGACTTAGCAACACGTGATACTAAAATTGATATAGGAAACGTGATGTTGTGCATCGAAATGTGGGTCCCTCGGAGCGCGTGTGCGCACTTGGAAGCTTTTTAGGTAACTTCTTGACATCGCGGGAAAAGCCGAGGGTCTCAAGCTAGTTCTCATAAAGCATTGAAGCACGAGCTGCATTCCAGATCGTAGATGTAAGAGATATCACCCTTCGTCATCGAGCTTAGGGGCAAGTCAAACGGGCAACTGCTAAAAAAGATACCCGTAGTTATTCTACTATTCTTGAATATATATATCAAATGTATGAAATAAACATATTATAATATTTTTTTGAATTCATAAATAACATTTATTCAATAAAAAGTACAATTAAACTAACTATGTACAAAGGAATCAGTCAGATTACCTAAGGACCGTTACAAACGGCCTTTAGGTAACTCAACTGTTCCAGACCAGTACCAGATGGAAGCGTGCCCAAGACACTGGCTGCATTGCCACGCTGAATAGCTATGCTAATTCGCTGGCCTAAATAAGAGCCAGCCCTTGGGTCACGTGTCGCCTCAATCAAAAGCCCCGCAATATTTTTGAAAACCCGGAGGGCACCGGCTCCCCACGGACCCAAGGTCTCCACCCCAAAAGGCTCAAATAGGTAAGCTCTGTCGAGACCACTATATATGCGCCTTTTGTGATCCTCGGCCGAATCATTATTATAATATGTATAACGGAGATTTATGGAGATTTATTGTGACCCACTTCTGATGACAGAGTTTGAGAACAACTTTACTGTTTTGCTGGTGGACCAAAGGCAGACTCCCAGTACTATTCATCCTTCGGTCGGGCAGCAAAACAGTAAAACGCCAAGTAGATAGCGAGCTCATTTATTTTCCAAACGGACAGAGTTTCAACATTAGTATTGTAGGTCTTTACAGTCTGAAAGCTCGAGCAAGAATGTCTCGAGTTTTTTATTTTATGAAAGGACAATACGCTGGCCTGGTTCTGAACCTGGAGGGCGACAGCTTTGCGCGGACCTGGCTGGCGCTGAAGGAGCCCAAGAATTGATTTTTATGTCTCGAGTTCGTTCGTCATCCACTATTTATATCAAGGTTTGGTGGCGGCAAAACAACATTTTGCACAGGTTGTAAACTTGTTTTGTAAGACAGAGCCACATTATTTTCACTAAAGTTAGGTGGTTATGTAATTCATTTGAAGGTATCGATCTACAGCTCGACTTTATCCGTAATTTAACTTGAACAGTAGTTTAACTTAACTAACTTTGACTGTAGTTTAACTTTAACTGTAATTCCACGGACCTGCTGAGTTGTCTCAGTGGGCGGAGAGGTGATACTCCGACGTGGCGCGTCCCCGGGTTGCGGAGAGGGGGTCTCATTGTACCAATAACTCTAGTTCGGAGTTATTGGTACGATGGCGCGGACAAAACACTACAGGGGGGGGTTTCTCGCGAGTCGACTGTATGGGTCAGTTTCCTCGCGGAAATCCGGGTGGTCAGCAGTAAGGGAGGCTCGTTGATCCCAATGATCTCCAAGGCTATGCTGGCAGGCCTACCCATACCAGGAAGGCTTGGAGGGAGGGATTAAACTGAGCAGTTTGCCTTGACGGCGAACGTGACCTTGGCTTATACAAATTGGACTCTGAGATGGCAATATGGTTTGGCATAAGATGATACGGAGGTGTAAGTGTGCGCCCTGAAGGCGTACACTAACACTACTAACTTTGGCTTACGTAGAAGGAACGATGAGATGAGGAGGTGTGCCCTTTTCAGGGCGCGCGGATAGGGGAGTACTCACCCCGGAAAAAAAAAAGAGACGACGATGTGGAGCATCGAAGATAAAAAAAAACAAAAATGGAAACAAGCACGCGTGAAAACAGTCCCCTGGTGGGTCCCCGAAAGGGAGAATCCCATCCTTCCACTACGGTGGAGGCTGCCCTATCGTACTCAGGGGAGGGCAACAAATGCTTCGTAGGCCGGCGCTCCGCCCGCCTTCGTGAACGCAACTCTAGCATGAAACTTGACATCGAAACTGCCGCTGATTTGGACAACGTTGAACTGGATGTGGAAGCGTACGCCCCGAAGGCGTGCGTTGACACAAATGACCCTGGCCTGTTAATGGACCCAAAAGTGGTGGTGACGCGCCTGTCGGAATCAGATACCGACGGGAGCATGGAGACGGTGACGTCCGGCACTGGGTCGGACGGTGACCGCCGATTTTGGCGAAAGAGACCGGGCGGGCCCAACTCGGACCCGGACGCCACTCTGGCAGAAGGAACGTCGATGCCAAAGATGACGAAATCCGCTAAGGGCAGAGGCACAGGTCGATTCGCGGCCCTGGCTAAGGAACAGAAGGAAAAGAAGGCCGCTAAACGGGAGGAGTTTATCCTAGACGCCGCTGAAGATGTGTCGCAGTTGACGGAGAGGGCTCGAAAGACGAGAGTGACGCGCCCTTCACTCATGGCTGAGTGTCTGACGGGGAAGGTTGACGACCAACTGGCGTCGTCCCTTTGTAAGCAGGTGTTGAGTTGTGTGGAGGTTGTCAAAACGGTGTCCCGCAAGTCTAGCCACCTCAGTGGCCCGTTTCAAAAGTCCCTCAACGAAGCCGCACAATATATCGTTGAGGCCGTGGAGGTATTGAGCAAGCGCTCCATCTTGGAGGAAACCTCCAAACTGCAGGCGGACAACGCCCGTCTGCAAGCAGAGCTCGCTGCACTCCGCAGGGAGTTTGCAGAGATGAGAGTGGAGATGCGGCGGACCCAACCCACAACAGAGCCAAGAGCTCAACAGCTTGATGTGGAGGGGCTGTCACGCACTATCATGGTTCAGGTCGGCACCATGTTGAATGCCAGACTAGAAGCCTTGGAGGGGAGACTCCTCCCAGAGACGCGTCTGCGGCCACCACTGGCTGCTGACAGAGCTCGAGAGCAGAGAGCTGAGCCTATGCCAGAGTGTGTAAAGCCTGTTGCGGCAGCGGCACCTATGTCGGAAGCCTCCACATCTGCCCAAGGCAAGAACACAGTCGGTCCTAAATCGAAAGGGAAAGCGAAGAAAGGAAACCTGGCAGCTAAACAAGCAGCTGCGTCTAGAGAGACACAAGCACAGGTCCCAGCACCTTTATCAAAGGATGGGACGTGGACCAAGGTTACTGGGAAGAAATCCAAACTGATGGACAAAAGGGCGGCTGGCGTTCCGGCTTCAGCTGCTCCAAAGTTGAAGCTCCGCCCTCCTTGCTCGGCTGCAGTCACACTTACCCTGCAGCCCGATGCTGAGAAAAATGGCGTGACTTACATTTCGCTTCTCACGGAGGCCAAAAAACGCATCAACCTCAAGGACCTCGGTATTGAAGAGTTGCGCTTCAAAAAGACTTTAACAGGTGCCCGGATGCTGGAGGTCTCCGGCACCGAGAGCACGGGAAAAGCTGACTCCTTGGCGGAGAAGCTCAAAGAGGTCCTGAGCGCTGATGCGGTACGGGTGCAGCGGCCGGTAATGCGCGCTGATATACGTGTTACGGGTCTTGACGATTCCGTGACTGCTGAGGAGGTTGCAGCGGCCGTGGCCGAGTAAGGTGGCTGCAATGCCAACGCCATCAAGGTGGGCACAATAGGCCCTCGTGGCTCGCTGTGGATGAGCTGTCCTGTTGCGGCTACCAAGAAGGTGGTGGAAGTCGACCGGCTCAAAGTGGGTTGGATCTCAGCGCGGGTAGTACTGCTTGACAGATTGCCCCTCAGGTGCTTTAAGTGCCTCGAGGCTGGCCATGTAGGAAGCAACTGTGTTACTGGGGTCGACCGCAGCACACTTTGCTATCGCTGTGGAAAGCCCGACCATCGGGCGCGGAACTGTCTCGCCGAGCCACACTGCGCAATATGTGCAGTGGCCGGTAAGCCTACGACACATCCGATTGGTGGGAAAGAGTGCCCCGAGGTCGAGCACCAAAAAGGGCCTATGCGGAGCCGAACAGGCAGGAAAAGGAAAGGGAAGATTAAAAAGAGCCCCGAAACTACAAAACCGCCACAACACCAGGCGGAGGCGGAGCCTATGGACGCCTCTATTTAATTAGATCGTCTACAGAAGAATACCCTGACCGCCGCCGACTCCCCACCTTTGATAACGTAGCAAAGGTTCGGGGACGCGTGCTAGCCGTCAAGGGCGGACAACGGGGACCTGCGGGAATTGGATCGGGGGATCCATTGCCTGCGTTATGAGGTCCCGAGCTGGAAGGCGCTCCAAGTGTTCTGGGGTGCTTTGAGCATGATGGGTGAGAGGCTTTCGAGCCCTCCCCACTTTAAAGACGAACCCGCAAGGGTTAGCGCTGTGGAGGTTACGGATGTGTGCAACAGCGATCCCGCGACCTCTTCAAACACGCAAAGAAGGAACACCCCAGGTTTTTAGTGGGTAGGCTATCTCTCTGATAGAGACTCCCACATAACCACCATGCCCCCCCGGGCTGGTGGTATCCATAAAGGATTTCCCTGGGTAAAAAAAAAAAAAAAGGTGGTTATGTAATTCATTTGAAGGTATCGATCTACAGCTCGACTATATCCGTAATTTAACTTGAACAATAGTTTAACTTAACTAGCTTTGACTGTAGTTTAACTTTAACTTTGGTTTAACCTGAATTGTGGTTTAACTTTTATCTTTAATTCTGGATTAACTTTATCTCATACTTTTCTAAGGCCTAAAAGTCATAAATGAGAAATGAATGAATACCGAACATAGTTAACAATAACAATTCCAAAGCATTGATTATTGTAAGCTGTGGCAAACCAATGGCCCTACACCCCGATATGTATAAGATAATTATATATATGTTATTCACAAAAAAAATAAAGAATAACATACAATTAAACTAACTTCATGCAAGGGAAACAGTCGGTTTACCTAAGAACCGTTACAAAGTGAACTGTTCCAGACCAGAACCAGATGAAAGCGGGCCCGAGACACTGGCTGCATTGCCACGCTCAATGGGTATGCTAATTCGCTGTCCTAAATATGAGCCAGTGCTTGGGTCACATGTCGCCTCAATCAAAAGCCCCACAAGATTTTTGAACCCACGGACCCTAAAACCTAAATCTAAAACGGTCAGCTTTCTTATTTGAGCCTTAAGAGGTCACTCAAATAAGGAAGCTCTGTCGAGCCCTCCATATTTGCGCCTTTTGTCCTCGGCCGAATCAGCTGCCGCACCAGCCCTAACTGATATCTCAGGCACATAAGATGGCGAAATGGTGTTGACGCTGGTAGCGTCCCACACCAAAGGGCTACCTATTACCCAAAGGCCAAGAGGCATACCGTAATCACGTAACAGACCATTCTGACCATTCATCCAAACATCTAAACATTAAAAAAACAACTCTAAACAAACTTTCGCTTTTATTTGCTGTACTACCTAGTGTGGTGATATTAAAGATTAACAATAGCACAGTAGGATGGCACCCATTCACTAACGGGTTCAGGTTCCGCTCCACACAAGAAGGGGAAGCAAGCAGTAGGTACTTTACGTGTGGGCTATCCTGTTTTAAACCACAGCAGCAGGTGAAACCATAGGCCACATGATATTTTCTATAGTGGGTATACCCAACATGTTCACAAATAAAGATTTTGTTACCCGTTTGCACGGTCTTCAATAGGTCAGTTAAACGAATATTCACCCTGAGAACGGCACGGGTGGGACCGAGATCCCACCGATAGTAGCATGGACTTTTCTGCACCTAAATTGGAAAACATGAGGGCGGTTTACGTAAACAATGCACTGTTTATTTATTTCGGGCGATTCAATCAAGAAATTGAAGGGATTCGTTTGGCTTGATTCTAAATCACATTGCATCAGGATTTTAAAACAAAGATGGTTCTTCAGTTTGATACAATGTGATAGAACACTGCATCAGCTTACAATAAAATGTTCGGTATTCAAAAACGAACCGACACCGTGGTCTAGTGGTTCGAACACCGGTGTTAGATACAGAGGTCCCGGGTTCGATTCCCATGGGGAGTACAATATTGTGCTGGGTTTGGTTGGTGGTAGGACTTTGTTTAAGTCCGCCTGGCTAGCTACCAACATCTTACTTAATTCTGTCGCCATAACAACAATTCTTAAGATTGTTGAGTTCCGGCATTAAGGTACGATAGCCATGCAGCTCCTCAGTTGGTTGAAGATTACGGGTGAAGTGCGCTTCCACCATCGGCCTTATCATAACTTGAAAAATCAGGTGAGATGAAGGTCAAGCACGTCTCCGTCGTACAATAAAAAAATAACTCCAATTCAATTTATTTTGATTCGAAGCTCGTTTTTCAAACATTCGAAGAATGTATTGTCTGTTATGTTATGATAGTAAGTGGCCCGATGGTATGACTCTATTCCCAAGAAAAATGAGTAGGCCTTTGCTGTGTGGCGCAATCTGCATCAACATTCTTGCGCCATCTCATCTGCCTAGGACATCAGTTAGAGGCTGATCGATCGAGGATCACAAAAGGCGCAATAAAGTGGTTTGACTGTTACGATCATGAGGAGCTGGTGCCTACCGGGTTTCAAAATATCTTGCGGGTATTTTAATAAATAAATGTTACAGGACATTAATTTTACACAGCGCCACTAGCCCCAAACTAAGCATAGCTTGTAATATAGTAACTAGATTACGGTTAGAATACTTAAATACTTTTTGTAAAGAAATATACGTACCTACTATATGATACATACCCAGACACAGAACTAACATCACACAAATGTTTGTCCTGGGTGGGAATCCAACCCACAACCTACAGCGCAGAAGGCAGAGTGAGACCATCTGACCTATGAGGCTTCTTAACGGGCTATAGTACCTTAGATTAGCAACTCAACGCAACTTTATTCTAGTTTCGAACTAAGATAAGGTAATAATAAAGGTGACATTGCTGTGCGCTCAACCACGGCGCTTATGACCACCAGATGACAGAAATATCCGCGTATTTCTACGTTTTGTTTTTTTACGGTATAACAAATATGAATTTTGAAAATCGAAAACAGACAGTCTGCTGTATACTGTGTTTATTTACTGTAAAAAGTTTCAAGCCTTAATTGGGCGTATTTATTGAATGGCGAACATTTTTGATACAAATTAGAGTCAACTTTGGATTTTTATGTAATCGTGTTTTCAAAACACAAGCGTTCTAGCATCTATCTTGAACCATAACATATATTAATTTCGAAGTAAATGCTACAGTATTGTGGAAGATATAATCGCTGAATCTAAGCCATTTTACATATCATAGACTCTTAATGAAGGCGACGCGCGACTCAAGGGCTGGCTCTTATTTAGGCCGGCAAATTAGCATAGCTATCCAGCCTTGCAGTACATATAGTTTTAATTAAACCGTCTGGTACGGGCCTGGAGATAAATCAGTTACATATAGACCGTCTGTAGCGGTCCTTTAACCCGACAGCTTCCCAGAAATAGTTCGTTTGAATAGATGTTGTATTATATCCTTTAGTTCCTTCAGTAGATTATTGACAAAGCATACAGATAAGTAGTTACGAAGCAACCTATACATGAATTCACACAATGTTCACTGTATATATACCAATTATTTACAAGGGTGTTTCCCTTGTATATAAAAAAGAATGAGTAAATTAATGAGGACCTACTTAAGACTGCTACAACAGTCATGAGTCAACGGATCCAGGCTTTATTAGTCGGAACCCAGCTAAGAGTCGGTACGCACTGTCGATTTGGTCACCAGCGATACTGTAAGCAGCGACCAAAATTAAAGGCAACTAGGCTGGGAGACCAAGCTGAGGAGCCGAAGTTATTTTGAACATTAACTAACGATAATAACGTGAGTCTGCTTAAACTTTCGCGATTAGAACACATTATTTTTAAATGAAAAAACGAGTATGTATCGCGAATTTTAACTACATTTATCCCGACGTCTCGGCGGGCTTGCATCAGTCGTATAGGTAAAAGCAATAACTGTGTAAGTGGTAGTACCCGTAATTTTGTATCGAAATAATAGTGTAGCTAATAATAAGCCAAATGAAAAGAAGATCAACAATTGTGGGTGCAGTACTTTCCAGCATGAACGGAAAAAAAAGCAATGTTTAATCGCACGGCATGTCTCCAAGTAACTTGGCGACCGAAAACCACGTGCTTCCAATACACACTACGTGATAAATTACAGACATTTGCGGTTGTCGTCAACCGTGGCGCTGGCGCGGCGACTAGTCGACAGTGCGTCACGGCTCTTAACTAACCCAGCATACTCGAACGTTACTCAAGAACAAATGAACTATACACAAACTCCCTGCAGACCATACGATGCGCAACCCATATTCTTGTTAGTTTATTGCCAGTTCTCTTCTTTAGTGTACCAGATAGTAATATCCCTCACTCTCAATACTCGAGAATTTAACTTTACTAGTAAAACTACATATTCTGTGCCAGAATATCATAGAGTTATCAGTAAAGCTACTAATATATGTAGATTGCTCTGAAGCAATACGTCTTTTGTAAATCTTTTCATGCTTATTTTATATGAAGTGGTTTTACTAAATAGTTTCTACAAAGGGTTGTATTAGGAAATGGTCGAAATTTCGGAAACGATTTCTTATTTATGATTTAATTTGTAAGCGTGGACAGTCAGACAGCATTAACTGTCATCATCTTAATTACAAGTTAAGATAAGGCCAAAGCTGGCGACGCACTTCACCCGGAATCCTCAACAGTCTGAACAGTCTGAGGAACTGGCTATCTTACCTCTATAAATGTCAAAACACAACAATTTGGAATTGTTGTTATGGCGATAAACTTAAGTAAGATAGTGGTAGCTAGCCAGGCGGACTTAAACAAAGTCCTACTACCAACATAACCAAGCATAATATTCTTGTACTTCTCTGGGCATCGAATCCGGGACCTTTGGATCTGATATCGGGTTGTACATTTATCAAAAATGCGGCGGTGTTGCCACTCTTGTGTCCTTGTATAGTACCTTCTTTTAGCTATTATTCAAACGGTCAGCGTACCAGGTATTTGCAAAACCGTGCTTTTAATTTTAAATGAGCTTGCTTACATTTTCATGCAAAAGTTCCCCACATCAATCCTCACTTGCATTGCAACTAAACTATTCAAACTTGTTTAAAAATAGTTGCTTCAAAGGTAGCGGTTATTGTGTTGGACGTGCCATAATGTACATTTTTAGGGTACCTTGAAGTACCAAAAGAAAACGATTCAGCATTTTCATTAAAAATACAAAGAAAGACAAGTGTGGCAAGGATCTCTCATATAAGCCGGTTCAATGAGAGTTGAAAGTAAGGGTATCTATGGCATATATCGTAGTGTTTTGCGTATTGACACCATACTGTGCTAGGCTTATTCCAGTTCCAACCCCTGAATTGCCTAGGATGGAAGACCTGGAGAAGTATCGCTCTATGTTATGAATATTGTTTTGGAAATAATTTTGCAGCGTGCTTCAAATACCTTCTTGGATATATATATTTTCCTTAAACGTCGAATCGCCTGGCTTGGTTTGGATTGCATGTGAAGTTATGATAAGGATGAAGGTGGAAGCGCCCTTCACCCGGAATCCTCAACAGATTGTGAAACTGCCAATCTTACATTTTTTTTTATTACACGACGGGTACTTGGTCTTCATCTCACCTGGTAACAAGTTGAGAAAAGGCCGATGGTGGAGGCGCACTTCACCCGAAATCCTCAACAAGGTGAGATGGTGGTAGCTAGCCAAGCGGACTTAAGCAAAGTCCTACCACCAACCAAACCAAGCACAATATATTGTACTCCCCATGGGGATCGAACCCGGGACATCTAGATCTGATATCGGTGGGTTGAACAACTAGACCACAGAGGCGGTTAAAAACACTAGACCACAGAGGCGGTTCCTTCCACCAACCAAACTAAGCACAAATTTGCACCCCCTGACGGTTAAATTTAAAACGAGTTAAATAAGCACAAAACAGCAAAAGTACGGATATTGATACTAAATTACTCAAGCAATCGTTTTTATATATCTACAAACCCAAATCTCTACAGTAAAATGATAATAGTGCTCGACACACGCTTGCCTGCTGGTATAATAGAAAACTGAGTTATGCAGATGCTTATGACGTCACAGGTCTTTGGTCTGAGGGCCACTGACCTACCAGAGCACAAGTATATTTGCATCTGATGGAAACACCAAAGAAAGTACAAGAATATTTCTAAACAAGTGAATAATTTGAAACGTTCATGTATTTCTCTGTTTTATTTATTTTTAATTTTTACTTCGATTCGTCACACGGATAAACATTAATTAATATTACAGGTAATTAATTTTCCACAATGCCATCTAGCCCCAAACTTAGCATAGCTTGTAATATGAGAACTAGATTACGGATAGGATACTTAAATACTTTTTTTTGCATATACATTCGTATCATATAATACAACACCCAAACACAGAACCAAAATCTGTATTCATCACACAAATGTTAGTCCTGGGTCTAACCCTCAACCTACAGCGCAGACGGCAGAGTTACTACCAACTGAGCAAATGGCTTGTTTCGTTTTTCTTTGAGGATAGGTACTTGCATAATGTAGTGTTAGTAACGAAATAAGCCTCTATATAATTGTTATCCAAGCATAATGGCACATTGGGATATGGAAGGAACCGTGTTAGGAAATTCACTGCGTGATAATCCGCAAAGAGAATAAACGTACGTATAGAATCAAAGTGATTGGTTTTTATTACTATTTACTCATGACAAAGCATTTTTTTACGACGGGGAAATGCTTGGCGCAGCAAAACGTGTGATATTACAACATAACAAAATTGTACAAGCCAAATTGTAAGTATATAGTATTATAAGGTATCCATACTTACATACAATTTGGCTTCAAACCATTTCGTATGATGACACAGAATTTTTAAAAGCTATCCATGCAAGCTTATTATAAAATTTCAGATGACATGAAAAATAAAAAAGCCTTTCAAAAAATTTGCCAAATAAATTGTAATTAGTATTACATAATTCTAAGCTATTGTAATGGATCATAATAAAAAAAACTAGCCCGAGGCAAGAACTTGCCTTTCTCCTTGTGTGTCCATAGTAGACTAGACATCAGATGCCTTTCTTCGTTTTCTCTTCAAGGATTCACCACCCAATGAAAATAACTTAGTTAGATACTCGTCTGTAGGTGTGTAATAAATTAGTCTAATAAAATCTAATGCTAATAATAATAATAATAATAATAATAATAATCATATATATGACCGAGGCCAATATATGATTTGTGTGTCAAACCTTTTTTTGGGTCCTCACGATATTTTTGGTGTTATAGTAAACATTTTTTCATTTCAATTTTAAAATTTTTGTAAATGCAAACTTGTGATACAACATAACACCAGTATAAGAAACAAGCCTCATAGCTCACTCGGTAGTTACTCTGCCTTCTGTTTATTTGGTACAAGTAAGATTTATGATGGTGATAAAATTTACAAAACCTTTAATACAAAATTGGAATATCATGATCAGTCTTAAACAGCTTATAATGACCACAGAGCTTCCTGCATAATGGGAGGGTTTGATATAATCACGTCAAATCACTCAATCTATTCTGAAGCAGCAAACGGCACGGATGAAATTTCCAGGGTCAGTCATAATAGTAGCTCTTGCCTATAACAAAGCTTTACGTCGGGCATACCCACAAAGAACATGACCTACGTTGCAATGTATTGCCCCGTATGCCTGTCATTTCACCGGCAATCATACCCTTCAAACCGAAACAGCAATGCTGCTTGGTGGCCAAAATAGGTATGGTGGTAGTACTTCCCTGGACGAGCCCTTTTACAAGGAACGCTCCTATTGTTGCCATTTAATTTGATTTTCGGTGTGAAATTAAAAAAATATTTCGATCATAGTTTAATGTAACTGACCGTAAAAGGTATCTTACCTTTAACGGTCAGTCAATAAACTGGTAATTGGCTAGTGGTGAAAATGGTGGTCCACGATTTAATAAAACTGTCAACACGTTTTATGAAAATTGATACAAATGAAAATAAACAGCAAGCTTAAGCTAGTCACGAGTTTTCTTGTTATAAGAACTTGGAGCCAAATGAATATTAGTGGTAAGTTACTATCCGTCATAAATAGTTGAGCAACTGGTGTTTTTGGCAATAACTTGAGGGTTTGTAAATTTGAAATCGGTAAACTCTGGACATCGATGTCCAGTTGTCCAGATGTTCACCAGGCATTACTAGGATTGTGAAGGTGAAGATAAAGGTAAAGGTAAAAGTAAAAGTGAAGGTGAAGGGGAAGGGGAAGGTGAAGGTGAAGGTGGTGAAGGTGAAGGTGAAGTTGAAGGTATAAATGAAGGTGAAGTTGAAAGTGATGGTAAAGGTGAAGGTGAAGCAAACTTTCCACTGACGCTCCCGCGCACCGATGGAATGCAGTGAACTGCTTAGCACGGGGCATAAGCAGGAGCCATTATTCTATGTTTACATTTCTGAAACATCTAATGGGTTTTATATTTCAGATGTTATAAGTTTTATTTTATTTTATTTTTAGAATTTTTGGAAAACTAACAGCTAATAAAACTATACAAATAAATACTAGTTAACTTAGGGCTAATTATAAGTTTCCACATTTGTGTAAACTTATAATCTATTTAGATATATGAAGTTATGATATAAAAGTAAACAGTCTTGTGGTGATGTAGACGTTAATAAATAACAATGAGAAATAATTATAGAGGTACCTTTATAAGACAAAATTATCAAGTTACAAAATAAAAATAAATACACTAATTACTATACTAAGTTATCAAATAATGAGTTGCTCATCAAGCGTTTCATACGCTTGGTAGGTGTATTAAATAAATCTTTAAGTTACTTTGTAAAAATAAGAAGCATAGCTTACTGGTTCGATTTTGAGCTTGTATACAAAACCAAAGCAAAGAATAATAAATATTAACTACTCGCAAACTTACCTAAAGACAGACACATAACTGTAACAAAAATACCTGCCACGTAAAGATATACTCGTATTAGCGCCGATCTTGGCTGGTACTGAAACCTGAAAATCCTTTGTAAGTTGTTCAGCTACTTTACAATGTCCCTTTGAAAACTTCAGAAGCTCTCTGACGTAAGAGTTCAGGGTCGTTGACCCCAAGCGTGCCAGTGGTTGCATCTTATTACAGGATCTCCGGTGCATTCAACCATAATACCTTTGTGCTGAGCAAGATCAACGTTTGCTCCAACTATTCAAAATTATAACTGTTTAGCGTCTCTGTTTAACTAATGAATTGCTGGTAGTTCTCAAAGCTGCAGGTATAATTTTGGTATTAGAGTTTTTATTCTTTGAAGGTTTGACATTATTATTTTTTATGTTTCTATATACTGGGAGTGCGGTCAATCAATAGAGATATATTGACATATTATGCATTTATTTTGTAGTTTTTACCCGCGGATCTGCGTGGTAGGAATATCTGCATAAAAAGTAACCCTTGTTCTCCTTTCCAAATTTTATTTAGATCTATTCAGTCGGTAAGTCGTAAACAGGTAACAAATGAACACAAAATACGAACTCACAGATACTTCACAATTCATAATACCGGTATCGAAGTGTCGAGGATTTCGGGTGAAGTGCGCTTCCACCTTTGGACTTATCTATAATATATAAATCTATAACTATGAATGCCAAGCACTTCCCCGTTGCACAATAAAAAATGTATGTACCTATCATACCAGCTTCTGCTCACAGCTTCGTGCGCGTTTTTTCATACAACTTGGAGATCCCTCTCACATGCAAGCAGCCCATCTGCTGTTAAATACCTTACTGCGTATGTCACATCCTTATGGACTTATGGAACATGGTCTACGCGGCACTGCATTGCCGACAACTTGAGGTATAAAGGTGTTAAGCTTAGCGTGCGTGATATTCGGATAAAACTTTGTCCTAGTCCTTCCCTGATCCCCAGGATACAATCTCCTTGCCAAACATTTCACGACTTTGGTCTTTAAACTTCTTATGTATCGAATTACTTCGACCTTTTATGAATATTATTATACTAAGCGGAGATGCGTGTGCAAGGAATGGATGATGAGCCGACGGCTGATAGAAGTGAATGGAAGAGAAGAATATGTTATGCCGATCCGGCCTAAAGTGGGATAAACACAGAAAGTTGATGACCTTCTTGTGGTTTATGTTACGATTTAACTTTCATACTGGATTCATAAGTCCAGAAGTGGATGGTTAAGTGATGCGGTGTATTTCCAAGTTCAATGAACATGATGTAGAGGTTTTTCGTAATGAACATCGTACCTGTGGAAAGATTGAATATTATATGAGTCTCGGAGTAGATCTAGTCTCGGGGGAGCTGTAAGTCAGAGAGCGAGGATTTCGAATGAAATAGTAATGACCACCACATTCGTACCTACCTAATTTACTGGAAGCGGATTGTAATCATCATTTCTAAGCCAAAAAGTCGCGTCGTATTCATTTATTCTCTTTTTTGTGAGAACTAAGTAAAAACGTGGTGGTGACAGCGATCGACTGGGTTATCAATAAAATATTAATTTTGTAGATAATCCATTTGATAATTTTTCTTGCCTATAGTGAGTTTATGTTAATTTATTGAAATTTTAATCACAAAAGTAAAATGAATTACATCATATAATATTAATTATTAAAGTTTTTATATCATCTTTATATTATTTTTATTATAATTTCGGACTTTCATGTACAAGGTCTGCGGGCAGGATTTCGCGCAAGCCTTAATGACATGATCCGTCGAGCTTTTACCAGTGTCAATGTTCCAGCCGTTCTTGAACCGAATGGTCTGTTACGTGATGATGGTAAGCGGCCCGACGGTATGACTCTTGTCCCTTGGATAGGCCTTTGGTGTGGGACGCTACCTGCGTCGACACCCTAGCGCCATCTTACCTGCCTGGTACATCAGTTAGGGCGGTGCGGCGGCTGATTCGGCCGAGGATCACAAAATGCGCAAATATAGTGGTCTCGACAGAGCTTACTTATTTGAGCCTTTTGGAGTGGAGACCTTGGGTCCGTGGGGAGCCGGTGCCCTCCGGGCTTTCCAAATCTTGCGGGGCTTTCGATTGAGGCGACATGTGACCCCAAGGGCTGGCTCTTATTTAGACCAGTGTATTAGCATAGCTATTCAGCGTGGCAATGCAGCCAGTGTCTTGGGCACGCTTGCGTCTGGTACTGGTCTGGAAAAGTTAAGTTACCTATAGGCCGGTTTTTAAGTAATCTGACTGATTCCTTTGTACATAGTTAGTTAGTTAATTTGTATATTTTATTGAGTAAAATTCAAGTTTTTGAGATAACAGGGGGAGTAGGTACATCATTGTGCTTGGTTTGGTTGGAGGTAGGATTTTTTTTAAATGACTACCACTACCTTACCTGATTCTGTCGCCATAACAACAATTCCAAAAATTGTTGCGTTCCGGCATTCAAAAATTGTTGCGTTCGGGTAAGATAGCCAGTTCTTCAGTTAGTTGAGGATTACGGGTGCAGTGCGCCTCCACCTTCGGCCTTATCTCAACTTGTAACTGGGTGTGATGAAGGCCAAGCGCTTCCCCGTCGTACAATAAAAAATAGACATTGATATCTGTCATAGCGGAATAGTA
Source organism: Venusia cambrica (assembly GCA_951394065.1). Lineage (NCBI taxonomy): Eukaryota > Metazoa > Arthropoda > Insecta > Lepidoptera > Geometridae > Venusia > Venusia cambrica. The sequence continues at coordinate 2,894,379 of OX596048.1, read as the reverse complement.
AAACGCAACTGTAGTTACTTTCAATGTACGCTAACCAAATGTATGGAAATAAGCGCCCTATACGAAAACGAAAAAAGTTTCAGTTAGCTGTCAGAAACTCATACTACGGCCTCTGGTCTCCTTGTTCTTGTATGAAACATACTTAGTAGGTATCACCCACCCGTAATAAGTACTAAAATCCACTAATACTGAGAAACAAGGACTTGATTGCAAATTGGTTGGCATTAATTGCTGCATAGTTGCAGGATGACATGGTAATTAACACCCAAGCGGATTGTGTGGACGGCCCTAGTGTAATTTAGTTACTCTCTTAGGCGTGGGCCACACCGGAAGGAACCGAAAGAAGCAGCACAAGGTCAAGACACTTAATGTTGTATAGTGTAAAAGGGGGTTTATAAGCGTGTTAGAGAAATTGGTACCTACTAGGTTTACGACTGACATGTAAATGTAAGGCTTTTTTATTCAAAACGGCTTACTGGGGCTAAGTCGAGGTTGGACGAGGTTGGACAACGTTGGATTTGCCTTTTCTTTTACAAGAAATCTAACAGTGACAGGTCAGCCACGCATTTCAGCCCACATACACCCAGTGCAGAACATAGACCATATATAATTGCAGGGGATATCACTCATTATATTTTAAGGCGTGGATGAAGTAAAATAGGTAGTATAAACCGAGGTTACAATATTGTCAGCTGATGCACAGCTTCTAATGAATGGACTAGCCAGCGCAGCCTGTAATTAAATTGTGGACAACTAATTGCAGCATACACAACTACATTATTTATGAGACCCCCGCCCCGCGTAGCGCGATCAAAATACTCGTTTATTCATTCTAGAATTCTGTTTTTAACAGGATTTGAATAACTTTGCAGAAAAAACAAACAAGCTTAAAAAATACACATATACCAAAGGTACCATACCTACCAATTAAATACCATATTTTGGGTACCCTACCCAAAGGCTGCAAAATTTCATTTTAAATGAAAACAATTTTGGAAAACAAATTCATCACATGGCTTTATTTGCTATTCAATTGTATACGGGTCACCAAAACAACAGAGGTCGAAAGTCGTTACCGTCAATACACCAATTTATGTAGCTTCCATAACTCTCTTATCCTATAACTTTTGTACATCCACGATACGTTTGATTTATTGGCGCTTTGGGCTGTTGTGAGCGAACTGAATATTACCATTTTAGGTATGTAATATGTGGGTACGATGTTAAAAATCTGTCTGCAAAATACCGACCCGTTTTTTTTATTGTAGCAGGTTAAAGTAATAGCGAAGGTGGAGGCGCACTTCACCCGGAATCCTCAACAATCTGAGGAACTGGCCATCTTACCTCTAAATGCCGGAACACAACAATATTTAGAATTGTTATTATGGCGACAGAATTAGGTAAAATGGTGGTAGCTAGCCAGGCAGAATTAAACAAAGTCCTGCCACCAACCAAACCGAGCACAATATTGTACTCCCCTGATCGAAGCCTCTGGATCTGAAATCCGTAGGTTGAACCAATAGACCACAGAGGCGGTTAAAATCCGACTTGGTTACCACTTGACTAGTTTTTAGTGGTTTGTTCCCAATTCTACAAATTTCCTTTACAGATTCCTGTCTCTACAAATTCCCAATTCTAAAGACGCTCAATTTTATAGATTCTTAATCAACAGATTCCCTATAGTTGATGGATGTTGTCATATTTAAAGGTAAACTCTACAATCAGATATTATCCACACTCATGGATTTATTTAGAGGAACGCTTCATCAATCGAAAAATTGGGATATCTATAAAAAAAATCACACACTGGCCACATGTAAGTATCATAAACTATTTTGACACTTGTGTATTTATAGGTAACTTAGAGTGCGTTCCGTTACTAGCCACTTTCACCCACGGCCGCGACGCCACGATTACCCGTACCGCGTGCTTGTGATCGTCGCAGTCGAAGCCGCACATCGACTTCAAACGGAACGCTTGGTGGTCGTAGTAAACCAAGAAGAAGAAGAAGGGAATAACAAACAGCGGGAACGCGTCTGCGTCCGTCTACCGTATAAACAAAGAATAATTCGTAACCTACGACAAATACAAACAGCTAAAATCCTAATTATATTAAAAAGTGCCTAGTACCTACGCCTGATATTTTCGTCGGTATTCAGTGTGTTGCGCCGTAACCGTAATCCATCGGAATCAGAAAGTTCGAGCAGTGGTTGGAGGGAAGCCCAGGGACGCTACCGCCGACGGCGAAGCCGATCTCCATTGGTTTAAAATTAGCTTCATGAGAACTAGAAACGATTTTTACTACCGGGTATGTGTCATATCCAAAATGGCGTTTCCCATCACAAAAGTGTACACATGTTATGAAACCTATCCGTTCAGTACATTTGACGGTAAAAATCGTTTCTAGTTCTCATGAAGCTAATTTTAAGCCAATGGAGATCGGCTTCGCCGTCGGCGGTAGCGTCCCTGAAGTTGCAGGAAATAAGAAAACGCGAACTTCGTGGGCACATACAGTACAGTCTTATTGCCCACTATGCGGACAATGATTACCAAAGTCATTTTAGACTGGAACCAATTGAATTCACTTTGTACCTACCTATACTTAGCTACTGCTTAGTTAGGAAGTCCTCGACACCCCTCTACACACAAGTTTTAACGTGGTAAGAGCAAGGTCTCATATTTGTAAATGAAAAAAAAAAAAAAAAAAAACCTTGTTGTAGCTTGCTATGAGATCACTGAAATTTGTAATTGTGATACCTACCTGTAAAACTACAGTGAGTCCTAGTTATGTGTATTTAGTACTTAGTTATGGAAATAGAACAGCATTGTTTTGAATTATTTATCTTGTTTTTTACTTTAGTTTTACTGTAATAAAAATAAAATACTCATAGTAAATACCTATTGTTATTAATTTACAAACAGTCGAGGTCATCCTTGCATTACTTGCTTGTGATCATTTATAATTATCTATGCACTATGAGTACTATCCCATCAGAACAAAAAATGAAGTGGAAATAATTGTAATTTTGTAAAATGTACATGATCATGAGAAATTATATTTAAAAACTAATCTGAAATTGAAAATTATGTTTTTCATGATTTGCATTTCGCGCTCTTTTCGCTCACTTCACTTGTCATTGTCACTAGACGCCCCACCTCGCACCACGGGCGTTGTGGGCTCGTCGCAGTCGACGTCGGTGACGTCACGATGATGTTTCTTGCGGCTACAAACGGAACGTGGCGAAAGTGGCTAGTAACGGAACACACCCTTAGTAAACAGATTTTATGTTACCTACAGAAAGATAAAAAAGCAGAAGTTTCATAGAGGACCAAATTTTGATATAGAAACCTCAAGAATGTCAAGACCGGAAGGTGAGTTCAAAATGTTTGCCAAAAGGTTACTTGAGTGAAGAAAGTGTCGGTTTATTTTGTTAGACTTTGAAATTAAAAACTCAGGTAAAGTAAGGACACCCTCGAAGGCGTAGGTATTCCAATTTCAACCACAAAGCGAGAATTTTACTTTGACCTGAAAACTCAGGCTCTTTGTAAGATCATCAGCTTACAAAAGCAAAACTTCTAGTGTTTATTATTAAGAATTCTCAGTAATTTGATATTTTTTTTGTACGGTAGTTTAAGTTACAAGGAGTCTTGCACACTAGACGACCAGAGACGGATGGAGCGAGCGAGATAATAGTCGTAGTCAATCTAGTTCGAAGCTCCGACCCAGATGTGGGTTCGATTTCCTCCCGGAACAAACATTTGTGTAATGAATAACCGCATGGTTTTACCCACCTCGCTGGGTAGTGGTTCGCTTTGATGAGTGTCCTTACTTTGCCTGAGTTTTTAATTTCAAAGTCTAACAAAATAAACCGACACTTTCTTCAGAGGCGATTAAAAGAAATCGATTGATATAGTAAATGTTGGTCGACTAGTCGGTCCAGTGAGCAAGATTCCTAAGAAGGCTTTGTCTCGCGGGCAGATACCAGTCTGAGAAATTATTAAACTCTCCAAATATTTCGTAGCTTTCTCTTTGTAGGCGCCGAATCAAGGCTCGCGTCTTAAATATTAATTTGCGCCGCTGAAGTAAGAAATAATGGAGCTTCACGATAAATATGGCATTTGTTTGAGATTTTTTTAAGATCAGTCAACGACTTTAAACATAAATTATTATGCCATTTGTTTGAGATGTTTTTATAAGATCTGTGTGTATGATTTTAAACTCAAAATGATTTGGGGTTTGAAATATCGGTGTAAATCTTTGCGATCACTATCGATTAACATTACCTACTTGTAAATTTGTAATCTTTTTTTTTATTGTACGACGGGGAAGCGCTTGGCCCCCATCTCACCTGGTAAAAAGTTAAGATAAGGCCGAAGGTGGAGGCGCACTTCACCCGGAATCCTCAACAAACTGAGGAACTGGCTATCTTACCTCTGAATGCCGGAACACAACATTTTTTTAAAGAATTGTTATTATGGCGACAGAATTAGGTAAGATGATGGTAGCTAGCCAGGTGGACTTAAACAAAATTCTACCACCAACCAAACCAAGCACAATAAATCGTACTCCCCATTGGGATCGAACCGTGGACCTCTGGATCTGAACCATTAGACCACAGAGGCGGTTAATCCGACGAATCGACCCGTCCAACTCTCTCAATCTTACTAGGTGTAAAAGCACATTTTTATTGTAGATTTAATAACTTGTTTGTGATAAATAATCTCCGTGGCTATATTATGTACCTAACATATGTACCTAGTCTCTACATATTAGAGGTCCTCATGGGCATCGCTCGACATCCGCTCAAATACGAACCAGCACAAAAGAGAGCCTGAAGACTAAACACCACACATAAAGAAGAAATGTAAAATGTGTCCTATTCATCCCAGGTTAAATGTAGCAATGCATGGCTTTCAGTACCAAGCTATTAAACCTTTTAATCTCTTACCCCTAGATATGTAAGTGTTCAGTGAAAGAAGCTGCTGGATTTTGGAATCTGCTTTTGTCCCTTTGTGCTTTTATTCGGTGAATGATTTTGGTGCACACTAGGGTGACATCAAGCCTTAAAGCTCAGTTGGTAGTAACTCTGCCTTCTGCGCTGTAGGTTGTGGATTCGTTTCCAACCCAGGACAAACATTTGTGTGATGAATATAGATGTTTGTTCTGTGTTTGGGTGTTGTATCATATAGTAGGTATGTAATAACAAAAAAATACCATGTATTTAAGTATTCTATCCGTAATCTAGTTCCCATATTACAAGCTATGTTTAGTTTGGGGCTAGATGGCGCCGTGTGAAACGAATGTTATGTAATATTTATTTATTTTATTTATTTATTTATTGTTGTAACTATTTTTGTAGGTAACTAATTTAATCGCATTTTGTAATTTTCTTTATAGTTGGTTTGTTTCACTTTGAAATCTTATTTATTAATTATTAACTTATTTTAAAATGATTTGTTTATTATGTACCTACATATATTCAAATACGATTTGTGAAATTGTTTGTGAATATAAATAAATTGAAATTGAAAATATAAAAATAACACGATCCCAGCTCGGGTGTTTCTATCTCAAATGAACTTATTTACTTACGTGAACTGATGGTCATAAGATAATTATGGTACTGAAACCAATAATATGAAAGTATAAGCCTCTTTCAAGGAAGAGGGCAGAATATATTAACCATTCCTTGGTGCGATCCTTTAGTAATCTGAACTTCATTCAAGAGCTAAGTTTAAGGAAGGTTTTTCAGCCTGCTGGGTGGTTGTGTTTATCTTTCTAAGATCCGAGTCATAACAGAATGTAAGGTCGTTAGCCCTCAGACAAAATATGATTATTTAATTCTCCTCTGTTTATGTTGCCTCAAATTATTAATGTTTTGTTTTTCTTTCAGTACGTCAATTGGCTTTTTTTAGCTCACCTGGATAGCTATTTTCTAACATTCGGAAATCCTTATCGGATCGAATTCGGAAGATTCCGATGGAGATTCCGAGAACGCTATTCTTAACTTCGAAGTCTAAATATTTTAACAAGTTAGAATTCAATGCTTCGCAGAGAAGATTTTCAGAATAGCGATGAAATCTATCGTATTCAAAGTGTCGTTTCCGATCCGAAAACTTTCCGTATGTTCGAAAATCACTATGAGTTGACCAGTGTCAGTTATGATAAGGCCAGAGATGAGGCGCATAATCCGTAATCGTCAACAGACTGAGGAACTGGCTGTCTTACCTATAATTCCCGGAACACAACCTAAGCAACTAAGAATCGTTGCTATGGCGTCATACTTAGGTAAGATATTGGTAACTAGCCAGGCGGACTTAAAACAAGCCTATCTACCAACAATACCGAGCATAAATTTGTACACCGTGGGGATTGAACCCGGGGCTTCTAATCTGATACTGGTGAGCGACCCACTAGACCACTGACATGGTTATAAGGTTAGCTCCGAAACAAATTCGGTTTTTGAGTGAGAAATATCTCTGTAGTCTCAGGAAGCTTAGTCTTATTTCTATGGAGTTGACAAAAAAGCTACTGATTTTGGTGCCAACTTATCTTTTAATTTATATTTTAATCATTCTTATGTCACATGAACTTCTAATGAACGACTGGACCGATATTATGTTTTGTGTTTTATGTTTTTTTGTGTGTGTTTGCCTATACAAACAGAGTAGGTACATGTGATGGACGGTCCAAATCAAGGCAGCAATGGATGGTCCCCTACACAAGTGCATCAGAAAATGGCAATTAGAGAGAATTTGGTTCAACCCACCGACTTCAGATCCAGAGGTCCCGGGTTCGATCCTCATGGGGAGTACAATATATTGTGCTTGGTTTGATTGGTGGTAGGACTTTGTTGGGTCCGCCTGGCTAGCTACCACCATCTTACCTAATTCTGTCGCCATAACAAAAATTCTAAAATTGTTGTGTTTCAGCATTTTGAGGTAAGATAGCCAATTCCTCAGTTTGTTGAGGATACCGGGTAAAGTGCGCCTCGACCTTCGACCATATCTCAACTTGTAACCACGTGAGATAAAAAAAAAACAAAGGAGTGGCGTCGTTTTACAAACTCGCTACATCCCAACACATTTCAACCATGACAACACTGGCCAGGGTGTAGTGACAAAGAAGAAGAAACAGAAGAGGACATCTATATTTCCGTTTCTTTTTCTGCTAGATCAAAGATCATGTCATGTGAGTGATCAATAGATAATTGATCACTCTCTTCGACATCATCAATGTCTTATTATAATTATCATTTGGGAAACCCGCCTACTCTAATGACGCCTGCCTTCTTTAACAAGTCTCATAGCTCAGTTGGTAGTAACTCTGCCTTCTGAGCTGTAGGCTGTGGTTCGATTCCCACTCAGGACAAACATTTGTGTGATGAATACAGATGTTTGTTCTTTGTTTGGGCGTTGTATCATATAGTACGTATGTATTTACAAAAGAAAAGTATACCAGTATTATATCCGTAATCTAGTTCCCATATTACAAGGTTTGCTTAGTTTGCTATGTAGCCCACATGGCGCTGTGGAAAATTAATGTGCTGTAATATTTATTTTTTACTCTCTTCTAGCGAGCATAATGTGTAAAAACTAATGAACTCGTAGAAGATCGTTCGTGACTCGTGAATAGAAGACGTAATAAATCGACCTCACCAAGCTTAGGATATTCGGTAGAGAATGAAACAACAAATCTATTTGATTACCTACTTCTTTATATTAAGGTAGGTACCTAATAACTCCAAGAATACCAATAAATAACGAAACCCCTGTGGCTCTTCTCAGAAAATTTAATAAATTCTTCTGTTCTTGGCATCTCTTTTTATCATAACACTCGTAAACAAATGACAATCAACACGCGAAACATAATCGCAGAGGTATCGTTCATAGTTCCCATATATCAAAGCTTTGCGTAAATAAGTTCCCATATTGATATCAAGCTATGCTTAGTTTAGGGCCAATGGCGCCGTGTGAAATTAATATATATTATCGGACATCAATTTCACACAGCGTCATCTAGCCCCAAACTAAGCATAGCTTGATATCAATATGGGAACTTATTTACGGATAGAAGAACTACTTATATACTTTAATTTTTGTAAATACCTACTTATCATACAATACAACACTCAAACACAGAAAACACATCTATATTCACCACACAAATGTTAGTCCTGGGTGGGAATCGAACCCACAACCTACAGCGCAGAAGGCAGAGTTACTACCAACTGAGCTATGAGGCTTGCCATGTCCAGTTATATATATATATATATATATTTTTTTAAGTACTTGAAGTACCTACTTCCTGAATTTTACGAAAACACGTTCCACTGTAGTGACAATGACAAGACGTGGTAAGCTTGAACGATAGTTTTACTGATTGATAGTTTTACTAACATTGTTTTACAGGGAGGTATTTCAAAGAAGTAAGGTTTCCTGTGGTTTCCTAGTTAGACCAGTACAATGCCTATATCGGTCTTTAATATATTTGTGCACAAGGTTGCAATCAACGGATCAATGAATGGTAGACGTAACATATGTTTTGTCTTGATTGAATTCAGTTGCATCGTCTTTTTAACCGACTTCAAAAAAAAGGAGGAGGTTCTCAATTCGTCGGTTTTTTTTAATGTAGTAATGTTCCCCGATTAGGTACTCGAAGACGCCTGGACCGATTTCGAAAATTATTTTTTTTGTTTGAAAGGGTTTATACTTCACAGGTGATCCCACTGTCATCAGGTCAGGCTATGATGATGGTGAATATCATGTGCACACTTAAAGTGATTTGGGTATTTTTAGGGTCGGTATACTTCCCAGGTGATCCCATCATCAGATCCTGACCTGATGACGGAATCCTGAAAAAATCGAGGGAACCCTTTAAATATTATAGGCACAGTGAAGCGATTTGGGTGTATTCTCTCTAAAGTAAAGAAAACACGGATCCCATTTAGGATCACGCATCAGTCTGTCTGAAGAAATACGTCATCCAGGTAAACGAAATTGTATCATATTCTTCAATGAAGTCGGTTTTCTTTTTAGTTTTTAAAACGTAATTATTCGACATGACGATTGTCTTTGACACGGTATGACAATAAGTTTTGCTTATTTTCTGGTATAATAAATATTCTTGATGATATTTTAATATTGATATGATACTTTATAATTTCTGGTATGTTTTGTGTGCGCGTAATTTGTGAATTAAACAAATTTTCCCAGGATATCCCACTACATATCGAAAACTAGATTTCATAAATACATTTTATGGAAAGGCAAACGGGAACATTCGTTTTGTAAAATCATCTTTATCAACCGCTTATAATGTCTAATAATGAACATGTAATGGCGTTTCTGTTAGTCTAGCCACTTGTCGATAGACTCGTCAATTTTTAAGGTGAAGAGTTCCTTAATTTATGTAGATTGTAGATTGTTAGCTCTCTTCTGATGTAGAAGATGAGTTGAAATGGAAAATGATTCTTTAATATTCCTGGAGGAAATGAGAATTTACTTTGGAAACCCGATATATTTCGTTTTGACAGATATTTAATGTAACGTAAAGTTATAGCGATCCACTTGCGACCATAACAAATAATTTAAGTATGTTCATTTATGGTTTTTTCTTGTGGCTGTGTGCGAAAAACTTCAACTGTTATGTTTATGTATCTGTAGAAATGGGAATCTGTATAAATAGGAAACTGTAGAAATAGGAAACTGTAGACATGGTAATCTGTAGACATGGTGATCTGTAGACATAGTAATCTGTAGATACGGGAATCTGTAGTGTTGACAATCTGTAGACAAGGGAATCTGAAATATATTGAATTCTGTAGTATTGGGAGAGGTCAAGGTTCATTTAATAAGAAATATAAAATTCCCTTGTTCGTATTTTACGTTTTACAGCAGAAAAAATATCATACTTTTTTTTTAATTCTTCCACCATCTCCAGGCACTTTATAATACCCATGAAGCCTTAGGAAATGTATATTTTTTCATTTAATAAACAAACAAGACACGACGTTCAAACTAAATGTTGATGAAAGTATAAAAGCTTATTTAAACCTACAGTGGCTTAAATAAACTCGACAACTTCACCAAAACTAATCCACACCTCAGTAAGATGGAAATATTCCAACCTCCTTACAAATTTAAATTAGAAAAGGGCTCCTGAAAAATAAAGCGAATTACAAACTAGTTACGCTCCGCTTACCTGTAATGGAAATTATAAATTGCGAATCACAAACAATGCCATTAATCCAGTACACTACGATGAGTACGTACTAAATCGAGAAATTAATCATATTTTTTTATGTATCATAAAACAAATAAAATCATCATAGTGCGAGTCGCACTGGAACACCAAGGGTTCGTATTAAATTTGTATATAGAACTTAAAATCATAACTATTTTTGTATTTCGTTCAATCTTTGAACCACCCATGGACCTAATAAAAGAACAGTACTGATAACTTTGTAAGATTGTAATTAAAAAAATGAACAGTATAATAATGGCCATAGTATAGCAAAGTCAATTTTCTATTGCGCCTCATAAAGAGGCTAATACGAGCCGAGAGCTAGGGTGGCTATCTAGCCATCGCGAAGGCTATGTGTCTCGTTCTTTCATCTTGCCAGCCTAAAAGAGATTCGTTGATTGAAATTTTGGGCTCAAAAATCTTGGTCAATACACTTATATTTTAATGGTATTAGGTATATAAATTTTATTTAACATCTTAATAGTTTTGCTAGAAATAGTACTAATTATTTTGGTTTTGTTTATTAGGTCCATAGATCCACCAATCACATAATGACACGTAATCTCTGATAACTTAACTATTGAAGTTCAAAACCTGATGAAGCTATATAAACTTAATGTATTACTGGATACTAATAAAAACAGTGTCAGCTAAGCATTGCTTGCGATATGGAAACTAGATTACGGATAGAATACATATACCTATACACTTTTTTTTGTAAAACTAAACTTTACGAGGGAAGCAGTCGGATAAGTAGTCGTTAATTAGTAACTCAACTGTTCCAGAACAGTATGAGACAGAAGCCCGTCCAAGACACTGGATTTCCACGATGATTGGCTATGCTCGTTTTATATTTAGAAAAAGCCTCATAGCTCAGTTGGTATATAGTAACTCTGCCATCTGGGCTATAGGCTGTGGGTTCGATTCCCACCCAGAACAAACATTTGTTTGATGAATAGAGATGTTTGTTTTGTGTTTGGGTGTTGTATCATAAAGTACGTATGTATTCACAAAAAGTATTTAAGTATTCTATCTGTAATCTAGTTCCCATATTACAAGCTATGCTTAGTTTGCTGCTAGACGGCGCTGTGTAAAATTAATGTCCTGTAATATTTATTTATCCTGTAATAACAATAACAACCAAACACAGAACTATCATCTATATTCACCAGACAAATGTTTGTCCCGGTTGCGATCAGCTTTGATCCTTGTAACGGTTTCTATTTGCAACCTTCATGTTTAGAAAAACCTTACCAATTATGAAAAATTATTCCGGTATGACTATTAGAACCGTTTCGATGCTAAAGTGAAATGATATATTGAAAGGCAATGTGACGTAAGAGGCAATTAATCTAGACCCAACGGATCGGTCCAATTGTTCGATAACCAAGGCCATGCTGCGACACCGCGACAATGATAGATGGAGCCTTGATGAATCGTCGTTGTACTCTTGAAACGATATCGATACGGTTTGAAAGCGATTCTAACGTGAACGGAACTGTGGTTAATTACTATTACTATTATTACTCGACATTTTTACATGACACAATTATGGGAACTAGATTACGAAGAATTTGTATATGACTAGACTTTTTTTTTAAATACATACTTACGATACTGTACATTAAATTACATTGTATTAGTGTTGTATTGTACGACGCATATGTTTATCGGGTGGGATTCAAACCCAAAACCTACTGCGTAGTAGGCATAGCTACCTTAGTTCCTAACTTAGCTGTGAGGTCATTTGCAGTGAAAAAAAAACTTGTTTATTTTTTCCGTGTCAGCTCTTGATCATGATCATTACGTGTGCAAGGATAAGGTCTACGATGGAATGAGTCTACCCAGATAATGCACATAACTATATATTTGAAGGTGTCATAAGTACTGGATGTATGTTACTAGAAGTACAAACGCTGGCAGCTGATTTTTTATCAGCACTTACTCCTGAAAGGAGCCTCAACAAATTGAGGATGGTAAAGTAAAAGCAATATCAACCATGAAGGTGGTAATTAGCTACCTATGTGTATGATATTATCACGGTGAAGGCGGAATATGACAGAGCACACACTTTTTTCGCTATCATCAAGAGTTGGATATAATCCCCTATTGAATACAGATTGAGTCAGAAATTCCCGGTGAAAATCTTCCAAAATCTTTTCGCGCACCCCAGTGCCTAAATGGGAATCTATTCTAAAATAGCGTGCTTTTAGTCGGTCTGCCATGTATTGATTTTATATTTATTTATCTGCTATCCGAATAGGGCCGAAGAATGTCCAATAAAGCAGTGATCGAAGATGAACTTGGTGTTTCAGCACTTATCTCGGAAACTGTGTCAAGATTCGGGAGATTGATGCGATACAAGATAATGTAAACAAGATTCAACTAAGAATGTAATGGTTTTAGCTAGTACATAAAAGTATTTTATCATTGCTTCTGTACGTTTTATTTTGTCAATAGTCTTTTGATTCAACAAAATGTTTAGCATTCCTGTTCATTTGATATTAATCTAGTCGATAACCATGCCGCTTCATTCTTATGCCAGGCCATGACACCATGACAGACCGCGCAAATACATTTATCATTATCCGTCTAGTTGTAGAATTAACCGGCTAACCGGCTAACCTTAAAAACAAGACAAAGAATATCAAAACAAGAACGCTTGGTGAAATCATCTCTATACCTACCTATTCTTGCTGATCAACCTGTACAATTAATGCAGGTCCTTTTGATTTAACCAGAGTCCGTTGAACTAAGTTCACATAACTTAGAACTTCCCAACTTACTAGTTGTTTAACTTTGTCCTCTGCAATTTGCTTTATTCTAGCTCTTCCAAGTACCACCAGCGATCCGTCAGGAGTTGGTGTAACTTCTTGTGGAGAACTTGGGTATTGAGTTGACCTCCCTTCGAAATTGGTCTCGTTAATTATCTGGCATCGTTCAGGTGCTCGGTTTTCATTTGAAAAGTTTATAGTATTTTATTCACAGATATCTATTATACTGGTCTGTCTGGATCAGTTCAGTTACCTATTTGACATTGCACACAAATTACGTATTTTCATTCTATATTATCATTCTATATTTTCATTTCATGTTCTGTGATTTTAATAATAAACAAAATAAATAAATACTACACACTTGGACATTCATCTCACACATCTAGTCCCAAACTCAGCATAGCTTGTAATATGGGAACAAGATTACGGATAGAATACTTAAATACTTTTTTTTTGTAAATATATACTTATCATACAATCAACACCTAAACACAGAACAAACATCTAGGTATATTCATTACACAAATGTTTCTTCTGGGTGGGAATCGAAACCACAACCTACAGCGCAGAAGGCAGACTTACTACCAACTGAGTTATGAGGCTTGTAATAAAATATTTACATCACATCAACAGCCCATTAGTGTCTACTCTGGACAGAGACTCATCCAAAGCTGGAGGTTGTTTCTTTAATCACCACACCTGGCAGACGGATAAGTGATTACAGTAAAGGTGTAGATACACAGAAAGAAGCTCCTGCCCTTCTACTGAGATCCCTTAGTTGGCTTTTACGACATCCATGGGCTGGAGGGGTCGATTCTTAAGCCACGACCGCCACGGCAAATAGTATATTCACCATCTCATTCATAATCTATAAATAATGAATTACTTACATGACATTAATTTCACACGGCGCCATCTAGCCCGAAACCATGCTTTTAATATAGGAACTAGATATCGGATACCTCAACATCTTCCTGCATGCTATCCCATACCAGGGGTCGGCACACCATGTCTTCTTCCTCCACATCAAGGCCATGATGTAGTTTTGGTTGAAATGTTTAGACTGGCCGCCTACCTGACTTCAACCTTCCTTGGGAATACTCGGTTGTGTGGGGTGAGGGGAAAAAGATATAGATGAGGAGGGATGAGGATATTAATGTCACGTGATAATTTTGAGGTGACAGCACTAGGTTGCGTACCCGTAACGATTCTGGCCAGATGTTTAGATATCGGGAAAACCAACCTCTGGAAGTATATAATACAATGTACTATTATTTGTTAATACATATTTATTTAATAAAAATAATTCATTTATTCAATAAAAAGTACAATTAAACTAACTATGTACAAAGGAATCAGTCAGATTACCTAAGGACCGTTACAAACGGCCTATAGGTAACTCAACTGTTCCAGACCAGTACCAGACGGAAGCATGCCCAAGACACTGGCTGCATTGCCACCCTGAATAGCTATGCTAATTTGCTGGCCTAAATAAGAGCCAGCCCTTGGGCCACGTGTCGTTAATACATACTTATCATACAACACAACAAACATTTTATATTCATCACTCAAATGTATGTACAGGGTGGAAATCGAACCCACCACTTACAGCGCAGACGGCAGAATTACTACCTATTAAGCTGTGAGGCTTGTTAGTTAGTAGTTTATTGTTGATTTATGCAAGTAGGCACTTGATATGGTATGAGCATTAATGCCTTCTTTTTTATAAGATCTTATTATGGACAAAACTTATTCACATTATCGTTTTATGAATCTACTAGTGAACGCCTGGGACTTAATTCCAATTATCCCGTGGGAATTTAACAAAATCCTCTCTTACTAAACAGGAAGTTACAGTAGCAGTAAGTAGTTGTAACTACCCCGACACTACCATTAGAAGCTACACTGAGAATGTCAAGACTCTTTAATTTCTGTATTGTATTTATTGGTATATTTTCAAATATTCGTAAAACCTTATGGGATCGATTTCGCAAATTTCGGAAATTCCGGAAACGCTATTTTTAACTACGAAATAAAAAAAAAATACATTAGTATGTGACTTCGAAAGACAATTTTTAGAAATGGTTCAAGAATAGCGTTGAAACCTAAGTCTAATCTAAAAATTAATATCTTAAAACTTTCCGTGTGTTTGAAACGCTATACACTGGTTTGCTGTGCTTTAATTGTCAGTTAGTCAATTAGTCTGCTACGCAACAATTATGTTATATATTTTTTTCTGTGTTAAAACATTGTAGTACCTAATCCTCTTTTTTTATAAAAGATCACACGAAAAATAGCCTCGAATACATGTTGCGTGAAATTATCTTTTGTAGAATTTTAATTTAAATTAAAAATGCAGAATGTATGTACCGTAAACTTTGTGAGTAAAACGTGATTCAAAATTTAAAACGAATTATACTGGTAATAATTATATTATATTACAAAACATAACGTGCCTGCAAATAAAATAGGTACCTATATACTACATAAAAATATACTAACGATATTTTAACCAAAATTATAGGATTTAATTATCGGTAACCAACATGAGCAATATGGATAATTCCTTGCATTTTTGTTTCGGTAGGATTTAATACATTATTATTTAATGCACAAGTCAAACAGAAGAGAAGTCAGAGTCAAGAGTAAACAGGCTTCTTTTAGGCAAGCGTGCTCTATCGTAGGCTGTACCATTACCAAGTAGTACCATTGCGAGAATATACGCACAGGAAAAACCGTACGCTTTAATAATAAACTATCTGACCCCACGCAAGTGTACTAGCGCCAAAGTTCTGAGTTCATCGCTAACATTTCAGCCCATATAAGCCTACTGTTGAACAAACATTTTGCGGGTAGGTTCGCTTTATGGTAGACCTCTTACGTGCTCAGACTAGCTTCGAGATCCAGGGCTGACCGTATATAAAAAAACAGGCCTGGCCAGTGATCATGAACCGCCTCTATACATCAACTCTACGTGACCGCCGTTAATTCATCCATTCATTCAAGATATAATGAATACGCCCTTACCTACGAACGTAATAGGATTAATGAAAAAAATATATTAAAGTTAACATTTTTGTATTTCAAGTGATCGCACTTGGTCGCAACATTTTAGGTACAAATGCTATAATGACACAAAAATTCACAACTCGCTATAGGACTCGAAACCGTATCTTTTCCTAAAGCCGGAAACGCTCTAACCGAAACAAAAAAACTACTAAAAAGCCGGAAACTACTAAAGATTCCGGCTTTAGGAAAAGATGCTGGTTCTAGTCCCGTCGCGAGTTGTGAATTTTTGTGTCATTATAACATTTGTGAATATGAAAGTTGTTACAATTGATAACGCAAAACCAACAAAATCCGTTGAACTATACAAAACTTATAATATCCAACATGATTTAATTCTGCACCGTACCCAGCTATCAAAATCAATAGAGCGTTCTCTCGACCCGGGAATCGACGCATCACACTGCATATAATACTACACATATCTACACAGGCATTACAGCGTACCTAGGTATAGTGTGCGGTATTGGACAAACCAGTTTATTTTGTCAAGTGACAATGTTTATACCAACATTACATGATGGGTTCAATGTAGGACTATAAAACCTAAGATTCCAATTGCTGTTACAGTATAAATTGTACCAAAGCCGCCAAAAGTTTAATTTTTCTCTTGGTAATTTATTAATGTAAGAAATTATTCCAAATCCTGGAAGAGTTTATTTATAAACTTCTAGATACGGAAATAAACAAATTAAATTAATGTTGATAAAGATCTCCTTTAGCAGTATCAAAAATTATTTACCTTCCTATTTTGTTGTATAACCGCCTCTGTGGTTTAGTGGTCCGATATCAGATCCGGATGTTCCAGGTCCAAACCACAGAGGGTCAAATTGGTGCTTGATTTGGGTGTTGGTAGGATTTTTATGTCCGCCTGGCTAACTACCACCATCATACTTAAGTCCGCACCATAACAACAAACATAAATTATTATGCTCCGATATTTAGGGGTAAAATAAACCATAAAATGTAGCTTATAGCACTCCTCTACACATAAACGATTTAGTTCCACTTTCATCATGCAAAAGGCTAAGAAGTAAAATACATTGCCTTGGTCAATTTTGAAATTGTAAAAAAAAAATATATAGCATAGACCTCTAGGCAAAAGTGAATTGGTGTTTAGATCGGCGTGCTACATCGCTTTCCATCAGAGATTGTGATCAACTTCATTAAAAATAACATTAACTGTGTTAACACGACCAAGCGCTTACCCGTCTTACAAAAAAAAAACATAATATGCTTTAAAGAGGTTCAAAGTTTTATCTTAGCAGATAAAAAAATATCGTTTGTCAAGCGTTTGATCCCTAGTACAGTTAAAGGCAGTAACGATGTAGCACACTTGCCTAGAAAACACCTATAGAACAAAAATATGTCTGGACAGAAACGACAGAACCACAACCATTCAGCTGTAGATCTGTCGCTTGATAATTACTTAAGGTATGTAAACTAACAGGCTAAACAGAAGGTAGGAAACTAGCTCAACTGTGTCCCATCAAAAGCAAAGTTCTAGGAAACTTTGGATCAACATCTTAAGTCCTAAGCAAACAAACTAGATTTGGAAATCATTGGTCCGTGCACTACGTATAAGCTCCGTATTTTCCAAAAAGCTAGTCACAATTCTAAACCCTAATAGGAAGGTAATACAGTTCAGGATACCACTTGTGTTTGAGGATATAAGGTTGTAATTTAGAAGTTAGGAGATGTTGTAAGAATATTAATTAAACAACTACTCACACTCACATTTTTTGCTTCAGTTGAAGGATATATTATTTGATTTGTAGACATGTTTTGTTCGGGGTTTTACTTTCCTAGTATTTGTAAGTTTTACCTATAGAATAATATACTGAGGCCAGCAGTTTATAGACTTTTAGTTTATGTAGATTTTTATTACATGAACTATCTGGGTAGCTACAATAGCAATACGCGTTATTTGCGGCCACTTTCATGAAAGGCTCCAATATCGAATCATCAAAAATTCCGGCCATTTTTTGGCAGCTCAATTTCAACCACTTTTTTTATAACGTCACCTAGTCTACACTGGCTTAACCCGCGCAGTTTGCAAATTTGCGAAACATTTCCAACATAAAAAAAACGAAATCTCTACCAAACTGCACAGTATCACCACTTGGGTTAATCTTAAGATATAATCAAAACCGGTCTAGCCGTTTTGGAGTCTAGAAGGAATATACACTCATAGCTTTTAGTGGTAGCACCAACAACTTCTTCTAGACACATTGGGTGCCATTATAAATATAAATATAAAATATCTTGGGCACGCTTCCGTCTGGTACTGGTCTGGAACAGTTGAGTTACATATAGGCCGTTTGTAACGGTCCTTAGGTAATCTGGCTGATTCCTTTGTACATAGTTAGTCTAATTGTATATTTTATTGAATAAAGATGTATTAGTATCTATATAATTGATCGAGTGAGCGAAGCGAACAAAATCTCTCAGTTAAGTTAGGAAATCCGGCACTGTATGTATGTATGCATTTTTGTATTTTGTATTAATGTTTTGTATTTTAGATAAGTGGGGAAGTTTTTGAGATATTGGGGTGAAATGAAATACAATTTTTCGCCCATAACTTTTGAATTGCTGATCTATTCAAAATTTGGATAATGCAGAGATTATATTAATACTCATTAATAAGTATGAGGATTTTTTGACACTAGGGTACTTTTTTGAGAAATAGGGGTGTTAAGTGAGAAAATAATTTCTTTAGCATGTGGGTCTTTTTTTGGCTTTTTTGGCATTTGAACGGTATCTATTCATGTGCAGTGAATACGATATAGATTTAAATATTTAATAGGGGTGGTTTTTGTAAGAAATGGGCGCGTTATGAAGGTAAATTGCTTAATAATGTCTTGTATGATATACTGTCAAAGGAGGTTGACTGCACACTTGTTTTTTATTTGCTGAAACCACCCCTGTACTAACAATAAGGGTTGCAAAAGGGGTGAATAAGATTGAAGTGTTGAATATGTGTGAAATAGTAAAATAGTCTTACTTCTAAGCTGATGAGCCTTTTGTCGACGTGTTGCCGATCCAAGCGCTGCACTGCAAGTGACGTGAAGTCACAAACGATTTCAGCGGATTTGTTACTAAATATCTTGCTGTTTTCAGATTATTTATTTTGAACAATGGATTTCCGCAAAATAACGCCTGAATCAATTAGCTAAACCAAGGGTGTCATATAAGGGACACCCACAAGGGGTTTGACAGCGCATATCTCACATCAACAGCAAATTATTGTCCACTACAATGTGGAAAAACTTTCTCTAAAACTGTAAAATTTGGCCATAAACACCACGCTTGGTAGATAGAATGGTGCGCACAGTTAAAGTTTTGTTTATATACTAGAAAAAAAGCTGTTTCATTTTTGTTGAAGCCCCTTGGTTGACTTTTCGACATCCGTAGGTTCTAGCCCAAAAAAGTCGTAAAGTCAATTAGATTATTAAGGGTAGATTTTTAAGACACGACTTCTAAGGCAACGGTTTTGAGAGCACTATTCAAAACGACATTAACATATGTTTCATTTAAGTAAGGGGTGACTTATTCACTTACTGTTTTCTACCCACCTACTATGACTTACAGTCGGTGATTTGGTGCTTTGCTCTCATTGCATACAATAACAGTTAGAAACAAGAGAGTGCCTTGGATACTCGGATGAATAAAGAGAGATTGAGAAAATGAGTGCTAAAGTAAGGTAAGTAAGGTGTAATGAAAGCACACGTTTGAATCGTTTGATAATTACGTTATATATGATAGAGACTACTCTAAGAAGCCCCTAGTGAAAGGGCTCGTCCGGAGAATTACTACCACCATACTTATTTCAGCCGCCAAGCAGCATTGCTGTGTTTCGGTTTGAAGGGTATGGTTGCCGGTGAAATTACGGGTACGTGAGGCTTAACACCTTTATGCCTCAAGTTGACGGGCGCAATGCAGTGCCTTGTAGGCTATGTTCTTTGTGGATGTGACCTATGCAGTAAGGTTTTGTCATAGGCAAGAGTACACTTAACACCAGGTGCGCTACTTGCTTGTCCCGTCTCCTAGTAGTTAAAAAAAAAAAAAAAGATAATCTCCGTGGTTATATACCTAACTTAAATCAGACATCACGAGAACTCAGTCCGGGGCGAACTACTAGTATAAATGAAATAAGGTTCTCGTGCATTTTTGGGTTGCAAGCGAGAACGTTAGGCCTTACGGGCTAAGCGTTATCGCTTGTCTCGTGTTCTGTTTAAAGCTTACGCTTTCTAAGTACCGATGAACAATATTTAGCTTATTACGAAAATCTTCTACCGAAGTCCGGCGCCAAACAGTTCGCTCTGTTCCGTAGACAGCTTCTGGGAAAGCTAGCTTCATCGTAGACCATATCTTCACCCAGGTAGCCTTGATGTCAAGGGCCCATTTCAAAAATAAAAAAATACAAAAATAGTCAGTCAAAACAACACGACTAAAGCAAAAAGTGGAGGAGGAAGAGTGGACACAACCACACCCGAAAATATTTATAGCCAACCTCCAGAAAAGCAAGGGTATTTTCGTATCATTTTCATAAATTGTCACAATTTGAAGAAATTATAAAAGAGAGACTTTACCTATGTCATTTCAATATCAATTCCAATAAAAAACGATAAAGAACTGTCAGTCAAAACATTAAAACGGCACCGGTACGCAGTGGGCGCAACCACACCTCGAAACATTTTTATTTTACCTCCAAAAAAGCAGGGGTATTTTCGTATCTTTTTCAAAAATTGTCACAATCATTACCAACTTTTCTTCAAGCTATAGCAAATTGTTATAATTTGAAGAAACGAGAAAAGAGGGACTTTACCTATGTCATGTCGCTCATCCATATTCATGAGTTAATTAAAACAAATGACTGAAAGGTATTAATTTCAAAAGTAATTCCAAGTGAGAAATAGCGTTCTCCTGAGACAATGAGCTCTGATTCTCACCTGTGCGAGATTCTACATAGTCTGGATTTGATGTTTGCGATGGTTGTGTTGCAAATACAAACGGCTATCGGATACTTATACGGTCATCTTATTATAGAGGTTTTGGTCAGCTCCAAAATGTAAGCGGAAAATAAGAAAAATCTCTTGATTATAAATGATTTGCAATATCAGGTCATCATTTACGATCCCGGTCAAATCGCTACCGGGTCCATCAGAGCAAAGAAATATGAGATTCCTTTATGAAATTTAATTTCTAGACCGTAATTTTATGAAAAAAGTTCTGCGGTTTTGGAATTTTCTCAGGTGTAGTATGTATCCTATTCAAAACACTAGATTTTCTGAAGTTCCGATTTCATCCTCCAAATTGGAGTCACATATTGGCGCACCCAAACTTTTTCTTGCTGACCAAATATTTTTTGTTGCTGATAAAATCTAAAAAAATGCTTTTATTTTTTTCTTGTACGAAGGGGAAGCGCGCTTGGCCTTCATATCACCAGGTTACAGGTTAAGATGAGGCCGAAGGTAGAGGCGCACTTCACCCGGAATCCTCAACAGTCTGAGGAACTGGCTATCTTACCTCTAAATGCCGGAACACGATAATTTAGAAATTTTGTTATGGCGACAGACAAGGTAAGATGATGGTAGCGCCAGGCGGACTTAGACAAAGTCCTACCACCAACTACAACTAGCCAATGCGAACAACATGGACAAAAGGCCTATATTTTTAAAGTAATGCACCATGCTATATCATATCATCCCATTTATTGACATTATGGGTCAACTCTGTTCTTGAAATTGAATTTAGGATGAGTTTTACTAAATCACAATATTAAACTTCGGTATTTCAATAATAATCTGTTACATGAATCAATTTAGGATTAGATGTAAAGTAGAAATATTTTTTTACAAATAATGGTGAATAAAAAAGATTAAAATTAATTTAAAATGTATATAATAAATTCAAGTAGGTAAGTACGTAGTCTCATAGATGATGTACTTATTTAAGAAGGATGCACGTTAGTTATCGACGAATTATAATGGTTTATGATAAAATTTCAAAGAATTTACATAGTAAACCATGCACAAATTATAATATTTAGGCTTTGCTAGCTCTTAAGGTTACCCTGAGTTTGCAAATGCTGGTTCTCTTCCTAGTGCTACAATTTATAAGGTATGGTAAGTTCTGATCTCATTTTTAGTTGTAGTTATCTAAGTTCTGTAGGTGTGGTGAAGTATGTACAATAGAGCGAGACTACTCACAAGGTCCTTTAACTTATTTCATCAAGTAATTTGTCCTAAGTCATATTATATATCGCTCATTTGAGAATTGCCCCATAATTGTTGTTTGCGAGTTATTTTTGCTCTCCTCGGGGTGACTTATCGGCTGATCACCTTGTTATGAGATGAAGTTTGCTTAATTATGCTAAATTCATCAACAGTACAGATAGGTAATAGTTAGAGAGTACTTCGACAACAACTCTGTCAAAGTCACAATGGTGTAGGTATATAAAGTTTACCTGTTCAACAGTAAGGTTTACTTTAATATAAATTATGGGTTAGCTATCATTTATATTACAGTAAACTTTGACCTAGACTTTACACTTGACCTTTAGGCTTGTCTAGCTCGAGGTCAGAGCAAGGATGAGATCTTCAATGGAGCGAGCTTTCCCAGAAAGTACTGGCTCTCCTGCGCTCTGAAGAAACAGGGCAAACCGTTTGCCACAGGAGGGTGGTGGCTAGCCAGGACCTGGTCCTACCACTAGTGTTGTGGTCATTCAGCTATAACTGCTAAGAAAAGCCAGTTATTCCATTACCCGGAGTAGACAACTAGGAGGTAGATCCCAGCCCCAACCACTATCAAGAATAGTGTTGATTGGTAACTTGCTAAGTAATTTTAATTTATGGTGTCAAATATTCAAGGGAATAGTTCCATAGTTTGTCAATTTATGACAGTTTGTGTGAACTTCAACCGTCGTCGATTAGCTTCAAGAATTGACTTGGAAATGTAGAATACGCTTTCCCGAAATGACTGAAATTCACTAAGGCGGATTGCTGTACAGCGATTATTGAAAACAAGATAAAAAAATAAAAATGAAGGGCGAGGAGGGAAGGATTTTGAATCACGATTTTTTAAACATGGAACGTAAAAGAAATTATTCCTTATTCTGCTCTCAAATCCCAGAAGGGCCCAAACTTGGTAATATAGGTACACTCCCAAATAATTTTCATGCCCCTTAAAGTACATGATACAAAATCTAATTTGCAAAGCATTTTCCTACACAGACCTTTGTTACGAAGTTCGGCTAAAATCTCGGAGTCAGGTAGATTTCATTTAACAAAAGCTCAGCTCCATGAGATCGGTTATCTCAAATATTTTTCAGCCAGTCTGTGAATGTTCTTGTATCTCTGATAATATGTGCCTAATTTCCTTTATTCTAGAGTAGAAGCTATTCTAAGCGCTCCAAGGTTATCTGCACCAATCAAAAAAAGGAAGTATTAGCGGAAAAGTACAACCATGTCTCGTCAATCATCCTTCATCCGTGTCGTTTTTATTTATATGATACACGTAAAATTTCCCCGTATTTTAATTGAATTTATGCGTTTTATTATCTGTTTCTGAACTTCATAAGCATAAGGTACGTTCGAAGTAGCATACGAATATTATTCCTTATTTTATTACATGATACAAAATCTAATTTGCAAAGCATTTTCTTTGACTTGACAGGCTTGCAACCTGTCACTTATTGAATACTAGCTATTTGCAAACCGTGGAGATGAGCTGAACGAAAGTTTGGACGTGTCTCTGATGGTCGTCAGAGGCACGTCCAAAATTTCTTTGATCTTATGATAAGATCCACGCTCTGAGTCGTGATCAGAGTTGAATCCTCGAAGGGGAAAAAGTCGTGAGTCTGTTACTTTACTTTTAATACTAAACATGTAAGATATAGAATATTTATGTCTTACCCACACAACTTTTTATTTTTTATTCTATTGGTTTTTAGTTAGGTAGGTTATTTATTAAGTAATTCTAAATTTGGTGCCCTGAGTTCAGGAAAAAAGATATGTTTCCCGGCTCTTAGTTTTCCTTCCCTTACATTATTATGTACTTATGTACTTTTATATTATATTTTACTATCTATCTATAACCTCTGATAATAATAAGAGAAAGAGACAGGTGTGTAAGTGGGTACTATATTTTATTGATACGTATATATATAACTAGGTTTTACTTCAAATAAAACCTAATAATATTAGTTGGTATGTATTATCAACTTGTTTTTGTATATTTTTTCCGTAGGCTGCTGTGGTATAGGTAAGTTTATTTGTGTGTTACAATTGTCAATGTCTAGAGATTTATTTAGTGTTTACGTCTACCTACTTGATACGTAGGTAACATAGGCATCTGTTATGTACTAAAATTATCCTGCTTTCAAAAAAAATAAAACCACACAAAGCGACAAAGCGCTAACCTGGCTTATAGGCTTAGCAATAGCTGTACAAGGGACCTGGCTGTTCCTTGCGTAGTCACGGTGTTGGCCTAGTCAAGGGCTATAATTCTTATTTGAGTATTAAGTGACCGAGCTGACGTCCTGCTGTGACTCCACAATCACTGTAGCTCAATACACTCGTATTGAGCTACAGCGTATTCTCTATCTCTATCTCTAATGTTTTTAAAGAACTCTTTCCCAGCCATTCCTTGAAATACCGCAGGACTTTTGGTAGTTAGACACTCGAGCACCAGATTTTGTGACAGCGATGACGATGCTTGCTCCAAGCTTCGACCGAGTAGTCAGGGCTTAGTCAACCACGTGGATGCGAGAGGCGTGGAGAGTAAAAAAAGCCATGCCACATTATCACCCTTTCGTGTTCTTTTTGCCATGCTTTTCTCATACCATTGTCGTGTGTAGGGACTGAAAATGACTGACGTACGTATGGTATGCCTTCTCTATGCCTGCCATTTTACTCAAATGTACCTCGAGCCCGCTGTTTACACGCTCCTTATCAGTTACTCAATGCGTCGGCCATTGTACGTTATCGGATTTACGTAATGTTAGCTGTTTTACCAATTTGTTGCCAAACCGTTTATACAAACAAGCACGTTTTGTGACGATCATACATTTGAGAGGAAAATTGTATTTTTATCGGAATATTTTTTTGAAAAGTTGCTCTATTTATAGATTTTTCAAATGGAGCATGCAACATTTAAACAATATTTGAATTATTTCGAATTAATTTGAGTACATCATCATAATACATACCTACAACAGATTAGCCTTGAAGTCAACTTTAATATACCTCGTTGAAGTCAACTCCCCAGGGGGAGTACTATATTGTGCTTGGTTTGGTTGGTGGTAGGACTTTGTTTAAGTCCGCCTGGCTAGCTACCACCATCTTACCTAATTATGTCGCCATAACAACAATTATAAGTATGTTGTGTTCCAGCATTTAGAGGTAAGATAGCCAGTTCCTCAGTTTGTTGAGGATTCCGGGTGAAGTGCGCCTCCACCTTCGGCCATATCTTAACTTGTAACCAGGTGAGATGAAGGCCAAACGCTTTCCCGTCGTACAATATTTAAAAAAAAAACTACAAATATAGTTTAAAATGTTGCATGCTCACAAATGTACATGCTATGTGATATTTGTAAGCTCTTGTACTTGAGTACAAATGTCATATAAGCAATCGGCATCATCATTTACAACCTGTTAATGCCCACTGTTGGACAAAGCCTCCTTCAAAGCTGACGGGTTTCGACATAATCACCACGATTGGCAAGCGGATGTGTGATTGCAGTTTAAGTGCTAGCTAATACATAGTACTGACATTCTTCTGGTGAGATCCTATAGCCGAATTTAACGACACCTGCGATCCTTTTGGTCTATTTATAATGTGCAAGATGTAACGTGACTTATAGAATAATTTTATCAATAAAATAAGATAATAGTACTCCTAGTATTACAATACATTTTTCGCCTCCTCATTTCTCAGATGATCAGAATTACTAAAAGTAGTTAATCATCCTTATCGAAGGACCTATAGTTTGGTCAGAAACATGGAATCTCAATTATCACCATAATTTAAAGTATTTTAACAAGCCTCATAGCTCAGTTGGTAGTAACTCTGCCTTCTGCGCTGTAGGTATTATATTAAGTATTATATCCGTAATCTAGTTCCCATATTACAAGCTATGCTTAGTTTGGGGCTAGATGGCGCTGTGTGAAATTAATGTCCTGTAATACTTATTTATTTATTTACTTATTTATTGTTTTTCAGATCGTTTATCGACGGTATACATATTTTAGCGATTGACTGCCGACTGACACATCAACGCACACTTGGCGTACTTGTCGTTGCATAGTCCTAATATACAAAAGTACCATCTAACGTAACGGTAAATATACTGAGCCATTTAATTCACCCATAAAATAAATAAATCTGGTTTCCGCATTTAGTACTAGCGGCAAACACTGTATAAGCAAGTTTAGAGCAAGGATGCACTATTGCTATTCCTGGATAGTAGCGTTATATGGTAGCGAGGCTTGGACACTAAAAACTGATACCCAGAAACGTCTTGATGCCTTTGAGATGTGGTTATCGTAAGTACGTATCAGCTGGACGCAGAAGTTTCCAGCGCAAGGGTTCTCTCTGTTGAGAAAAACCTTAAAGTGCAGACCATCAAGCGAAGAAAAGTTGCACCTTGGCCACGTGCAAAGACATCAGCTTCAACTTATCATGATGAGCAAATAAACCTATTATTTGTTCAAATGTAGCGCTGCGTATAGTGTTGATCGATATGTAGGTAAATGGGTAATTTCCAATGGCTCTGTATTACCGTGAATCATTGAAAAAAGGTTTAGTAGAATAATCAATGGAACATAAAGGATCGTTAAATAATTCAAGTTGCCTAATACCAGCAAGCAAGGTCGACCGAATTACCCTTGTAACTCTAGGGCTGTCGGGGGAGTACGAATAAATTCGGCAAACGCGACTGACTCGTCTGTCTTGCGTTTCGTTCTTTGCCGTTTAACATAATTTAAGCGTAGCGACACACCCACCTGTGGAAATAATGGTACGTCGCAGAACGTTTGACTAAAAAACGCTCATAGTGTTTTTTTTAAGTAACAAGTACACATCATGGTCCTGTTTTGATGATTTCACGCAAATATGCGCTTATCCAATCGTGACTTAACGCGGGCGCGTTAAGTCACGATTGGTCATAGTGAATCGCCCAGGCGAGATAGCGACGCGGTAGTGTTGCGCCGATCGCGAATCGCGATACTACTGAAAAAAAAACATGACAGAATGTTATTATGTTTTTTTTTGTACGACGAGGAAGCGCTTGGCCTTTATCTCACCTGGTAACAAGTTGAGATAAGGCCGAAGATGGAGGCGCACTTCATCCGGAATCCTCAACAAACTGAGGAACTGGCTATCATACCTCTGAATGCCGGAACACAATAATTATTTTTTTTAGGAATTGTTATTTTAGAATGTTTTTTACTGAAAAGACCGGACATGAAACAGTCGCATACAACACTACCCGTAATTAATAATTCCGTCAGATACTCGGGATTTGGGCTTAGTATTCCAACGAAACCATTCTCTCTGCAACATGAAAGCGAAGTAATTGAAGATATAAACGGAAAAGAGACATCAAGTATTCAAGTTGTTTTCTTAGATTAAGTACTTAGTTTTGTTTTCTCTAGGTAATTGTAATCTGCGACCCAATTAATTTGATGAAGCCGCTTTTATTCTGATGAAGAATGTTTGGAGATTTATGGAGAAGTAAACATTATTGGTATTGTCTACTAAAGAAGATTTTGGTGGTTATTTGTTTGATCTTATTTTGTTGAAAGATTTGGAATTTCAATGTCTATTTAAATACAAAAAAACAGCTGTCATAAAATAGATATAACTTAGAGATTTAAATTAATATACGAAAAATATGCAGACTTTTGAAAATAACCGAGTAAAAATAAGTTTTCAATGCATCCCGGTTTGGCACTGTCAAGATAAGCATTTAAAATTCCAAAATTCAAGTACTCGTTGGAAGGGTTAGTAGCGACACTAACCCATTATTTACCTTGAACACATCATATAAACTATGGGCTATCATATAAACGGCTATAATTAAAGCTGTTTTGGTCAGCTCTGAAATCTATTTTGTCAGCAGAAAAGGTAAATTAAAAATGCAAGGTATTTCTGGTCGCAAACAAAAATCCTCAATGTCAAAATAAACTCGATATCAGAATTATCTCGCTGACCGTATATTATAAAGAACATAATAATTACTAAGAATAGTAATTATTATGGCACGCTTCTAACTGGTCTGGAACAGTTGAGTTATACCTATTATTATACCTATAGGCCTTTTGTAACGGTCCTTAGGTAATCTGACTGATTCCTTTTACATTTTTAGTTTAATTGTACATTTTATTTAGCAAACATTTTATAATTGTTAAACTACTTGTAAAAAATGAGTACCTACTACAGCTCAAATTCTTGGTTTTGCAAATCGAAACCAAAAAACTTTGTCGTCATGCGCTATATACACATTTCAACTACATAATTATATTCGTATATACGCGTTTACTTCTTTTTTTTTATTGTACGACAGGGAAGCGCTTGGCCTTCATCTCACCTGGCAACAAGTTGAGATAAGGCCGAAGGTGGAGGCGCACTTCACCCGGAATCCTCAACAAACTGAGGAATTGGCTATCTTACCTCTAAATGCCGGAACACAACAAATTTTTAAGAATTATTTTTATGGCGACAGAATTAGGTAAGATGGTGGTTGCTAGCCAGACGGACTTAAACCAAATCCTACCACAAACCAAACCAAGCACAAAATTGCTCCCTCTGGGGATCGAACCCGGAGTTACTGTAAGGAGTTAATGTCTCCCGGACTTTCCTGGCTTTTTTATGCAATTTTATTTTTGAATTGGTATTTTATGTTGATAATTAAAAAACGCGCTGAAATGGAAGATACCAAAGCCCTCGCAATGGGAAATGATTTTCTTATAACGTTATTACCCGCGTGGTTGGCTCGCTCTCAGCTGATAAACAGGTTTTTCAATGCGGAAATTATCAGGGAAATGCAGTTACCTGGCCTTTGTCTGTGATTTGTCATGCTCCAGGCGTTGCAGGATTGATTAACTTGAAAATCTTAGGGTCTGTTAGTAGAGTTTAAGGTATAACTAAGTAAAGCTTGTAATATGGGAACTAGACAACGGAAATAGTACTTAAAATTTACTTAACAGATATTACTGGTTAGGCTTGCCTGAGCAGGAATTAGGTCTATGACGGAGAGAGTTCTAACACGCACCGACGGAATACAGTGAACTGATTTGTGCAAGACTACCGCTGTGATGTCAGCTGATCCATTCCATTCTACTGCAGGTGGTCCCGGGTTCGATCCCCAGGGGGAGTATAATATTGTGCTTGGTTTGGTTGTGGTAGGACTTTGTTTAAGTCCGCCTGGCTAGCTACCGTGATCTTACCTAATTCTGTCGCTAAAACAATACTTCTTAAATTGTTGTGTTCCGGTATTAAGAGGTAGGATAGCCAGTTCCTCAGTTTGTTGAGGATTCCGGGTGGAGTGCGCGTCCACCTTCGGCCTTATCATAACTTGAAAAATCAGGTGAGGTCAAGCATCTCCACGTCGTACAATAAGAAAAGAAAGATCATTCAGCAGTAACCGCTAACAAAATTCAGCAATTCCATTGCTCGAAGTAGACCGCTGGGAGTTAGATCCAATTTCCCAAAAAAATCAATAGCATTAATACGCATTATTTACGGGTAATTTACCACGGTTTGAGGGTGAATGAGTTCCCCGATATTTATTAAGATTAGAATCTTTGTTAAAGAAATAAATGTATTTCATTAAGTACTAATTATGTATTCACGGATACACAAGTAGACAAGTAGGTTATTGGTAACCTTTTTTTATTATTAGTTTATATATAAATATGGGGTCTCATTGGCAGCCTTTGTGTAAGGAACCCTAAAAGATACAGCTTTTTATAGGTTGAATAGATAGACAGACAACGAAGAGGTAGTAATAGGGTCCCGTTGGCTTATTTGGGTGCGGAATCCTGCGTAGCGCCCAGCCACTAACCCACATACGCTCTGGGAAGTGTATATTCATTATTGGTCTTAAATTAATTTTTGGAAGGGTTTACTTCTAGTGGAAGTAAACACCTTCGATGCTCATTCGCTGGGCAAAGAAATTAATTTGCTGTTATGGCTGAATGCTCCCAACTCTGGTGGTAGAACCTGTAAAGGCCCGACTCCTGCGCCAAGCAGTTTGCCTTTAATAGGCATGTATCCTCTCCATCGTAGTATTCATTCTCGCCTAGAATAATGCCTTGGCGAACTTTGAGATTGCACATTCAAATAAAAAAAAAAGTACGATCTCTATGAAATCCCTTAGTCGCCTCTGTAATACCCATATGAACGATTCATGGCAGGGTAAAACTAGTTAGTGAATGATAAACTAGGAAAAGAATACCCTACCTACTCAGAATTTCAGTTTGAATCAGAATCCATTAGCAAATCCTACATTTGAAATGTATTTGCGATCCAATTTATATTCTCGCACAACCGTAAGGGCCAATTCCGATCGTGAAATAACTCTCTCGAAATGCCAATACCTATTCCTGTCTCCTGTTTCATGAAAATATACTGTAATATAGTTTTCTATAAATAAGCAAATACAGACGAACACCAAATATGTGAACTGAGGGTTATGTATCTCATAATTATATCGAAAATCGACCGAAAAAAGAAATGAGAAAAATTGCTTTCGCCACTTTCATACAAAACTTCTGCTATGCCAAATCTTACACTGATGTATGAAATGAAAAGAATACAAATAGGTTTTCCACCTGTAATCTTGTTCCCATCATGACAAGCTTTGCGAAGTTTAATAGTAAGTTTATTAATTAGTAAGTTTGCGTCTTGTAATATTTATTTTATACCTACCTATTATTGATATTTTCCCTATTAGCCTAGCTCTAGCCCTATAGCCCTAGTTATGACCCCTTTGTAAGAGAAACCTTCTTAGATGAATAATAGGACTAACTCAGAACGTAGGTTTATAATCCGCCTGCTGAGCGTGAACCGATATCATGGACATATTTAAAAGTCAACTGAGTGACGCGGCAGCAGGCAAATTGCGATCAAATCAGCAGTATAAAACTCTTCTGTACTCTTGCAGTAGGTTCCGTTCCTCTGTGTCCCGAACATTAAATGGTAATGGACATTAAATGGTATTGATGTAAAGATATAGTAACATTTCTCATATCGATGCCCACATCTTTTCATTTGTTTTCAAGTAAGCAGGTTGACCTGCTTACTACGAAATACACTAAGAAATCACAACGCTATGACAAAAAAAAATCTGTAAACTCGATGTGACTAGTGATGTGATGTAATGTGATCAATGTGCCTATGATAGGATGACACTATAGTCTACTATTCCGAATAGCCTGGCTACCATAAAGAATCGGTTTTATGTGACAGACTAAGGTATAGTCTGTCACATAAAAACGATTCTTAAAATGTTTGTGTTCCGATATTTAGAGGGAAGTACCCTTAAACCTTCGGCCTTATCATAACTTGAAACCAGGTGGGATGATGGTAAAGCGTTTCCCCGTCGTACAATAAAAAAAAACGTCACGTTAGACAGTTTACTTTACTGACTTTATACTTTAAAGCTAAAGGCGCTGTAAAAGTTTTACACATTATCTATACTGTCCTTTCTAGCAACTGTAGTTAGCATAAGCCTGTGGTAGCCACACTGGTAGTACAAAATATTTCTGTAAAAAAGTCGGTGTCTTTGAAACTCTTTGGTATAAACATCTAGAGGTATAAAGAAAATATATGTATTGCCCTACTACTTGCACGAAATGTTTGGTAATTGAATAGCTGTATCGCTTTACACTTCAAAATGAATACATTACGTTCAGGCATAAATAGTTATCAAGTAGGTAGGTACCATCGCGGAATTTTAGACTACGGATTTCGAGCTTTATCCTGAAGTGTTATGAGCTATTTTACCATATAACTTAGTTTACTTATATCTGAAAAAGCTGTAAGCTCCCGAAAATGCGCGCGAATAGGTAATTACCACCGCTTGGCATAGATTATTGTGGTAATGGTTCTCTAGAGTTTCTCTTTGACAAAAGGTAATCAAAATTAGGAAAATGTCTTTGCTAGGATCAACTATAGGAACATTATATTTATCATAGTAATGTCAGTCCCTCTATTCCAAGTTCAACACATCCGCAAACCATTGGTAGCTGCCTTTTTTTTACACAACTGCCTCAGAAAGAGGGTAATGTTCATCGAATGTATGTCTATTTCATTGGCACGCTCTACAGCTTTGGCTGTAGTTTTGGCTTTATAGATTTTGAAATACGATCGTTTGGTTCCTGTAAATTGAGGGAGTGACAAAGTTTATGTAATTTTAGAATGGGCGGCGCGAATCAAAAATATAAATTGTGTCATGCCAATTTTAAATATAAACATTGCTATATTATACCATGAAAAGTTGTGTTTTTGATAAACCAGATTAAACTTTTACTCGCCAATATTTTTAATATTGCCGAGTATGACTTTTTTTGAACTTTTAACTTGTTTTTAATAAAAAGCCGCACCACGTTGAGCATTTCGTACCTAATTGTTTTCCGCGTTTTTTAGCGTTGTTTCTTAGAACAATCTTCAAGGTATCTTCAACCTAATCTAGGAAGTTAGAGAACCTAGCTAAAAACACCTGGTCCAAAAGCCTAATGGAGCACCGCATTCTTATCTGATGCAGTATTTTTTTTACCTTACTACGGGGAAGCGCTTGGCCTTAATCTCACCTACGTTGTAGAGGTAGTTGGCCGCTTTCTAGGCGGGTAGCTGTCTATCTAGATATAAAAGACCTAAGAGACCTAAGAGAACACGCACTAAACTATTTCAGATCGGATGCACCAAAATAGAGAAAACCTAGTTGCCAAGCATCTGTAATCAGAAAAACTCAAAATTCATCGAGACAAAACTAAACTAGTCGGTTATTTAGGCGGTCTATCCACAGCATGCGGGGTCAAATATTTTTAGAATGTAGGCCAACATAGCCTACTAACTTCTTCTCGTACTATATGATATGGGTGTTTTTGCAGGGCTGCAAAGCGGGCAATTATAGACCTATGACTTATGGTATGCGTTTTGAGAATTCACTGCACCCCATTTGCCCTATTCTACAGCTTAAACGTTTATCTACGATACCAATGAAAGTGCGCTCTTGCAAAGTGACGCAGGGGAGTTCTCTCGTCCTGATTTGGAGAACCCACGCGTCACGGCACAGCAATTTATCACGAGATCCGGCCTCGAGCCAGTGCCCTACCGATGGGGATCGATAATTTACACTCGAATACGCGCAACTGCTATTTTGATAATGGTGTATGTGTATGCCATGCTACGTGAAATATGCCCTTGTGAAAGGGCTCGTCAGGGGAAGTACTACCACCGTAGCTATTTCTGCCGCCAAGCAGCATTGCTATGTTCCGGTTTAAAGGGTATGGTTGCCGGTAAAATTAGGGCACGTGAAGCTTAACACTTTTGTGCCTTAAGATGACGGGCGCAACGCAGTGCCGTGTAAGCTATGTTCTCTGTGGATTTTACCAAAGCTGTAAGACATTATTATAGGCAAGAGATGCCCTTAGCATTAGGTGTGCTACTTGCATGTTCCGTCTCCTAGTTGTATAAAAAATGTCCTGAAGCTGAATGAAATTTGAAGAATTTTGATTATATCGAAATAGTTGGGGGAAATAACGCGTTAAATCTACTACTCGCACTACATTGCTTTTATCCGGATAGAAAGATAGATAGGTAGATACATGTTTTATATTTTAAACACGAGTTTTACTCACTTGATTAAGGCACCAACTTTGTTTCGGTTCTCCCAGGGAATTATCATCAGGGTGAGTGTGAGATCCTTTATTTTACACCAAAAAAATAAAACAAAACGAGCAGAAAACAATACTCAAACTGTACCTAGTTTAAGGCAGTCTGACAACAAAAGAAATAAGGATATGGTCAAGGTATGGTTAAGAGTGAAATTATCCGAATTTTCATAATTATATAGATATAAACTAGTTTTTTTGTAGTGCCGCGAGCTGCATACAGCCCGCGGGGGTGGATTTTCATTTTTTATTTGTTGTGAGGGTTTTGTTTTTTTTTTCTAATTAAATTTTTTTTTACCACAAAATTGAAAAATTAAAAAAAATATATATAAAATTTATATGAAAAATATATATATATGGGATAAAAATATAAAAAAAAAATATACGACAAAATATATATGAGAAAAAAAAAATACCTATATGAAAAAAAATATATACGAGAAAAAAAAAATGAAAAAAAAATGCCGTTTGTAACGGTCCTTAGGTAATCTGACTGATTCCTTTGTACATAGTTAGTTTAATTGTACTTTTTATTGAATAAATGTATGTTAAAAAAGAATATACATAAAAAAATGTATGTGAAAAAAAAATATATATGAAAAAAACAATATATTTATGTACAATCAACACGAAGCTCGCGTGTCACATCACCGCCGCCCATATAAAATTAATAGAAAAAGTTTGTCAAAGTTTGCTATCCATAATCAAGTAAAAAAAATCGATATCACAATGGCCGAATAAAAATCATTAAATCAATAAATGCAAATCATTGCCATCCCTACATTTATAAAAAAAAACATCCATATATCAAGGCGGTATACAAATATTGAACCATAATTTAAAGTGGTATGCAAAAATAGCTTTAGCCTCCAAAAAAAAAACAACCATAATTCAAGGCGGTATGCAAAAATGAGTGTAGCCTCATGTGGCGGTATACAAATATTGACTTTTGCCTTGCCTAAATTAAAAAAAAACAACCATTATTCAAGGCGATATACAAAAATTAGTGTAGCCTTATGTGACGGTATACAAATATTGACTTTGCCTTTCCAAAATAAAAAAAAACACCCATAATTCAAGGCGGTATGCAAAAATGTCTTTAGTCAAAAAAAGAAAAACCACCACAATTCAAGGTGGTATGCTAAAATGAATTTTGCCTTCTTAGCCTTCACCTCTATAATTCCAGTGAAAAAAAAATCGTATCCAAACGTCGTGCTCGTGGAACATAGTCGGATATATACATATATATAGGGAAAAAAATCGTATCGGATTCAATGTCGTGTTAAAAAAAAATATGTTAATTTTTGCCATTTTTCTCGTTTTTTTTTTCACAAATATCAAGTTTACCACAACTTTTACTATGAAAGTAGTGAAATATTCGATTTTTCCTCTACTTGCCGATAAATTCCCTACCGATACCTACGTAAGTATAAAGTTCCCCGTAGACTCGTCGCCTGCATCAACACAAACAACCGTGTCAGTGAGTCAGTGAGTGAGTCAATCGTAATCGAGCTTTATATATGTTGGTATTGATAATGGTATTGGTAATAAGATGTAGAAAATGTTCACGTGGTAATAAGAATTTCTTTGTGGAACAAGGAATGGGAATATTAATCAAATCTTTGACAGATATATTACAAAACTTATATCATAACGTCATGTAGGAACCAGCATTGAATAAGTAATACAAGAAGCCCTCGGCATGTAAAACTTTCTTCTTGCTAGTTATTTCACATCCAAGATTTATACGACTTCTTTGATAATACTATTTCTAGTATAAACAAGTAGGAAGGTAAACTTCGAGGCCCTTTCAAAATAAATTATTCCGATTCCCTCGTAAAATGATGAAAAGGTAGTCGCGTATCCGCATAACTTACAACAAAAACGAATACCGACTTCTGAAATTCCAAATCAAATCCTGGATTGATTTGGGTACCGTAAAAGTTATTCCCTTCGGTATATCCTGCGATATTTACATTTATATTAAAACGCTAATGGGTTTTCGTGAATACAGACAATAGGGTTTTAAGAACACTCGTTTGAATAGAATATGAGATTATCTGTTTGTGGATTAGGTTCTATTGTCTTACTTTATCTATTACCTGCCTGAGAGCGGTTCTGTGCAAATGTTGTTTTAGTATCACCAAGAATCGATTGAGATAGAATAGATATAGAAGAGTTATGTATAAAATAAACCAATCGAGATCAAATACTGAAACTAAGCTGAACTCAACAGTCAGTATCTGGAGCATTTTGTGTTATTCTATGACGTACCGTCCTTGCATCAGCTTGTTCTGTAACCATATTTGATAAAAATCATTTAGTATATCATTAAATGATGATGTTTGTCTTTCAGGTCCACGGTTCTTCCGATGTCAGATCCAGAGGTCTCGGGTTCGTTCCCCAGAGGGAGTACAATATTATGCTTGGTTTGGTTGGTGGTAGGACTTTGTTTATGTCCGCCTGTCTAGCTACCACCATCTTACCTAATTCTGTCGCCATAACAACAATTCTAAAATTGTTATGTTCCGGCATTTAGAGGTAAGATAGCCATTTCCTCAGTTTGTTGAGGATTCCGGGTGAAGTGCGCCTCCACTTTCGGCCTTATCTTAACTTGTAATCAGGTAAGTTGAAGGCCAAGAGCTTCTCCGTCGTTTTCGAGAGAAACTCTCATTCGTACTTTTGGTCTTAGGGACATGCCGGTTTCATCACAATGTAGCCTTCACTGTCAGAATATGCGCATGTGTAAAATGCGTACATAAACTTCCGAAATATCCATTGGTGCACGACTGGATTTTAACCCACAACCTCCGGATCGTAAGACGGACCATACCCACTTAGCCACACAGCTCCTTTTATGAATGAAACCTTATCAAATACCATCGTCGATGTACCAATTTAATTTCAACCGCAAGCTGACGTTATATGCACTCAACTCAACCTTGCCGGTTTTAGATCTCGTAGCTACTCCATTTAGTTATAGTATACCATTTAGTTCCAATGAGTTGAGCAAGTAAGCTGCCACGCTTATTGATGCTGCAAAATTGCTTGAGCATTACCTTCAGATGTATTTCTTACGCATAGTTTAACACAATCAAGATAAATGCTGTGCAACGCTTGCTTGGCTCGAATCAGCGGTTCTGTAGTGCATGGGATATTGTGGTTTGTAATTTCAATGTCAAGAAAGCATTGAATTACACTAGAGTGGTTTCACTATTGTAACTTGAAAACCATTCTGGGGGCATTATGATTTACCAGCCTTGTTGGTCTCAGTCGCGCAGTTTACAATGATATCAAGACATGAAGTGAAGAGCAGGCAATTGTATTGAATCCTAAATATAATCTAGTAGAAATCTAATATAAAAATGTCAGAAAGAAAACCCACTATGATTCAACAATGTTCCTCCTTTAAAGTATCGAAAAAAAGTACCTGAAAACTGAAATAAAAACAGTATATGTGGTGCAAAACACTGATGTACAAAACCTCAAAGTGAAGTCTTTAGCCTTCACGACCGTCTGTGCAGCAAAAATGTCACATCAACGGTGTCTGAACTCCAGAACTTTTAAATTAAACTCCAGACGTCCATATGACCATCACACTATAGGAGGCAGTAGGTACACTGAATGCGGTGCGGCAATGCTGCGTTTTTACGCTGTATTTAGTCCTGTCCTATAATGGATTTGCCGTGGCGGTCGCGGTTTAAGAATCGACCTTTCCAACTCAGCTCATGGATGTCGTAAAATACAATTAAAGGATCTCACCCGAAGAAGGGCAGCAGCTTACTTCTGTGTATTATCTACACGTTAACTGCGATCACCAATCCATCTGCCACGCGTGGTGATTATGACAAAATCCATTGGACATTAATAGGCTATTGATGATGATCGTGGATTTTAATCTGTGTCTGTGGTACGTTCGAAAACACAGTTTTTTTTAATGCAGTGGAAGCGGTCGACCTTAATCTCATCTGGTGTCAACCCGGAATTTTCAACAGGCTGAGGAACTGTATAAAATATATGAAAGAATATGGGCAAATACTTCTCTTCGACTCCATATATTTTGATTTTTGTTCGTCCTATTTTTATATTTTTAGAAAAAGTAACGCAGAACAGAGCCAGAACATCTCTGCAAATTTAAAATTTAATTTAAATTGGACGTGCCATTTCAAAACTTCACTTGTATGTTAGAACGGTTAAATCGACGGTCTGTTTCTGAACACACATTTGTGGTAGAAAGCTGTTGGTACTTGCTGCTCTCTATATGTATGGGTATCTCTGAGCCATGCTGCTCGAGAGTGACGTTATGCTCCATATATTACTATGAAGTATAGTAGTTTTTTTTCGAAGTTAGAAAAAGGTTGTGCTTGTGTTAGGTACCCAAAAATTACAACTCTTGTTCAAACAGTAACAATCAAGTTGCGTAGAAGGTCTAGAATCTGCTACATCACTATACTGTGAGCTTTTAGATTTATTAGCTATTGGTATTGTTTTGGTCAAACGTCAAACGGAGTCTTGCCTGCAGTTGCACCGCATTCGGTCAAATTTCAGCAGTGCTTCATTTTCACTCTCGATAAAGGCCAAACTTTTAAGAGTGACAGAGACTATCAAAAACGTCTGAGATACTCTGAAAATTTGCAGAACGTATACAGTACCTACTATATTGTTGTATAATATATGTATAAATTGTGATACATTTTCAAAAGTAAGTCAACTAGAAAATATGCTAGTGGTTTTTCTCCCTAGCCGCGTTTATTTATAAGCAATCTTTTCTCCCTCTGGTAGTCAATCTAGTAATCAATAATAGTAAGAGTAACCGTCATTCAGTGGGATTTCATACCTCAGAATATCAAATATTGACTACACAAAGATATGTATTGATAAACCGAAATAATTTGATTCGATTCGGTGTTTAAGAGGTCCCATTATTTCGTTTCACTGATCCACTATGGGATATTATTTCTCAATTAAACATTTTCGTGAACTAACATGAAAGGGGTGCTTTTCAACTTTGTTGGAGTTTTTGCTAAGCCTAAGTTGTTGTACTTGCACTTCAGTTTTCCCAGGCCAAGTTCAAGACAATACAATACAATACAATATTCTTTATTGAACACCAAATCTAAATAAAATTATTAACTAATTCATCTTACAAAAAATAATGCACAATGGGTGGTCTTATCGCTAAAAGCGATCTCTTGCAGAAAACCTTTGCATGGACAGAACCAGGAGGATGTAAATATGGACATATAGGCGCACAACAAAAAATTTGGAAAAAAAAAAACGCAGTATACTAAAAACTAGCATCCGCAGATAATAATAATACAAATTCCAATACAATATGCATAAACATACATAGATAACATATAAAATAGAATACATACCTATTTAATAAACATAAATACATCTGATAAAAATATATACTGCTAATATTTTATAGGACATATTATAACAATACCAACATAAGTAGTTACATACGAAAGATAAAAATAATAAATAAACACATGTGATTTAAGATGATGATGATAAATAATGCTGAGTAACCAAATTTTTAAATATAGGGAGAGACTTTGCAAAGCGTATTGATACCGGTAGCTTATTCCATAGCCGAGTAGCTTCTACTGTAAATGAACTGCCATAGAAAGTGGAAGAATGCATAGGGATATTTAATTGGCGGATATTGGAAGAACGTAACGATAAAGAGTGAGAGAGATGAAGAAATTGAAAACGTTCCTTTAAGTAAACAGGAGTAGAAGGAATAAAAAGGATGGAGTAAAGGAGAAAAAGAATGCGAGGATTCCGCGAAGACGGATGGGTAACCATTTGAGCTTACGGCGATACTCCGAAACATGATCAAATTTACGCAATCCAAAAATGAATCGGATGGAAACATTTCAAGACAGTGAAATGGATTAGAGTTTTTCGTATCAATGTTACTAAAATCCTTCACGAGTGAATAAATGTCTGTCGTGTGTTGGTTATCAGCTGCTACGGTACATTGATTGCCAATCACGATACGTTCGACCGTATACCTAAATGTATAAACATACCAAGTACCTATATTAAGTATAGCCATACCTAGTTACAACTGATTTCGCTACGCAATATACAAAAACGTACTTCGATTTTATGTTATTCAAGGATACTTTACGCAAAAAAGTTTTATCAGAAACATTTATCTAAAAATAAATAGGTACTCTATGATAGGCTGAAAATAAGTTTGAAAAGTTTTCCAATTTACGTCATACTTGAGTGGATCTTTCTTAAAAATGTGATGCTGATTTGCAGATTTTTGGTCTTCTATACAAACGTGGTTTGTCGTTCATTTTGAAATGGCATTATGCAAATAAATGCCCAGTTGAAAACTTTTATTGTGTGAATTTTATTATAATTGTATTTTTTTTAATGAAAATTAAAGCGCTGCAAACTAAAATACCCCATCCAGTCACATCTGCAAAATTTCTTATGAATCCGACATGCCATTTCAAATGGACGATAAGGTTATCCCATACGTTTTTATGGGAGCAGTATTACTGGGCTTTCTTATAATTTTTCGTTTCTTGTGCGCTACGAGTGCGCTACGAGCGACTACGGTGCTACGAAGGCGGTACAAGTGACTTCCTGGAGAGTATGCGCCTGATCACGCATAGTTATGTCCTTAAACTTGTCAAGTGTACGGTAGAGTGGGCAAGTGCAGGCCCAGTCCCCGTGACCTAGATCTGGCGACCCTCGCTCGGGAAGCTGCTAATTTCCAGCATCGCGCCGACGTCACGGCTACGACGGCGGGGGCAGGAGGCGCTGCCGGCTGCGCTAAGCTAGCACCGCCACCGCCAGTCGCCTGCCCCGCTCCGACCTGACACCACGCGCCGGCCGCGACCGACACCGCAAAACATCGCGACAACACGACCTCACAAGAGCCGCCTCAAAAAAATATTTTACAAAGTGTCACACCTGTATTTTTTTAAAGTGTCTGTGAAATTATTTTTCTAATCTGTACTGTGATAGCGGCGCGGAGGCTCG
Organism: Venusia cambrica; assembly: GCA_951394065.1. NCBI lineage: Eukaryota > Metazoa > Arthropoda > Insecta > Lepidoptera > Geometridae > Venusia > Venusia cambrica. Next base: position 2,853,376 of record OX596048.1, on the reverse strand, counting down.
GGTGGGGCAAGTTCTGCTGACACAGTGGCTCAGTCCGCCGCCGGCCGTCAAGTGGCGAACACCATCGATTTTCTCCATACGAGTGCACGCGAGGTACGTACTATCACGTGCTCGTATTTTCACCGTGGCTATTTCCACGCGCCGAGTATTTCAGGCGATCTGCTTAGCGTTCAAGGCCGCGTTTGTTTGCGTCCGAGTTATGGAGATGTACGTTAATGTAGATTATGATCATCATGATGTTTGTTGTCACGCGTCGTGTGTACGAGAAGAAAACGAATCGGTTACACGGCACCGCGATCTTTAGATCGTGGATTGAATATCTAATGCGATAGCGATAACGTACCAAGGTTTTACAGTACAATGATATTAACATTACAGTTATTTCTTACTAGACTCTCTGTTTTCATCTCGCAAATTGTGCAGCCATTTTTGTCCGGAGACATGTTACCTTAGCTGATGAGCTGTTGTATTTAAAGGTGACTTCGTCGTCAGTAAATATGAAGTTATGATGGATGAGCAGCCAGGTGTGTGCTGATCTTGACCTACAGATCTTGCACCCATTCCGAGAGTGATGCGTGACCTGGCAAGTGTTGTGACAGGTTCATTCAGTTCTGATGTTTGTCGCGATTACATCATATATATGTTTGCATCGGATACATATGGCAGTGGGTACACTATCATAGAAATCAATTTGCATGGGTACATGTACGTAAAGTAAGCTACATGAGCTTTGACGCGTGAATTCATCCACAAGGTAGCAAGGTACCCAGATACAAAGTACCTAGCCTGTCAATCCCAGAGCTTAAATTGTCTCATCAAATGTAATCTCCAAAATTAAAATCATGTGCTATTTCACTGGTCCATGTTTTTCGGTAGAACGTAAATAGTATAAGCAAATAATGTCATATAAGTAAAAATACGAACTTACCATAAAAAGGCATTTTTTAACGAAATCGATTACATTTTGATTTAAAAAGTACCGTGTCGTCAGTTTAGGGCGCTTCCGCTTTATACATCGATCTTTATCACGAGGATTCAGAGATACTTTGTCGATATACGGATAATGGTTCTAATGACACAAATGTTGACATATGTAATAGAATTATTTTAAAACGCTAAACTGTATTCAAAGACGAACAAAAGCATCACGAGTAAGAAAGGGGATGAGAAAGGCCTCCCACGTCCAGTAGCTTCTTGCCATTTTCCTTGTAAGCTGATCGCGATTTCCGAACAGGCGGTAGATTTGACGTTTCAAAATTATTAAAAAAAATGCTTGTCTTCGGACTGATGATGATGATGATCAAAACAATCTCGAATAACTAAATTAACGTTGACGAGAATCTCAGTATCTAGGTTGCTTCATAACCGTACAGGCATGCGCGAAAATCATGAAAAACTACACTACTACACTAACTACTACTAACTCCTAAGTACAGTCAGCCCCTGTAAAAATAGTAAAACTAGAACGGAGCAGGAAACTTGAATCCAATTATGTAGACCATTCGAAAGAGTAACAATGTTAATATAAACTACAATATACCCTTCCATCAGCCCTTTCCCTCTCGAGAGTAATTTCTCTCCGGTTCAGTAATAAACTGAACAATTCTTTTGGTTCATCACGAGATAAGGAAAAACACTGGAATTAGCTTGTCGCTCACGTAGTAGACTTTCGCGTAGGTACTTACATTCGGTATATAGAACGCAACTTGAAAGTAGCTGACTGACAAGCAACGCACATCCCAAACCAGAAGTCATAGATACTTTTTTTGTGTGAACGGTGAAGCAGTTGGCCTTCATCTCATCAGGTAGCAAATTAAGATAAAGCCGAAGGTGGAGGCGCACTTCGCTCGGAATCCTCAACAGTCTGAAGAACTAGCTATCTTACCTCTAAATAACTGGCCAAGTGCATAGCCGTCGTACAATAAAAAAAAACCCCGGAACACAACAATTTTAGAATTGTTGTTATGGCGACAGAATTAGGTAAGATGTTGGTAGCTAGCCAGGTGAACTTAAAAAAAGTCGTACCACCAACAAAACCAAGCACAAAATTGTACTCCCCTGAAGATCGAACTCGGGACCTCTAAAACACCATCGGACCACTAGACCTCGTTTATTCAAATAATATGTACCTACAAGTAAAGTAACTATTAACAAGGGTAGTCAGGTTGCCTATAGGGCCGTAGGTAACAAATGGTACATACCTCTGGGTAAACTCTATTGTCCACGACCAGTACCACACGGAAGCGTGCCTAAATTGAATTGGCTTTTGATTTTATAAGGGAAGCTTCCTTTAAGGGGTGGAGAGAGGATTTAGGATGTTCCCACGTGACGACGGGAACAAATTTCCGGGCGTTTCACTAGTAGGTATTATGACAAGACATGGCTTCTCTCACGTGTCAAACAGATAAAAATAAAAATGTATACTGGCTTTTAGTCTCACAAATGTAACATCCAAACAAATAACTACATTATAATTTATAATACTGGTACGAGTAAAGTCTAGTAGGTATAGTCAAGACAAGAAATATTCAAGATGGTTACTTCAATGGTCACAGCTTTTGACTTGTGACTCACAAGTCACAAAGTAGCTAGTTAACTCAAATCGTAAGTTCCAAAATGATATTAAAAATTATTTTCTTATTATTTTATTTAACTATTACTTGAATTCCATCAGCCATGGTGACTTCACATCAAATTATCACAAGTGACCTTTTCGTTATTTTTTTTTGTAGGTACATATTTATATAATTACTTATATAAAATTACGTAATATTAAATATGATAACCTTCAGTTTTATCTATAGGACATTAATTTTACACAGCGCCACCTAGCCCCAAACTAAGCATAGCTTGTAACATGGGAACTAGATTACGGATATAATAATTAAATACTTTTGCAAATACATACGTACCATATGATAAAATATCCAAACACAGAACAAACATATATATTCATCAAACAAATGTTTATCAATGGTGGGAATCGAACCCACAGCCTACAGCGTGGAAGGTAGAGTTACTACCAACTGAGCTATGAGGCTTGTAAAACTTATTAATGTTTGCATAAAATTATATTTTGTTACTAATTCAAAATTCGAACCCGCTAAAACTTGAGAAATGTTTAACATCAAGTTTCAACGTAGGCTATTGTAGAAAGTTTTTGTAAAATTGTAATTATAGAACTTATGAAAATTCCGATAACAAAGGAGAGGTCAGACTGTGAGGGTAGACTATTGTTTTTACTTAGTAACTTAGTTAAGTAACTTATTCATTACGGTTCTGAAGTAGTCAATTACTTAACTAATTGCAAAACAATAATGTTGATACGTATTTTTTCTTCACATTGTCTCTTCATATTATTTTTATGTTAAGGCTATTTTCAAATGAATGAGATGTGTTCGTTTCAAATTTTCAAATTTGATGTCTAAGATGTCGTCAATTTTTTTTTGACCTCTAACGAGAATATGCGCTACACAAAATAATGTAAGTTTACTCACATGAAACAAAGAAAAATGATGGGTTTATGTAAATTAATGAATTCCTATTGTATGCTTGTGATTGGTTCGGACGTAACCGATTTACCGTGAACGTCGAATTGGTCACGACTGCCGAGCACCGCATCATTGTGGAAGAATAACCAAGCATATGTTTCAGAACATTATCACAAAACTAAATAAATGTGCATTGTATCTGAAAAAGAACATTATGATAATTTGCAGAGTAGCCGCACGGCTGTGTTGGTAGTAGCTACGTTTTGCGCTGTAGGTTGTGGGTTCGATTCTAACCCAGATATTTGTTCTGTTCGGGTGTTACATTGTATTTTTTTATTGAACGATAGGCAAGCGCTTGGCCTTCATCTCACCTGGTTTCAAGTTATGATAAGGCCGAAGGTGGAAGCGCACTTCTTCAGAAATCCTCAACAGTATGAGGCTGGATATCATGTTTATGGTTCTGAGCCCTCATCTGGTAGGTAGCTATTTATTTGGCATTGCAGATATTTTATCTTTATAAAGCTCAAATACAAAATCAATGACAGAATTTACCAGACGCGAATATAAAAGCTTCACCTTCAGAATTATGAAGTGTAGACATATTTGCTGCAAGTAACTGTACCCACTGAAGTGCTTAGTTTGGGGCTAGAATAAGATGTAAGATGACGTTGAAAGAAGAAGACGAAGAAGACGTTGTGTAAAATACAATATTCAACAAAAAAATATATGTGGATAATGATGATCATTTTTGTTATTTTGTACTCATCTATCAGTAATTTCATTTAAATTAAATATCCTTTAGTTCAGTTAGTACAGATACAGAATACTTAAATACTTTTTTTACAATACTGTTGTATTGTATGATAATAATGTATTTACAAAAAAAAAGTATTCAAGTATTATGTATCCGTAATCTAGTTCCCATATTACAAGCTATGCTTAGTTTGGGGCTCTGTGTGAAATTAATGTCCTGTAATATTTATTTGTCAAAATTACCTACTACACATTGTGGCTCTACAGAAGTCAAAGTATTCAAATAATTCCGGATAATACAATGAAATAACAATCACTCAGATTGAATTAACCCCAGACTAAGAAGACATGAGTAGGACACTAAGCAATGGCGTAACTGTCGAAGATTAAATCAATATTATCCATTTAATTCTGGTCGAGAAACGATCGAAACTTCTGAGCCTAGGTCAAAAATAAAGTACTGAAATAATCTTTATCAGATTGATACAAAATTCAGATAAACTTCATGTGACCGAAGAACATCTGAGACATTAACAGATTACACATGCCTGCGATAACAATCCATAATCTTCTAGCGTACTTCCAACGAACAGTTTACAATCTTACGTATATATACATAAAGTTGGAAGTTCGTTAATTACTTTCTTTGAAGAGTAGGTTTGGCTCGACGCCATAGCACTTCAGCCAAAACAGGTAGAAAAAACTTCATGAGCTGTCGAGTAAATATAGGGTATCGTTGCTTAGGTCAGGGCTATACAGCAACTAGCCAATATTGTATCCTAGCCAAACATATATGCATAATATATCTATGTTCTATAACTAACCGATCTTCCTACGTTGTTATTTTAGAGTTTTACTCGATACTTCTACACTTATGACAATATAATCTATGTAATAATGGGACACATACTTTATATATTTATATATCTATATATATATTGACGTGTACAAATTGGATAAATGAGTTTATGAGTTTAAGCTATACATTATTGGCACATACAACAAATAAAAACAACATCAACAGCCGCGTAAGTTTTTGCATAAATAATATAGCAATCTTTACATATTTTTATCACTTCTGAGTGTCTAGTGCGAGTTATATACTCGCATAATACCTGCTCGAACGCGTTGGAGCTTACGACAACTTGTATGAAAAATAATACATTCACTATTCACGGTGAGCAAACGCGAATCGATTGCAACTCGCACTAGGCACTCTGTAAGTGTGTTTGTCACTTACAGAAGTGTTATTGTGTTTTGTCCTCCCTAAGAAACTGTTCAGAATGAAATTTGGTGTGTGTATTCAAGAGGGTCCCTTGGTTATTAAGATTTACAATTTGACCCGGTAGGTGGCTACGATCGCCTGAGATGACGGGAATGAAGTAGGTACAGATCGATCTAGTAGTAGGTAATATATCGCTTTATTTTCTTCAAGTTCTTTGCTATCCATATTATTGTTAAGACAAGCTACCTAGATTAGGTATTGGTAAGCGTCACAAATTGGTAACTTCCCAAGACGTTCACGTGGAGCAGTAGTTAAATTATGCCTTGTACAAAGAAGTTCCTACCTAGTAATAGTTAATTACTATTGCCTTGGTATTATTGTGCAAATCGAGATAGCCAGAAACTGAATAAATTTGTTTAATGAATATCGTACTGATCTGACAACTGAACTAATGAAAAATCGCTGATAAAAACTCTGTTCTCTGATTGTCTCAAGAATAGGTGTTTTACTAGAGTTTTTTTTTATATATGCGATATGAAATAATTTTTAATATTTTACACCATTGGAAATAAAAATTAACAGGAATATGAGACAAATTTACTTCACATTGTAAGCAAGTGTCAAGTTTCTAAACCTCGAGTGGTGTGGTTTCCACGATAACTACTTATAACTTAAAATGACGTAGGTACGTACCTACGTAATGGATAAAAATACAAATATATCAAATGGATAAAAAAACAAATTAAGTTAATTAGATTAGATTATATTCTATTTTTTCATGTCAATCGAATACCAAATATTGTTTTTAAATACACAATTCAGACACTAAAACCTAAAGTAACATATACCACTCAACTCTCTAAAAACACTCTCAAAAAAAAACTGATATGTTGTATTTGTCTTCCTGGGTGAAGGATAGGTAAACTGATATGAAAGATAACATTGGGTAATTTGCCATCAGATTATGCTATACGTACATAGTACGCCAGTAATATAGCGGCGCCGCCATATTTAAAATCTGTGACATAAATGCCCTCATTGTGAGAGTTTAATGAAGGTTTTAGGATATCTGCAGATTTCGGAGGGTTTGGAAAACCGCCTTTTGCGTTTGACGTCGGGCGAGAATATAGGACGAAATCTACATAACGATGTCGTTAGGATATGCCAGTATATAATGTATACGAGAATGTTTGGGATGTTTCGGGGAGTGCTATTATGTTGTGGCTGTGATGCGGCGTAGTAATAAATTGCTGGCAATTCCATGACACAGCGGACGGGAAATCTCGCTGTATGACTGTGGAATTTATTTCAATACTTGGAGAAATATATTTACTCACTTGTAATGGATTTAATTTATAAAATAATTCACTATTAAAAATAAGCAATTATATACATCTATATGGTCATTGCCACGCCTGAATAGCTATAGATGAATATGTAGCCAGTGTCTTTGGCACGCTTCCGTCTGGTATGGTTTGGAATTTTCCAGCTATGCCTCGTTTCTTTATGAGCACAAACATATTCTAGACTAGCTAATTGATTCAGGTGCATTTTGCTTTTTAACCTCTGTTTTCAGGTTATTTAAATGTTCAAGACTGCTTTATGCAACACTAAATCATCAAGACAAACATCCTGACCTTGAAAGCTATAAGTTTCACCCCCGACACGCGCTTACTCGAGACAGCCACAGCATTATACGTTGACCCGATACCGTTCCTAACTTTACCACGCTCAGACACGCCATAACGTCGGAGGCCGTTTCAAAAACACACTTTTCCCGTTTGAAATATCCTCACAAGTATTGCTTTCAGGCGAAAGTAATAGTCTCAAAATTACGGTAATTTGAAACGTTCACTCGTCAAAATAACCTTTTACGAAAATTGCTCAGCCATTTTCACATAAGAAATTGTTATTTGATTGGGACGGTTACGTGACCAAAATATCATTGTTACAGTTATATACATACACGTACCCGATCGTGCGATAAGCACGCTATAAGACTATTTTGTTCAATGAAATACGGCAACGTACAAAAAACATAGGTTTGGTACATCGAGTTTAGGACTCTATATAGATACAATCTTAGCCTTGGGTCCCAATGAATAGGGCCGTTTGCAGCTTTTCTTATTACAGCTGCGGGTAAGGGCCTCTAGCTGGCGCTATTTGACCAGGACCTGGGGGGGTCATTATGGTTTCAATATATCGCTATAGAACATAAATTATCAATATCCCACGATTATACACGCTAGTTCCGAACCCATTATAGATTTAAGACCAAACTGACCATACTGGGAGCAGTTTGGTATATTCCTGTTAATGTAATAATTTTAATATCTTAGCCTTGATAGTAGATTTCGGTAGGATATAAAAGCATTATTCAGATTGGTATGTTAAACATAAATCATACCCATTACGATATTTTAAAACCATAACTCCAGACAACACTAGTATTTCCATGTAAAAAGCGAGCATGAGTTATAATATTTCTAATTTTGCACTGTTTGTATGTAGGTATGTGTTTTAATCAACATCTAGATATCGAGAAAGTGGTTTAGTGCCATTTTTATTTTTTTATTTACTGGCGATTATAAAACCTGTACCTATTTCGATTGATCGAGCACTTAGCCAAGAAAACACAGTGCGGCCCTTTAAAAGTTTTATCTAAATCTTATTTTTATCTATGTAACAATTGAGTAGAATAAAATATATAGCGTACTAACATAATTTTCGGTCAATACTGAAAACTACATAATATACAGGATCATCTAAGATAACAGTAATATTTATAAACATTAAAAATAATATATTCAATTAAACTGACTATGTAAAAAGGAAGCACCTATGAAACGGCCTATAGGTAACTCTACCTACTGCTCCAGACCAGTACCAGACGGAAGCGTGCCCATGACAGTGGCTGCAGGGCCACGCTGAATAGTTATGCAAATTCACTGGCCTAAATAAGAGTCAACCCTTGGATCACTTGTCGCCTCAATCAAAGCCCCGCAATATCATACAAAAGAGGGTGCTATTTTGTGTCGTTGATATGATTATTTTAGTGAAATTGCTATCTTCATGACTTAAACAACTTTTCCTTCAGGTACGGTACTAAAATGTCACCCTGTACGATACTTGCTGAGTAACATAAATAATTTGGGTAATTATGTATATATTACAATTTGATTGTTTTCACAGAATACAGACTCAACTCTTTAGTTTTGTTTGATCATTGCATTAAAATCTGCCAAACAAATTACGAGAAAGTTAAGCTCGCGAACTTTATCATATTAATATTAATTCTAAAACAAAGCTACGCACTTTCATAAATTACCGATGCGAACCCAGCTATAAAGAAATACGCACCTAATCTCAAAAATAACACCGTAAATCATAACTACGAGAATTTATTACGTTTTCATTTACCGACTCTATGCTTTATGAATTTACTGGGTTCATACGTCAAAAGATTCACTCCAGGGACATGTTTATCGAATATATGGTACTTATTAGTTAGGTTTTAACCCCTGTGGTCTTGTGGTTCAATCCACTGATTTCAGATCCAGAGGTCCCGGGTTCGATCCCCAAGGGGAGTACATTATTACGCTTGGTTAGGTTGGTGTTAGGACTTTGGTCAAGTCTGCCTGACTAGCTGGTGCTGAACACAAAATTTTTTTAAATTGTTATTATGGCGAATAAAAAAAAAATGTAATTAAGAATTAGGTAAGACGGCCAGGCGGACTTCAACAAAATCCAACCACCAACCAAACCAAAGCACAATACTGCTCCCCTGGGGATCGAACCCGGGTTCTCTGGATCTGAAACCGGTGGGCGAACCACATAGACCACAGAGGTTTAAACCCAACTAATAAGTACCATATATTCGATTAACATGTCCCTGGAGTGAATCTTCTAAACGTATCTACATTTACCAACGTCCGTATAGATTGGATGTGAATATACCTATGTTAATCCGTTTCCTCATTAGCATATTCAATTGAAAACAACAATTATCGTTTGTCTTCTAAATATGTAGTATGAGAATGACAATTCAATTCACAGCAAACTACTGTATTGTGGCCTTACTATACATAGGAAACCATTACTTTGCTGTTTTACTTGGACAGTCAGCAACAAAAATGTATTTACAAATGTAAAGTGTCTTTTTTATTGAAATTATATAAAAATAAAAATATTAATTACACATTAAAAGTACTTAAAACTAAGTGTTCTTGTTACCAATTTAAGCTTAAATAAGCTTGTGTTTTGGTAAATAGTGTTTTCCCTTAATTTTATAATTTACATTACAATACATTAATAAGTCCTACGTATTAGATTAATCTTTAATTGAAATAGTTTATTATCTATTTTTCATTTTAAATTTATATAATAAAAATATGAATAAGTAGGTGCATATTAAAATCACGACTAGAATTAGAATAAAATTTACATAGTACGTTTAGGTACATCCTATGGCGATCACCACCTGTCAAAGTCTGGCTCAAACGGTTTGCCGTTATCCGTTGGTGAACGGGAGAGCCAGTGCCTTCTGGAAAAGCTTGCTCCATCCTAGACCACAGCCTTGCTCTGGCTTAGAGGCAGACAAGCCCAGAGACAACCCAACATTGTAATAAAAAAAATATAACGAAATATACATTTGATAATCTTTAAATGCCGAGTGTACCCAGTAGTAAGCAGATGTACTCGTGTCTACATAGTATTGTGCTCAGGTGTTTCCATCATAACAATAGCGTAACTCTAAGTATAGACTAGGTATACAGCCGATAGTCGTATTATGTTGACGTTTTGGTACTTGTGGAAGCCATACGCACCGACTTACATTTATAAAGTGCCTACTCGGCTGTAGCCTACTAAACATTACCTGCTACTAGATATAGGTATATTAAACCAGGACCCAATTTAAACTAAAATTGAAGAACATTTGAGTTACGACAGCTGCCTTTGTACATAGTTTGTTTAATTGTACAGATTATTTTTAGTGTTTTTGGAATAAATGTAAGAAACTTAAGCAAATATGTTAAGATTACAAGCGATGTGAGGTAGGAGTTTTTTGTCGTGGAACCTTTTATTTTATTTAATACAATTTGGAGACAGAACAAGCAGGCAGCCCACCTGATGTGAAATGCATCACTTGTCTATAACAAATCCTTACTGCGTAGGTCACATCCACAAAGAACATGACCTACGCGGTACTGCATTGCGGACGTCAACTTGGGGCTTATATTTGTTAAGACTCGCGTGCCTGTAAGTTCACCGGCAACCATATCTATCAAACAGGAACACAGCAATGCTGCTTGGCGGCCGCTTCCTTTTGTGGAGTATCGCCATAATAAAGAATTTGAAGAAATTCTAATTCAATTGAGTTCTAATTCCTGGGCGTTTCACTAGTGTTATTATATAATTGAGTGCCAGTTTGAAATTGCCTCTATCTTTCTAGCTCAGAGTATAAACTATTAGGTTAATGCATGATTAAAGGATAATGCTAACTAGAAGAAAAGTTAACCCTGTGACATTGACGTAACGAGGGGTCATTGCGGTCAGCCATCCGATATACTACCCTGCGGCTTGTACCCCCCGTGGTGATTACGGGTTAACTAGCACAACGAAAGTTAATCCAGTGTAACGCTTTATAGGCGTGAAACTGGAGCTATTATGATACAATTTTAATACAATCATGAAAGGCCATTTTCATTAAAATGCTTGTCTTAAAAAGTATGAGTCTCACGATGACTTTTCCATTTCGAGGATTCACGATACTCCGATCACTACTCAGAGCGATCTCTTATGAGGATCACATACTAGGGGGTAGTCACGTCTAAACTTACGTTCGGCACATGCCCGTGATTTGCAAGTAGTAGAACTCAATACGTGACAGGTTGCAAGCCCATCGCTGTTTTGCGGAATACATCCTGACTAACCTCCTGTTAGTCAGGTCCAGTTAGTTCCGTCTACTACAAAAAACGAAACATCATAGAGAGTAAAGGTTCTCGCATGGCGACCACGATTAAACACGAAACGGAGTGTGGGAAGACCACCCACTCGATGGACCGATGACATTGTGGCTGTACGCTATTACTCTATTTGTTTCTATTTTATTGGCTACTTTTATTGAAATTTAATAGTTGGTTAGAGAGAAGTTTATGTAGTAGCAATAGCAATCAGCATTATACTCAGTAAAATGCGATCAAATGTGACAAATCTAAATGTGTGGTATAATCTAAGCCTTGCAAAATTATATCTCGTGATACCTACCTAGATAAGTAGTATGTCAGATGTAGTGACACTTACATTACACATGGTCTGAAGTTGAAGGTCACTTCAAGAGGCATGCCCTAGGAACAAATACCCAGTTGGCATGTGTCACTTACCTTGGCAAACTATCACATTGAAAAAATCATTGTTTCAGTGCATAAATTTCACACAGCGCCACCTAGCCCCAAACTAAGCAAATATGGGAACTAGATTACGGATAAAATACTTGTACTTTTTTGTTATTACATACATTATCATATTATACAACAACTCATGCTCGCTTTGCTTCCCCCAAGTAGGTTATCCCCAAAAGAACTCTCTGAGTGGTGAGAACAGGTCATGGTAGAAGCTGAGAAAAGGTTATTTAGTCTTTTAGTTATAGTAGCTTCTACATAAGTCTTACCTATTATATAGTTTTAATATATAGTTTTAACGAATCAAAGTTGTTGCCTTCATCAACTACTGATGTGAGTAAAACCTAAGTTTAAAAATGAATACTCACACACGCGCAAGTATTTTACAGTTTTTTTCTACCGAAAATGTTATGTTAACGTTAAAGGTTCTTTGAGGGCACCAAATCATACATATTATATTTCTTCTATGCAGTTCGGTTATAGCCTGTGGTTATCAGATTTGGTTCAAATAAAACCTGATGAGTCCGGTTGTCAGCTGCAACTTATTCAATCTGTGCCTGCAGCAGAGGATATTGAATGATGAGGTCGATGTGGCCTTTGAGCGCTTCCGTTGCTCTTATTCACTTGATTTATTTCAATGACAGGAAAAGAGACTTGTGTCGCTGATATTTTATTAATAATGTCTAGCTTTTTTGATAATAAACATTAAAATAAGTATGGTACAGTTGAGTTACCTATAAGCCCTACCTATAAGTATGTAACGGTCCTCAGGTAAACCGACTGCTTTGCATTGATACATTATTTGCATTGCTTTATATTGTACATAGTTAGTTTAATTGTACATATTATTTTTCATTTATTTAAATTATAATAGAAGTACTGAAAAAAGCAACGAAACAATAAACAATTGGTAACCTACCGTCTTTGGACATCTAGATGTCAGCAAAAAAGCAACGAATATTTAAAAAGCTAGGTCAAAAGAAGACCAGAACTAAACCCATAGGACAAAACAAGAAATATGCTTACGTCGTATTTTTTTATACTTATCGCAATTGAAATTTAATGCTTGACGATGTTAGTAGTACATACATAGCACCTCTTATTTACTTTCGTGCTGTGTCAGCACGTTTTTTTTTTTCCACAGAGAATTTGAAGATTCAATTAGTTAGGGAACCACACGGCGGAAGGGGTATATATTTAATATGATATAAACATTATTAAATATACCCTATACTACCCCTAGGACGTCAGTGCAGGCCTTGGTCAACTTGCTCTTAATAAGACTTATAAGAACCACTATGGAAAATCTTTACAGTGAATTTAAAACATGTTGTTGTTCTTTGTATTGTATTGGTGTTAGATAGATGTATGTGGAGATTACACTGTTATTAATCCACGATGTGTTTCGAAGCTACAATTTACCAAAAACCTTTGTATGCTTACTGACGATCAACATTAACCATATCGACTACTCTGTTTTTTTTTTTATTTGAAATGTCTAAGGTCTTGACCTTGAGGTTTTTTGTGGTTGTTTGATATAAATTTTACACAGCGCCATCTAGCCCCAAACTAAGCATAGCTTGTAATATGGGAAATAGATTACGGATATATACCTATATACCGAATATTATACCTAAAATACTTTTTGTAAATACATACATACTATATGATACAACACCCAAACACAGAACAAACATTCATCACACAAATGTTTGTCCTGGGTGGGAATCGAACTCACAGCCCAGAAGGCAGAGTTACTACCAACTGAGCTATGAAGCTTGTTTGAGAGAGAATAAGGTCTACGATGGAGCGAGCTTTCCCAGAAGCTACCTATAAAAGGCACTGGCTCTCCCCCGCACAGATGGACTCGGTGAAATGCTTGGCGCCGGACTTGGACTACTGTCGAAGTCCGGCGCCAAGGCGGTCGCAAGCCAGGCGGACCTTTGCAGTTTAGTGTTTAGCATATACTTCTTTTCGGACATTCACCGCTTGCATAAGGTTAAGATTTTACGGATTGACTCCGAACATTTACATAATACATAGAAGTTTAGGTGAGAAACATTGATATCGCGTTTACAAGAATATTTAGTTAGTTTATTGAGAGTTTAGAAAATATTTGGTGTGTTTATTCTATAAATGTGTTTTATGTCTCCATTATTTTCTTGTGAAAACTATGCTAGTTATGACAATTTGGTTAGTGTCAACTGTATTACGATTATACTTGGCAGACACGTCTGCATCACGGCCATTCGATAAAACCAAACAGTACGTATGTTTTACCGTCACAGTTCGCTGACAATACGTGCTGCCAACCGCAGAGTCGGTAACTGATGAATGAGTCCCGTGACATTGTAGCGCGTGCTATGACGACGCGTGGCCTTTACATCACTTTTAATACACAGTGCAGGTAGTCGTAGATCGAAATCTCAGATAATACTTGGTGATTAGATCGCAAGTAATGAAACATAAAGTTGCGCTTTGTATAATAGTTTAGATACTTACGTTTTAATAAGTTCTTCGAATGGTTTTAAAGAAAAAACATTTTTTAGATTATTTTCTATGGTCACTGATCATTCCCAGATAAAAGCGTCTATGCTAACTAGATCGACGTAGGTAGTAACAGTTTACAATTGTGTCTGAAATTGGGGAGTACCTATAAGCTTATCCGTGGTGCAAGCAAATACCTACTTTTTGGATGTACGTATAAAATGTAGAAAATGTAACGACTGAATGATTACAATACAATGGGAATCTCTTTGTTACTCTTGAGTTTGAATATTATTATGCCACAGAATGTACGTACTTATAATATATATATTTGATTGTAGGATGGGATTTAGCCTTCATCACCTGATTTTTCAAGCTATAATACTATAATAAGACCGAAGGTAGAAGCTCACTTTTTGTGGAATCCTCAATATATATCGGAAAATTCAAACTGTCATTACTGATAATACATGTATCGAAAAAAATATTGTTGTACTCTCTAAGGACAGCAGCAACTATTATAATAGCTATTAAATTATGAATTTGTGATAGATAATGTTTTCGGAAGCACAAAATAATGTTTCAGGTACCTACAATCTTTCGTTTGACACTGAACGAAATAAAAGCATCAATCTATTTGCCTCTAAGTACCAATAAATCCGGCCTTCCGCTTCGCCGACCTCAGCATAAGGTCGGGAAGACTTACCTTATCCGAAATTTAAATGCCTGGCTCATCGTTGCATAACCATGACCTTGTGACGTACCAATGCGTGTCATCGGCGCATAGTACGCAGTTTTAATGCGATCTATTTGTCTTGATCGCTGTACATTGCTAGGTTGACCTCGTCAGTGTCACGGACGTTTGCTATTGTTCCGCCGAGCGAAGTGAAGCTTGACGTAATTGTTTCTCACCATCGATTATGTATTGCTGACTGCTTGGTCTGGTTTACTTTTTAATTTGTTTGTGGCGACTGGGGCGTTGTCTGCTTCATGAAACTGAAGTACTGTATTGTGTGTGTATACCTACTGTAGTCAGGTGTATATTTATTATGGAGTAATTCGTTTTATTTATTTTTTTTACGAATATTTTAGGATTTTTAATAGAAATTCCAGAGGCATAGCAATTTATATCCCCACCGGATTGATATTCCATTTATGAAATGTAAAAGTTTACGAAGCGCTTTCAAAAACATTTTATTATGTCTATTGCATAACTTGGAGTCAGTTTCAAGCGTCTGTATTCCCGCAATATCACGAAATGTCTTCAAGTAGAGAGTCAATATGCACTTTCTGTGTAGGCCCGCTCTTTTAGACCTCACCCTGGCCTGTGCAAGCTTAGAGATCAAGAATTTACTCATTTTCAATAAAAAAAAAAACTAACACTCCCACAACAATGCACTAGGTAACACCTATAATCTTGTACTCTTTATAAATAAATCTAGTCTTTAAGATAATCAACCACAAGAATTTTGAAACATTATCATTTTATCATACAATTGAAATTCATCGGCGAAGTGTTATAATAATTACAAAGGCACTAAACGAAGTAGATGCTATTGTTTACTGTGTGGCTCAACCCTTTCCAGACTTTCCAGACATAATAAATCACATCATCACATACATACTCATTTAAAATGGATCAGCACTCTGTAGGCCGCTCATAAATAAATGGAAATTAATAGCTTAGGCTCTCGGAGTAACAATAACCTACGCGTAGTAAAACGGACTTCAAAAGGAGGTTCTCATTTCAAAACATATTTTTTTCTATGTACGTCTACCGATTGATTACTCAGCGAGTTCTTATTCGATTTGCGTATTATTTTTTTATCGATATAGTATGAAATTGGTCCCATTTTAATTTGGTTAAAATCTGATTAAGATCTTCGGATCTGAGTACTCAAATTCTTCAACAGACAACAGCAAATTCATAAAGATCAAATCATAGATTTTTTTAGTAAAGCCGGTAATAATACGATCTGCTAACGATTAGAATCAACAGGACGGTGTCATCGTCATCATCATTATTTCAGGGTATAGTCATAGGTACCTGCGTACTCTGCTGAATATAACGTTCAAAATAATCAAAAATAGTGATATTGAACCTTCTTCCCATAGCCAAAGTTACATCGAGTGGGAGACCCTCCTAGGTAGGTACTCCGTTTACTATCGGAACCTTTTCAATAAGAATGAACCCGTAAGTATACCCATAAGTATCTTCATGTATTTATAATATTCAACACTTGTCACCTACCATTTGTCTGATATAAAAGTATGCCATGAGATGGTCGGGGTTTTTTCTGTTTCGTCCCGGTGATATTTGTCCTATTCTCAAATATACCGGAAGCCGTATCACATCAAATTCGGAAGCTTCTGATGGAGATTCCGGAAACGCAATTCTTAACTCCAACATCGAAAACTTTTGACATTCGTACTTATTAGACATCTACAGAAAGATTTTCAAAAATGGTGGTGAGAATAGTGTTAAAATCTGTAATAAAAGTGATGTTTCCAATCCGAAAACATTAATCAAAAAAACGTTATCATAGTTATACAGGTACATTGTACAGGTATTTCTACATTAATTATATAAATAAAATAAATAAATAAATATTACAGGACATTCATTTTATTTTTTTATATAAGAAAACATTATTCAAAAGTTTGAGAATCGCTGCACTGGTGGTGCTTCTACTTTTAAATCGGTTTTTAAAAAACATCACAACGCTCTCTCACAATATTACTACCCTGCAATGATTTAGCAAATTGACTTATCGGCTTCGCTAAAGTTTGGCACGTACTCTATGACAGTAGGTTAATCTCTGCCCTCGCCTCGAAACCTTGTGGCGTATATAAATAAGCGGCTACATACCTGGCTGGCAAAACTTTTTTTCTTTTTTTTGGATACCTACTCCTTATAAAATTAATAAAACGAAGGGCGTGACCTCTAGTCATAACATTAAAATTGGTAGTAAGTTTGATACGTACCTATTTGAACATTAAACATACCCCATGGTTTTTTTAAATATTTTTTGTGAAACTCCAAGCATACGAGTAGCTCTATCCATAACCATAATTTATTCACAAAAAAGTCAACATAATAAAATCATTTTTTTTTCAATTGACTATTTAGGGGAAAATAATTTTGCCCCTATTTGGATTTCGATTGTGTTTTAAAAAAAGTAAAACTATATAGAATACCCGTATCTTTATATAGCAGTGTAATTTTATTACAATGCGGCAGCCATTTTGAATTTAACAACTAACTACGTTTGTGTGGGAAAGCAGTACAGGGCCTTTTGAAGCACTCTTATTCGTTCGCGAATGTAAATCTCTACCCTCTTACGATGCACGATGATGTCATTCAATTTTTCTCCCTAAAACCCCTATCCACATACCCACATGCCCCGCGGAAATCGGTCAAACATTACAGACCTCATCAATCACACCCTTCTTTCTTCCATAAGAAATAAATGGTCCCATAAATCATTATAGACGATCTCCGCACAAAAACCGGTTTTATCTTCGAGAATAAAGAGCAGGACACATTTATTTCTATATTATATGACAAAGTGTCACTGAATGGGAGGGGGGTAATGTGTTATGGGTCATGTGATGTGGGTCAATGGAATTTATGTTATGGAGTTTTCGTGTGTTTTTTTGTCTTGTTACGTTATATTGTTGTTTCAATTTATATGTCTCGAAGAAAACTTTGAACATAAAGACTCTTGCTAAACTAAAATGTCTATTGAATAGTTAAATAACTATAACCAACAAGACATCAATAACACAGCGTCATCTAGCCCCATATTAAGCAAAGCTTAGAATATAGGCTTAAGATTAGGATAAAAATACTTGCATACAATAATGAAGCATGTAATGAGTGCCTTTTCAGGCTGAATTCGGTTAGTACTAGACTGGACATTGTATAGTTTTCACTTTATTTAAAAGGACTATAAAGGCAGATGGTCTATGTATTGGTAAATACATTCACATGCGAAAGAACAGAAGCATCAAGTAAGTATTTCAGCTACATTATGTAGGTATGTAAATGTAAACAAATATGATTTCTGTATTACGCAAAATGTCTCGTGCTAAGTTATTCGCGAATTGTGATCATCTTGTTAGGTATTCCAAATTATCTAAGTTGCTATGCAAATAAATAATTTGCCGACACGTCTTGTTAGCGCGTCGTGCTCTTGTTCAATTGTATTTACATAGCTTGTAACGAATGAACTAAACAAAGATTTGTATTGATAGAAAAATACGGAAATGTTTTATAAATAGTATACGGATTGAATATTCGAAATGCGCGCGGATGGCCAAATTAAAAACTATTGAGAATATTGAAAAATTCCATATTTGTTTTTGAAATAAATATTTCTTGAACCAGCCTATTTCCAAACATTCGGGAAGCCGTTCCGAAAACGCTGTTCTTTATATCGAAATAAAAAAAATAATTACATTCGTATTCGAGACTTCCAAGGAACATTCTCAGATATGGTTTGAGAATATCGATGAAATTTATCGGATTTAAAAAGTGATGTATCCAATCCGATAAACTTTCCGTGTGTTTAAGAATCGCCAACCATCAGGAATCAAATCTGTTGATTTAAAAAAAAGCCCGCTGTATATTTATTACATATCTGATAGTGTCGCTCGTTAATTTTCTGTGAAATAATGTAATGTCAAAAGTAAGTCATTATGTAAGTTTTTCAAGCTACCTAAGATAAACACTCGAAAGAAAAAATCGTACATGAATGGGCATATGAAGGCAATAAGGAAGCTATCATTTTTCTTCAATTTTTCAATTAACAAGCATCATAGCTCAGTTGGTAGTAACTCTGCCTTCTGCGCAGTATGCTGTGGGTTCGATTCCCACCCAGGACAAACATTTGTGTGATGCATGTTTTTTTCTGTGTTTGGGTATTGTTTCATATAGATCGTATTTATTTACAAATAGATAGTATTTAAGTATTCGATCCGTATTCTAGTTCCCATATCATAAGCTATGCTTAGTTTGGGACTAGATGGCTATGTGTAAATTAATGTACTGTAATATGTATTCATTTATTTATCCTAGTGAAACTAGCAGAAGTTTCGTTCATTACAAGTACATAATGTCAAGGCCATTGTACATTATTCTTTTTGCTGCAGTAAAGCACATCCTACTTATTCCCACAGAGTCGGCATATCTAAAATCCATGGCACAATGTTAACTGTAACCAAATCGCGGTTCAGGCTAACTGCTCTGACGTCAAAGTTTTCGCATTAGGAAAGCCGAGGAAAATAGGTCTGGGTCGCGTGAATAGACTTATCGCAAGCTCATGGGAAAATAGCACCTTTAGCAAAGAGTGTAGGGGGGCAAATAGCATGGAGTGTTGCGTGACGTAAGCTAACAGCTACTGTGAATCAACCCTCTGTTTAGTAGTTGAGTGTAGCACAAATTGTAACAATATGTAAACAAGGAGGTTGGTTTGAGTTAAAACCGGTACCTATATATAATCAAGTTTGATATCTAAGTTCTACTTAGAAAGTGTAAGGAGTATTTAATATGTGAGGAGCGTGTATCTATACTTTGATGGAGCTATGCTAATTTTTTTTTTATAAGTTCACAGAATAGAGGTATATGTCGGTACGTCTCAGATCAAATTTGTAAACAAAAATTGCAGTAGTTTTCAGAACGGTTTTTTTTTATTAAATCGTGATCATATAAAAACTTAATAAGGCCAAAATTGATTAAGATCTAGATGCGAATCTTTATTAGTTATTGTAAAACGACGATATTGTTGCAGAATTCTGTCGTGTGTTGTTCAAATCATGTTTCGTTAAAAGACTGTATTATAAATCTTTGTTAACTTTCTAAATAGCACTTTTTTTTTATTCAGATAAATTTGATGGTCACGGAGACCACAATTCCGCCTACCAAGTGATAATACACAAGATTATACACAGAAGGAAACTGCTGCCCTTCTTCCGGTTAGATTTCTCAGTCGGCTTTTAAAACATTCATGAGTTGAGTAAGAGGGGTCGATTTTTATACCGCGACATCCACGGAACCTACGTCACGACTTGGCCCATTGTGATTATCATTTAAAATCTAACTTATAATTATTATTTTTAAATTATAAATTAAATAAATAACAATAAATAAATAAATATTACAGGACATTAATTTCACACAACGCCATCTGGCCCCAAACTAAGCAGCTTGTATTATGGAAACTAGATTACGGATAGAATACTTGTAATTTTTTTTTTTGTAAATACATACTTATCATACAATTCATCACACAAATGTTTGTCCTGGGTGGGAATCGAACCCACAACCTCCAGCGCAGAAGACAGAGTTACTACCAACTGAGCTTATGAGGCTTGTTAATTATTCATTATTAACAAAAAATATTAAAAAAAAAACTGTACACAAATAAAAATAAAATCATATCATTGGGGTATTACTACTACAAATACTATAACATATTCGTTAAATCGTGGAGGAATCTATCTGGAAGATAGGCAACCCAACAGATGTTAAATAATAATTGTTATTATAAATTATGATTTGATCGCACTTTGCCTACTGTCGCACTTAGTTGACTTTTAAATATTTTAATGATATCGGTAGCTCAATGACAATCTTTTGAAACCTCCATAGCTTAAATCGCAATATGCCTACTTTTTATTTTTGTCGCACTTTAATCACATTATTATGAAGTTAGATACTAATAAATTGTTCAATTCAATCATCATCATCATCATCATCATTCATTAGCAACAATACAAATCAAACACGATAAATAATTATTACTTAGTTCCCTTAAAAAACATAACCTAACCTAACTACATGTTTTTAAAATGAGCTTACTTTTGAAAGTGCTCACTTAACCGCTCCCTTTTTTTTTTTTAATTTAAACATTGCCTAACCTAACTACCTACTTACATAGTTTTAAAATGAGCTATCGTATCGATAAAATCTTGAAAGATCATTCCTTTCCCTAGTTTTTTTCGATACCCAATTTGAGTCTGCAAACTTTCGTCGTTTCTCGAAAACCTAATTTATTCGCTCGGTACCTACCTACCTTAATTTGTGATATTTGAACGTTGGTCCGTTCAGGAGCGTAGGTATCCAGGATTATGTAGATTCTGCTAATGGATCTACGGTAACTTTATTGATTGAATAAACGCCATTTGCGTCATCGTCGGCGAATTTATGAAGACCTTGGTAAGACTATGATTACCTTTATTAAATATTAGCTTATCTTCATCAATCTACTTTTTTATATTGTTTAAAAATAGCATTCTCTTCCTCGTTAGGATAATTAGCACTATTTTTATCTAGCAAACACCTTGTTGAAAACGAACATCCAAAATTTTATATTGTAAAATACCTCATTTTAGATTACTTATAAGTACGTGCTTCTTGTAATTTAAGTAAAACTGGGGTTAAGCTTATTTGTTAATAAGTTCTAGCCTTCAACTTATGAAATTAACTAAATTATACAGAAATTGACGACACCGTCCCAAGAACCATTAAAAGTAGCAATTCAACAAATACGACGAAATATTGTTTTTGTTTTACAAAAAAAATATTATGCTGACTGTTACTTTATTATACGACGGGGAAGCACCTGAACTTAATCTCTGGATTCATGTTATGTAAGGATTATAAGACGAAAGCGTACTTCATCCGGAATCCTCAACATACTGAGAAACTGGCTTACCTCTAAATACCGGAAAACAATTGATATCTTAGAATTGTTGCTATGACGGCAGATTTAGGTAACAAGGTAGTAGCTAGCTAAGAGGACTCAAAAAAAGTCCTACCACTAACCGAACCAACCACAAATTTGTTTTTTTATTGATTTTTTTATTGTACGACGGGAGGTGCTTGGCTTTCATCTCACCTGATATTTCAAGTGATGATAAGGCCGAAGGTGGAAGCGCACTTCACCCGGAATCCTCAACAAACCGAGGAACTAGCTATCTTACCTCTAAATGTCCGGAATACAACAATTTAAGATTTGTTGTATTGTACTGGGGATTTAACCCGGGACCCCAGGGTCTGATACCGGTGAGAGAACCACTAGACCACTAGATTTCCATATATACACAAATGATTGTAGTATTTAATCGTTTTATGTACGTACAGTATTAACATAATTGTATATATATACATAATTGTATATACATAATTGTATATACATAATTGTATATACATAATTGTTAACAAATGTAACAAATTTATCATGCCATTTTTTTATTCCTAATGTTATATTGACTCCTCTGACAAAAATGTTGCTATATCCTAACAGGGTACATGTACAGTGCTTAGATTTTAGTTTATCTACTTGAAGACATTTAAAGGAAAGTAAAATTGGTATTTTTTTAAACAGGTTAGCAAGATAAATCTGCTCAAAAGTTGTTTTGACAGCATATATACCGAACTTATGACGAAGTTCTATAGAAACTTGTGAGGTTTTTTGCACTCAGATACACCTTGCTTGTTTATTTATTCTACATGGAGTCGGAACAAGTATGGTAGTAGAACTTCCCCGGACTAGCCCGTAACAAACTAATTAACTTGGTTTGCTTACAAAAACATTTTGGCGCTGACCAAAACCTTTTAAATTAGCTAATCGTTAAAACAATGGCTTGAATTTGTTCAGTTTTACTATACTACCATAGTAACAGACTCCCTTCGCAGGGGATCATTGCAGGGGATTTCTGGAATAAGCCTAATCGGACTACTGAAACTAGGCTATATCGAATCTGTATGTAACTTATGAAACAATAACAAACAACGTAATCTGTATGAAACAAGCCTCATAGCTCAGTTGGTAGTAACTCTGCCCTCTGCGCTGTAGGCTGTGGGTTCGATCCCCACCCAAGACTAACATTTGTGTGGTAAATATAGGATGTTTGTTCTGTGTTTGGGTGTTGTATTATATATACGTATGTATTTACAAAAGTATTTAAGTATTATATCGGTAATCTAGTTCCCATATTACAAACTATGCTTAGTTTGGGGTAAGATAGCCCTCAGTTTATTGAGGATTCCGGATGAAGTGCGCACCTTCGGCCTTATCTCAACTTGTTACCGAGTGAGATGAGGCCAAGCGCTTCCTCGTCGTACAAAAAAAAAGATGGACTTTGTTTAAGTCCTTTTAGGCTCCTACTACTAAAATTAATGTCCTGTAATATTTATAATTGATTTACTTATTAACTTTGCTTTTGCTCATCGTAGACCCTAGTCCAGCCATCAAAGAACAATAAAGTTTTGACAATGGATTAATATTTAGGTCAATTGGAGTCTATTGATGTCTGCTGTGTTAAAACTGTAATAGGGAAATACCTTGACATTCTTGCGAACGGGGCCAGACCTATTGTCACAGGCTGGCATTGTTATAAACATTACATTACGGCTACGATTAGGCATCTCATGATTTGGATAGCTCAAACACGCATTGGATTGTACCGTATTAGACTTGAGTTTTTTTTCGCTTTTTTATATATAACGACAATGAGTTGCTTGTCCTTCATCTCACCAGATTTTTCAAGTTATGATAAAGTCGACGGTGGAGGCGCACTTCACCCGAAATCCTCAACCAACTTAGGAACTGGCTATCTCACCTCTAAATACATACATGGTCAATTTTATTACAATCCGTCCAGCCGTTTAGTCGTGAAATGGTAACAAGTAAACAAACACACTTTAAAAAAAATGGTTTTGATGTCCCATACCCATCTCACAGAAACTTTTTCATGAGTTGTAGAGCCCCATGTAAAAGGGCTCGTCCGGCATAGTATAACTACTATACTTATTTTAGCTACCAAGCAGTATTGCTGAGTTCCGGTTTGAAGGGTATGGTTGCCGGTAAAATTCCGGGCACGCGATGCTTAACACCTTTATGCCTTAATTTGAAAGGCGCAAAGCAGTGCCGCGTTAGTCATGTACCGACGCAGTAAAGATTTGTTATAGGCACTTTTAACTATAACATCAGGTGAACTTCTTGCTTGTTTGTCTCCAAGTTGTTAAGAAAAACTGATTCGTGGTATATAAAGATGCGTGTGGTTTTGTCTGGAAAGACTTATAAGCAAGTGTCAGTTAAATCCGTATACGTGGTCTATCGTGAAGGAGCAAAATACACATCAACAGCTTTGTATGGGGATGTCAGACATGCTATTCCCAGCCCACAGAATTTGATTTATGGGATGAAAAGCGTGTCTCCTTCCCGTCTTAGCGCACATATGTGCAAAGTTTCAGCTCAATTCGTTCTGTAATTTGGCGTGAACATGAAATAAACCTCCGAACCAACTTTCCCCTTTATAATATTATAGTGTAATGAGTATGTCTGTGATTGTACATGGGCTAAGCTCACGAAAATAATTAACACGGCTTATTCCAGAAATCCCCTGCGATAATCCCCTGCCGGTGTTTGAATGGTTTGAGCTCTCTGTATTTGATTTAATAAAATATAATAACGTAAATAAATAGATAAGGGGATTTGTGAAACTTTTGTCCAAAAGTCCCCTATTCTTTGAGAGCCATAAGGACTCTTCTGGACAAAAAGTCTAAAAATCCCCTTCGCAAGGGATCTTTGCAGGGGATTTCTGGAATAAGCCTATAAGCACATACCACTATTGTTATTTTACTAGCCAAAATCTGGTATCTACTAACTATCCTAACTATCTACCTTTACCTATCTTATTAAAAAGTAAATAGTTAGTTTTCATAAAAATACCTGCAGTAGATTTCCAGCGGCATACTAAACTCAAGCTTTATCAGTATTCGTCACGAATCGCCATAACAATATAATGGCTTTTTTATCAGCTCAAAATGTAAGAATATTGTGAAAATATTTGAAAGATTTGCCAATATTTGTTTGAAAAAAGTTTTCATTCGATGAAGGTTTTAAGAAACATTTTAAGTAAAATGCAGCTCTCTGAAAAAGCTATTTCAAAACTCGCTTCTAAATTGCAATGTCGTAAAAAGTTCCATTATTTCTTTCATTTCGCAATCAAACGCCGTTTTTAGGGGTGATTGGGGTCGGCCATCTTCAATTGTATTTAGCACCCGTCTTTGGTCTTCTGAATCATTTTATTACAAACTAACTGACCGCGCGCAGCTACACTTGCGCCATAGTTCTAAGTTTTTAAGTTTAACATAGCATATATAAGTGCATCGCCATCATTTCAGGCCATATAAGCCCACTGTTGAACAAAGCATTTTCACGGAA
Organism: Venusia cambrica; assembly: GCA_951394065.1. Taxonomy (NCBI): domain Eukaryota; kingdom Metazoa; phylum Arthropoda; class Insecta; order Lepidoptera; family Geometridae; genus Venusia; species Venusia cambrica. The sequence continues at coordinate 2,827,785 of OX596048.1, read as the reverse complement.
GGCTCGCTCCATTGTACTTCATTAATGCCCAGGAAAGCCTAGAGAGCTAGTACTGACACTATGATATAATTATGTCAAAGTCAAATATATTTATTTTTTAGGATCACTTTGAAACGTCAAATGTATCGCCTGTTCGGAATTTTCAGAAAAACTGAAAAAGTAGATCGGTTTCGATTTCAGATGGAAATAACTCCGTTCTTATCATTCACCACATCCATCATGGCCCTGTCTTTAAGTTATAAACACGCGTATCTGCGTGTAATCTCTGTCTCACAGGCTGATCTGCAATCAATCATATTGCGTTGTAAGGCTAAATACTGCCAGATTGTAAAGGTATTTAGGGACATGATTTATGAATAAAGTGGAATGTATGGCATTAGGAAGATGGATTACCGGTCTTAGCGGTAGCGAATAATTAAAAACATTTAATAAGTAAATAAATAATAAATTTTACTGGACACTGATTTTACACAGCGCCATCTAGCCCCAAACTAAGCATAGCTTGTAATATGGGAACTAGATTACGGATATAATACTTAGAATACTTTTTGTAAATACATGCAGACAATATGATACAACACCCAAACACAGAACAAACATATGTATTCATCACACAAATGTTTGTCCTGGGTGGGAATCGAACCCCACCGCCTACAGCGTAGAAGGCAGAGTTACTACCAACTGAGCTATGAGGCTTGCTGTGAAGTACCTAAACGACATGCAAATTAAATGACTAATAAAGGAAATTATGAAGTGTTATGATAGTTATGATATATAAGTGCAGGTTACAAGCTATATCAAAAGCTTAAAACATGAAGTAAATAAACTTTCAACAATACTAATACATTACATTAATTTTCACACAGCGCCATCTAGCCAACAAACATATTTTTAGTAGTAAGAATAGTAGAATCAGTCTGTATCCAGTTTATCGGATGCCTGAGTTATGTTTGGAATGATCTTTTTTTTTTATTGTACGACGGGGTAGCATTTGACCTTCATATCTTCATTCTTAACACTCTGAGGAACTCAAAGTCAAAATCAAAGTCATATATTTTCATACATCAAGATTTTTAGGACCATTTTGAAACTACAAGTCTACCGCCTGTTCGGAATCACGACCAACACACAAATGGAAAGAAACTCGGGCTGGTTATTTTTTTGATGATCCATTCAACATTTAGGTATACAGAGTTTGTAATAATTTAAATAGGATAACATTACAAGTACATCATAAACCTAAATACATACTATCTTAAAACATTTATTATTACCTATCTACCGAATGTTACCTTTTTTATACCACTAAGGTGACAAACAGGCATAAGGCTGATGGAAAGCGATTTCCGTCGCCTTTGTTACCTAATGGGCAGTTTGCTGACAGCTGACAAGCTCAACTCGCTATCTTACTTTTAAAATGCCGAAACAGAACAACTAAGAATTGTGGTTCACGTCTTACTTAATTAAGATGGTGGTCACTAGCCAGGCGGACTTGAAAGAAGTTCTACCACCAACCAAACCGCAAGTACAATATTAAATACCCATGGGGATCGAACCCAGGATCTCTGGATCTGAACAGGTGGATGAACCACTAGACCACAGAGGCAGTCAAACGTTGTTTACGGATATTTCACGATGGCCTTCCTTGATCGAATTTTATTATCAGTACTCTAACTTGTTTGTTTTATTTCAGGTAAGGATGAAAACTCGATTGATGTCGCGTAAGTCTAAACATCTGGCAAAACAAATTCAAAACGGTATAGAGGTAACAGCATGGGATAATTTGTGATAGCCATAGTGAGTCCATCGCATCGCGTTCTAATTGTGTATCTAAATACCTAAATACCTAAATACACATACTAAATCGTCATCACATGAGTTGACTGACTGGCAAAAACCGCACAGCCCAAACCAAAATTAATAGCGACTAGAAGTTTCCTGAACTTAAATTAGGTGCAATTATTCTTAAGCTACGTTTATACTGAAGTTGTGGACTGTACCTAAGAGAGTTCTATTTCACGCACTAGGTCTCAAAAGAGCCTGTGTTATGTAATGTACAGGAGCACTACGAAAAAAAACTCCTCCAGATTTAATTTCTATACAACTCGTTGTTATAAGCATTTTTTGTAAACATGCAACGGAGTCAAATATCTAGTGAAAGAGTCATACCTGTCTGACACACACTTGTTGAAAATATTGTAAATTAAAGTGAGGGTAAACCTTCAGATTTAGGTACGATTGATATTGTATTTGGCTAATTGTAGCTTTAAGACATATTGATGATTGAAAACGTGAATAGTTGCCACTACAATATGGCTACACATTGTAGTGACAACGTATCTAATAAAACAAGCCTCACAGCTCAGTTGGTAGTAGCTCTGCCTTCTGCGCTGTAGGTTGTGGGTTCGATTCCCACCCAGGACAAACATTTATGTGATGAATATAGATGTTTGTTCTGTGTTTGGGGGTTGTATTGTATGATAAGTATGTATTTAAAAAGTATTTATGTATTCTATCCGTAATCTAGTTCCCATATTACAAGCTATGCTTAGTTTGGGACTAGATGGCGCTGTGTAAAATTAGTGTCCTGTAAAACGTTTTATTTTGTACTACGGGGATATGCTTCGCTTCCATTGTAATATGGGCAGTAGATTACGGATACACTACTTAAATACTTTTTGTAAATACATACGTACGATATGATACAACATCCAAACACACAACAAACATTATTTAATTTTACACAGCGCCATCTAGCCCCAAACTAAGCATAGCTTGTAATATGGGAACTAGATTACGGATATAATACTAAGAATACTTTTTGTAAATACATGCATATAATATGATACAACACCCAAACACAGAACAAACATCTGTATTCATCACACAAATGTTTGTCCTGGGTGGGAATCGAACCCACAACCTACAGCGCAGAAGGCAGAGTTACCACCAACTGAGCTATGAGGCTTGTTCAACTGTGTTACTTTGTACTCCTTTGCCGTGGAAAAATCTTAGTACACCCCAACACTACAAATGTAAGCTACCCTTAAATTAATAAGTTAATAAATCCCCACTTTTCGACAAAAGGTATTTCCTAGTAGTCGCATATTAGGTATTGTGATTTTTTTTGTGTACATTCTCGTATGAAAATGTGGGGAAAATATTTATTCAGTGTATGTACGTCATACGCATGGCACAGTAACTATCAGTAGAGAAAGACGTCACAGAGTTGTAATTGTAAGTTTACATTACGCCTACTGTGTCAATATCATCACGTCAATAATATCATTATAATATGGTTCTTATGGATGTGTATTTAAGGTTCTAAGTAGAAAGAACCACTCGATAATTGGGGGCGTAATTTACGTGTACCCACATTTTATCTGGCTCTACGTCAAATGCTTGTCATAATTCAGTTATGCAAACGCCATTCCATTAGGCTATCGCTGTATCGCAGTTTATGGGACAATTAAGATTAGGATATGGCTTGCACAACCTTTTCCTACTAATTGTGGAACAGCGTTTGAAACTGCTATGTTTAGGATAGCTAGTGATGGCTATTTGACTATTGGAATTTACGAATTTATTTGGAGATGATGAATACTATCGGAACAGGTTTTAAAACAGTTTTGACAAGGCGGTCTTGGCTTCTGAATTGACCCCTTTCAACTCAACTCACGAAACATTAGTTTTTTAATTTACTTAGAATGGCCAGCTTGAAACTGGAACATGCAAGGATGCGGTCTTCGATAAATCCTACCCAAAAGGTCCTAAAACACGAATAAGAGATCTCACCAAGAGAAAGGCAGTAGCTTCCTTTTGTGTATTAAAGATACCTACTGCGTTCACCAATCTGCTTGCAAATCGTGGTCACTATAGCAAAACCTACCACCACTAGCATACGAAATGGCACCAAATAGTGGCCGCTCTGTGACAATGTCATTGTTACAGTTCAACGATTGGTTCAGTAGAATCAGGGCCCTGTTGTGGCTGGCTGTATTGTATGACTTAAATGTCTAGCTAGACCAAGAGGTTAGTGGAGTTTTTCTTTAGATGAAATGAAAACACATAAAACTGCGCTATCGGCGCATCTTTTGAATCAACATGGATAAATAAATGAAATATAATAAAGAAATGGAATATATTTAATCGGATTAACGTACGCCATAATCCACGCCAACCCAGAAAGGTTGCACGTTCGGAAACATAAATAAAAACCCTTTTGTACACAATGCTGGCTTTCCCCGCTTTTAATTGAATCTGAGTGACAGATGACTGTTCTCGTTGTGTGTTTTGTCACTGACTATACGTAGTCCGTTTTAATTTCACCACGCGTTGAAAATTGAGCTTGTGTCCTAAAAAAACTCAGATAAAATGAGAAATAGTTTAGATTATTTTGACACATTGACAATTCTAATGCAAGCGTTTATAGCAAGTAACAACTACGTAGTTCCGCACGAAATACGAGAACTATAATCCGTTCCATACAAAGGTTGCCTTGAAGAGATCGCATTAAGAGTTAAGACCGCTCATCGTACTAAGTTTAAATATTGCTCTCTGCTTGTTTGCTTTGTTTTGCTTCTTGATTGTACAAGAAATTTATCTTTGCATATATGCATATATGCCATACTTAAACTTAGTACGATGGGCGGCCTTATTTCTCAAAGAGATCTCTTCCAGGCATTCTTGATACACGACGAGGTGTGTACTTCTAAATCACTATATCGATAGCCATATAGTTATTCAAGGTAGATACGTACCTCGTCGTTAGTCAAAAAACAGCTGTCGCAGCTAGTGACGTGGTCATCATAATCATTTCATTGCACTCACGTCCACTGCCGAACATAGGCTTCCCTCAAATTGATGGAATTACGACTTGAGTTGCGTCCATCGACTCCCCACGGTCTCCACTATATCGACAGTCAACTTCCATTTCGCGATCCACCGTGGTATACATTCGGGAACCTCTAATCCCGAGCGGCACAGAATAAATAATAGCCAGCGATAACGAATTTGTGCTACCAATTTTATCGGGCTCGTAGGTACAATACCAGGCATGCCTGACGTTCCTAGCGTGTATAGCCTAGACTAGAACTAACGTAATAATACCTACCTCACAATCAATACGAGTATTTCCCAAGGCGGGTGCTTTGGGCGAGTAAAAATATCGAGACTGGGAGCTGTTCCGAATCGCCGAGCTCAGAAAGAGCCTATTCATTGAAGCTTCTCGCTTTTATAAAATAAAATCCTACTTGATACAATACAAGTAACCGTAAAAAACTTTCAAGTACCTAGTAGATAAGTAGGTGGTGGATTAGTAGGTAGTATCTTACTATACTATTTATAGGTATAAGGTAATTCTAATTAGATTATTTTACCTTATTTTTTATTGTACGACGGTTAAGCACTTGGCATTCATCTCACCTGGTTACAATTTGATATAAGGCCGAAGGTGGAGGCGCACTTCACCCGGAATTTTCAACAAACCGAGGAACTGGCTATATTACCTCTAAATGCAGGAACACAAAAATTTTAGAAATGTTATTATGGCGACAGAATAAGGTAAGATGGTGGTAGCTAGCCAGGCGGACTTAAACAAAGTTCTACCACCAACCAAACCAAGCACAATATATTGTACTCCCCATGGGATCGAACCCGGGACCTCTGGATCTGAAATCGGTGGAAGACCACAGAGGCGGTGAAAAATTATTATATTTATTGTGCGCACTGCAAGAACTTGAAATAAGCTCCCAGTGTCTGTTTTTCCGCTGTGTTACCATAACGTCTCGAAGAAGAGAGTAATGAACGCAAATATTATATTAGCATAGTATACATGTTGAATTTTGTCAAAACCTTCTTGTAAAAATAATTTTCATAGTACCTAATCTAAAAAAAGTCCACCATATTGAAAGCATTACCTTAGTGTTTATTTTTAACTCTGTATTTATTTTAGACAGCTATAATTCTCTCATTAAGCCAAAAAACAAGTTAATAGAGCTGTGCTATGTGAAATTAGTCGTTATAAAGTTGAGTCCATGATAAACGGCGCAATAACTGTTCTAATAAATTTAGAAACGGTAACAGGTAACCCATTTGGAAAGTCTTATTCATTTCCAAGAGAAAATACCTAAATATTCGCTTAAGTTTGATCTTTGCTTTTGAAAGTATTTTAAGTAGTATGCAAACGGGTATCTAATTATGGTAGGTACTTTTTGATGAGATCTTTTTTTATGTGAAAAAGAGTAAGAAAACAGTTTGAAGTTGGATCAATTTAAATACCTAATAAATGAATGCCTTCCTAACAAATGGGTAAAATGGGTAAAAACAGTCCCTACTCTTCCCAGTGTAACAAATACAAATTGACAAATTCAGCGAAATTTACTTTAAATTTTTTTATGACTATAAATATGACGCCCACCCCGTCAAAAGCTTTAAATAGATTGGGAAGACCGTAAACTGAATGCTACATTTGACCCTGAATTTAGCATTTGGTGTAACAAAGGGTAGATTTTTCATGTTTCGATGTCGTTTTGTCTCGCAACGTCACCCTCGTTCGTAAGGGGAGGTTATTATTTTCTGAGGTATTTATTTTAACGGATAAACTTGCTTTCTTATTACTTTTTGTTGTCACTTAAATTACTTAGGTGGGGCTGATCTCGCATTATCTGGTGCGATCATTCCGTTCACGATTTTCTGCCACGTACCTTGATTTATGACCCTACGTGTGGCGCAATGAAGTAGTTCTCATACGATGTTAGGTATTATTCTACTTTATTACGGAGTATTTATGACACATAATGGTATAATTCCTTTGCAGCTTAAAGTCTAAAAATCATTTATAGTACCTAAGCATTGCAATAATTTGGAACCAGCTGCCAGCACGTTTTCCACTTACGTACGACCTAGAAAATGTCTATTAACCCTGATTTAGAAAGTATTACTTTAAAAATATATATAAGTAGGCTAATAGGCATTTTCGGGAAGGCTCGCTTCATCGTAAGCCTAATCTTTCCCCAGGATAGCTTGAAGGTTTAACAGGCCTCATACCTCAGTTGGTAATTCTGCCTTCTGCGCTGAGGGTTCGATTCCCACCCAGGACAAACATTTGTGTGATGAAATTGGTGTTATTATCAAACAATATAATAACACCAATATTTTCTATGTATTTTCTTACTATTAACTTTATTTTTTTAAACGTCGACTCGTATTGTGTATAGCTTGAAATGGCTGTCTGGATTTTTTTTTGGTATCAAAATGTAATGTTGGTACTAATTTTATAAAATCTCAAACAATGACAGTTAGGCATACCTAAATCAGAGGAGAAAACTATGGCTTCATCAAAAACTATCTATGTTCATGAAATATTTTTTCTAGATATGCAAAACAAGGTAATTGGCTAACATTTCCAGCGACATACGGGCTTGCTTGCACATCGCTTACAAAACGCAGATAACCCACTTTGCTATCGCCTCCTAAAAACGTGTGAAAGTGTAACTAGGTGAAATTTGCATGGGTTAGTGATATCCGCCAAATAATGGAGCGGAAACGATTGAAACGATTGCTCGTTCTTGCATCTACGATTCTTTGAAGCTTTCCTTTTTGGGGTTTCTTATCCATAGGGGTGTGTCTGTCCTACCTTTAAGGGATGTATCTTTTGGTTTGTAAAGTTTTCAGAGCATATGTGATATTCTGGCGGACTACTTGACAGATAATAAAAACTATGAACCCTCAAATGAATATAAGATAAAAACTATGAGTTTAAGACCCATTCTTTAAGCGCTATCGTTATAACGCTAACCTTTACTACTATGTTAGTAGTTACCTTGACGTATGCTAAAACATATACATGTACATATATTGAAAATTGGCTAAGCGAGTCAGTCGTGTCTGACTCGTACTTGGCCGGTATTTCTTTTGGTTTGTGTAACCTGACACTAGGCTTTACGATAGATGCCGCCATAGGCGTCTGACCTGGCTCTTTTCTATAGATCCAACGGTTGATTAAAAGATATTTAAAAAAAACAAATTACTCTTATTCCGTAACAGACATTCTCAAAACCGTGTGGTATTATTCAATCTATATTTTTTCTAACGCTGAACAACTCTCGAATACAAGACCTCACTAGGACAATAGAATCTTTGAAGTCAAGAGTAAATTGGTTCTAGCAAGTGACATGGTTTGTGATGACATGACCCATTACACTGTAAAGATAGGTAGTTCCAGAATTCAATCTAGTCTCGGGATTGAACCTGGCTTCACTGACATGCAAACAGCCTAACATGCCCTTCGCACGTACCGTTTTTGTTACTGTACAATCCATTGATTTTGGTCGACAAAATCGCAAATAAACTAGGAAATAGGGAATCGCATCCAAGGCCGAAAGCTGCAAGGCAGCATTCAAAATACACAATACACATTTATTTTATAAAGTATCACAACCAATTAGATAGTTGCTCTGCTTTTTTCGCTGTAGGTTGTGGGTTCGATTCCCACCCAGGATAAATATTTGTGTTAAGAATTATATGTTTGTTTTAATAGAGATGGAATAATGATAAATAAATATTACAGGACATTATTTTTACACAGCGCCATCTGTCCCCAAACTAACCATTCCTTGTAACATGGGAACTCGATTACGGATAGAATACTTAAATACTTTTTGTAAATACATACGTACGATATGATACAACACCCATAAATATAATGATATTAATATCCAAGTAGAGCTATGCTAAGTTTGGTATTATATAGATGGAGCTATATGAAATGAATGTCCTGTAATAATTATTTAATTATTAGCAATTTGGAATACAAAACCAAGTATAAACAGAAACTGATGACAGCAATGCTGACCGCAAATAATATTATACTTTGTCTTATTGATGTATAAGGCGGTTAACCAACGAGGTCTAAGGAAAGTAAACAAAGCCAAAACCAATTATTTAGAACAAAGGTTGATCTATTACCGCAATAGTCATCAATGAGACGGTTCATTGTCTGGTTGCGACACAGCCTTGGGTTGATAGCTCTGGTTACGTGAGACTGATCCCCACGGCCAACCTTACCACTTACCATCATAATGTAAGCGCATTCATGAATATTGTCATTGTATTTGCTCATCAGTACTCTGCCTTGCTATAAGCAGGAACTATGACACGACGCCTCAACTTTTTGTTTTTGCTGTCTCCTTCTTCGTTTTTGCTGTAAACGATCATTCTGCTTCTTACTTTTTTTTTATTCCAAATTTTATTTGTAGTTTTTCCTTAAGATTTTAGAAAAAACTAGACGCAGCGGGCTGCCTGTGAAAGTAGGAATAAATGTTAGGTATGTTATTTATTTTGTAGTTTGACCTTCTATTTTAACTTGTTTCTCTCTACCTAGGTTTGCTGGAAGAGATATCTTTTTAGTGTTAATCTTGCCTTTGCCATACTTGTAAATTAAATTTTTGTATGCTTATACTTATGATGTGTGTGCAATAAAGAATGAATAAAATAAGAGGCTTACAATAACAATTATTAAACTATCTTATTTCCAAGTAAAATAGTCAGGTAATGGACCCTTATTAAAACGTTGCACTTAAATATCCTTATTTATTCCCCTTATATAAATACGAGTACAGGCTACTAAATAATTCATCCATACCAATTTTATAAAATAGTCAAAGTAATAGATTCACAACTTTCCACTCCTTTGAGGATTGAGCTCAATATTATAATAGTAACATAATACCACGACCTCTTAAAGCATTCTTGTTACGATATTACACTAGGTACTTTTTTCACTATCTGTCTGGTGTAGAAAAACGATACAAAAGTAATGTACGATCAAAACGAGAAAGCTATAAGACGTTGGGTTTCGGCACCAGTTTCACAAATTCATCAGTAGCTCTGTTTGTTTTTCGTTTCTTTGTTTGCTATTTGCGACGAAACGATAATCTAATTTTATTGGAATTTGGCATGGATCCTATGGGACAAATATACGCTCCATTATGATCCGGGTAGGTACCACGTGGGAGAAGCTGCAGGCAAAAGCCAGTTGCCTATATATAGGTCAGACAGTGGTGAGATAGACCCCACCATTATGTACTGTTTGTGCACCCAAGCCCGTCACTTTTTTCATTAAATATTTTTTCTCCATGCAGGGATTGTCGCAGAGACAAGACCGCCCATTGTGCTATACAATTTAACCCTTAATTACTTTCTAAATTTATAGCGTACCACGTATCTTCATTTATTAATTTACTATTGTCGGTTTGTTTGGGTGCTATGACATAGAGAACATTAGACTAGAAAAATCTACTTGCAACCATCGTTGAACTTCCTTATGCTGGTTCGATACTGCATAATTAAAAATATTTGAATAAACGTGATGCTATTACAAGGTAAGATGAACCGATGACATTGTAGTGTCGTGCGGAGTCGGTGGACAGAAGTGGCTCAGGTTCGCCCTTTTGTCATCGTGTTTGGGATGCCTATATTCAGCACAGGACGTCAACATTATGAATACATGTCAAAGTTAAGCAACATGTTTGTTTTAGTCAAATATCCAGCAAAACTAGGTCAATAAAACAGTCCCAACTTAGTAGGCTCATGTCCTACAGTAGACAAAATCGATATGAGCTTACCTAACATATAACATAATGTACAGCAAAACAGCTATGCAACTATCAACAAATATTTCGTAGCCCGTTCAAGCGCATTACAAGCGCTACGGCGTAGCACCGTATTCTGTCAGTTTTTGTAAACTGACGAATCAAATAAGTCCTACTTTATTGAAATATGGCTACGAGCGCTACGAGCTTTCACGGTATTCTGTTCTATTCTTTTTTTAAACTGACATATCTAATAGGTCCTTACCTATTTGTATTTAATATTAATAAATACATTTTTTTTACAAAATTATGTCTGCAAACTATTGTGCGTGTGTTTTGCCAGGAAGGGGTTAAAAATATCATTCTGAAAAAATATCAATTTACCATAAAAGTTTAGTATTATAATTCAATACCTGGCCTAAAAAAATATGTTCTGTGAAGTAATAATAGCCACAGGGTATGGAAACCCTTATGAAGAGCTTATAAAACTTCGGCCGAGAGCTTGATCGATACCGCTTCTCCGGCGAACAGGAACCAATGTTGAATTGTTTGATAACTTGGATAGGAAACAAACTTTGTTAATATAAACTGTTTTTGATTATTTATAATCTATAAGAGGAAAGCCAAGGACTTTATTCCAGTCATACCGTGGCGACCGCAACGCCACCTACCGTGCCCAATTGTGAATTTATACCATCAAGGTACACGAATACACAAAAAAATCATTAAAATCGTTCCAGCCAGGAGTTCAGTGATATTCCATTTATAATACCTACTGCAAAAAATTGGAACCAGCTGCCTTTTCTGCAAAGGCTCGCTCCAGTGTAGACCTCAACTTTGCCCAGGCAAGCTGACTCATTGAATATATAAAAAAGTAGCTTAAGTGTTATTCCTGATCTAGAACTATATAAGACATAAGTTTAATCCGTTCAGTACCTAAACCTACTTAGTTTTAAAACGATGGAGTATTAAACGTTCGTGCTAAAATCCATCAAGACAAGTTGTCGCAATTATGAATATGATGGATGATACATGTTTTGAGTTTTATCTCCACTGCGCAAGCCTAGCGTGGAGATAATGAAATTAAGGCTCTAAGCCATCAGCTGATATAGGGAGTGTTAATTAAAACTCTAGATACATTGTGCAAGAAGGGTAGTAAGTGTAAATCCGTTTTGACCCTGTAGCCGCCTCTGTGGTCTAGTGGTTCAACCCATCGCTTTCAGATCCAGAGGTCCCGGGTTCGATCACCAGGGGGAGTACAATATTGTGCTTTGTATGGTTGGTTTTAGGACTTTGTTTAAGTCCGCCTGGCAAGCTACCACCATCATACCTAATTCTATCGCCATAACAACAATTCTAAAAATTGTTGTGTTCCGGCATTTAGAGGCAAGAAAGCCAGTTCCTTGGTTACTTGAAGATTCCGGGTGAAGTGCGCCTCCACCTTCGGCCTTATCTCAACTTGTAACCAAGTGAGATGAAGACTAAGCGCTTCTCCGTCGTACAATAAAAAAAAACCTTTTTGTGAAACAAGCGTGAGTCTAGTATGTAACTTACAATGGGTGGCCAGCGAAATCTGAAAGCAAATTTTTTGACTTAATTATCTTATATATATTTTTTTTTGAGTCAATTATCTCTCTCTTTCTCCAAACAAATTTACCTGCAAAAAACGCCTTTCACTGATTCATTTCCGTATAATCATTAACTATGTCAAATCTCACATTCCACCGTCTGATTTTTTCTATTAGCGCATTACATAGATTATGGTGCAATAAACGTCATTTAATTTCACAAAAGTCCGTACAAGGACGGGAACGCCATAGTACTGATAAGGAATACTCGTACTACCTATTTTCAAGGCGCGGTCTGGCTGAAATGCGAAAGATAGGACTGTAATATGGTCGGAGGTAAAAGATTAAGATATAACAATACATTAACCCATTAGATGGTGAGAGCCGTATAACGTGGATGAATGCTGGCTATTTGTAAAGTTACCGCTCAAGGTAGCGGCGGAAGCGGGAAGAAAATACCTACAGTGAAGACTAGTATTCTAGAGACGGCAATAAAAATGCACACTGGATTTTTCAACTGTTTACAAATTACGGTTCTTGAGATACAACCTGCTGACAGACAGAAGGATGGATAGACAGTGGAGGCTTATTAATAGGGCCCCGTTGGTACCCTTTGGGTACGAAACAAACGTGTTATTTCGGTAACAGGTTATTCATGGTAGCCGCCACCGCTCATGACATCAACCGTAGCCGTTAGACATATCGCGGTCTAGGTATTTCAACACTTTCCTCCTGTACCGAAGATAACAGTAATACTTTTCTGCAGATACTGCCTCACACTTTCTGAGACCGACAACTGCGACCGATCAACACCTTTCGGAATTCTGACAGATTGAAAATAATGTAAGGGTGTCAGGTATTCCAATGAGATGATATAATAACGGTAATATTGCTACTACTTTTATCAATATTACCATTAAGAGATCGTGCTTTAAATTATCGGGTTTTGATCGTCACGTGTCAAAATTGTACAATATATGCCTTTTAAAACCAATTGTCGAATTTGCGAAGCGTCTACCAAATTATGTTATTTATGCACAGTCATTACACCTGTATTACACCTGTACTATATATTAGTACACTCCTTAAATATAAAATCTATATTCAAAATGATTTTATATTCATAATCTGGTGCTTATTACTATTTTGGTAATCAAGTGTGAAAATATCTATCAGCTATACAAAAGCAGTGATAGAATTCACCAAACGAGAATATAATAGTAATAATGAATAAACAAACTGAAGTAGACTGCGCGATTTTAATTATTGAATACCTTGTATTTGTGTAAGACACAAACTTTTTTGTTAAAAAAATACACTTGTCATTGGTTGTAGACCACAGCTCGAACCATGCAGGCTTTATTAGAATGCTATTCGTTCTATTACTTGTATTCTATTTTGTGCCTGCAGCAAATTGTCCTGTCCTGTTTTTATATCTCTCTTTCTTCTTTTTTCTGACTTTGGCTCGTCTGCAGGCTATAAAATTCAATTTAACTGCCATTGCAACTGCTCAATTTTAATACAAGTATCAAGCAATGACATAGCTTGTGTTTTATCTTTAGCCTTATCAAATAAGCAGCAGGTATTTTTGCAAAAGATATTTGTGTTTTGGTAAAAAAATCTCGTAGATATTGTAGACGTAGTTCAGTTATTGTTATTGTAGATTTTTTATTTTCTGTATCCGTCATAGAAAATATATAAATACGAAATTATGAGGATTTAACTAGAAGGAATAATGAAAAGACGAGCCAGTCGATAGTCCGACGACATTGTGGCAGTTGCGGGGAGTCTATATGGTTGGAGGAGGCTCAGTCACGATTTGTTAGGTTGTTATTTTTATTGTATGACGGGAAGCGCTTAGCCTTCATCTCACCTGGTTACAAGTTAATATAAGGCCGAAGGTGGAAGTGCACTTCATCCAGAATCCTCATCAAACTGAGGAACTGAGGCTATCTTACCTCTAAATGCCAGAACACAACAATTTTAGAATTGTTGTTATGGCGACAGAATTAGGTAAGATGGTGGTAGCTAACCAGGCACAAAATTGTACTCCCCATGGGGATCGAACCCAGGACCTCTGGATTTGACATCGGTGGGTTGAACCACTAGACCACAGAGGCAGTTACTATGTTCAGCAGTGAACGTGTATGGGCTGAAACGATGATAGAGGTAGAGGAGGTAGGAAGCTAATTCGTACATAACTAAATCCGAATATGACATCCATCCAAGAACCCATTCTTGCCAATGCAAGTTTTGGGGTCACGAGCTGACCTTAGCTTTGCAGACGAATAATAGACCATCTGTCTGTGACATGCCCGTTGTGAGCTAAAAATATATCTGCGGCATTTGCAGTCAACACCGGTACGCTGAAAAGCAGCTACAAAAAATGTAATTCCAGGCTACGTTTTTTCATGATCGCTGAACAAAATATTGTCAGAAGGTGATAGGTGGAAGGTGAAAGAAAACAATAATGTTAAACAAGCCTTACAGCTCAGTTAGCAGTAGTAGTAGCTCTGATTTCTATGACGTAGATTTCAAGAGTAGTAAAAGCCCCTTTTGAAAGGGCTCGTCCGGAGAATTACTACCACCATACCTATTGCGGCCGTTGCTGTGTTCCGGTTTGTTTCCGGTAGCCAGTGAAATTACAGGCGTGCGAGGCTTAACACCTTTATGCCTCAAGTTGTCGGGCGCAATGCAGTGCGGTTTAGGCTATGTTCTTTGTGAATGTGACCTATGCAGTAAGGCATTGTTATAGGCAATATATGCACTTAATAACAGGTGGGCTACTTGCTTGTCCCGTATGATAGTTGTAAAAAAAAAACTGTTTGTTTTGTGTAGGTGTTGTGTTGATTATGAGTACCTATGTATTTACAACTAAAATAATAAAGTATTCTATCTGTAATCTAGTTCACATATTAAAAGATTTGCTTAGATTGGAGCTAGTGGCAAGGCCTGAAATTAATGTCCTATATTTTTTAATACAGGACATTAATTTCTTTATCAATACCATGTCCCATAGAGATTTATTCATCCGTACGTAGGACTTATATTCAGCGGGACGCTATCATTATACATGCAATATGTTCACAACATCGGTGGTAGGTCCTGTAAGGTCCACTTGGCTAGCGACTATTCTTCTGCTGAAGTCCGGATCCAAACAATAAACCGTGATCTTTCGGAGTGCGGGAAAGCCAGTGCCTTCTGGGAAAGCTGCTCAATCACTTACCTCAGCCTTGCTCTGGTCTAGGTGTTGACAAATTAGAGATCAACAGCCCACCTTGAATACAATCAAACATGCTAACATGCTAAACACACATAGCCCCACTCATAGACATCTTCTGGTATTTGTAATGAGTACAAGATTCGTATGATTTAATTATCAACAAGCTCGTTAGCGCCATAGCCTATTATACCTAACCAAACAAGCATGTAATATAATGTAGCTTGTAGTTTGGTGATTTTAGGCCTTTTAGTAGTCGGCGCCGTTGCCAAGGCTTTGGTGCGTAATTTAGAGCCAGGAATATTACAATTTGATACTCTAAGATCAAAGCGTGGCAAATATAATTTATAGTACCTATGTGATTTTACATAGAAATACATGCTAGTTTAATCTTTGAACCTACATATACCTACTAAATACTAATTGGGGAAGCTTTAAGTAACATGACGTGAGCTACAAGTAGGTAGAATTTTTGCTTTAACTATAATATTTATCCCGACGCTTCGGCGGGGTTGCACCATGCAGACGTGGTCGCGGGCAGACTGTGGGGAGTGTTTTTCGAATCAAAATCACGTTCTCTAATCGCGAAAGTTTAAAAAAGGCTAATGCACATCAACTTTTAAACATGTAGGTATCAAAGATTTTAACTTATTTTTTATTGCATACGTATTAACAATTTAAAATATTATGTATCTATATGGTATATAAGGATATGTAAGGTACCAATAGACCGTTACAAACGGTCTATTGGTAACTCAACAGTAGGAAGCGTGCCAAGATCCTGGTTGCAATGCCAACCTTAATAAATATGCTGATTCATTGGCCTAAATAAGAGCTAGCCCTTGGTTCACGCGTCGCATCAAACAAAAGCCCCTCAACATTTTTGAAAACCCGGAGGGCATCAGCTCTTTACGGACCAAGGTCACGACGCCAAAAGGCTCAAATAAGTAAGCTCTGTTTAGAATCAGCCTACGTTACCTATAAATGTGAGGAATAATATTTACCTAAAACCTTGACTTGGGTAACTGAAACTTAAAGATCAAAGTAAAAATTCTACCTCAAATTACGCTTTACTCAATCTCAATACGTAGGTACGTTTTCGTGGAAATAAAATCAAGAAAAAGGATGATTTGAAGCTAAATTTCAAGCGATCCTAGTGGAATAAGATTTGTCGTCTAAAATGTACGAATAGACTATGAATTCACTCGATTTATCGAATTTCCCAAAAGACCAGTAGAATGTTGTTGGTGCTTACCTAAGTCGGTCGCCATAACAACAATTCTAAATTGTTCTGTTCGGTATTTAGAGGTAAGATTGCCGATTCCTCAGACCATTGAGGATTCCGGGTGGAGTGCGCTTACACCTTCAACCTTGTCATAACCAGAAGCCAGGTGAGTTGAATGCTTAACTGTTTCCCGTAGTACAAACAAAATGGAGTGGAAGTCGTAAGGAATGTAAAACAAATCTCAAAAGTATGGGAACTATAGAATGTATCATGTAATGTCAATAAATAAATAGGTTACTATTTAGCGAAATCTCTAGGGATTCCGATTCCGGGAGCCTCTATTCATTAGCTCGTCATACATCGGGCATATTTTTAAGTAGTTACTTACTAGTGCCTAGTTAGGTACTACTTCTTTACTTCTACTTCAACAGCACATTATACATCCACTGCTGGACAAAGCCTCCAAAACTTGAGAATTTGGCAGTTACGCTGCGGGTTTCTACCGAAGTAAGCTGCTGCCCTGCTCCTAGTGTAATCCCTTCGTCGTAACACCTAGGCCGTTTAGATTCGTGGTCTACCAGGCTACAATTGCTGCCTTTTGCTAGCGGTTACGGCTGAATGACAATACATATGGAAGACCATCTTTCTAGCGACCTGCCTCCTACCCAAGTCCGGTGCCTTACAGTTTGCCGTGTTCTGTCGGTGCACGTGAGAGCCACAGCCTCCTTCATAGTAGACCTCATCCTTGCTCTGGTCTAGAGCTAGACAAACCGCGAGGTCAAGAGCTGACCAACTATTTGTTTAAAAAAAGGAAAATATTCATGTAGAACCAATGCAATAGAAGATTGCAAATCACCGAAATGTTACCTATCAAATAAAAGTTTTTCCTTTCCGTGCAACCTTTTAAAGAAGTTTTTCTAAACAATAAAACTACGTGGCGCACTTTAAGCGCCACAAATACTATTAAAGCTATACTTAGGAGTTGCTACATTGTTCGGAGGGTGGCAAGTGCGAGAATAGGTCTGCGGGGCGGTCGGCCAGTGGGGCGGCCGATCGATAGGGGTTACAGATATAAATAGCACAGAAGTAAAAGGCCGCACGAGAACGCTCGGTTTCGTTGCCATCGATTCAGGGATGCTGGTTTGTCGGGCTTCTTGAGAATACTGCAGTATAGATCTTCCGCATTTTTTAATCTCGAAGGGAAAAAAGGCTTCATCTAACCTACATCTAAATATATCAAAGGTCGTATTTAACTGATTGATTAATTGCTTATCACGCACAGCTCAAAGCAGTAGCTTTATAGTGTAGGGGTGTGCACCCCTAAAGCTTTAATTCCTAAGAAATAATTTTGTTAAATTCCCACGCCACGGGATGCCGGAAACGAAGCGGCACTCTCGGGCGTTTCACTAAATTGGAGAGATTTACCTTAATCATTACTTTGATAAAACAGACACAGAATTAAGCAGCGTCAGAATGAATGTACACAAAAAACCGCCACATGTAGATATGTTAAGCGTCCTCATAAAACCATGTTACGTACAATAAAATTTCAAAAAAAGGCTTGAACCATCATCCAGAAACAGAAACGGCTCCGTGATTAATCCAAAGTAAATTAATTACGGTGACCACAGAATACAGTCATTACCGTCGACCTTCATACTTCACGGCTCACATGTTTAGGCAAACTGCCGCCAGCCTGGGAACCGCGGCGCGGGTACGGGCTGAGTGCGGGCGGAAGCGGTTGATATAACTCGCTAACGCCTACAGTGCAACACTGATTAATTTCCATCAAGTCACACAGTTACACTGAGAGTGACTTCGTTGATTCGTTGAGAACCCACCATAAAATTACTATCCAATTAAAACAACAGCTAAACTCGTAGCACTAATAAACCTCCACGGCCTACGGCGTAGCTGCCTAGCGTAGACCCATAAAGTAATAGAAATAGATTATTTATTAAGGCGCTTATACTAGCACTTACACTACTGACTGAAGATGAAGTTCACTCAGTTAAGGAACCAATATATTAAAATACCAATTCCCCTATAAAAAAAACCATAGTTACTCCTTAACCTAAATCAGCACTACCTTTAATATCGTGGGAATGTAAGTAAGTCTGTAAGGTTTAAATGGGTCACTTTACATGGGTCACTTTATATGTATCACTTTATATGTATCACTTTATATGTATCACTTTATATGTATCACTTTATATGTATCACTTTATATGTATCACTTTATATGTATCACTTTATATGTATCACTTTATATGGGTCAATATATATTTTTAAGTTAAGGCGTGTGTCCTGATATAAATGGATATTTAATAATTATTATTATAAAACGCTCTCCGCTTGCACTCGCACCGCGCCCACCATTTCTCATCATGACCTTTCTCGTGACAAGGGTGGCTTTGTTCGGAATAATGGTGGGAACCGCTTACTTGAAAAACATACCTGGATGCTTCCTTATTTAACACGGTACGCTTCGTTTGACCTTTCATCAGCTTACTACGATAGTTGAAGCTATGAGATAAATATATAGATGAGATAAGATATTTAATTGTAAATTAATTCGGTCATACAATAAAAAAAATACAGGGTTACTTTATTGCTGACTATCGCCTTAAATAGGAAATCCAGTGTTATAAATGAGTTTCGACTCGAAGCTTGACAATTTACGCTAATTATTCAAATTTTAATTAGAATATAGATTAGATAGTTCTACAGATACAATGGGTTATCTACTTTAGGTTGAAAGAATCACCCCTATAATTCAGGAAGTAGGTAGGTATTCCTACTTAGGTTACCATGCAGGTTGGTAGCGCGTTTTTGCCCAAATAACATCTCTCGCACAAAAAGGCGAAATGACAATACTGGGTCAAAGTTTCTTTGCCAAACTTTGAAGTTATAACCTTAAATAGCTCAAATGAATCGATAATGTAGTGTTGCCAACTCACGTTTATGTAACAATGTTTGCAGCAATATTCGTTTCTTGGCCATAACAAGATGAATCACGTGCTTGAAGTGTAATTATTACCTACATTTCTGCTTACATTATTGTGCTAAACATTCGTGCAAAGATACCTAGTGTTCAGCGGCTACCTACCTACATATACATGAAGTTTCGGCTCCCCAAGTTCTACCTCATATTGATATCACATGGCCAAGTAGAGTATTAGAGCCCCTTGTGATAGGGCTAGTCCGGAGAAGTACTACCACCATACCTTCTTCAGCCGCCAATCTTTGCTGTGTTCCGGTTTGAAGGGAATGGTTGCCGATGAAAATACGGGCACGCGAGGCTGAACTTCTTTATGCCTCAATTTGAAGGGTGTAGTGCAGTTTTTATTTCTTGTACGACGGCGATGCACTTGGCCTTCATCTCACCTGGATACAAGTTGAGATAACGCCGAAGGTGGAGACGCACTTCACCCGGAATCCTCAACTAACTGAGGAACTGGCTATCTTACCTCTATATGCCGGAACAGAACCATTTTTAGAATTGTTGATACGGCGGCAGATTTAGGTAAGATGGTGGTAGATGGTAGCTAGCCAGGAAGAGTAAGCTATGTTCTTAGTGGATGTGACCTGCGTAGTAAGGCATTGTTATAGGCAAGCGATGCACATCAGGTGGGTTACTTGTTCCGAGTATAAAAAAAAAATTCATACGTCAGTATGGAACTATTTTAAAAATTTTAGTTTATGCCGAAAACACAAGCAGAATTAATATTTCTATCTAATGTGAGCCTCTTCTCAATAATTTTATAATCATAATTATTTCAGCACGTGAGAACCCACCGCCTCACCAGACAACTCACCTAGTTGTATACGAACCAACACATTTTTTTCTATAAAATTAAAATCCCGTATTGGTCGTAAGGAAAGTATCCGAAAATTAACGTAGTATACGGAAAGAGGATATTGTAAATTGAAGTGATATCTATTTTGTATTATGAATTGTAACACTTTAGTGTACACAAAATAGCATTGAGTAATGCAAACATTAGTAAACACAGTGTCATAATACAAACTTTGGGATTACCCAATGTTAAGCTCTACCTACTGGATTAACAGTATAAGTTCAATGAGCGGCCTTATAGCTAAAACCGATTTCTTCTAGACAATCTTAATAATATATAATTAAAGAAACTGAATTGTCAAGAAATATGTTAATCTATAGTATTTCGTACATACTTTTACGTTTTTTTTACATATGTAAATATGTTTACTTTTGTCATGCGTGAGACTTGACAAAGCTTCGTGAGCTTTGTCACAGAGCAAAATGTAAAATGTCAAAACAAACGTCTATTGGACTTGTCAAAATAAATCACATGAGCTCAAGCCTATGGGATGTACTTGTATCCACTGAAAAGTCCCACTTATCTCTGGCTCCATAATCAGATCAGCTCCACGATACCAAATTATAGTTTTGTCATCCGAACTACTAACAGACACATACATACAAAGTTTAATTTCGATTCGACGTAGGTTAAAATTGACTTCTTAGATTTTATTACATTAGTTACAAGTGAATTTAAGAATAGCGTATTAAAATAAAAATTCGAAACTACACGGCAGCATCATCAAAAATATTCCATAAAAAAGTACTTAATTTACAGAAAACTGTTACAAGTAGTACTAACCTAGTCATTTTTTAAAATTACAGTAAGGAATAAAGGTCATTGTACCAACAGGAAAAACGTAATATTACCAACCGGTAACATTTTTCTCCCCGCTCTGAATAGCACAGTTGGGTAATTCATTTTATCTTACTGTGAGTTTCCCCGACGAATGTCGTTTGAACAAAGTTATCTCAGAGAACTCCCCCGAGGTCGTCAAAGGATCTTGGAACTCCACCTTATCGCGTTTTTGGAAAAATGGGTTTAGGTCAAGGAAACTTGAGTCTGATCTTCCTCTGATAAGAATATGATTTTTTTGAGACTTGCCTCACAGTAGTAGTAATACTAGAAAAGTAGCTCTATCTTCTGCGCTAAGGTTGTGTTTTAGATTTTTTTCACCTTGGAGTTTATCCAGGGCGGGAAATTTGTATGATGAATAGGTAAAAGTTTGTACTGTGTTTGGTATTAGGTACGTAAAGCAACAGACTCACAACTTTTTTCCCCTTCAAGGATTCACATCTGATCACTAGTCAGAGCGTGGACCTTATGATGATCACTTAGGTATTAAGGGGTAGTCAAGGCACGTCCAAAATGTGTATCTAGCTAGCATTCAATACTTGACAGGTTGCAAGCCCATCGCATTTGTATATCTATGTATTAACATACAACTTATGCATAATTATAAGTATTCATATGAGTATCTACATAAATAAACTTTTTTAACACATAGGGTGTTCTTCATATATAGCTAGAGGCTCAACAGTCATCGAGTTAAATAATTTCATAACCAAATATCGACGTTAAGGCCTATTGGCCTCATTTGCTTCGGTCTCCTGCTACTTTTAATATACTATTTCGTCTTACCGTCTTTTAATCTACGATTACTTACTAGTGGTATGGCCTACATACAAATAATATTTTTGTTTTCGTTCGCAATCGTACCATTTGATCTCAGAGTAAATATTATTGCACGGCCGCCAGCCGTGTTTACTTTAATAATTCACTAACTTTCGTCCTTGGGCGGGGATTCCAGTTGCCTAACACATTATTATTACAAGAATGGAAGGTTAAAAGTTATGAGCAAGTCAGGCTTTTTTTATTTACGACATGCTGAGGAAACAAGCAAGCAGCCTCCTCTTGCATATATTTAACATAGCTTACTGCTTGGGTCATAACCGTAAAGAACTTGACCTATGCTGCACCGCGTTGCGCCCGTCAACTTGAGGCATACCTACGCATACCTAAAGGTGTTAAGCCCTGTGTGTCCGTATTTTCACCGGCACCCATCAAATCGAAACACAGCAATGGTGCTTGGCGGCCGAAATAGGTATAGTGGTAGCATTTCCCCGGACGATCCCTTTCACAAGGCACTCTACTAGGTGCTCTCAGGTCTTTTGCATGCAGGCTTTCCTATTTACTTATAAATACCGCGTAGCCTTAAAATAGAGAGGAAATAAGAAACTAAAGGTAAGTGTTGCATCGCTCTATGATTACAGCATCTTGCACAACAGTCACGTGCGAGAATAATATATTACGACTACCCGCAACTAAAAGAAAAATAATTCTAGAACTTTCCGCTCCGCGAATAAATTGTAAATAGCAGTCAATTTACTCCCGCGGTGAGCTCAAATAAATATTAGATTTGGAACGGAAAAGGGTATGTGTTGTTGATTTGTAGTGAAATAGTTGATGAGGTGCCTAATGGAATTTGTAAAGGAAGGAAATAGTTGTGATTTGGGTTCTGTCTGTCAAACTTTCTTTCGGAACTTCGAAATATTTGTATTTTGTTTCCCATATATACCTATGTGCCTGTAGTTTACCTACTTTATTTACCAGGATTAGTATAACATGGTGCAATATGCTTGATGAAGCATTAGTTCTTGATAATACAACGCTATCGTAAACAAGACTGTCCTCTAATATCTTGTTGATAGTTAGAATAGAATAGGTACCTAATTGAAATGCCGTCAAAGTTCATTTTTTTTTAAATAAAAATAAGTATTTATTATCAACAATACAAGATATGATTCGTTTGGGGCTATATTTTTTCTCTCAATTTATTTTCCTTCTCTTATTATTGTTGTATGCTCGCTTGTAAGTAAATATATAGATATCTACTTACAAGCTAACACAACACACTATCTATTTACATAACTAACATAGGTTAGTAACTGTGAAAGACAACCTTAGTGTTTAAATCAGAAGTTAGTAACTGTCAAAGAGGTTTATTTATTTATTTTCGAAATTTTTGTAAAACTTACAGCTAGGTATTTAGGATTCAACATGCTGCGAATTCAACTTTTTGCAAATTCAACCTTTTAGGAATTCAACTTTCTGATCCTAAAGTGTGTAAGAAATACAAACATAGAAATAGAACATACTAGGGGTGATCCAAAAGTAATGATAATCAGTTATTTCTACTGCACACAAAAATACAAAAAAAATATCAGTCACTTGCTCAATTACCAACTAGTTCAGGAAAAAAAAATCATATAAATAGGCCACGATTCCCGGGAGCTACATTCATTTGAATACGGACTGTCAAGGAGTGAACAACAAAATGGAAAAACACGAAATCAGAGCTGTCATTAAATACCTCTGCTTGAAAAAAATGTCTACCAAAGACATACATAGCGACTTGGTGGAAACATTAGGGGACTCTTCTCCTCCATATTCCACAGTTGCACGCTGGGCTAAGGAGTTTAAGCTGGGAAGAACATCGACGGAAGACGAACACCGCGAAGGACGCCCATCGACGTCCCTCACTGAAGAAAATGTGAAAAAAGTTGAAGAAGTTGTATTGGAAGATCGAAGAGTGACTATCAGGCATGTAGCTGAGGTCACAGGGATCTCATATGGCAGCATTCAAAGAATCCTTGCGAACGAATTGCATATGAGAAAGGTCTCCGCGCGTTGGGTACCGAAAATGTTAAACGACGAGCAAAAGAAGAAACGAGTCGACATGTCAAGAGCAAATCTCGAAAATTTCCAGGCAGACAAGGATAATTTTTTGTCACGTTTTGTGACCATGGACGAAACCTGGATCCACCATTTTGATCCTGAAACAAAACAACAATCGATGACATGGAAAAGATCCGATGAACCGACGCCGAAGAAATTCAAAGTGTCAAGCTCAGCAGGGAAGGTTATGGCGTCTGTTTTTTGGGACGCTGAAGGAATAATCATGGTGGACTACTTGGAAAAGGGGGCCACTATTACAGGCTCCTACTATGCAGAACAAATAAGAAGATTGCGGGAGGCTATTAAGGAGAAAAGGCGAGGCAAACTGCGGGCTGGAGTGCTGTTCCATCAAGACAACGCACCGGTTCACAAAGCTGCAATTGCCATGGCTGCCATTCAGGAAGCGGGCTTTGAGCTGGTGGATCACCCCCCCTATTCACTAGATCTAGCCCCCAGTGACTTTTATCTCTTTCCACGACTCAAGGAACATCTCCGAGGCAAGAAATTTGACGATGATAGCGACGTGATGGCCGCGGTTGATGACTTTTTTGAGAGTCAAGATAAAGATTTTTTTTCTAAGGGAATTTTAGGTTTAGAAAAGAGATGGACTAAATGTAAAGACTTGCTAGGAGACTATGTTGAGAAACAATTTTTTTTTTAAATTTTATTCATTGTGTTTGTTATTGATTATCATTACTTTTGGATCACCCCTCGTACCTGGTTAGACAGAGCATGTTTGTTGACGGCTTATTACAAGTTTCCGCAGACAAGTTACAGTTGAGAATAGCATGATACAAAGCAAGTTGATGACTTATTGGGAGTTATCTAAACATATTAAAATAGAAAAATAGTAACAATTATTAAATAGGTAGGTAACGTAGTCTAAACATATTTTTTTTATATTACAGGACATTAATTTTACCTAGCCCCAAACTAAGCATAGCTTGAAATACGGGTGCTACATTACGGATAGGATAAATAAATATAAATAAATATTACAGGACATTAATTTCACGCAGCGCCATCTAGCCCCAAACTAAGCATAGGTTGTAATATGGAAACTCAATTACGAATAGAGTACTTAAATACTTTTTTTATTTGTAAATACATAAGCCTTCACAAGTACTTATCATATACAATACAAATGCAAATACAATACAAATGTTTGTCCTGGGTGGGAATCGAACCCACAACCTACAGCGCAGATGGCAGAGTTACTACCAACTGAGCTATGAGGCTTGTTAAAATACTTAAATACTTTTTATAAATACGTACTTACACATACACATTGGTCACTAAGTACCTAAGCGTTTAAGCTTACTTGTACTACTGTCTTCTTGTGTCTTGACTTGAGGTCTTAGTAACTAAGGTTTAATGTTCAAACCTGAAGTAAATAAATATATATGTCTATAAATTTAGGACTCTCGACTCTACTCTCTTTCACAGAAACTATCTAAACAATACCTACCTACCTATATATGTAATTTAAGGTAGTAGGTATGCGTAGCAAGTACGAGTGTACGGTTCGCGTCGTGTTTTCAATTTCTAATTAAAACCCACTACCTGCTACTCACGCATGACGCGTTTCAATTAATACTTTTTTATTAAGTAGGTATACCTAGAGATAATTGGACGGTTGTTCATGTGAGGAAATCATTTTGAACACTAGCAGATAAGGAAATTACCTAAACCTAGTATAGGTAGTTTTCTTTGGAAATCGACTTTTTTATTTATTTTTTGTACGACCGGGAAGCGCTTGGCTTCATCTCACCTGGTAACAAGTTGAGATAAGGCCGAAGGTGGAGGCGCACTTCACCCGGAATCCTCAACGAACTGAGGAACTGGCTATCTTACCTCTAAATAAGAATTGTTATTATGGCGACTTTTCACCAACAGCACATAAATCCGATTGATAGATATTTAAATCTACTTATAGGTAAATTTACGCAGATAATAATTCGGACCCCATTTTCCTTAAGGTGTATCATATTATCATATTAGTAAGAGATGACATTATCCGTAGAGCTTTTACCAGTGTCAATATTCCAGCCGTTCTTGAACCGAATGGTCTGTTACGTGATGATGGTCAGCGGCCCGACGGTATGACTCTTGTCCCTTGGGACAGTTGAGTTACCTATAGGCCGTTTGTAACGGTCCTTAGGTAATCTGACTTTTCCTTTGTACATAGTTACTTTAATTGTACGTTTTATTGAATAAATGTATAGTTAGAGATTATCTACATGGTGAGACAGTGCAGAGAGCTAAGCATTTTTTTTATGTACCTAGAAGGTACCTAAATATTTTTTGAGATCGAATTTCGATGACACTTCATCTCATCTGGTATCAAGTTACGATATGGCCAAAGGAAGAATAGGTGGGAGCGAACTTCACCCGGAATCCTCAACTGTCTGAAGAACATAGTCTAATTTATGTAAATCCACAAATGAGGAATACTTCAATCATTGTCACATCCAGGCTAAATTAGAATGCGTAGCTCCGGGAATAGCTTAACCCACTCACTGACAGATGAAGGCCAGCATAATTTTGTTCGGAAACGACCGTAGGTACTTCAAGTAGGTAGGTATTTAGCCAATGTTTGTCAGCAGATCGGGAGCGTCGACCGGGCAAATCAACCGACCCTGAAGGCCTGAACACAGCGTTTGCAGCTAAATTTAAGATACTGTGTAACAAATTCGTCGATTTGGTAATAACTGGCCAATAAAAGAGTTGAAATACCAATGGGACATCTAAAATTGTGTTTCCGAAGAAAAGCCAATGACCTTTAAATTTTATAAGCAAATCGATCGATACGTGGAAACCTTATTTGAATATTAGATTGCAGTCAGGCTATTCTGAGAAAGTACCAATCGATTGAATATTATCGATTTGTTTTTCCTGCGTTATGACTTTATTTTGTACAACTGCGTAGTGATCGTGACTTCACATTCACACCGATTTTCACGCGTATGAAGTCTCAGAATTATTCTAAAAATTTGGATGAATAAACTAAGTATTGATTTAAAATTTTCACGCTGGTAGGTACCTACGTATTATGATCATATGGATGCATTTCCATAGACATACTAAATCAGGAAACTTACGTTTTATTTTACCCTACCTTTCTCACGTTTCACACGCGTTTTGAAAATTAATTAAGTAATTATATTTCTGTCAGTGCGTTAATTTGATCGTATTCTTATATTTATACCTATACTAATCGAGACCAATTGACCAAACCTTAGTTTATAAATAAATTTATTTATTTAATACTTAGTGTATTGCCTTCGGGAGGGCTATACCTACCTACTTATTCAATAATTGAATATCTCGTCCTGACCTGGGCCAGGAATCATTGAAAACCAGAGACTGACCCACCCATAAAACTAAAAATTACTAGAAGTAGGTGGTTACCTACCTACTATTAAATTTGTACAAACTTTTTTTTACATAAATGATGGGTCACCTCTTGACCTTTAGCATTATATCTCTCTATCTCTCTAGGCCAGAGTAAGGATGAGGTCTACGATGGAGCTTTCCCAGAAGGCATTGGTTCTCCCGCGAACCGACCGTAACTCCACGTAACTACCTATGTCACCGCACTAGGAGCGAGGTCGCAAGCCAGCCCTTTACAGTTCCTACCACCAGTGTTGTGATCATTCAGGGCTATAACAGCCGCAGCCGCTAGCAAAAGCCAGCGATTCCTTTGCCCGGAGTAAACCACTTGGAGATATACCTATCGAGTGGTAGAGCCCCTTGTGAAAGGGCTCTTCCGGGGACGTACTACCACCATACCTATTTCAGCCGCCAAGCAGCATTGCTGTGCTCCGGTTTGAAGGGTATGGTCGCCGGTGAAATTACAGGCACGTGAGGCTTAACAACTTTATGCCTCAAGTTGACGGGCGCAATGCCGTGCCGTGTAGGTTATATTCTTCGTGGATATGACCTACGCAGTAAGGCATTGTTATAGGCAAAAGATACACATAACACTACTGATGGAATATTTGCTTGTCCCGTCTCCTAGTTGTATAAAAAAAAAACACACCTGCCCCTCAACTAAAGTGATATTTGTGTTTGTCCACAGTGAGACCAACAATGCATATTGAAGTGCAAGTCGCCCTCAACTTCGTCATATCCTACCTGTATAACAAGTTGCCGCGGCGTCGGGTCAACATTTTCGGCGAAGAGCTGGAAAAAGCCCTGAAGGACAAGTTCCGGGGTCACTGGTACCCTGACCGGCCGTGCAGGGGGTCCGCTTACCGGTGTTTGAAGACCGGGGGTCCTGTAGACCCTGTGCTGGAGATCGCGGCGAGGGAATCGGGGGTGCCTGTCCGGGATGTGCTGGAACATCTGCCGAGAGATCTTGCCGTCTGGGTTGATCCAGGTAATTACTTACACTTTTTGTATTTCAAGTGATTGCACTTGGTCACATTTACAAATGATGGTGAAATTAAAGGCACGCGAGACTTAACGCAGTGTCGTGTGGGCTATGATCTTTGTGGATGTGACCTACGCAGTGAGGCAGTGTAAGGCAAGAGATGCACTTAACATCAGTTGTATAAAAAAAACATTTCTGATGTTTTCTTTCGATTTGGTTAGCTCAATGCAGGCTTGAATAACCTGACTCTCCCATAATACTTACCTACCTAAGATTCCAAGTTTCGGACGGACATAGGTATTAGTAGAGCCATGTCAAGACGCCTATGGCTGCTGCTCGGGATGTTACATAGCACACGAAGATTTAAATAACTTTGATAGTATCGCTTTCATTGGTATGATTATATCACAATACCGTCACATAGCAATGACACACAGAATCTTGGATACAAATCGCTAAGTAGAATTACTAACAGTACCGTATAGGTAAGGTATAGGTTGCATAACGCGCTAAATGACCGAGGTCGCCAAACAAAGCGAGGACAAACGTAGGTATTTGTTGTGACCCCTGTTTAAACTAGCTGCTAGTCTTTTGATCTGGTTCTATGCAGACTGTACTCCTTTGAACAGCATCTCATTTCGCTGGTATTGCACTTGAGACATGGGTAGCAAGGGCATAATTTGAAACATTCATACCTATCATCTGGTGGCAAGACAAATGTCAAACGCGAACTATAAAGACATGATATGGTTTGGTTCGTGGTAGGACTTTGTTTAAGTCCGCCTGCCAAGCCACTTTTCTAATTCTGTCACCATAACAATTCCAAATTGTTGTGTTGCGACATAGAGAGGTAAGATAGTCAGTTCCACAGACAGTTGAGGGTTCCGGGTGAAGTGCGCTTCCACCTTCGGCCTTATCATAACTTGAAACTAGGTGAGATGAAGACCCAGCGCTTCCCCGTGGTACAATAAAAAAAATGAGAAGCAGGCCAAAGCATATTGATGGATTGTGTCATGGATGACATGGGCAAGAAGAGGATGCTGAAATGACATCTGATAAAAGAGCATGGAGAAATAAACAGGCCTTTAACACATTTTAAAACAGGTTTTACTCACGTATACGTATGTTGATGTAGGCATCAACGGTGTCGACACATCAACATAATCGTAAATACAAAAACGTTACCCCCGTTGCTTCCTTTTACAGTTAATATATGAGATATTTTATATTTCAGGTGAAGTATCGTACCGGATCGGTGAGAAAGGCGCAGTGAAGGTGCTTTTCAGCAGTGACGAGCGAGCTGCCGATGAGAGGACCGATAGAGAGGTGAATAAAAAACAAGTTCGTATTTGAATATAACGCTTTGTAGACGATTTATTTTATATCATGGGTTAATTCTTGACCTCTAGACGTGTCTACCTCTAAGACAGAGAAAGATGAGGTCTACGATGGAGCGTTTCCCAGAAGGCACTGGCTCTCCCGCGCACCGTTTGGCAGTTTTTCGCGTGTGCGCGAAAACTGCGCGGAAGTTGGCAAGAGATTATTAAAAAAAAATAGGCAAACAAGACATTTATTCTCATAAGAATTATTATTACACAAATTCACTTACAGAGAACATAAGGACTAGGGTTCAAGTTTATTTTTTATACCTACAAGTAAAAAGGAAAAGAGGTAAAGGTCCTACCCACCAGTTCTTGTGATCATGCCTAGCACAGGCCAGTGATTCCATCAATCTACCCAAATGCACCAAATTTTTACACAGTCATTGCAATTAATCTAACTAATTTATTATCCCTATAGTAATCCTTCGGTCATAGTAGGGACCAACGATGATTACCTTTACCGAAAAAGTAAGTTGGTAGGTAGGTAATATAAAGTATGAAATATACAGATTACCTTTACCTTTCCGGTTTTCAGAGTCGTGGGCTCGGAAGGTGGGTCCACTAAGCTTAGGAACATTGCTCTCTATAGTAAACATAGATAAAAACACCTAGGTACGTATAGTCTGGTCACAAATCAATTTATTAGCCACGGACGAATCTGTCTCACATTGAAACATTGGGTCATATTTTATCGTGCGCGTACTAGACATACCTAGGTACCTACCTACACATACAATACTCGAATCAATCATCTGCGTTTGGCTTAATGTATTGGCAATAAGATGCAACAGGTGCCGCAACCTAGTTCATCGATGATAAGTTGCCTTGGTGCCTATCCCATTTTATAAACATGATTGAAATATCATGGTTAAAATATCAAACTGTACCTTCAGCGTAGGTCATAGCAAAGAGGTCATAGCAAACCTCGCACGCGTAGGTAAGACTGAGATGCGAATAAATAATAGGTTTGTGATAGTTATGGAAATGAGATCGGGTGAAATAGGGGTTGAACGACATTGGTAAAGTCTGATATTCGTCAAATCGGAAATTGGTCAACTTTGATATTGGTCAAATCGATAGTTTGTCAAATGGTATTTTTGTCCAATTATGAAATAAGCCAAATACGCTATTCGTCAAGTCCATATACAAGCATAAACTGTATATATATGGGAATAGTGTCTGTTATTTCAGTAACGGACACTATCCTACATATTTATACAGTATGAGTGTTCATAGTGCACACATGAAATTGGGTAAAACACGCAATTCATGTAGTACCTTCGAAAAAAAATCATTTCCCTTTTTTTTATGGACCACTTTTTTACCCTAGATGCAAATAAAACGTTACAATTTTGAACCAAGTGGTGAATTGTTTTGAAATAAATAAAAACATTCATGTTAATAACAGATAATGTCTATAAATTACATTTATCCCCAAAAGAAGTAGGTACCTATACTATACCGGATACATATTTGTATTTCATAGCCATTTTCTAGTTATTAACAAGCACTACTTGGTTCAAAGATTGTAACGTTTTCTTTGTAAGTACTTCTTTTTTCCCAATTTTTTTCCGTCGATAACTCGATTCGATTGGTTGTAGTGTGACCCAATTGCACTTTATGACTCACACTGTATAATTTGGTACTTACATCGATTTTACTCGTATATTTAGGTACCTACCTAAATTTGCTTTAGGGTCCAAGCCCTGTAGTTTATAGTATTCATACCATGACATGAATATGAACATATTGATATCTGCAAAATTTGGTTCAAGAATTCGCTGTCAGTTTTGTCAGTGACAGAACTTTGAATGTGTTGATACAGTTATTGTATGGGGCAGTGGATTCAGTCAAGACCTAGAGCTCACTAAGTATTAGTAGAGCAGCATTATGGTGGAGGTATTTTGGTAGAGCTACCACAAGACTTATTGGTATCACTGTGATTGCAGGTTACTCGCGCGTTCAACCCCGAGGCGCAGTGCTTCAGGCCTGTGGAGCCAGCGGCGGCTCCGTCTCCACCCACCCCAGCGCCCTTTTCTCCTGCGCCACCATTCCGTGCACAGCCGCTGACGTTCACCACGGCGACGTTCGCGCAGACCAAGTTCGGCAGCACCAAGCTGAAGACGAGCAGCAAGCGCGCCAACCGCATGTCACCGACGGAGTTCAGCAACTACATAAAGCAGCGCGCGGTCGCGCAGCAGTTGGCGGCGCGCGCGCTGTCGCCAGCCGCAGATCCCGCCGCGTACTTCGTGTCGCGACGCGAGCCCACTGCGCCCTCTGCGCCGCCATACCCGCCCGCGCCCGCGCATCTGCTGCTCGCCAACTGAGCCGGTGGCGCCGCCGAGCTCCGCGCGACCCGCTCATAGAGTTTACTTTTGTACGAGAGGCGCGCACCGCGATTTATTTTTTTATTTTCCGCGGGGGCGTCCCACGCCGCCCGCCGCTTGTGATATCCTTACGATTTTTCATAACTTTTTGTATTCTCGTTCGTTACGTCGATGTGTAAATTAATCGATAGGAGCAATAATCTGCCGCGCGTTCCGCCGGCGATTTATTTTCATAATATTTAAAGCCGAGTCTCGAGTTTTTGATGTCTTCGTTCGATATCGATACGGTGCGGTAGGGTGTTGAGGAGAAGGCCCACTACCGGGCCGCGCCGCGTGCGCTTACGACGACGTACCTTCTAGAGCGAGTCTGTATACATTCATACGTCCTCCGATTCTATAAAATAATACTTTATGATACAAATAATAGGTGTACACATAATATATATTCGTATGCGATATTCGTCTAACATTCATGTGGAAATGGATAGCCATAGAGAAAATTACGTATTTTTAATATTGAAATTAATAATTCATAATACTTACTACTCTACTTATTATAGTGTATGTATGTATTGTATTTGTATATTGTAATAAATATTTGCATATCCGGTGAGGTGAGTGGCTAGCCTGCTGCCTCGGAGATCTCACATAGTGTAATCATACAATTGTACCCTTAAAATATTAACATAATATACATAATACTTAGGATTAGCTACGTTTCAATCTAACAGTATTTTTTTAAGAAGATATTAGTCTTTGTGTACATTACCGGTCGACTGCGTCGCAGCGTCCGTTCTAGAATCTACGGTAGGTATTACTTAAATTGTTATAAAAGACATGAATGGATAAACGATAGAAAATTATTCTCAATTCATATAATAACGGGTGCATGCATCGTTATGTATAACTATTATTTATCTTTTTATATTTCACTTGAGCATCCGGCTCAGTTTTTCAATGGGGATGTGTATGAGAGGTAGAGATGTAGGTAGTACAAAGTACAGCGGTAGCTATGTGGGGTAGGCAGCTTGTTTTGTGTAGCGAATTCAAAGGAATTTTGACTCTACGGTTCAGCCATTGCAATGCAGTTCCGATTCTACTGAACCAATCGCTTCACTATGAGAATGGTATTAACGAAGAATTGCCACTATTGGTGCCTTTTGGTATTCTAGTTTAGTAGAATCGGGGCCCAGAGCAAAGGCTTGATCGAAGATACGTAACTAATTTCGAGCACACTCACAAGTTGTACCAAGTTGGGAAATGTACAACTATTTTTTACTATTTTTATATTTTTGATTTAGAATTAAGTGTAGCTGTATGATTTTAATTACCTTTAACGTAATTTTTTAAATTATAATTATTATCGAGTCAACTCGATTGGAAAACTGACCTAACGCTTCAGTATTTTGTAGATAAAATCTATAATGTAAGTTTAATTAACATAATTAGAGTAATGAGATTTTTTTTTAATGTAATGAAGGTAAACTTTTAATTTTCTTTCTTTTGTAAGATATATTCGATGGAAGTGTTAAAGGTAATATAAAAATTTGCATAATATAGAGCGGCCCTCCATGCCTGCTAATATAATTAGTCAATAATTTTTCATATTGTTGTACGACTTTTTAAGTTTATATTAAAATGTTTTGTGCAATCTAATATGTGTGTATTTATTTAAACCCCAGTCAGAAAGCGCTAGTTATATTCGGTTAGTTATTATAGTAGGTATATTCATGTATCAAAGATCGTCATCATAAAACGTCTGCCTATTACCAAGGCCTATGAATGTAAGGCAAACCGTCAAATCATAATACGCTATTTATTACCAGCCTAATCGTTTATTTAATCGACTTCAAAAAAAGGAGGAGGTTCTAAGGTTTGCTACCTCAGAACTCGGTAATTTCTCAACCGATTTGAAAACATATTTATATGCTTAAGAGGACGATTCCAGATTGGCCCCATAGAAATTTGATCAAAACCGTAGGTAACAGTAGGGAACGAAAAATCGTTCCCATTATGCTGACATAGTGCACCAGGGCTGCACTGTACCATAGTATGAACCGATTCATAACATTTGTTTTAAGACTTCGAAGAGAGTTTTACCATAATCACCAGGCTTGGAAGGTGGATTGGTGATCAGAGTATTGGTGTTACGTACTCAAGCGGCTGCTGCTGCCCACCCCCCCCCCCCCCCTATTCCCTTAGTCGCCTTTAACGACATCCTCAGAAGGAAATGGAGGGGTCCTATTCGTTAGCCGGAAGCACCTCGGCACTAATTTCCTATCATTACGTAGATATTTCCCAGAATCCCGTATTGTTGCACCCTCACACGACTCAGACGTTCGTGGTGTCGTAGGTTTTACCACGAAAAAAGCTAAAAATTTGTTATTTTTGAAAAAAAAAAATGGACCCGACTTTACCACTAAAAACTTAAATATAACTGTAAGGGTAAGTTCATATAATTTGAAGGTGGTGCCATATAATAAACATGTTGTTTTGCTTGACAATTCGGCACCAGCTTCAAATTATATAGAGTTATTTTCACGTTCTTAGCGTCGATAGATCATAGATAGTATCGACTAAATAGTCGACACGATACTAGTATCAATATTATTGAATCTCGACAAATATTCAATAAAATCGCCTAATTTTCACTATCGATAGGATCAGGTCATACAGCATTTCGATAAGACTATCGCACTATCGACTGTTTTTCAAGGTCAAATATCGATATTGCAACAACACTACCACCAACTCATCCTACGAATGTCGTACAAGCCGACTAAGGGATCACCAGAAGGGCAGCAGCTTCCTTCTGTGTATTATCTGCACCCATACTGCGATCAGCATTCCGTCTGCCAAGCGTGGAGATTATGACAAAATCCCACCATCTTTGTAGGAGGCTATGTCCAGCAGTGGACACTTAACCTGTAGACGATGATGATTTGCTATACAGATTACAGACATAATATTATGTCAATTAGGGTTGTCGTGTCTTGTCATGGTACTAAATGAACCGGATAGTAGGCAATCTAGGAAATAAATGAAAAATATTTTTTTGAATCAATAAGTAACCTTTATTCATTAAAACCACATTGTCGTCACGAGATACCTCATCTATGGAAACTGACAGAAAACACGTCGTCATTTCTATCAGACAAATTACAAAATTTATATAAATAATGATCATGCCTAAGGAAGGGGTAGAGTATGGATAACCTCTATAATGATTTCTAAAAACATTAAAGCGTCGTTCTAATGTACTATTGTAGTAGATTTCGCTAGTGAGAACATGCAATGCCATGACGTCGTGCGTATAAATCAAACATACAGCTCAACCAAGATCGTATTGAATGTGGCAGATGAAGGAACTAACGTACAACCAAGGCAACGTCACATTTGCAATTGGTGAAGGGGGAGACGGTTACGTAAAGCCAGATAATACACGGCACTATAATGTACGACCAATAATAAAGAGATAAAGAATTATAACAAAATAAGTGGATTCAAATAATTGGCAGTGCATTATCGGGTCGTACAATATAGGGACCCAAGCGAAGACAGGCGCCATCATTAAAATAACTATGTTCTATTCAAACTTGGTGAGCGTACTGACCAAATGCATGCAAATCGCATCATGCCATTGTAGGTATTGCACGCTCGCGTACATGCTGCCTTTTTAGGCTGTTCGCGACTGCCTATAAAAGCTTGTTCTTATTGTCGATCCATGAAGGCCCAGTAGTACCGCTCTCCCATACAATTCTAGTCTGTCGTTCAATTAAATGGCATGACCGATTCAAAATAAATTGACGAGTGTAATCGGATAGTAATAATCTAGGTTTGCAGCGCTATACTTTTAATTAAACACAAAATCAAAATAGGAATAATCTAGGCTTGCTGAGACTTTTTCTTTATTAAACACAAATAAATAAAAATCAATGTTAAAATATATATGATGCAAACGCATTTCAAATCTCGATCCAATTATACCGGTAAAGTTTCTTTTGAATCTGATATGGCATTTTTAAATGTACTTACGACGAAAATTCTATGGTACTACGGGGCCTTACACGGGGCGTTAGCAAACAGAAAATTGTGCTAGGGATGTTATAGTAAATATGTGTAGAATCAGGCCAGTCGTAGGAGACTGACAAGCTTTCTCTAAAGTTCAGTATTGCCAACAGATAAGGCTAATGCAAAGTTAACAGTTTAGCTGCGCACATGACTATGTAGGTAAAAAGCCTTCTGCTGTGCAGCAAAATAGCTAACTTCACATTTTCTTTGATACATTGACCATACTTGGCGGCCTTTATCGATGAGAATCATATCACATTGACTTGGTTATCAACTTTCAGGACTAATCAAGTTTTGTGCAAACCAAAAATGAATGTGTAGAGATAAAAAAACTACATCAATATTGTTTTTATGTGGAAGTATATGAGTAAGGCCATGTGTATATTGATATGATTCAAATCTTAAGAATAGGATTAAGAAGGTAGATATAAAAATGTGTAAGTATAAATATGTTCTACATTTCATTTCACTACCTACTATGTTACAAAATATTTATTTCCCAGGAACAGTTTAGAATCACCTACTTTCACATAATCACGTTTTGGCACTGCTCAAAGCCCGTTTCAATTTGAGTAAACAATAAGGTAGATATAAAACTTTGTCATCATTTACATATTATGGGATGGTAGAACCTATACCTACCATAGGCACAATTTATATAATTGTTACCGTATGATAAGAAACATAATATTTACGGATCTTATTGGCCTCCATAGATGAGGATATACTTTTACAGTCACTTCACTTTACGCAAGATTGTTTCAATTAAAATTAATCAGTTCATTTTAATAAAACTCAAACGACCTCTCCGTACCAACACAATTCATCACCCCTGAATACAAATATTTACACTTAAAACTAATTGTAATTAAAATAGAAAAATACCTCACAGTATACATTTCACCTCTACTAGACCAAAATGTCATTTTGAAAATAGTAATTACATTTTAAAACTAAAAACATTAAAAAAGTGATACATGCTAACATTCTTTTACGCTGGTGACTGATCAATTTTGACTACAATTGAAAATTTTGGCCCGTGATTCCAATATTAAAAATAATAACGTTAACTAAGTATGTTTCATACACAACTCTATAAATGATAATTTATAGTGTTCATCATAATCATGTGAAATTATAAGAAGTACTTACATAATAAGACATTACATATAAGAGAAACCATTACAGTATTTCGAATATTTGCAACAGTCTTTACAAAACTTTATAGAGCATCCAGTTCAATAAATTACACAACTTGTGAGCAAGGTCTCAGAGACAAGATGAAATAAAAAAAAAACAAGAACGTATAAATAAACGCCGGGAGTAAAATTACGTGCTTGAACAATTATTTATCGTTGCACCTGACCTTGGAAAGCCGATAATCTATTTTTACATCTTCCAAGGAAGGAAAACAGCCTGATGTGATGAAAATATTTTAAATCGATATCTACAAAAAATATCACCCAAGTGTGTTCAGTGAGCCATGTCGATGTGTCGCTGTAAACTTTTCTTGTTCATGTAGAAACGATCGCACATAGCGCACGGAAAGAATACATTCTCATTGTCAGCGTGTCGGGCGCGAGTGTGCGACGATAGGTCCAATGCTCTCGCGAAGTACACTTTGCAAATGTTACACAGGAATTTGGTCGGTGTCGAATGAACGGCGCGGTGCGTGATTAGATCCCGCGCAGTGGCAACGCCATCGCCGCACTGTCCGCAAGTGAACTCGCCCGGTTGCGTCACCACTGGCCCGCAGACTTCCCCGTCGTCTTCAGAGTCACCGGACTCTTCCCCGTGATGCCGGATTTGATGCGCTCTCAACGCATTTTCTGTATCGTACTGCGCGCCGCAGAGATCACACGAAAACCCTTCATCCTCCTCGTCAACTTGAGCAGATGAGCTACCCTCCCCGCCGCCTTCGTAATGCTTTTTCATGTGCACGAGCAACGTTGATTTCCGAGTAAAGCTTTTATCACAAACCGGGCAGAACACTGAATTCGGCTGATGTACCTCGTCCATGTGCCGTTGAAAAGCGGCGCGTTTTGTAAACTCCTTGTCGCATATGGTGCAGTACTTCTCTTCGAGGGTGTCGTTTTGCTGCTCAATTTCGGAATCATCCGATCGCATTTTCTTATTCGGATTAACGACGGTCACTTCCACTTCTGGCGGTAACCTTCTTTTAGCAGCAGCCGCGGGAGTCGATTGTTGCCGAGTCACCACAGTTGGCGACGGCGTTGTCGTCTCTATGACTTCGTATTTGCTGATCTTGTTGGTAACTTTGTGTTGTGGCATCCAAAGTCCGCTATTGTTAGCGGCCGCCTTGCCATCAGGCGAACGAAGATGCCAACCGCGATGACTCTTCAATGCAGCTATGGAGGTGTAACTTTTGTTACAGATTTCACAATCGAAAGTTTGCGGTTGATTAGGGGCATGGTTTACGCACTGGTGATTTTGTAGTGATAGCAGGCCTACAAACTGTTTGCCACAGGTGTCGCACGGATAGCGCGCCTGGTAGTCTGCACTTGGGTCGATGGCATCTGGTTCGTTGTCCATTTCAGGCTCGATCTCTTGCTCCTGGGCCTTTCTTTTGTTTTCGTTAGGATCGTACCCGAGCAACTCTCTAGCGTGAGCCGCTTTCAGATGTTCGTACAATTCTTGCGTAGAATTTAATGGTTTACCACATATCTTACACATTTGCGTAGCTGATTTGTGAAAGTTCTTTCTGTGGCGATAATAAGACTTTTTGTCTGCAAATGAAATTTTGCAGATGGTACAGCTGGATCTACCACCGCCTGCGCCTTCGGTATGCATCTTAGTGTCACCGAAGCCGGCGGGATTTGCATTCGTGATGCCATGCTTAGCGCGTTTATGCTTGAACAGACTAGTCTTTAGCGGGAAACTCTTCGAACATATTTCGCAAGCAAAAGACGTAGGTTCTGGTGGGGCTGCGTTATTAGCGAAATTGCTAAAATTGAAACTGTTGAATTGTGGCGTTGATAGTAATACACCGTTTTCATCTACGTTATATTCGTCTTCTTCGGTGGATGCGTGCATCGTGTTTTCTTCACTATCATTTCGGTCGTTTATTATATCAGCATGTAAAACTTTTTTGTGTTTCCAAATATTCTTCTTGTGCATGAAACCTTTACCACAAATATCACACGAATAGGGTGCATTAGGAACATTCGCATTTGGTTTGAAATTGAGGAAGCCGGGTTGAACAACACTGGTCATAGTGAATTGCTTGATAGGTTTCCC
Organism: Venusia cambrica; assembly: GCA_951394065.1. Classification (NCBI taxonomy): domain Eukaryota; kingdom Metazoa; phylum Arthropoda; class Insecta; order Lepidoptera; family Geometridae; genus Venusia; species Venusia cambrica. The sequence goes on along the minus strand of OX596048.1, from coordinate 2,788,187 downwards.
AATGATGCGCGGGTCGAATCCCTTAAGCTCACCCGGCTTTCTATTCGTAGTTGGCACTTTGGCATGAATGCGCATATGATTCGAGTAAGCCTGACGGCTTTTGAACCCTCGTATACAAATGTCGCAGAAGAATTCATTTTCTGAATTGGCAGAGGAGTTTCCCCCATTTTGATGAACTTGTTGAACATGTTCGGATAATTTTTGAGGAGTGCCGTACGAGTTAGAACAGCTGCTACAAGGGTAGAATTTCACTCGTAAGTGAGTGTTCTTGTGTTCCGCGAGCTCCGAGGGCCGCAAGAATTTCTTTTCACATTGGTCGCAGTGGTGGGCCACTTGGTTATGCTCTGCTACTTGGTGATCTGTCCACGCATCTACAGTTTCGAAAATAGCATTACACTCTGTACAAGAGTAATGATATTCCTCAGCTTCCTCTTTGACAAGTGACATGTCTGGTTGCGAAGACTGCATGTCCGGAGTTTGCCCGGGATGTTCTAAGTTCAGATGTTTGTTTAGATCCACGGGTTGCTCAAACTTAACACCGCAAAACTGGCAGTGATGCGGCATTACATCGTGATCGGATTTGAAGTGCTTGAGAAGGTCTGAATAGCCATTAGTCTTAGTTCCACAAATATAGCAGTCTGTGAGGCGCCCGTCGACGCTCTGGTTTTCAGTTTTCACAAAGTGCTCAGTGTGGGCAGACAATGCGTGATCATTAAAGTCTTGCATGTTGGTGAATTGTTCCGAACATAGATCGCAATCGATATACACAGTACAATCGCCGTTGCGGATATGTTTCTTGAGCATCGTTCTATCTTTAAAGCAAGTGCCGCAGTGGACGCAAGCGTTAGGAACATGAGACTGGCCATCTTCGTGGAACTCAGAAACGTGTTTCATGATCGATTGCTTTAGCTGGAATTTAGCAGGGCATAATCTACACGCATAAGATTTTGCATTGAAAATATCTTTGGTCTGAATTCTACTTTTAGGTTCTTCAATGATCATATCGCTAGTGATACCGTTCTCGTCGTAGACGATCTTCCACAAATCGGTGCAAGCATTTTGCCGCATGTGGCTGAGCAAAGCTCCAATGTGAGTGAAGGTCACGACGCAATTGTAGCAAGTGTGTTTTGGGACTTTGTGTCCGTTTTTCTGGAGATGTTGTATGACAGCCTTTCTGCGAGGGTACTCCTTATCACAGCAAATGCATCGTTTAGTGTTTATTTGTAGGATTGTGTCCCGGTATCGTTTGATGAATTCTTTTTGTGCTAGTGTGACATATGTCTTGTCTGGATCGAGTTCCTTGGGAGCGTCAGCAGAGTCACCGTCGGCAGTATCATTGAAGTCGGCGCTATCGTCGGGATCATCTTCATCCTCATTCGCCTCGCTATATATGTTACAGTGATTCAGTGAGTCTGCATTGAGCTCTACTTGTGGCATCACGACGGGTGGGTCTTCCCTGTCTTCTTCATGACCATCGGGTCCCTGACTACCCCCTGACTCTTCATTTTCTCCTTCTTCGTTTCTTTCTTCTTCCTCCTCATTATATTCTCCGTCTTTGGATTCACCATTTTCATCCACGTCCATATTTTCGTTTTCATTACCGTGATCAGTTTCATGTGAACTGAGATCTTTTTCAACATCATTTTCATCTGTTTTGTCAGTTTCATCGATGTGGTTTTCTTCGTCGTGCTGATCATCAAGATTTTCCTCGTTATCATCCGTTATTTCATGTCGTCGCGCTATTTCTATTTCATGTTCAGAATCCATGTCAACAGTGTCGTAGTTTTGGTTTTGTTTCATGGGCATATCTTCCCCTTCTTCTTCGTCATTATCATCGTATTCATTGGGCTCCGTAAGAATAGCCTCGACTTGGAAAGACGCTATTTCAGGTTCAGATATAAGCGTTTCCGGACTTTCAGGTCCAGAATTCATAATTTCTGGCTCCGATACTAAAACTTCCGGTTTCGACGTGAGCAGTGATTTTAAAATTTGGGGCTCCTTTTTCTTTATCTGCAGATCTTTGAGAGCTTTGATGCGTAGCGGATACGGTAAATTGTTCTGTGGTGTCTTTGAAGATTTTATAGGTATTGGTCTAGGCGGAGTGATAATTTTTTGAGGAATTGCATTTAGTTTGGGCATCATTTTGGGAATAAACTGCATTTTGTGGCTGATGGGGTTAGGCATAAGTCGTGCTTTAGGGTTGAACGGGTTCGGTCTGAGTTTGGGTTGCATATGCGAGTGTGTTTTTTTATTGTTTATTTTGTTGGTGTAGCGATCGAACTTGTGCGTGTTAAGTTCGTGCCGCCTCGCATTATGTGAGTATCGGTAGGATCTTCCACAGATGAGGCAATCCTTTGAAGCTATTTGCTGGATACCTTGTCGGGACTGGAGCGTTTCGCCGGTGGGTCGCATCACGGTGATAGAAACCTCTGGCATATTCGGCACCTTCACTGGCTTGGCTTGGCTTAGCTGAGGCACTTTAACCTCTTCCTCGAATTCATCTTCCTCGTCTTTTTCACTCTCCAGACCCTGAAATTTCAAAGCATAAATTTTAAAACTAAAATCGATAGCAAATGAATTGATATAAAAAATAAATGTTCTTCTGACTAGACAAAGGAGTCTAGACTAGTTTTCCTAACATTGAACTGAATTAATAGAATATGTAATAATACTAATATATATTACAGTACATTTATTTAACAAAGCGCCATCTAGTCCCAAACTAAGCAAAGCTTGTAATATGGGAACTAGATTAGGGATAATATTATATTGTAGATAATGCTATTGGGATTGAACACTATTACAAAATGAGTACAGTTAGTTAGTCTTCATTTCCTGTATTAAATGCACTATTTGGTGTAGGTAGTAGACACTGATTTAATCAATGTTAAGTCAAGCGTTTGTAAAGAATTTACATTTCATAATGTAACAACTTTCAAAATTGAGACTTCAGTTGTTGACAGATGCTTTCTTTTCAGGGTTTTTGTGTACCCTTTTACTAAGCCTATGCATACGTAATTATTTAAGTATTTTAAGGTAGGACAGACTAAAGTACAGACGAAATAAAGATATACGTCTATATAGTACGTCTGTACTATCTTAAAAGGTATTTAATTCGTAATAGAAGCTGGTTGAAATTACAGAGATGACCGAGAGGAGACTTGTTTTACTTTCTTAAAAAATATAAGTACAAGAAACACACTCTTCTACTTTTCATTTTTTTATTGAGCTTTATAGTGAAAACGGTGATATAAGTTCGAACTTAGTGTTATTATAACATGTTATTATACCTTGGAGTAAAATAACATCAAATACTAAAAATAGACCAAACGTGAGTCCGCAGGCCAGTACTAAGGCTCCAAAACTAGATCGCGAAAACTATACTTATGACTGGCACTTGGTAAACTATATAATGTATACTGGCGGCTTCGCCCCCGTTGTACCCGGGTACAAGGCGTGGTATCCGATAAAGATCACTTGAGAGCTTAGAAATCGCACACCCCCTATTCACTTTGTCCCGAAATATTCAACCACCTCTGTGGTCGCGGACCACTAGGTCCACTCACCGGTGTCAGATCCAGAGGTTCCGGGTTCGATCCCCAAGGGGAGTACAATACTGTGCTTGGTTTGGTTGGTGTTAGTACTTTGTTTAAGTCCGCCTGGCTACTACCATTACCATCTTACCTAATTCTTTTGCCATAACAACATTCTTAAATTGTGGTGTTCCGGCATTCAGAGGGAAGATAGCCAGTTCCTCAGTTTGTTGAGGATTCCGAGTGAAGTGCGCTTCCACCTTCGGCCTTATCATAACTTGAATAAAATCTGGTGAGATGAAGGCCAAGCAACTCCCCGAACCGTAGTACAATAAAAAAAAGTTTCTTACTAAACTCTCTAAAAACATATGCTTAGCCATGACCTTTAAAATCATTACACTAGCCATAAAACAATAGAATGACCAAAAATCGGCGACGAGCAGCAGGCCGAAAACGAGCCACAACACACCGCGATAACCGTTTTGTTGACACGTCATCTCTTCGAAATCACCGGTTGAATAGCTCAACTCGGACAGCAGCTCCAGGAAGTTAGAGAGGTGAAAGTCAGTCGGTGGACGTTTAGAAGGAGGCCTAACAGCGCACAGACCAGGGACTGTTCCGAAATTGACCCCAGCTCACCGACAAGTATGCCTGAAGTTTGCACGAGATCACGTAATAAGGAATATGGATTAGAAGGCAGTACTGTTCTCTGACGAGGGCAGGGTGTCCCTTCATGGTAACGATGGACGTAGCCTATCGAAGACCCGGTAAGCGTTTCACTCAATGCTGAACATGTCTTCGTACATGTTCTGGGGAGGCATGTCACTGGAGGCGGAAACTTAACTTGTATTCGTCACAGGGCCCAATACCGACCGTCAATCAGGTATCAACCTTATATGAACACGGGGTGCTTTTGAGAGCTTTTTACTTGGAGTAGGTTGAAATTCCGGCTTAGGCGTGGATTCCTCCTAAGTCCAGCTTAGCTATTCTCAAATAATTCGGAAAGCCTTATCGGATCTAATTCGGAAACTTCCGAAGTAAATTCCGGAAACGCTTTATTTAATTAATTAAATGTCATTGATGTTCGAGATTGCCACCAAAAGACTTTCAGAAATGGTTTGAGAAATGCGTTGAATTCTATCGGATTTTCAGTCGAATCCTATAGAAAGACGCAATACCTGTCCTATAATTAAATGCATATTTCATGAATTTATTAATTACCTACCTTTTTATACCTGCTCAAACTCCCAGAAACAGTGCTATTTGAATAGAGCGATTTTGGGTCATTCTATTATCGTATTGCTGGTACTGTAGTGATTTTGCAGGTCATGGTGTATACTTTAATTTGAATTAAGTTAAATTTGCAACCAAATTTAATAAAAAACATATCGTCTAAAGTGAAAATGAAGGCTTGAGTGTAGTCCAAATTAATGTACAATGTTTCAGCTCAATCTCAATTTCAGTAGTTTGATGAAGAAGGAACAAACATGAATTAATATTAGAGAGATAATCTGACATACCTATTATGTACAAACAAACCCAGGTCCACAACATAATAGCAAAAAAAAATATAATTCTAGTAGGTAGCTATAGTTATAGGGTTACCTTTACAATTTAAAATATTTTATTTCTTTTAAAACTTTAAAATAATATAGTAGGCACTAAGCAGTAGTCATACAGACCAGGATATTTTTTATTAGCCATGTCTTCATTTATATTATTGAGCACACATTGTGCAAAGATCCACGGTATGTTCTCTGCAAATAAACTGTCCACATTTGACACAGTAAAATCTTGTTCTTCTGTCCCTTTTAAACTTGGAAGCACATATTCTACATCGTTTCCTTTTCTCGTAAGTAACTTGCTTCAACGGTGAAATCAAAGATTTATCAGCTGATGATATCCCTAATGTATTCAATGTGATATCTGGTTCCAAGAGACCTAAACCCAACTCTTTAATAAACGTTCGCCTGGTAATGGTACTTGGATTCAGCGAGCTCCATATAACCTGCGCATTAACCGAGGCAATATTTAGCAATGTGCAGAACAATGAAAGCGTCCAATCATTTGAATGTTGCAGTGTGGTATAATAATGCATCAGCACATCCAGAACTTGTACTGTGGATTGATTCTTTTTATACAATGCTATAGAAGTTGTTCGGTTTGTGTAACCCTTGCGGTGAAACTGAGGCATGTTTGTCACAACATTAGTTGCTTTCGATTCTGGGCTGACATGCGATGTGAGAGATACTTCGCCTGCGAATGCAGTAATATAGGAACATGTCTTCCTGTACTGCGATAGAAATAGGGGCGGTATATCTTCGCTACTTGGGTGCAGCGCCGCAACCGTATACATCTGGTTTTGCTTTAAAAAATCCATCAATTCAAAAGAAAAGAACCAGCTATCCATCACAATAGTTCTACCACTGCCATAGAAGTGTTGCGTAATTTTTTTGACTATCTCCTCAGATCTGAAATAAGGATCGGTGATAATGTCCAGGTTGCTGACGTAGAAATTATTCGGATCAACCAGCAGAACCATTTTGATACCACGTTTCAGCGGTTTCTTATCGATGTCGTATCGAAACGGACAAGGTCCGTAAACTGGGACAATGATCTCATCAACAACTGCGGTACAATCGACATCGAAGGTTGTTCTGCAGTTCAGGGCGAATATTTCAAACAGTTTGCGGATTCGTTTCATGGAATCGAGCTTCAATACGCTATCGTAATCCCGTTGGCTGTAGAAACAGATGTTTTGTATGAGAAAGTTGAAGCGGTCGTTTGTCATTGCGTTTATAACTGAGGGCACGCCGCATTCTCTATCCCAGAGGTTGGCGCACTTCTGATGAGTTGGCCTCATTATCCCGCTCAAATACAGAATCCCTATCAAAGTTCTGATTTCGGTAACATCAGTGTAATCGCTGAAGCCTTTGGAAAGTCTGAGAAGCTTCTCATTTGTTGACGAGACTATTAGCTCAAGAATATCATCAGTAAACAGTAGCTGCCACGCGCTTTTGGGCTTGCCATAATGTTTGTCAATGTTAATTTTTCTCTTTTGCAGTTTTCTTGCATCTCTAGCTCCAAAGGTATTTTTTGATGGTTTTTTTAGTAATATTTTCTTGTTCCTACAAATGTAACCTTTTTTACAATTGATGTAAACATCGTCTAATTCTTGTTGAAGCTCTGCCTCTGTTTCAGAATCATGGTCTGAGTGGTGTAAGACATCCATCTCTTCAACAGATTGAAGTGAGTCTATGATATTGTTGTCTTGAACCATATCCAGTATTGCATGGACTCGGTGCCAATCCATTCGTGGATCCACTGTCTGTGGATCAAATTAATCTAGTTGAACTATTCTCTTGCTTGCTTAGATTACTTCACAATTTATTAATGTTTCCATTTAATAAATCTATGTATAACACTGCGGTCTCAATCTTTTGATGCAAATCCAAAGCATTTGCTCAGGTTAGGTTAGTATATCAAGAATATTTCATTGAGTGAGTAAAGTGTGTGAGATCTCCTAGTTAAGTAGGAGATCCCGGTACTGTATATTCAGTTTTTATATTCTTATTCAGAGTGGGGGTGACCAAGACCTACCCAGCCCAGCTCCTAGAAATACCGGAGCTGGACCCTGTCACTGTATGTATGTATGTGGCAATACTTGTGATGGCATAACTCAAATGTGTTATCTGATTAAATTTCAAATATCTATAGATAAACTTTATGACAGATTAGTATTTACAAAAAGTTTTGTTTATGACTGCTCCTGCTTTTTCGTAAAACCCTTCGGCTTTAAGATATCATCAGTAGGCTGGGTTCAATTTTTAAACCATGATGCAAGTGGTGGGAACGCTTTTAAGAGCTCTATTTAAAAACAGAGAAGAACCATTTTTATTTGTAAGGGGTGACTTATTCACTAGTTGTATTCTGCAGACCCAGTATGACCTATGAATGGTGCTACAGTGCTTTGCTCTTATTCTGGCTGTACATAGAATAAGAGTCAGAAAAAGAGCCTACTCGAGAGATTTGACATAATTCAAATACAACCAAATCCAATCCTGCACACGCAGTATGACCCATGATTGGTGCTACAGTGCTTTGCTCTTATTCTGGCTGTGCATAGAATAAGAGTCAGCAAAAAGAGCCTACTCGAGAGATTTGACATACTTCAAACACAACCAAATCCAATCCTGCACACCCAGTATGACCCATGATTGGTGCTACAGTGCTTTGCTCTTATTCTGGCTGTGCATAGAATAAGAGTCAGCAAAAAGAGCCTACTCGAGAGATTTGACATACTTCAAACACAACCAAATCCAATCCTGCACACCCAGTATGACCCATGATTGGTGCTACATTGCTTTGCTCTTATTCTGGTTGTGCATAGAATAAGAGTCAACAACGAGAGCCCACTCTAGAGAATTGATAATCTACTTCAAACAAATCTAGACATGGTATTTTTTTCATACAGAGGTAGAACAAGCAAGCGATCCACATGATAATAAGTGTAGACTGCATAGGTTGTATCCACAAAGAACATAACCTGGTACTGCATTGCGCCCTTCAGCTTATGAAGGCCCAGTAGTGCCGCTCTCCCATACAAAATATCCCTCCCATACATTCATTTCAAAATGGCATGTCTGTCCGAGTCAAAAGCAACTTAGTTGGTATAATTGGATAGGAATAATACAAGCTCGCCTGCAGCACTTTATGTGCACATAATTTCATTGTATTAAATATATACAAACAAATGAACCCATACAAAAAACTCTCGTCGCATATTAGTAATGTAATAAAAAAAGTTTGTTACATGCTTAGTATTATCCTTATCCAAACCGGAACATTTCTTTTTAATCAGACTTGCCACTTTGAAAACAAATATTATTTGTATGGGAGTGAAAATCAGCAGTACCTACTAACGGTATTATGGTATTAAGGTGGTAAGTAATTTAACTGGAGACCATATCTATCCCATCAAAATAAGTTTGAGTGGTGGTTGGGTACTATCAACCATGGTATACATGGTACAAGTATGGTACAATATCCATAAGTAATATTTTATCATTATACACAATTTTGGTATACCTTATCACTCCTCGGTGTAAGACCAAGTGAAGCTAGGATCGGTGGACCTTCTGGCTGCAACTTGCTTGATGAACTGGCATCCTGAAAATTTACAAATAAAATATGACTTGCCTATTTGAAAAATATTCAGATGTTAAAATAGTTTATGTAATAATTGAAGTTTTCTTCACTTCATGATTAGATAAATAATAAATAAAAAAATAAATATTACAGGACATTAATTTCACACATCTAGTCCCAAAGTAGAGAAGAAGTAAGAATAGCTTGCAATTCTAAAACTCTGAACACTTTTGAATCCAATTTTGACAAAATGTAGGTATTTGGATTTCCAGAGCTTTGACCTAAAATATGAATAATAAAAGTCATACTGACTGTAAAAATATGGGATAGGATTATCTAATGCCGTTCTAAGACATGTACTTTGATAGATTTCCAGTAATCATTGTCTGAGTCCAATGGGCCTGATGCCAACCAGATCACAGTAGGTAAATAAATAAGTAGGTACAGTATCCTACTTTGAGAACAAAATAATGTCATCTAAAAACATGAGCTCCCATAGTTTTGTCCAGCTTATGAAAATAATAAAATGTAAGTCAGCACATATTGTAGATTATTAAAACAAGGACAATCACCCATTTACTGATAGGACCACTACAGGAAAACACTGCTGGTTGTAGTTATGACAAATTCAAACCAGCAGCAACAAAATCATTATAATGCTTGAGTGACTCAATGTGAAGCAACAGCTCTCATGTCCTTGACATCAAATGCTTGTAAGATGGCAGCTCTACCAATGACAGTCCTATAAGTAGGTCTACACCCATTCAGATAGTGGCCACTAGATAAACACATTTTTATCTATGTTGATTTATACATACCTCAGCATCATTGTATGACCCATCAATAACCACTCCATCATCATAGGCCTCATCAAAACAGGGCTCACTTTTGATATGCACCTGAAAATACATGACCACCATTTAAAATAATTCAAAAAAGAATCTCTGAGCAACTGCATTCCAAGCTCAAAATATCCAGAAATACCTACCTCTTCTAGTAGGCTTCCATCTTTTCTAGGGAGAGACAGTAGTTTGATTTGTGTCTTTGCACATACTGTCTTGAATAAATGCCAGTTGTTGACATTATCCACGCACTTTCGGCAGACGTTCGTTGGTAGATCGTCATTTTCGTTTATCTGGAAAGACAATCATACGTAATCGTTACATGGAAGGCGAATGGGCGCACTCCACGGCGCGGCTCGCGCTAGTTTCATCAGAACGAACGAGGCGAAACCGCGCCTCATGTACCTATAGATAGCTACGCAGGAGAAACTCAGTAGGTAGGCGTAGGTATCGCGCGGCGGCGGCGGCGGCGGAGAGCGGCTGCTCCTCGACCGAATAAGTAGAAGCGAGTCGAGTGGCAGCCGTGAGCCCCCCGAGGGTGAGCGCTCGATACACGCACACAGCCGCAGCGCACGCCGACACCGACGCTCGACCCGTTCCACCGACGAGCTGCAGGCTGGTCTCGCTACCGGACGATAAATCAATACGCCCGACTGGCCCCAGCGCGGGGCAATATCATGATACCCAACCCCCTCCCGACCTGACCCCCGGGAATAATGCCAAGCCCGACCCTCATGATGCGCGCCATACCTAGCCGGCTGCATGGAATGCGACGCGACGCGACCACGACCCGAGCGATAGCGGTGGAACGTTACAAAATGGTGGACGATCTTACGACATCTCTGCTGCTGTCTGACATTGCACGATCTGAGCCGGATGCCGAGTTCCCACGTATGCCGAGGGTCCACTTTCACTAGTACATCATGCTACACAGCTTATTTTGTGGACCACTTACTTTTACAGCCACGCAATCCTTTATCCTCGAAACGAGGATGGGAGGTTCCAAGTCATCTGAACTGGTGGTAGGGAAAATCGGCAGTAATTCGCCTCGAGATGACATGCACAGTCTACAAACACGATCATAGTTCACAGTCATTGTAAATAAACACTATTTTGAACACTTCCACTAGATTTTATTGAAAGGACGCCATGTCACCACGAGCACTTCACGCACTTCAACACAAAGCACTGCAAATCGTTCTTGCTAGAGCACGAAAGAGCCTGATGATGAGCACGAGAAGTCGATGTTCGGGAAGGCAGGGTCGAGTCGCCGCCGACCACCTGTCGTTCTGCGCATGTGCGCGTAAATGGTTCACAAGTTGGACAACATATCAAACATAAAATGACTTCAAGTCAGATATAACCAACACTTTTTACAAAAGTTGATTGCAATAGCAACATTGTTTGACAGCTAAAATGTTATGATTTTATGTTTCGTATGTATATGTTTCGTTAATTTGTGCTCTACGGATATGAACCCACTCAGATAAAGAAAAATATCCCGTCAGGAAAGTAGGTACCTGCTGGAGCAGGTACCTGACGTTAGTGAAATCATGAAGTTTTTGTTGTTACTTTAGTGATTTCTGCATATCCTGTAATAAGCTACATAACAATATGCATATACAATAAGCTTAATAAGCTAACAATCTAGGTTTGTGCCACGGTATAATTAAATAATATTGTGTCTGTATTATTTCGTTGCCTACTTAAATTATATCTAATAAGTATATTTAAGTTAATATATAAGCAAATTTAATAAAGATATACATTTGAATTTACTCAATTCATGTATTAGATTTTTTTATTTATCACGTACCTATCTTCGTTCTACCTACTTTTCAAGTGTTGTATGAGTACCTATTTTCAATAGTGTTACTACCTATTTTTGTAATTTAAAAACGTTAGAATCTTGAATCGCAAAAACTGTATGTGTTTGGTGTAAGATTTTTTTATAGTAGCATAACGTATCCTTAGTATGCGTAATTTATGATTGCCCAAGGCAAATTCCTTTTGGTAAAATAAATTACAGATTGAGTGTAGATCGATTAGCTTTAGTAGGTTGGTAAGGTACCAAACCTACTAGTAGGTAGGTACCTACTTTCCAATAAAAATAGTGCCTAGTAGGATACATAAAAAAAATATATGATTGGTTCAGGAAGCCATTTATATTTCCAAACCATAATCATGGCGGCAATATATCTGGAGCCTGGAATCTTGATGTGATAAAAGCTAAAATAAAAAAAAACCTGTTTTTTGAGTTTATGTCCAAACGACAAAAGTCTATCGAGTTGTTGTTCTAGACAAAAAACAGTAGCAGTGTCGTTAGACGAAGTAAGACTGAGAACGAGTTTAGACCGCGACCAATTACTATCTTCATTCCTACTCGCAAAGACATCAGGGTATCCTCGATCATGTTTCATGCAACTGCGTCGAAATATCGGATAACTCAGTAATGGTTAATATCCCGATGATATAAGGTACCTATATTGTCTATAAGTTGTTTATCGATTCAGTTAAAAATAACAGCCTAAAATTCTTGTAGGTCTTACTCACATCAAAATCAAGTTTTACCTACAAACCCGCATGAACTGAACATGAACCATAAAATGTTTACGTTCCCTGCAGCGTCTAACAAAATAGCTCTTGCTCTTTCTAAAACCAGTCATAACCAGCGCGGCGCGAGGCTAACTTCAGAGTGAAACGATTACAGCGGGAGTTTTAAAATTGAACAAAGTTTGTCCACGACATGATATTATTTTTTTGGAGGTGCGGGAAAATGACAAAAACAAATGGGGTAGAATGATCAACTTTATTTCTAAAACATCTGCTCAGGCAACTTCAATGTCTATACATTGTCTGGTAGAGGTAGGTACTACAGGTACTTTCGCAAACACTTATAGGAACCTACTGAGATAGGGAATAGTAGTCCTAGCCATAGCAAATCAATACATATTAAATATTATTTATTCACTTTCATCAAATTTGCCTACAGTAAATTTTACACTGTCAAATCAATACACCTAGTTTCTTACATTTTACACGATTAGATATAGAAGGTAGGCTAGTAAGGTATAAGATTCATACACAGACTCACATCTAACATGCCAAAGATAGGTAGGTAGACCTAGGGTAAGGTACGTACCTAATAATTTGATTTATAACAAAAATATCGCACTATATCTGCTCAGCACAAATCACTTTTCATCTCACTGGCCATAGGACAACGGTCAAAATCGATGCCGGCCGTCTTGACAATTTTAGGAGTCCTTTTGCTAGAGGTTGTTTTGAATTATGAACACGGTGGACACGAAGAAGTGCGCGGTTCTTCAGTTGGCTGCGCGCGCACCGCAAGCCTCGACGGATCCGCGGGGTTAGCTTTCGCCACAAGCGAGCGCGCCACATGTGCAAAGGCGGCTTCTACATTCAACCCGGTTTTGGCTGAGGTCTCCATAAACGCGACTTGGTACTCTCTCGCGAGACGCATTCCCTCCTCCCGCTTCACTGCCCGCTCTAGGCCGCTGTCGGATTTGTTGCCTGCAAGAGAGCGTTTGGTTACTCATATTACTCAACCAATATGACCTGAGGGAAATGGGTGGCTGAATCCAGGTCAGAGCGAGTTGCGTCTTGCGTAAAATTACAAGCAGACTATCCATTTTTACGATTTGATATGGTAATACCAATAAGTGTATTTCTTTATTATGTTAGAGGTTAAGTACAAAGTTAACCTACTCATTCTATGGTAAAACCACATTGAACACATGCCTGATTCATTGGAAATGTTGATTGCAAAGCTGACGTTTGGATCACCGGATCTGAAAAAGGCTTTGTCCATTTAGCAAAGAGGAACAAGATGAAAGAGATTTTAAATAACTAAGTTTTAAAAAATGAAAAGAAAACCGACTTCAATAAAGAATATGATACAATTTCGTTTACCTGGATGACGTATTTTTTCCAACTATTTTGATGATAGATGGACGGACAGACAGACAGACGCGTGAACCTATGTTTGGTCCGTTTTTTCCTTACTATTACTTATAAGGTAATACACCCAAAATCGCTTCAAGTATGCCTATAATATAAGAAGAGTTCCCTCGATTTTTCAAGGATCCCATCATCGGATCCTGACCTGATGGTGATGGGATCACTTGTGAAGTATACCGACCATTAAAATATCCAAATCACTACAAGTGTACATATAATATGTGAAGAGTCCCTTCGATTTCTCCAGGATCCCATCATCACATCCTGACCTGATGTCAATGGGACCACCTGTGAAGTATACCCTTTCAAACAAAAAAAAAATTTTCCAAATCGGTTCAGGCGTCTTCGAGTAATCGGGGAACATACATAAAAAAACGACTAATTGCGAACCTCCTTCTTTTTTTGAAAGTAGGTTACAAATAGAATTCAATATTACCCAGGAGCATGATGACAACATCGTCTTGTGCGTACTCCCGAATCTCGCCAAGCCATGCTCTGATGTTGTCGAAGCTGATCTTATTGGTGACATCGTACAGAAGCAGTAGCGCTGTTCAACAAAAAGGTTTTATTTAATTACGGGAGGCGCTTGGCGTACATCGCACCTGAATACAAGTTTTGATAAGTTTGATCTTCACTTATTTTAATTGTACGACGAGGAAGTGCATGGCCATTATCTCACCTCGTTTTCAAGATATGATAAGGCCGAAGGTGGCTAGCAATTATCATCTTACCTAGCCTGTCACCAACAATTCCGGGTGAAGTGCGCTTCCACCTTCGGCCTTATCATAAATTGAAAATCAGGTGAGATGAAGGCCAAGCATATCCCCGTCATACAATAAAACAAAAAATGGAACATGCTCTGAATGATGGGGTCGCACTGTCTTCGCCCCAAGCGTGCTAATAGTTATTCTGTGCCCGACCTGACCTAAACTGGTAGTTCGCCCCCAAACTTGCCCGAACTTAGTACTATTAGTTATTCTGTGCCCGAACTAAGATCTCGTGATGTCTAGGTTGTGTACTACGACGGCAGTTGATAAATTGCTCTCAGAACCGTTGTTACTTAGACGTGGTTTAAAAATCTACCATGCCCACGGATTCCGTAAAGGTCAACCAAGCTGTGAACACCAATCAGTCTGTGAAGCGTGGTGATGAAAGCCAAACATTCTAGATTTTGAGGTAAATATTTTAAGACATTGGACGATAACTGGCTGTGGGATGTTCGCAGTCAAACCCTTTGCATGACATCCTAAAAGTACTTAGACTGACCCCGCACATTTACCTACCTACTCGGTTTTATGTTCATCACTATTATTTCGGCCCATACAAGTCCACTGCTAAGTAGGTATAGCATTTTCTGGCAAGGCTCGCTCCACTGTCGACTTTATTCTGGGCCAGACAAGCCTCGAATCGAGGTACAGGCCTCGCCAGTGACTATGAGCCGCCTCTATCCATCAACTCCACACGACGGTCACAGCCCCCGGTGGAGTGGCGGCCAATTCGTCTGCAGTTTGCTTTCAAAACATAGGTATGGAGGTATTTAATTTTATGTGGTACAGATTTTGACACTTAATGTTACGAAGGTGGAGGCGCATTTCACCCGGAATCCTCAACAAAATAAGGAGCTGGCTATCTTACCTCTAAATGCCGGAACACAACATATATTTAAAGAAATGTTATTATGGCGGCAGAATTAGATAAGATTGTGGTAGCTAGCCAGGCAGACTTAAACAAAGTTTTACCATCAACCAAACCAAGCACACTATGTACCTACTCCCACTGGGGATCGAGCCCAGTGCCCAGGTGGGCTATTTGCTTGTCCCATCTCCTAGTTGTATAAAAAAAAACCTCTGGATCTGAAATCGGTGGGTTGAACCAATAGACCACAGAGGGGCGGTTAAAATATAGATTATGGCGGCTGCAAGCAAGAAACATTATGATTGTGATTGTAGGTACCTGTACAAGAAAGTAATAAAAGGTTGGTAGGTACTTACCTACGTAAATTGACAGCAGTTGCTGGGCAGATCTTGGTAACATTGAAATTAAAGTATCACAATCTACTGATTACCTTGATACCAAGTAACTACCTAAAAGTAGCCTAACACCTTTCGGATATCTGAGTTTTCAAAGCGAAGCTTTCTTTCTTGAGCGTTTCGTTTTGAGACAAAAATAAATAAGTCCAACCATCGTGTACCTACATAAGGGAAGGAAGGCAGACAAAGCCATTTGTCTCAGAGATGCGATACGATACGTCTAGCTTGCCTAATCCGCTGTTACCGCGCTGTGTACCGCTGGCCTAAGGTCAGCGGTGTTCCACCGTTCCACTGTAGGCTTTGATGAGGTGTACCTACCTACCTACTACTCACTTTACATCGGCAAAATCTTTATTCTCTATATTTTTATTTATATTTGTGTACAGTAGTTAAGGGAAATAATTGCTTCGGTATAATTTTTGATCATTTAGATATTGCTTAAAGGTAATAGAAGCAAGAGCAACAAACATATCTGGGACCTCATAATGGCTTTTTGTCCTAGTATAAGGAACAGAAATACCTAAGGTACAACTCTGCCACCATCACTAGTTTATATAAGTACATAATATAACTTAAAATTTAAAAGAACCATGGCAGTCCTTGGGACCCTACAATACTGGCTTTAGTCCTAGTGTAGGGGACAAGAACTTCCTTACGATTTTACTATAGAATGTTTATTAATTATAAATAAATATTACAGGACATAAATATGTACCAACGCTGTGTAGTTCTTTGAATAACTATATATTTATATATTTTTTATCTTTATCTTATCTTATTTTACCTATATACCTAATCAAAGTAGGAAGGCGCATAGATTTTGGAACGAATACTCTCATTGGTACCTACTACAGACTGTATCTGTACTGTAGTCTACAGTATAGATAGATACATACTTTTTAGTGGTATTAACTTTTTTTTTTATTGACGATAGCCAAGCGTTTGACCAACAGCTTACTTGAAAAGCAAGAAAAGATGGAGCATCACGCGTGTCTAAAATCGGAAAAATGGACGAGGGCAAAGAACAACATATTCAAAAAAGAAAAAATCAGTGCGGTGCGGCTGTTGATCAACACGAACTTTCATGCACTAGATCTGCCGACAGGATTTCATGCCACGCAAGCCAGAATGACATTATCCGTTGAGCTTTTACTAGTGTCAATGTGCCAGCCGTTCTCGAGCCGAATTGTCAGTTACGTGATGATGGTAAGCGGCCCGACGACGGTAGGTATGACTCTTGTCTCTTGGGAAATAAGCCTTGGTAGGCCTTTGGTGTGGGACGATACCTGCGCCATCTCATCTGCCTGGGACATCAGTTAGGGCCTTAGGACTGGTGCGGCGGCTGATTCGGCTGAGGAAAAAACAGGCAACAAAAGGCGCAAATATAGTGGTCTAGACAGAGCTTACATATTTAAGCCTTTTGGGGTCTTGATCTTGGGTGTGTGGCGCGCTGGCGTGCCGGTGCCCTCCAGGTTTTCAAAAATCTTGCGGGGTTTTGGTTTCGGCGACACGTGATCCAAGGGCTGGCTCTTATTTCCGCCAGCAAATAAGCATAGCTATTACAAAAGTACAATGCATTGTCTCCAATCCACTGTCTGCTAGCTCGAATTTACCAAAAACCGTAATATGGTACCAGCCACTAAGGTATGAAGTGCCGCCACCGCCGCCGCCGCCGCCCGGTTGGATGGCCGGACCGATGTCAGTTTATTAAGATTGAGCAGAGAAAAATAGTTTCCGGGAATTACGAACTTGACGGGTTTTCAGACAACCGTCTGGAAGAGATAAGATCGCTCATTGTATATATTTAGCTAGGTATGTATAGTTTTTTTATCAATGTTTTGTGGCCAATAAATAAATTTATTTAATTCTATCATAATACTCATACATCAGATCTTCACAAGATAGTTACCGTTACCACTTCATTTAGTTATTAAAATGCGAGTTTGCTAGAGCCGGGTTTGAAACCAATTTGATAGCAACAACTTTTCGTGATCGCCTCGATATTACAAAACAAGTGACACACAATGTATCAGGGCGACATAAACGCAAAGAGGTCTGGCCGTAGCTAGTTCGATGTGATGTTGTGACTGCTTTGGCATGGCACGTGTGCTGTGGAGCTGTGGAGCGTGTGTGTAGAACGGAATGATTACCTACCTACATACTACATAGGTATCCTATTCTTTGTGCGTGTGTATGTGATCCGGTTAGGCATTTGGAATTCAGAGGGAGATTATAGAGACTACTGATTATGCTGTGGAGTGCGTAAGGAAGCGGGTCGAGGCCAACATTTGTCGTAGATTCCATCTCGAAGTCTGTGGCTCGCATGTCTAGTAATTACAATTAGGTACAACTACTTTACCTAGTAACAATGGTGTACAATAGAGATCGGAATTGAATAAGTGGTCATCTTACATAACTAATAAACTTTATTAAATAATGTTGGTAGTGATAATACTCAGGTAATTATCCTTTCTATGCTAAATTGTAAAAATGTTCCAAATAGTTCTAATAGATGGCGTAAGAAGTCTCGCAAAAAGGTTTTAAGAAGTGGCATAATTACAATATTTTTGATTACCTACACAAATATTAGTATTGTTTCCACAGTCATCCAAAGAAAATTAACTCAGGTTATTTTGATTTCATAGAGAAAGCAAAAAAGGTAGCTGATAAATAGAAACTTGGTTGCGTGTGAGCTGTATGTAGATAAGAAGTTCAAAATTGTCCCAAAAGATGGCGCTAGGAAATAATTTTAGTTGAACACTGTTCTATGGTACTTACCTATCAGAAACTAGGTATTTTAAATACCGTGACTTCACCACTTTACAGGATAGTATATATAGATTGATAAGCCATCCAAAGATGTGAACTAGTTTATTTGTTTGTTTATTTCTAAAAAAAAACTAGTATTTTAAGAAAGATAATATGAACAACCGTAGGTACCTATCTACTATTTATTGGTCCATGTCCATGCCCTTAGATTTATCTCATTAGAGTTAATTATCTAAGCCCATACCTACCTACTAGGTATCTACTACAGGGACTACCAATCAACAACTGACAATCACAACCTAGCCTGTGACCTAGCATTCAGTCTTTAACATTTTCAGAACTGCTACCTTTTGAAGTGTACACAGAAAGGATTTGTAAAATTCCTACAGGATAACGGGAACGAAGTTC
The DNA here is from genome assembly GCA_951394065.1 of Venusia cambrica. NCBI lineage: Eukaryota > Metazoa > Arthropoda > Insecta > Lepidoptera > Geometridae > Venusia > Venusia cambrica. The sequence goes on along the minus strand of OX596048.1, from coordinate 2,769,476 downwards.
CGGGCGTTTATTGCTAACTGTATGAGTAAATTTATTTGAATTAGGTACCGTGTGCGTCTCTGTAGTACGCGTGTGTTACGCTACGGAAGCGCTCTTGTCCTGCTGTGTCCCAAATCTGAAGCTTTACCTTGATGCCGTCGACCGTTACCACCTTATTCTGCGAACAGATGGCGTTAGTTGTATTTCAAGCAGTACTAAGCACCTACATACTACATTAGGATTTTTCTGCGAAGCAATAATACCTTCTAAGATAGAAAATAAAAATAATAAGGAGTAAGAGAGTGACTGTTTGTGGTCGATTTTCTCTTAGGGGGTTAATTAGGTAAGTAAGTAGGTACCTACTAGCCCAATATGTGAAGACGGCATTTTTGGAAAAGTACCTACCTACATACCTACCTACTTACCTAGACCTAAGTACAAAAGAAAATGCCATTGAAGACAATCATATTACCTAAGTATAGGTACTTCCTAAGATCCATGTACCTACTTATTACGTGCAGGGCAAAATCCATAAAATGCAGCTAAATTACAGTGAACGGCTTAGCTTTTCGTTAGGTAGGTACCTTTTTTTTTTCTCTTTTGGGAACTCTATAACAAGATACCCCGCCGCATTGAGGGTGCGATGAGCTTTTCGTTAGGTAGGTACCTAACCTAACTAACCTTCTAGGTACTAGGTAGGTACTACCTAAGTAGATACATTATACCTATGGTGAAAGCACGTCTTAGGACACATCTGCCAGATTACCTAGGTAAGTACACGTTTTAGTAATCAAAATTGCAAATAAAAAAAGGATTGTTGATTCATAACGTGTAGGTAGGTACCAATAACGTGTAGGTTTCTACAACTCTTTTTTTTTTATAATATAGGTACTACTACCTACTCATTACATAGTGGCAATACAGTCTTTTTTTAATAAGCGCGGGACAGCTGCCGTAAATCAAACTGCGAAAACTAAACAAGCAAAAAATCGAGATCCTTTGTAACATAAATCACTCAAGTATCCGATTCAATCACAGCTGTCAAGACAAGGGGGCGGGTACAAAAAAAGCGCGCTAAGCTTCGAACACCAATAGCGTGCATGGAATCGGCCGCACGCTGCATGTTGACTGGCCCATTTGAATTTGGAACCCTTGATGGGTCATAATTTTTTTTCAGACTGGCTGTAATAACATTTGGCAAGCGTAGGTAATTTATGGTCACGATCACGATAATGTTGTATGATGTTACGAAGTACCTACCTACGTTGCTCTTTGAGCTCTTTGAAATATTTTTTTAGTAAGATGAGACTACAATTGATACAATATTTTGGATTATATATCTAAGGTAAGTAGATTTAGTATGAGACTATAAATAATACAATATTTTAGATTTTATGTCTGAGGTAGATAGGTAGTCGACACAAATTGATTACTTACACATTATTACGTGGGTTCTTATTACGAAAATAGCAACGAACATTTATTTTTTATGTAGGTAGGTAGGTAAGTACATACCTACCAGATACTTACAATGTAAATATATTTTCTACTACTACCTACTACCTACGCAAAATACAAAATACGTAGGTAGATAAAATAGAAGGTACGAGCTACCATTTACGCAATAGGTACTTAGGCGCCATTTTAATTATCTCCCATTCGAATACAAAATTAGTCTAACGGGCGCGAAAGGATATCGAGTAGCAATGGCGTCCTGTACCCGGAAGTCGATTCCGACGGTAGAAACGTAGTTTCCGGCCAGGAAGTGTCCGTCCCGGAATCGAACGAGCATACACGTCTTGCCGACACCGCTGTCTCCGAGTAACATCACCTGAAAAATAACAAATTTGGCTGGCAATTGTTATTGTGTCAAAATCACGGTGTTTGGATAGGTATTTCTATGGTAAACGAAAGAGAGGAAAATGTGAGCGTAATTCGACGTTCGGACCAAAAAAGTTTGGACTTGGTAGGTACTGATATCAACTTTAGCTAATTCGTGTTTTTTAAGTGAAAACTTCTTTAGCCGCGTTGAGCGATTTTCGGTAAGGGTAAAACTTATGGCTTTGTGACAGATACGTCATGCTAAGCTAATGGGTATTTTATATAATAATGATATTTTATATTTGCTGCGGATTATAAATGATGACTCTGATCTGATCCTGATTTTGAAACCCCATTTCTTCATGCCTAATTAAGTATTCAACCAGGAAAGCGCCCTAATTCCACTTTTCAACTCTTCATTACGAGGTAGGTACCTACGTAAGCAGATTATTTTATCTAACTAGTTTAGCTACCAGGAGATTAGCATACCTACGAAGGCTTAGCGTAGCCTTTGAAGCTTAGATAAAGCTCAAGACTTTATTAAACGTCCATGAAACATCAAACGGGAAGGTAAAATAAATAAGGGTTAGTTTCAATATTCTCACAAACATGGAGAGCATTCATTTAAGAAGAAAATTTTGATTAAATTGAGGTTTAAGTTATTCTTTAGTAGACGTAGAAGTAGGTAGAGTTGTTTACTCCGAACTTATTTCTAGATGTTGATAGAATTTATAAAAAAATAAGTACATACCTAGTTAAAATTGAACGTTCACAAATTTTGCGGGTTCGATTCCCACCCGGGGGAAGCATTTGTGTGATAAATTTGTTGGATGTAGTAGCTAGCACAACCCAATATTGTTTTTTTAGTGTTATAACTAAGTGGTAGTCTCCTAATATTACAAGTAGGTAAAATATATTTTTATGTTTTTTTTGTGTATAAATAACACACTAGATACCATAGAAAGTGTTAGCAAAAAAGCCTATATAAGATACGTATCTTGTGCTAAGGTTATTATAACCTAATATACCTATTAGGTATGTAGGTACAAGCTATCGATGATACCTACTCGTAGCATCGAATATAGCGACGCGTAATAATTCTAGGTACTTATACGTATGTTCAGAATTATAAAATGACACATTTTGGTACCTTTATTACAGGACAGGACAGGACATTACATTCACACAGCGCCACCTAGACCCAAACTAAGCATAGCTTGTAATATGGGAACTAGATTACGGATAGAATAGGTACTTATATACGTTTTTTTTTGTAAATACATACTTATCATACAATACAGCACCCAAACACAGGACAACACCTATATTCTTCACAAAAATGTTTGTCCTGGGTGGGAATTGAACCCACAACCTACAGCTCAGAAGGCAGATTTACTACCAACTGAGCTATGAGACCTACGATACCAAATAGGCAAGATGATTACGACGATATTCAATTTTCGAACCTATACCCCAGGGCTATTTCGTAATTAACGCGATATTTACTTAACAAAGCGAAACAACTACACGAAATAGATTGGTAGTACTTACTTTTCCGAAGACATCGTATTTGTCCTCCGACTTTCCCTGCTGTCCAAACGCCTCCGTCGGGGATGGAGGCTCGCTATGGGGCATGAATCCTTCCTGATCCTCCTTATCGTCCTCCTCCCTAGCTTCAGGTAGGTTCCTGGCCCAGGTCGGCCGGACTCTGCCGACCACCACTCGTTTCTCGACCGGGTTAACTGTGTTTGGGTTCCACATGTTTTTCACTGTCACTGTCAACGTCACTTCACTTTGTTTTGATGGCTATCCTGTTGCCATATTTTCATGTGATCGACGATTTATTCGTTCTGTATTAAAATGTCTTAGTATTCGTATAAAGGACAGAGGAATGCGATACAAATTGGAGAACATAACATCTACAACACACGTGAGTATTGCAATCCTACTCGGTAGTGCCACCAGTAGGTAGCTACAGTATTCCGGAAACGGAATCTAGTGGTGACAATGATCGCTGGCTCATCTACTTATAAATAATGTTTCATAGATAATCCTGTTGATATTTTAATGCAATTTCGCAATTAGAATTATATGGCCTATGCAATTATTGCCTACTAAAATACAGGCTTTAGTCCTAGTGTAGGGGACAAGAACTTCCTTACGATTTTACAATAGAATATATAAAATATGTACCAGCTGTACCTTTCTATGAATTAAAAAAAAAAAAAAATTGAACTAGGTACTTAGCTCCGTCAATTCCGAAGCCGAAACATCACTTGGCTTGCGTCTATTTAAATCCGTCCGTCTTTTTAACTGACTTCAAAAAAAGAGGAGGTTCTCAATTCGTCGGAATCTTTTTTTTCAAGTGTGTTGGTTCATGTTCATGCTAAAAATGTGTACTACCTACCTAATAGCGTATTGTAAAATACACTCGGTTATGTATTACTTTATTGTTGTCGTAGATATAAGTTTTATTTATAGTTTATTATAATTTGCTTATGTATTTGTAGTTTTTACTTTTAGTAAAATTGATTAGTTAAATATTTCCAATTGATTAGCTACTGCCGATAAGGCCTTTATATGGTATCATCACGTTTTTTTAAATTAACGCGATTATTGTACATAATTAATAAAACAAAAACGGGTCTTCATCGGTATTCACCTTTTAATATTCGCGACAATGATTCCGTGTGATTACGGGCGTGTAACACGGTCGAAACTGTCGGGAATTTAAAAAGGTACGCGATGAATGCTTTTGTTGATAAATTGTGGAGTCATCTAACGATTGTATCGATCGAAGTAATTTTAGTCGCATCAAGGATGTCGGCGATTAGTTCCTAATTCAAAATTTTCTGTTCATAAATTCATAAATTAATTCCTATGTCACTCCCATAATTTAAGCAAGTCATGGACACCCCACATAATTAGGTATACATCAAGCCGTGTAGCCTGCAGAGCGCGGCAGTGAAATATACATACATACAAACATTCATACTTATAAACTCTCGCCTCTGAGGCAGTCGGGTAAAAATGAACATCGTGTAGAGAAGAGGTTCTAAAACAATTCAGAGGCATACCCTACAAGCCTCTGAATTGTTTGATACTCCCAAATAGCCTACGGCATTTGTTCGAGTAGGCATGAAACTTTTATTACCTACTGTACTCTACTGGTACTCGCTTGGTTCTTACTTTGTTGGAAAATATTAAAAGGAATGGGTAAGTGTTTTTGATGTAGTAAATTAATTCAATTATGGTAATTAATACTTAAGTTCTGAGTGCTGATTTTTGTACGATGTGATATTTAATTAGAAAAAAATATCAGTAGGCATTCCTCCAGTATATTCCTCCTAGTTCTAGCTTGTTTTTGATTACGATTATGGTTTTATTTTGTACGACGGGGAAGCGCTTGGCTTCATCTCATCTGGTTTCAATGTTATGGCGACATGACAGAGATGGACAAAACAAGTCCTTACACAAACCGAAAAATCACAAAATTTGTACTCCTCTGGGGATCGAACCCGGGATATCTGGATCTGATACCGGTGAGCGAACCACAGAGGAGCTAGACCACAGAGGCGGTAAACAATTTTTAGGGAACCGTACCTCGATGATAAACGGAACCGTTTATAGTCTCTCACGTGTCTGTCTGTCACTTTTTTTCTGAATCTACCAGTCGTACTTGACAATCATTTGGCGACGTTTTCTTATACGAGTAGTGTGAATAAGGTAAATCGGGGTGAATTGAAACCAAATAAATGCACGATTGGTGTGTTCGTTAGACTGCCGATTAAGAGAGGCTAGTTCAAATCCTGCAGAATGCCTTCATTTTGCTCTCCATATTTTTCAACAACAGTTATTTTATTAATTGTTAACATTAAATATAAATATTAGATATATTACTATTATCAGTAAACTTTACCTCTTGTGTAAGATACCCAGGTACATGTATGCAACCCTCTTGCCCAAGAATAAGATTTGTTGTGCATGCATAACCTACCTATACGGTATCTACAAAATAAGTGCTTTGCCGATAGAAGGTTTGATCAGAACGTATGAGTCATTTTATCTTTGTTTTGCATCTAGAAAGCCTGTTCGCGAGCTTTAAATTTAACCAATATAAGTTGGAGTTGCAACTTATATACCTAGGTTCAAACATCTTTCAATTCCACACAATAAAAGCTACAGACTTTAAGTGTGTGAAGTAAATTAGTTAAAGACTAGTACGCGGCTTTGCATGCAAAAACAGTAGACAACATTATATCGCTCTCCTTAACTAGATAAGTAGGTATAATGACGTATTTTGTCGAATTATTTTGATGACAAGATGGATGGACAGACAGACAAACGCGTGATCCTATAGAGGGTCAGTTTTTTTCCTTACTTTTGAGGTAATACACCCGAAAAATACAAAAATCGCTTCAAGTTCGCCTTAAATCTTTGAAGAGTTCCCTTGATTTCTCCAAGATCTCTTCATCAGATGAGAGCCTGAAGACGATGGGACCAAATATGAAACCACCTTTCAATCAAAAAAATAAATTTTCCAAATCATTCCAGACTTCTTTTTTTGAAGTCGGTTAAAAAGAGAGTAACCAATAAAGGATTGTAGTTAAATAATAAAGGAGGTAAGACCCGACATCTTTTTTGTCAATAATTGGCCTTATAAATAATCTTGCCAATTCGACGACAACGCTGATAGCAATAATTGTAAACGTTATAACTAGGCTTACAGATACGAGTATATAGGGAAGATCTCTATCACTAGGTAGGTAAGAAGTTTGTAGCCCAGGAGACAAAGAAAACTAGATAACTTATATTTTATTTTAATACAACATGGAGATAAATTTAAGTAGAGCAGACTATAAAACTTGTTTATATAGCACCTCCAACAGTGTGTTGGCTGCTCGTACTATTGAATCGCGCTTCTCAAAAACCCTTACTGTGGTCAAGCCCTTAGACTCCATCTGACTCGTCCAATCACCCAGCACTATATTTAAAAGGGTCGCTTTTAGCCTCCTTTTTGTATAAAACTGTAAAGGAGGCCGTCCCTCAATAAAGTCGAATGGGTAATTTCCATGCTGTCTTGGAAAGACAGGATTGCGAATATTGTTAAAACTTCTTGCGATTCTTTTGTGAAACGTTCCAAGACTAAGGATCTCGTTATTCAATATCAGGTTTCGTAGAATTATCTTTCAGGTAATAGGAGGCCTTCCATGCTTGAAATTGTCGGGAGGAATCGGAAGGTATCCTTCCAATTTAGATACAAGTGTCGGTATAAAAATACAGGTCGGTATATCTACCTATAAGTACGAGTATATATAATCCAAGCCTAACCTGATTTTATAAGAATTATTACAGAAAAGGAAAGAATACTTACGTAAAATCTTAAAATAAACCGGCCAAGTGCGAGTCCGATACGCTTACCGAGGTTTTCGAGTCACAATTTTTTGTTTGCAACAAATACGGCCTTTTGCATTTTTGTTCCTGCAGAATTCCTGCAGGAACGTTTCACGCTTGGCCAGTTTTTAATATTTGTTTTATACAACGTAAAATATACGAGCTAAAGACTATAACCACATTATGTTTGAACTTTGTAGATATTACCGTTTTTGATATAGCTGAAATAAACATGAATGAATAAATAAATAAATAAATATTACAGGACATTAATTTTACACAGCGCCATCTAGCCCCAAACTAAGCATAGCTTGTAATATGGGAACTAGATTACGGATAAAATAATTAAATACTTTTTTGTAAATACATACGTACTATATGATACAACACCCAAACACAGAACAAACATCTATATTCATCACACAAATGTTTGTCCTGGGTGGGAATCGAACCCACAGCCTACAGCGCCGAAGGCAGAGTTACTACCAACTGAGCTATGAGGCTTGTCAATTATAACAACAAGAATAGAAAGTACGTTTCTTTTGTATCGGGACCCCACATCATTTATAATATATATTCTAGTTATATTGTACCATTTGTCAGGTACCACATAATTCACCATAATAACACATTTTTTTTAAATGTCAACAAGCTTCACAGCTCAGTTTTTAGTAGCTCTGCTTTGTTCTGCGTTGTGGGTTCGATTCCCACCTGGGAAAAACATTTGTGTGATGCATATTGATGTTTGTTCGGTGTTGTATTGTATGCTATGTACCTATGTATTTCCAAAGAAAAGGTAAGTATAGTATTAGGTAGATATATTCGTAATCTGATTCCCATGTTACTAGCTTTACTAAGTTTGGGACTAGATGGCGCTGTGTGAAATTAATGTCCTATAATATTTTTTGCAATCAATTAGAAAATTCAAGAAAACGCCTTTGAAGATAAAGACAGACAGAAAGACGATGTAGGCTCCCGCGTCCGGACCCTTCGGGAACAGAACCCTAATAATACTAGATGTTGATGGCATAGTATTCCTGCGTAACTACAGGTACAGTTACGCCAACATTATTTAAGCACCTACTTATTGATGTTAATGTAATAAAATCGCAATAAAAATGTTTACAACATTTTAAGAAGTAATTTGGTTATTTGCAAGTACACCACAAAAGAGATGATAATTAAAGCATTCACGATGGTAAGGAACGTTAAAGGAAATTAAGTAAAGATTTCGCCAATTCGTAGAGATCGCGACGACGCGATCAAGGAGCCATTTCAATTGAAATGTGAACAAAACGGAAAACGTGATCAACAATCATTACCATCTATCAATGGACTTCCCTACTCTTTATCTGCGCCTCTGCAGATAGTTATATGGCACAATGTTTCTTTTGTTTGGGAACATTGTAATACCTCCTTTGTTACCCATCAAAGGTTTCGTGTATTGTGCCGAACGTAATAATTGTACTGAAGGTACTTTCTCAAGGCGCTTACCTATTGCTTAGATGCTAGGTCTGTAACAATCGCTGGTAATTAGGTGCTTGATTGCATACCTATTCTTACAATATCTATTACCTTATTGACAATGAATTAATAAACGAGATTAAGTATGGGTCTTTCAAAAAAGAAGTTCTAAAATTTCTAAGGGTTTCTTTAGGGTATCGACGCGTGACTCACGTCGATACCCTACTACGATACTCACTCACGCGGCGTGAGAGATGCCTTTGGTGTAACATGCGTACATAAAAGGAACGAATGGTTCCTATCCATGTCATCACGGCCCCGATTCTACTAAACTGCGACTATACATTGTCAATGTGAAGCGATTTATTTTTATCACTTGTGTTTAAACACCTCTACTGTTTCAAGGAGGTGCGGGTAAGAAACGAGCCTTGGGCTTTTATTTGTAGCGACGACCGCTGAGTCACTTGGTTTTGCTTCGAAAGGCCGCATATAAGCTGCATGGCTTTACTTTGGCTGTGGTGGATTTCGTACGTTGATTTCTGATTGGTTTTGTAGAGGTGTGTCATTTGTATGACAGTTTGTATAGGCAAAAACCATGAACCTATACTAAAACTGGATTGCGCACTCAAAAATTAGGTACATGAAATTTACACTCCACGCGCTGAAAATAAGTTTCAGAATTGTTTGTCTTATGTCAAAGTAGAAAACGAGCCAGGTGAGATAGCTCAGTAATAGTAATGTTTCCTTGTCTAACATGTTGCTATTACACATTGAATTCCTCTTGGGTAAGCCTTGGGAGCTTTCTTTGATTCTCTTGAATTTTTTATTATATTACTTTGATTAACATTGCATAAACAAATACTCAATACATTTTATATTTTACAACCATGAAATCCTCTTCCACAAAGTGACTTACGAAATACAGAATTTTAGCGTATAAAAGTGATAATGGTAGTATGTTGTCATCCATGTGTCCACATTGCTCTAAAAACTACTAAATCAATATGGCTTCTTTGCCTAACGGCTAACCTTCAATTGCATTTAACGTTAAACAATTATTTACATATAGAAAAAATGGTGTAGGTATTTTTGCTGCGTGTATAGTTGTAAAAAGGAATGATATCCCGGCTGTGGCCTGCCTTTCCACAGCTGGGTGAGCTAATTTACAACATTTCAAATTATGATACAGTAGATATCCATAAACAAAGTGGATTCCGTGGATATCCATTACCTACGTAGATACCCATGGTATGGGGTGTTGTCAGATGGAATATCTCAAAACCATACAAGCAAGGATGAGGTCAACGATGAAGTAAGCTAACCCTGAAGGTGCCTATTAACTCTTATATAGAAGATATTAGGGACGTATTTCAGTTCTTGGTTCAAATCAAATTCAAAGCTATGAACAGAAACCAGAAAAAGTTTTCAATAACATTTGTACTTTAAACAGGGGAAGGGGAAGCCAAGAACACTTTTAAAATTACGGAAAATGTATGGTATTTTGTCTCCCCCGTCCGGGGGAGCCCTATCAGAATCACCTTGGCTCCTCTAAGGGAGCCACTGGGGAAGCCAAGTCCCCGTAGCCAACAAGTCTTACTGAATAAAAATATTTGGCTTTGATTTTTAAAAGCACACAATGCTCTTTTTTGTCGTATGAAAACCCCTGCTACTCCTATTACTAGTACCTAATAGGCTATATTACTCTTAATTTGTACCTACAAATTTAAATAAATAATCTTTGTTTATATGTTGTGTTTTATATCCTTCAATGATTTCGGAGACAAGAAACTTTTCTATCTAAACGACTCAGGTACCTAGGTACTTAACGCATTCACAAAAACATTAGTTTTTATCAATTACCTAGTTTTAGTGGTTCCGGCTTAAGAAAAGGCGCAAGTGTTAAGAAAAACCGAATTTAGTAAAAACACTAATTACCTTTTATTGTTACGATACTAAGAAAATAAATATGTTTACTAATTCGTATTATCATTAATTGAAGTGGGCGGTGTGGACACCCTATTAGAACGAGATGAAATACTATTCTCAAACTTCTCGCTCGGCTCGTTTAAAAAAACAGTGCGCGGTCCAGTTTTAGTATAGGTTCATGGCAAAAACATACAGTCAAGGTGGCTATAGTCCGTAGCTATGCTCTATGAATATGCCAGCAAGGGCTTTATTAGAAACAAGAAATCTTAAGAACGAAGCTCGGGTTATAGAGACCTTTTTATTACATTTATGCTCTATGTAAATGCACCATAAGCTCCTCATATCATCATAGATCATTATAGCTATTGACTATAGGGTAAAACCAGGATAGATGCCCCACTTTTTGAGAGAGCCTCGTAATTTTAAAACTTTTAATTTATCATAAACAACTCTTATGAATATAGCTAGTTTAATCTTTGATCTTGCATTACGAGCTGTCTTTGTTAACGTAACAATTACTGATTGTGCAAAACTTGAGTTTTCGCAGAACCATTTTTTTGAGGATAGTTGCCTATATATATGGTTAGATGCCCCACTATGAAAATGCTATGGGGGATAGATGCCCGTGGTGTAGGATAGATGCCCTATATAATAATCAAATGTAAAATACAATTTAAATTGTTTTATTTGAGCATATAGAACACTAATAATTCAACATAAGCCAAATGCTTTCAACAAAAATCAACATTAAATGTTCTAGCATCACTACCTAATTATTTAAAATCTTAAAAAAGTCAACGGTTATCATTAAAATGTATTCTAACATATTTAGGTTGAGCTGGAATGTGCTTTAAGTTTCCCACATCCTGAACAATAGTTTCTGAAAATTGCAATCATTGAATCCAGTCGGATGTTGACTTCGTATTATTGTAATCATCAAAGCATTCTATGCAGTAGTTTTCATTTGTATCATCAGTGCTTATTATTTTGTCTTTCTTAGTTTTATTTACTGGCAAGCCTTTTGTTTCCTTTCCTTTCGTTTTATAGTAGTTTTTTGGTGAGATGTCATCATTTTCGGTGTTTGAACTGTAAATAATGTCTTTTTCGTAATCCTCGATCTTCATTCTTTTTCTTTGGTAGTTTCAGTCTTGTTCTTCTTTTCTAATTTAGTTGTTTCTTGTTTTTTCTTCCTTTCAGCAATATCCTTCTTTTTCTTGATTTTTTCTATTAAATTCAGTATGTCTGCTGATTGCTTGGCCCTCTTAGCCATGGCCAAAGGTATTTGTGGTATTGGTGAAGCTTCAATTAGAAATTTCGAAGGTGTTTCCTTTTCTACTATGCTATCAAGAATCTGTGCACGTGTATCATCACCAATATCAACAACGCTTATATCCTTAATCGCTTGTATTTACAGGTAAAACCTCAGGATCTAGCAAAAGACTAGATATCATCACTAAGATTCTTGATTCATAGAGATATGTTGTTAAAATTACTTACCTTATGTCAACTGTAATTTGTTTTTAACAGCATAACGCCTTCGTAATGTTCGGGATGAGTTCCCAAACTTTCTGGATATTTCACGTTAAGTTTTTTTTGTATATATTTCATCGAAAGCTATCTGTAATTGTTCTTTAGTCCAAGAAATTGCTCGAACACGTACTCCTTTCTTTTATAGTTTCGTGGCATGGTTCACCTACAATCAGAAGGTATTGAATAAAAATATGTAGGAACCTACCCAGCCTACACATAAGATTATTAACACAATATGATATTTCCAACATAAAATATATCAAAATATGTTTCTACAAACACATTGACAATGTATAGAGCTCAGGGGGATAGATGCCCCTAAGGGCACCTATACCGCGAAAAATTGGGGCGACTATCCTTTTTTATACGGATAGATGCCTTTCTAATTTAAAAGTAACCTAAATACCATAGAGCGCTTATTGTAACCTAGATGTATACTCAATGTACCAGTGTATTAACGTAAGAAAAATAGAACAAAATTTATGACTTCTTATAAAGTTATGCAACAGTTAATACTCACGTCTGAAACTTTGACGCGTTCTCTGCGTTCACTGCGGAGAAGATCGCACGCACAAGCAAAACGCATCTATTCTGCATAACGGCCTGCGGGGACTGAGGTGTGTGGCGCGTACGCTCTTTATTTAACCTATTAAATATTTGATACTATTTCGGGAAGTTTGTATTTTTGCAAACGAGGCACCTATCCCACTGCGGCATCTATCCCGGTTTTACCCTAGCTATGCTCTATGATGATGCCAGCAAGGGCTTCATTAGAAACAAGAAATCTTAAGAACGAAGCTCAGGTTATAGAGACCTTTTTATTACATTTCGGTTTTCTTGTAAATGCGCCATAAGCTCGTCATAATCAAGAGGTATGTTCTTTTATTAGAATTGAAGCTGAGGATTCTTTCATTTTTATCAGACTCACACATAAACTTCGTTGTCTCGAATTCCCGCGTATCCAATTATCCGCCGTGAAATGTATGCAAAAGTAATAAAATCTTTTGAAGTCAGAGTCATGTTTACCATTCTGTAGGTAGAAGCAGACGTAGGCTTATAAATAAAATGTAAGGTCATATTTCCGTCGACGATTGAAATTCGAGTACGCTTCGCCTATGATGGCTGAGTAAAATTTTAATATAATATGCAAAAGAAGAGTGCATGTCGATATGAGAATGCGATAAAATAAATAAAAGCGATGCAAGGACTATGCAAGAGCTACAAAACTGCTATGCAAACGCTACTCAAGTGCTATGACAAATGCTAGAAAACGCTAAGCAGACGCTACGCAGACGCTACGCAGACGCTACGCAGACACGACGCAGTCGCTACACAGAAGCTATGCAGTCACTACGTAGGCGCTTCGCAGACGATACGCAGTCACTACGTAGGCGCTTCGCAGACTTTATACAGACGCTACGCAGACACTATACAGACGCTACGCAGACACTATACAGACGCTACGCAGACACTATACAGACGCTACGCAGGTGCTAAACAGATACTACGCAGGTGCTACTCAGACACTACAAATGCTGCGCGTCTCTTAATATATAACGGGTCACACATTTTCACACAAAGCCTATTTAAAATATTACTTGTTTACATTTGTAAAGTTAATTTTGATTTTAGTATCTACTTCTAGAATAACTAGTTGTTCGACACAAAGTCTTATATTTTATAGAACGATGGTGATGCTCTTCGCCTAAGTTATGATAAGGCCGAATGTGGAAGCGCACTTCACCCGGAATCCTCAAAGGGCTGAGGAACTGGCTATTTATCACTGAAGGTGGATCACAGCCAACAAGTCTCATAGCTCAGTTGGTCGTAACTCTGACTTCTGCGCTGTAGGTTGTGGGTACGATTCCCAAACAGGACAAACATTTGTGTGATGAATACCTATAGGTGTTTGTTCTGTGTTTGGGTGTTGTATCATATTATAGTAGATACGTATGTATTTACAATGTACATACATATTACATGCTATGCTTAGTTTGGGGCTAGATGGCGCTGTGTTAAATTAATGTCCTGTAATATTTATTTCTTATTATTATTTAAAATTGTTGTAATGGCGACCAACCAAACCAAGCTCAAATTTGTATACCCCTGGGGATCGGCCTGGCTAGCTACCACCATCTTACCTAATTCTGTCGCCATAATAACAATTCTAAAACTTTTGTGTTCCTGCATTTAGACGTATAAGATAGCCAGTTCCTCAGTTTGTTGAGGATTCCGTGTGAAGTGCGCCTCCACGTACGGCCTTATCTCAACTTGTAACACGGTGTGATGAAGGCCAAGTGCATATCCGTCGAACAATAAAAAAAAAACGAACCAACAGGTCGACGAACCGGGATTTGCATTTAAACCGGAGAGTGTCATGGTCAACTTCAAAACTACCTGAGGCCTACAACGTCGTATAGCATTCTCGTTTTGGTCTTACATTACTTTTGTCTCGTTTTTTCTACACTTGACAGATAGTGACAAAAGTAAAATCAAAACTACAATACTATAAGAGGTCGTGGTACCCCCCCCCCCCACCCTGATCGATATCCATCGCTCGGTTGCAAGCTGTTAGGTTGCTACGACGGGGTTACACGGTAGGTCAGCATCAAAAGGGAGTTAGGGTTAATCAGTTTAACCAGTAAGGCTGCACCTGTCGAGTTTGGTAAACCAATTCTGACTGCGGCCTGAGTGGATTGATTTTGTTTAAGGACTTCGTTTTCGATGAGACTTGCATGTATCTGGTACCTCGGCAAATATAGAATACCTAAAACCGTATTAGTAATGTATGATATAGGATTTATTTTATACATTGCCTTGGTATTCTCTACTTCTACATACCGAATGCGCACCCGGTAATGTGTTAAAGACGAGATAAGAGTAAGAAAGACCTTTATAAAGTAACCAGGTTAAACCTAACCTGGTTAACAGGAAAGTACTTTGAGGTTAAAATATGTAATAGTTCAGGGTTGATGCTAGAACGCTTAGTGTAGCGAAAACACGATTGCATACAATTTTCGCTAAATAATAGTAATCTCAGTGTCTCTTACTGGTACCAAAAATGATCGCTCTTATATAAATACGCCCAATTAGGCCTCGAAACTTAGTACGGTTAATATACACAGTATATATAGCTATGCATAGCAGATGCTCGGCGTTTTAGATTATCAAATTTAATATTTTTTTTACAAATGAAAAACTAGAAATTCTCGCGTAGTTCTGTCATCTGGTAGTCGATTAGAATCTGAGAGAATAGAGATAATTTTAAGGCTAAAGATTCACATAAAAAACATACCTACTCCCACCACCTGCCCGAATATGTCTTTTCTAAAACGCCACCTCAAAGCACCGGGGTAGCAGTTTTCATTCACTTAATCTTTGTCTCCCAAGGTAGCTAACTTATTTAAAGCTATTTGATTAAAAAGCATTAAATATATTTGTTAGTAATTGATATCAGTGTTATGTTATGTATAATCAGTGTTATGAGTAAAACTCGTTACATCTACTCAAATCAACTTACCAGATGAATGCGAACTCAATTCCTAATTGATTTTGCATATGTCCGTCGACCGCTGTCGCGGCACGCTGATTTCGCTAGCTTGCATCGTGCATTTTGTATTCAATGTTCAAACATGGTCATGTGTTAAAATGTAATAAAAGCCTTGTAAATATAAAATAAGTAAATAAAAGTATTGTAGAAGATATTATCGCTAAAACTAAGCCATTTCAGGTATCATCGACTCTTAATAACGTAGCTAATTGATTCAGGCGTTATTTTGCGGAGATCCATATCAAATTTGGCGGATTTTTTTTCAGATTTGGCGGATTAGTTACTAAATATTTTTTCTCCATTCAGATTTCATTTTGAAATCTGAATAAGGTGAAAAATTAAGTCTTTTCATTCCATTTTTTTGAAAGCCACAGACAGCAATTTAGCATTGTTACTATGGCGTAAGACTTAGGTAAGATGTTTTTATTGAAACAACGAATACAACCAAAGATATCATCCAGGTACTAGTTTGTAATACTAAAGCAAAAGAGCATATCATAATTATAATTATATACAGGTACTATAAGGTATTATTATGTATTTCAGCCTTTGCATCCACAAAGGGCTCATGATTACCTACGATTTCCAATTTAACTTTGGAGTAAATGGGGGAGATTTGAGGAGGGTGATTTGCATTGGACATTGAGTGACAACGTATTCAGTTTTATAATTTTGTGTTTGAAGTTTTTTTACACAAATAAAATGAGCTGAAAGTATCAAGTTCTAGGTTCATTCGTATACCTACTATCCGTAGTCTGGTTCCCATTTTACAAGCTTTGCTAAGTTTAAGACTAGATGGCACTGTGTGAAATTAATATCCTGAAATATTTGTTTATAAGTTAGATATCCCACTGGAAAACTTAAGCCTATCGTTATTCTTTTTTCTTTCTTGTCGCTCCTTTCCCCGTTTTAGCATAAAATTTGTTAATCACAAAGAACTTTGTTCGTTTAATAGAAATCTATCTGCCATCCACCATCGTCACCTACCGGCGATTCCTTCGAGATACAACGCTCCCCTCTACACCCATCGGTCCAGCTAATCCAGGGTATAAATTATATTTGTGCCAAATTTCATCCACATCCGCATTGTTTCAGCTTGAAAGAGTGCTAATCATACACACACATTCATACAAACACAATTTTTTGAATTTATAATATTAGTGTGATTCTATCCATAATCAAGTTGCCATATTACAAGCTTTGCTAAATTTGCGTCTAGATGACGCTGCGTTAAATGTATCGTAATAATGATTTGTTAAATGGATATAAGCTGCTGCCCAGCTCCTGGTGAAGTCCCTTAGTCGGATCTAATTTAATAGAGAGACACCATATTATTTTCCGGGCCGCCGCCGCCATCGTGAACTAGAAAACATATTTGCGTTCTATGTGACTTGCCAGGTGCGTTATCTAGGTTAGTACTTTGATTTATTTCATTTTGACGTGTATGCATTAAAACTTAGTTTGAGTACCTATTCTAATAAAAAGACAAAATTAATGAAAATAATAAATTTAAGGGAAAAACACTCATTACCACAACATAAGCTAATCATAGTTAACATTGGTCATCAGGCCATCTACTATTAAACTGCTGCCCGCCATTTCCTGCTAGAACCCATTCTTAGTGGGCCTCCTGAACCGTCTTTATCACCGATTCCCCGCTACCATCGCAACTTATGTATAATAGCAGTGGTTATCGTTGACATCGATTAAACCTCCACTACTTTTATTTTTTCGTAGTGCCGCATTGAACTGCGATTGATTTACCAAACAGATCCTTACCATAATGCTCCTAATACTTTCCCCTTTCCAACACCGGAATACACTATACGTATTGCAACCGGTTTCAACCCGTACCTTTTAGATGTTCCATTATCCTGAACCCAACTATCTTTATAATTATTAGTTACTGGGCCTAAGTGCTATGATATAGGCAGAAAAAGACGCAAGCAACGAGTTTAATTTTTCCGTACCAGCACCTACAATAGGTATTAGAGTCTTCAAGTCCAGGTGACTTTTTGACAAGCATGCTCCATCTTTGACCTCGAAAGTGGTCGTCAAACGCTAGGTGATTAATAAAAAAGTGAATAAAAAAAATTCTTGCTGCGGCCGTGTATTCAGATGAAACTTTTGGCTTAGCTGCTCGCAGCAAAAGAAAACGGTTTCTTATCTTTTGATGATAATTTCTAATGATGGAACGTATCCTGCCGACTCAGCAATAATTATGACTTAATCATATTATGAGTAGGTATTACGAATAGGAAGAAAATATTATCATAATTAAAAAATATTTATATACTTAAGTTTCAAACAAAACAAAGTTTGGCAGAAAAAAAGTTGTTGTTAGTACCCATTTTATTTTTTCTTCAGGGTGCAAGCAGTGATGTTCCATTATACAGAACTTCTGTATAGTTTGCAGAGACACCAAAGTCAAAGTCAAAGTCAATAAATGTGCTACCGCAAGTTTTTCAGGACTACCAACATTTTGATGCTAGATAAATATTGTATAATAGGTATATTTGTAGTCAGAACCACGATACTTTCAAAAGCAAAAGGGTGATTCGCCACTCTTTAGTATCTGCGTGTGGATATGTGGACCACGCATTGTAATTGTAATTATACTTATTTCTTATGATCGCTGGGTTTCGGCAAGTGTCAATACTGGGAATACTTCCAATTCCAAGATCAGCACAAAGAATCATTTGATGAAATGGACAATGATATCTATTGACAGGATTCCCAAGATTGCTCTATTTGTATGGTTCGAGAACGAGGTTCGTGATCGCGACGAATCCTGCGTCTCTTCTTCATCAATTCATTTTGAGTACATACTTGCATTGTTTGCATCTGCATTGTTTAACTGTATGTAGATATTGACATAGATTTAGTACTAATTTATAACAAATAAATAATTACAGTAAACCTTTTAGAAAAAACATTTTAGAATTCCTAAGACGCGAAATAATAAACTAAAATACAGTAAATATCACAATATTATAGGTTTGATTAGCAATCTGACATACTGAATAAAAACATGTTTATTGGTAAAAAAAAGTTATAGTAGGTATTTTAGGTTAGGTTTGTTGGTAAAAAACAATACTTAGTTAATACATTTTGAATGAAACAAATTACTCTGTTAAACACAGCTTAGTCAGAACCAGACAGGTTATCGTGATCATTCTAATATTAAAACAAAAACAGGGCGTGCAGTAAGAAGTGAAAACTTGAAGTTTAATTAATATGAATAACCTGAAAACAGAGAGATATTTAGTGACAGATCCGATAAATTAAAAAAAAAACAAATCTTCATGTGTTTCGCTTCTACTCGAGGCACAGTGAGCAAGAGCACACTCAATGGACCGAAGGGAGGTGAGGATGGAAGTGGCCCTAAGACCTGCGATGTATATTATTTTATCTGGGGATAATGTTCAGCTGCGGATGCTATAATTATTAAGATTTATTACCGCGTAATTGTCAGAAATTAGTAAAACCTACAGACCTCAGCCTTTTAACATAACTGAATTGCCTGGAGCTAAGACGAAGCCGTCCAAGTAAAGAAGAGACGGATATCCTGCCTTCAATAAACTTTCCTACAAAGACTTATTTCGACGTTGCCATAACGAATTTCGCAAACTGAGTTCTGCGAGTTATCAAAGCCCTTTGTGAACTGGCGATAAGGTATCGCAAATACAAATATAATTAATAGTAACCCGACTGCTTTCCTTGTAAATAGTTACTTTACATGGTACATAGGTATTATTTCTGTTTATAAAATTTGTGTTTTGTTGTTATTTAAAATATATGTAGTTATAGAGGGTTATTAGATGGTTGTCATAACTTTAACCTTTTTAAACTAATTCTTAAACCGAACGGTTTAAGTCATGTTCTGCTCTAGTCATATTCTGCTTTCATCATATTCTGATTTAGTCACGAATTAGTCAAGTTCTCTTTTTGTCATATTCTCCTTTTGGTACCTAATACGTATAGCACGACCACCATTTTGGTCACCGCTTGAGAATCGATCCCTCCAACTAAGCTCACGGATGTCGTAATGGCCGATTAAGAGATCTCATCAGAAGAAGAGCAGCTGCTAACTTCTGTGTTAAACCTTTACTGTGATCAGAGGAGCCCTTGAAGTACGTGGCTCGGTGCCAGCCGACTTCGCATTAATTGACTTGTGTGTCCTGTTGGCACGGTCGAGACGATAGCGTAAGTTCCTGGAAAGGCTTGCGGTATCAAAAGGAGTCCCAATCAGTGTGACGTCAGCGGAAAGGAATCTTGCTTGAAACCACCTAATTTATATAATATTGTAGGTGCTGGTGCGGAAAAATTAAACTCGTTGCTTGCGTCTTTTTCTGCCTATATATAAGCACTTAGGCCCAGTAACTAATAATTATAAAGATAGTTGGGTTCAGGATAATGGAACATCTAAAAGGTACGGGTTGAAACCGGTTGCAATACGTATAATGTATTTCGGTGTTGGAAAGGGGAAGGTATTAGGAGCATTATGACAAGGATCTGTTTGGTAAATCAATCGCAGTTCAATGCGGCACTACGAAAAAATAAAAGTAGTGGAGGTTTAATGTTAACTGGGTAATGGATGGAGTGAAAGCTAATGTCTCATCGTCACACACATACAGAACTTTTTGTTAACACCCCTATATTAAATCTTCCCTCGATGCTTTATTGGGGGGTGTGAGAGCTTATAACCCACAATTGGATTAATTAGTACGTAACTATCCCCGGGGCACACCCGTGTCTTGCTGTTCAAGTCTCCTATAATGTTTTTTTGTAATGATAATCGAAACAATTGATATTTCTGTTATGTACTTTAATTTGGGACACTGCAGTCAAAGCAGAAGACTTAATTATTTTTCGTCACGGATCCCGTTGCTTACCTACACATTTTTAGTAAATCAAAATGTTCCAATAAAATGACGACAAAATATGAAACATAAATTACAATTAATGAATTGGAAATTCAATGAAAAGAAAGAACCTATGTACTGCACATATGATTTACACGTTATATACGCAGTAGAAATGAAACTTTTTTAAATGCTAATAAAAACATTTACGAAGGCGATATACATGACCAAATACACCACGGCCTTTTTCCAAGGCTTTGCAACATGCAGGCGCACACAGACTACTATTACGCGTGATGTATACAACATTTTTTTAAGCCTTCATACATTATGATTATCATAAACTCGTACAACGAATGTTTCACTATTTACTGTTACGCTATTTGCTTGTTTTTAAAGCTACTTTCAACTCAATCCGTCAATATATTCAATGTATAAAAAACCTTTGCAACCCTGTAGTACTTCGGGTAGATTAAAAAAGTGTATTAATGGTAGGTACATTAGCTTTTTCCATGAAGAATATTTACATTAAAGTTTTGTGTTCCGAATACGTTCCAGTAAAACGTTACATTCAAACGTTTTTACCCTTTTTCGCCCTTTTGGAACAGAGCTTTTACGTTTTTGTTACTAGTTATGTTAACATTAAATTCAATCGGTGAAAAAACATTTTCAATCAGTAAATCAGTACCCAACTAAATATTACAAGACATTAATTTATTTTTGTAGTCAACGCCATCTAGTCCCAATCGAAGCAAAGCTTGTTATATGGGAACTAGTGTACGGATATAATACTTACGTACCTTTTTTTATAAATATATACTTATAATACAATACAACACCCAAACACAGAGCAAACAACAATATTTATCACATAAATGTTTGGCCTGGGTGGGAATCAAACCAACTGAGCTGTGAGGCTTGTTAAAGTCTAGTAGTTTATGAGTCTATTCAATAGATACAAATAAAAATACAAATATCTTTTCGTTTAAATTTTAGTATGCATTTATTTGATAAGGCTATATACCTTACTACTTAAGAACCTAAAAACAAAAAAAATGGGTAATGCAAAGGCTAAAAAGATTGTACGAAACAATAACTTTTATATATTGTATCGCGCATAGAAAGCGTGATTATATAATCATATTACATGCTCCTCTATCAGTGTTTCGTTCCTTACAACCAAGATTCAATTGATTTATTTTTTGTGATTGTAGGTCGAAGGTAAGTAGGTATTTCAATACAGAACAATGTAGGTACACATGTTGGCAGAGCAGAAAGCAAATATCAGGATGGCTGCGATCTGTTAGAAGTACCTAGCCTAACCTATTTCCACATCCAATTAATATCTCCATTAGGGCGCCAAACAGCAAACAAGCAAAACTATGCATAACGCTTCAACAGTTCTGAACTACGTAACGCCGCCGTACAAGAGCTATATTGAATATTAACTAAAATAATGGATACTAATTTACAATCTATGAATTTGTCACTCAATCATTGGACCTAGAGGCCTCATCCCAGTACCATGTTGGGAAAATATTCCCTCGAGTTGTGTTGTATTTTATGTAACAACTAGCTGAGTTGGATTTTACCGTATTTTACTTTTATACACTAAGGTGTTCCTTAGTGTATAAAAAGTAACCTAACACGGGGTTAATTTTATTTCGATAACAGGTTAAAAAAAGTAGGAGGATAACCATTTTACTTAGTACAAGCAAGGAAGGTTGGGTACCTAGTCTGATCAAGCGTTTTTATTGTTTTTAAATGAAAACCGTTTTCCATGGAAATTAACAGGAGTGTGTTTATTTTTACCGGGAGCACGATGAAAGCACTTTGAATAAACATGGCAGCACTCATCGGCTGTTGCAGTCGCGCAGTCTATTTTGGAGCATAGTTATTACTGGCGGAAATGAGAAGAAGACTAAGTATTTACTAAGGAAAATATGTTGGTTGCTAATTTCCGGGCCTTTCCGTATATTCTAGGGAGTTCAACATCATAATTGTGCAAGCTTGAGTTGTTAATAAATAATTTTTCATTTTCATTTTCAATTATCCAGGTTAGTTGGTAGGTTAGGTAGATACCTACTTGAATGATAGCTACGGAATGACAAGCATTCATAGGCTACAGTGTCCGTATATAATATCAGAAAGATACTGCTTACCATAAAAAATGAAATGAATGTGCCATACTAAGCGACTGATGCTGATGACAAGAATGAAGTCCACTTATGACGGCTAAATGAATACACGTACTATTTTTAGGTAGACAGGGGTTAAGAGTAGGGCCCCCATGTTCTAAGCAGACATTATGAGACTTTTCGGAATGTGTGTTTAGGACGTTTTATTTGAACAGTAAAAGTTAATTAGGAAGCAATTACAGAGTTGTCCGTTTTAATTTCACAAAAAAGAGATCTAAGGTAACTTAATATCATTGAGAGTTGCGAATTTATAATATCTGCAGGCTACAACCCGTACCTTGTAGATGTTCCATTGTGCCGAACACATTTTGCCTCTACTTTTATTATTTTTATCTACTGGTAAGGAATGTACTTCCTTGCCCTCGTTTGTTTTCCCGCATCAGTACAATCTTAGAGTCTTCAAGTCCACAGAGTTAACAGGTTCTTAAGACAAGCATATCATAGGCTACATCTTTACTTGTTTTTCTATTGAGTGGGTGGTCAAACGCTATGAATAAAACTGAAAGCTAAATTTCTTTTAGTTTCAAGTTTGTAAGTAAGTGGGTAGTTTATATACATTCCATGATAATAAGTTCACAAGTTTAGATACGTTAAAATCTTTATTGTACATAATCAAACAAGAATAGAAAAACACTTGCGCGTTGCCAATGCTAGGAAATAGGCGAGGGTGAGTTTTTGATTGTGTTATTTTTGTATGTTGTTTTTTTATTGAACTTTATTTACTTTGTTTTTGATGTGTTTCAAAGTTTTATGATGAAATAAGGATACAGGGTAGAGGTTTAGAGTTTTCCGCTCACAATGTATTTTGTTTAATGGAATAAACCGAATACGATTACAACGTTACATAGGTATCCTACTTATCCTGTCCCATACTGTGAAAATTGTATCTTGATAACATTTTAGTCTTTGAATTTGTCTAAACATAATTTTGACGGGAAACTAAGCACATAAACATATTTTTGTAAGGTGAGATGAGACACACATGAGAGCGCTTAATTAAATGATCTAAGGTTCCTAGGGGTTTGTTATTTTTTAGTATTTTTGGAAAACGTAGTGGAACCAGTTCACAGGGGCGGAGGGATATAGCAGAAAAATAATATGAACAATTATTGTACAATATTTTTTTATTGTGAGACGAGGAAGCGCTTGTCCTGAATCTCACCAGGTTACAAGTTAAGATATAGCCGAAGGTAGCACTTAACCCGGAATCCTCAATAATCTGAGGCTATCCTACTTCTAAATGCCGGTACACAACAATTTACAATTGTTGTTATGGCGACAGAATTAAGTAAGATGGTGGTAGCAAGCGAAGCGGACTTAAACAACAACCTACCACCAACCAAACCAAGCACGATATTGTACTACAGAGGACCTGAGGATCAAATCTCTGGATCGGAAATCGGTGGGTAAAACCACAAAAACATAGAGGCGGTTAAAAGTCGTTGTGTGCAGAACACTTGACCGGTGTCATGAAAACATTCGTACGTGGCTGGAATAATTAAAATCTATAACTTCATGGACAACCTACCAGTGATGGGGGATCCTTAACCGTTTTAGCTCCATCGTCCCTTATTACATCTCCGTGGTCCCTTGTATGAACGAGGGCTGAATTTATTATAAGACGTAATGGCTTCCATTCTGGCAGTGATTTATTTACTTAGCAACATGTTCTGTGACACTTTTTTGTTGAAATTGGTACGCAAATGCGCATATACATGAATGATTGACGTGTGAAATTTACCCCTACAATAAAGTGGTTATCTGTGCCTACTCAAGAGTTGCTCTAAGCAAAAACATCTTCATAGAAGTATAAGGAAAGAACAGCTTCTGTAGTCTAGTGGTTCGCCTACCGGTGTCAGATCCAGAGGTCCCGGGTTCGATCCCCAGGGGAGTATAATATTGTGCTTGGTTTGTTTGGTGGTTGGACTTTGTTTAAGTCCGCTAGCTACTTCATCTTACCTAATTCTGTCGCTATAACTATACTAAAATTTATTTGATCCGGGATTTAGAGGTAAGATAGCTCAGTTAGTTGTGGATTCCGGGTGAAGTGCTCCTCCACCTTGAGCCTTATCTTAACTTGTATCCAGATGAGATGAAGGCCAAGCGCTTCCTCGTCATACAATAAAAAACCACACGCCCTATCAAATGACTATCCTTCCTTCTCATTATATGCCCATACCATAGACATACATACACACCCTCAAACACGCATAGACACACACATTCCCCTAACTCACACACACACACACACGCTGATTTCGCTATCACATACAAATACTGAGGATTCCGTTGCCCAGATTCATACGAAACTGGTGTTCTCGGGAGTAACACACCACTCACCAGCATGGCGCACTCACTCACAAACACAAACGCACACACACACACACACTAATTAACAAAAGCCTCACAACACATCCTAGTTTTATTTTATTTTATCTTAAACTTAATTTTCAATCTACTGTAATGGAAGAGCGAGACCTCCTAACAGGTATCTTTTTGTCAATCACATGTAATATATTGTATAGATTAAGTTAAAGAAATAAACATTTGTATTGTTTTGTATTGTACATGTACATGTACATGTACATATACATGCTAACCTAGCACTCTGGGACCCTCAAGGCAACGGCAATACGATATTATCGAGCTCACTGAGCCGACATCAGATACAGCCAATTTAGTCTCACGTGTAAAACGCTGACTTCGATAATTCACTTTGATCTCGTGCGGAACCCACCGATGTGTGTTTGTTGAGAATATTGAAACGCTTTTGCAAATGTTAGAATTCGTATTGCGATATGTGTTGTATACTGTGCTTGTGGCGTGGTAATTGAGATGCTCAAAGGTTCTATAGGCGCAACATATATGTAGACACTTCTTTATTTTTTTTAATGAATCCGTTCACGTCACATCAACAGCCCATTATCAAGGAGAAGAATTATCTCCAAAGCTGGAGAGTTTTGCCATAATAACGACGCTTGGCAGGCGTATTGGTGATCGCAGTGAAGGCGTAAATAATACGCAGACGGAAGCTGTTGCCCTTAGTCTGAGATCCCTTAGAGGGGTTGATTCTTATACCGTGACCGCCACGGTAATCCATTACTAGATACTTACTTGTGATATTTTATTTTTATTTTTTATGATAAACATATTAGCGCTGGTAACTGTACTGTGCATGTATGCATCAATGATAAATTTATAAATTTAACAAGCAACCCTCACAGCTCAGTTGGTAGCTAATTTGTATGATGGATATATATTGTTCTGTGAATGATAAGTTCGTATTAACAAAAAAAAACAAAAGTTTTATTCGTAATCAAGTAATTAGTGTTATTAATGTCCTGTCATATTTATTAATAACTAGCTGCGACCTGCGACTTCGCCCGCGTGAAAATGTATGTGTCAAATGTAGAATAATATGGATATAATTAATATCTATATGTCTGTGGTTATTGGTTTGTATAGTCAAGCTACAGTTTTAAATTACACATACAATTTTCATCATTTACTTTATCGTTTATTTAATAAACAGACTTTTGAGTGAACCGAACCAAGGAATATTTTTTTTCCTGTACAAATTTTAGAAATTTATTCCACACTTCCCAGGGGTAGTTTTGAATAAATAAAGAAATTGGTCATTATTTATTTCATAATCTATTTAAACCGAGTTATGAGTGAATCGAAACAAGGTTTTTTTTTCTTAAGACAGTTTACCACCCACGCCCTTCGGGGATGCTTTTCCCATGGATTTGATTAGCCTATCTGTTTGTAGAATCTAAACTATCTTTACACCAAACTTCATCTAAATAGATTAAGTAGTTACGGCGATTAGTGGTAACAAGCATTCACACAAATTTTCACATTTATAATATTAGTGAAAAGTTTAAAAAACATTTCGAATCTGAAAATGCTAAATGGTCTGTTTCAAGAGAGCCAACAGCGAAGTGTCCTAAATATTATTAACTTATCATCAGGCCCCGATCGATTCTACTCAACCAATTGCATCACTGTGACAATAGTATTACTATAGGTGCCTTTTGGTATTTAAGTGGCCATTCTGCTACAATACTACTTAATTACAAATTTTAACCGCCCCTGTGGGCTAGTTCAACCCACCGATTTCAGATCCAGAGGTCCCGATGTCGATCCCCATGCAACCATGCACCGTATATTGTGCATGGTTTGGTTGGTGGTAGGACTTTGTTTAAGTCCACCTGGCTAGCTACCACCATCTTACCTAATTCTGTCGCCATAATAACTATTCTAAAATTGTTGTGTTCCGGCATTTAGAGGTAGGATAGCCTCAGATTATTGGGGATTCCGGGTTAAGTGCTCCTCAACCTTCGGCTATATCTTAACTTGTAACCTGGTGAGATTCAGGACAAGCGCTTCCTCGTCGTACAATAAAAAAATATCGTACAATAATTGTTCATATTATTTTTCCGCTATATCCCTCCGCCCCTGTGAATTCCACTACGTTTTCCAAAAAATACAAAGGGAGAAGTGCGCGTCAACCTTCGGCCTTATCTCAACTTGTAACCACGTGAGATGAAGGCTAAGTGCTTACCCGTCGTACAATAAAAATTAAAAGTTGTCATAGTGAAGCGATTGGTTTAGTAGAACCAGGGCCCTGGTTGTTGAAAATAGGTATAGTTTTTTTTTAGACATTTGCGAGCCGTCATAGAGGTCTGATATGGATCATGTAACGACTAACAACTCCATGGATGTATCACTCAGAACCCTGGACAGACAAAGGATTATATTATTTGTTTGGACAAACAGTAATACAATGTGTATGGGTAAACTAGTCTAGACACTAGTCTAAACTAACTTAACTACTAAGTTAACAAAGTATCTAACTAAGTAGGTAAGTACCCACAACTTCATCCACGGTTTGACGATAAATGTTTCGCGATTTCTTTACACTCAACTATACTCAAAGAATTCATCTAATCATAACAGGTTATTTACCATGATATTATGTTGGTGAATGAGATATTATTGTTGGTGAAAAATATATCCTACTTTTCAGAGATTTTCATGCTATTTCGTAGCTAAAATGAACATCGTAACAAGGAAACCGCGTTTCAACTCGTATGAAATGTACCGAAAGTACCGAAGCGCGAACATAACTGACAATAGACTCACAGGAGCACTATGTACCAGTATGAGCTCATATACGCCTTTTGATTGTTTTGGTCCTATCAGATAAGGTACTTTATCAGAGACAGTGGTCTGGCTCTCTGGCTCTGTTGTTTAGTTGTTCGCCCCGAGTAACAAGCCCAGAGGTCCTAGTTTCGATACCCAAGTGGGTACAAATTTGTGGGGCTTCAAGTCCACCTGGCTAATTACCTCCATCTTACCTACGTATGAAGCCATAACAAAAATTCTGCCTCTGTGGTCGAGTGAATTAGTGATACCTATAGTAAATTTGTGATTGTTTTGTTTTGGTAGGATTTGTTTTAAAGCCGCCTGGCTAACTACTTCCATCTTACCTAAGTCTGTCGCTATAAAAACCATTCCAAGTATTTGAGTTTTAGACATTTAGAGTAAAATAACATTTTTTTTATTCAACTAGGAGACGGGACAAGCAAGTAGCCCACCTGGTGTTCAGTGCATCTCTTGCCTATAACAATGCCTTACTGCATAGGTCACATTCACAAGAATATAGCCTACACGGCACTGCATTGCGCCCGTCAACTTAACGCATAAAGGTGTTAAGCCTCACGTGCAAGAAATTTTACAGGCAACCATACCGGAACACAGCAATGCTGCTCGGCGGTCGAAATAGGTATACTGGTGTGCTTGGTGCTTGGGGATAGCTCCATCTAACGCTCCAACGTAGAAATCACTCTTGCTGCTGGCTCACAGAGATCAACAAACAAAACAAACAAAATCAATATAAATAATCTGAAAACAGAGAGATATTATAGTAACAAATCTTCTAAATTCGTATGAAACATTTCTAAATCGACACGTGTTTCGCCTCTACACGAGGCATCCTCAGAAAATATAATCTTGCTGCCTGAGGGCTCGTCAGCTAAGCAACAAAATTATATTTCCTGGGCATGCCTTCTGTTTTCAGATTATTTATTTTGAACAATGGATTTCTAAGAAGAGGAAGTTAAACTGTGAAAAAAAAACGAAAGTGGAAATATTAATTTTACAAATAATTAACTGTAATACCAATTATTATAATAAAGCATGTTAAGTGTGTACGAATGGTACCTATGCGTAAGAGGGGGAGGGTTGACCCTCTCCCTCTTACACATAGGTACCATTCGTATTCGCATAGCTATCTCATTATTTACATTAAAACTTCATATTGGCTACATTAAAGGCATCAATTACGAAGCGTGAATGGTCTTTGCGCGTAGCTGACCCGTTAAACTACCTTTTTGTTGCACTCCATAAAAGCCACACCAGGCAGAATTCAATGATTTGTTTTCGCGGAACAAATTGGAGATTGGAGCCTCAATCGATGACGAGTGCGTAAATAAAAACAGACCAAGTGCGGTCAGACATGCACATCGAGGGTTCCAACCCATTTTATTTTATTTTTATTAATTGTATAGCGGCAGTAGAAATACACAGTGAAAATTTCAACTGTTTATAGTACGGTTATTGAGATACAGACTGCTGACAGAGTGCCGCCGTGTTCACAGGTATAGTTTGTGGTACCTGGGTATTTGTTGTTATTTATTATATGGCTTTGAGACTAGCGTAGCGTGCACTGCGGAACGACAGCTTATAACTAACTAACCGAGTTTCGAGTCGATATTCTATCAAATAAAGCCGACGGTTTGCCTGAAAATACACGTTCAGTTTCGGTTTGAGTTTCACTGCGCCCTTTTAGGGAGAACAATGTTTTACATCAGAATTCTTGACATCGGATTTACGATATCCATAAAGCATGTTCCCGGGCAAAACATTGGTATCCAACCATCTTTGAAGTGATGGGATAGTTTTGAAATTCAGAACCGCAACTTTTTTGTGTGAAAAGTGGTGGGGCACTGTGTAGGGTAAAGTGGGAGATAATCAAAATGTTCCCCTGTAATACAAACGTTACACTTTTATCGCGTGTCTTTACGACATACCCCGTTTTTTTCATCTGAAATTGAAGCTTTTGTGTTAATTTAATATTTCAAGGACCTGAACATTACATTTTATTCACAAAAGTAATACAGAACAATTGATAAGGAATTAAAAACGCAAGCTTTTACTGTAATCTTATTGAGAACTATCTCTTTCAGATAACCTTAGGATGGAGAGCATAGTATACAAGTTTGGATGAAGGTCGAAGGAGGAATGTGGAGAAGTGAACATGCCCAAAGTGTAGGGTCCAGTTATTGACCTCGTGGGATCGTGACAATTATGAAAGTATCTCAAGTCCGCCAACGTCTAAATTGTTCCTTCACCTCATACGTCACTATAAATAGGTTTTTTTTTTATCGAACGACAGGGGTCTTCAAGATTTTCATTTTGATTTTCAAGTTATGATAAGACCGAAGGTGGAAGTGCACTTCACCCGGAGTCCTCAACAAACTGAGAAACTGGCTATCCTTACCTCTGCCGGAAAACAACAATTTAAGAACATGTTGTTATGGCGATAGAATTAGTTAAGATGGTAAGCTAGCCAAGCGTACTTCGTCAAAGACCTACCACCAAGCACAATGTTGCACTCCCCCTGGGGGATTGAACCCGGGACTTCTGGCTCTGACACCGGTAGGCGAACCACTACGCGGTTCATACGCGGAAGTCTGTTAGAATTTTGAATATAATGTTGAATAGGTATATTTTCTAGAATTACATATTCCGTTCTCACAATTAGAAGTTTTAGCTAAAAGGTTGGGTATTTGATTTTTCTTGAAAATAAATTGAAGGTTCTTTGATAAAAAATAGGCCAGCCAATTACCTAATCGTTAATCCAATGTTACCGGCCGAAGGGATGGAGTTTTCTCCAAAACCTTCGAGAATGGAATCCATCAACGTTAAAACTTTCTTGTAAACAAGAAGGTATTAATTTACAATGACGTAAACAGCTGAGATCTCGTAAATTCCGGTGACCGTAATATAGCAGACATCATCAGACACATAGTCACAGAAAAATGAATAGTATTAAAGTAATTCAAAAGCTATGTCGTAATACTTAGTTAATTTGTAAATGTATTCTGTGTGGGTACCCATTTTTTTTTTTTTTTATTACCCATTTAAGTGTCTCATAGACAAAGAAAGTAATTTCACAATAACTAGGTACACTGCAGATGGCTAATTAATGTATGTTAAAACTTTTAACATCATGCATCTAAATAATAATTATGAACATTATAATATCACTCCAACGTAAAACATAAAGAAACATATTAGGAGCAACTCCTTTATTTCGCTAAAAGCTAGGATTAAAAAGGTTGAATTTCACATTATCATGTTTGCTTGATAAATTATTTGTTAAA
This sequence comes from Venusia cambrica, assembly GCA_951394065.1. Classification (NCBI taxonomy): domain Eukaryota; kingdom Metazoa; phylum Arthropoda; class Insecta; order Lepidoptera; family Geometridae; genus Venusia; species Venusia cambrica. Next base: position 2,738,296 of record OX596048.1, on the reverse strand, counting down.
TTTGATAAAATTGGAGTACCTGCTAATTAACTTTTTTAATTTTCTAGGTTTATTAATTTATAATTCTGAGTTTCTGTTTATTTTGTTACGAATTCAATCGTAATTTTACCAAAAAAAAAACCTTATTGTGGTCGCCGCTTTTTGGTAGACTGAACGCTTGTGGTGGTGTGTAATCAATCAATTAAATTGGATTAAAATGTTGTTTACGAAGTAAATCCTCAATGTTTAAGATAGATTTGTAAAGTCTCTTCCTTTTTGTTCACTGAATTGTTTTATTTGTTGATAGAAAGCAATTCAATTAAAAAAAATATATCAAATAATGCGCGTGTTTTATACTAACAAGAAAAAAAAACGATTAGTATATTGGTTTTAGTGAAAATATATAATAAGAAAAAACTCAAGAACTCAGAAAAAGTATATTTGCAAGAAGCTATTTGCAACTTGCCTAATTATACATCATAACGCAGAACGCAATATCGTCAAGTCTTTTTGAGTTAAAGGCATCATTTAATAATTAATAATTTAAGAGCGCGCCCAATGCCAGGAAAAAAAACATATTTCACCCACGCGTCTTGCACCGCCCGCTCTAGTGCATAAAGCGACCACAGCGCACCACGCTCGAGGTTGTGACGTTGAATACAGTAAATGCGTTACACTCAGATAAACCGCCTCTGTGGTAGAGTGGTTCAAGCCTCCTATTTCAGATCCAGAGGTCCCGGGTTCGATCCCTATGGGGAGTACAATATATTGTGCTTGGTTTGGTTGGTGGTAGGACTTTGTTTAAGTCCGCCTGGCTAGCTACCATCATCTTACCTAATTCTGTCGCCATAATAACAATTCTAAAATTGTTGTGTTCCGGCATTCAGAGGTAAGATAGCCAGTTCCTCAGTTTGTTGAGGATTCCGGGTGAAATGCGCTTCCACCTTTGGCCTTATCTCAACTTGTTACCAGGTGAGATAAAGGCCAAGTGCTTACCCGTCGTACAATAAAAAAAAAATACAATGATTTATCTGAAAATCTTGCCTATACTGTCAAGATTACGTAGAAATTATCAGTGCAGCGGCGAACGCGCGGCCCGGCCGGGTTTGGATGCTAGCCCATCAAATTTAGACTCAATTTGTATCACAATAGGGTTCTAACATTATCAACTCTTTGCGTTTATTTGAAAATATGATTTCAGAAATCCGTTTTCAATTAATTTTATTATGCATAGGTAGGTACCTAATTAATAAAAATAGATAAGAACTAGTAGATATTCAAAACATAATTCAAATTACGCGATACAAAATGGATCCGCTTTGTTTCATAAACCATTACGAAACAAAGCGGATCCATTTTGTATCCAAACAGCTTAACAAAAAGTCGAAAATTGCATGGTTCAGTTGATAGTGAAATGGCTTTTAGGTCCAGGGTGTAATTTTTGTTAAGAGTTTAATTTAATTATTCAAAATATTAACGTGAAATAAAAAAAAATTGCCGATCATTCGACTGAAACACTAGTCTAGCTATTTTATTCATAAATAAAAAAATGGGGTTGTCGCTGATAATTTCGAGCATTTGAATTAAAAGCGTTTTTTTAGTGTAGTATCTATTTGTTTTTTTTAAAAGCACTCAGATTTTTTTTTAAATTCTATTCGATTATTGTACTTTAAAAAGATTTTTCCTAGCTTTCAGTATTTTTTTGTTTGGAATAACTACTTTCGTTACTATCAAAGACTGTGTTTGAAAACGCTCCTGTTGCGTAATTTTGTCATTGGGCGCGCTCTTAATGCCTACAGCCAGATAGGTAGCCAATAGCCGGTTCAATTATTTAATTAAGCGTTTAATAATTAGTGAAACCGATTAATATATTATTCTTTCAAATTCTTTATCGGACACACCTATCTACTTAGGCAGTGGTTGAAATCCATTTTTTTATTGTTACCGAGCTAGCTCTGGTAAAACTAGCTAGCTACTGTAGAACATTTGTTGATGTTCAATACTAGCTATGTAGGAATAGATATCCCTACCATAAACGTACATATAGTCGTAACCTCGTAGTTTCTTTGTCAAAGCTTTTAGAAAAGGAAATTAAATAGAGCTCGCTGGAAACGCTGTGTAGAGTGTGCAGGGTTGTCGCTATCATGATATTATTATGGGTTACCTACTTTGTATTGTTTTTTGTCATAAACAGTTTTTTGAAAACTGGACCCTTATGGCTTGTATTCGCAATCGACCCACATTTGCCAGTTCTTCAGTCAGTTGAGGATTTTTTCACCACTTTCACCTTCGGCCTTATCATAACTTGAAACCAGGTGAGATGATGGCCAAGGGCTTCTCCGTAGAATAATAAAAAAAAGAAATACTACTGATATGCTATCCGTTATGACCTTCACCGTCAGAGTATGTGCATGAGTCAAATTAGCATGTAAACCATATACCTATTATAATGTTTAAAATATGCTTATTTTTACCGATTTTTTTTTTCACACACACTATTTATCTAGGAGAAATACTTATACTACTTTCCTGTACTCTCAACGCCAGTAATAAGAAGCAAATTGTGTTTTGATCAGATAGCACAACTTTACTTATGGATTTTGCCCTTAACTCTCAACGCCAGTAATAAGAAGCAAATTGTGTTTTGATCAGATAGCACAACTTTACTTATGGAACTTACCTTCATACTAACCTACACTTTGTGTTCCAATACATGCCATTCGGATTTTCAGTCTGATGGTTTCTTCACGATTTTACCTTCACCGTCAGACGAAATGCATGTATCATGTAAAGAGCACATAAACAATCTATGTCATTACAACATTAGTAAATCAACATATATTAGTTCAAATATACTTACTTATTTTTACAGACAGCCCCTGTTATGTAGCATCAAAGTTGGAGAAATACTTCCTGAAAAAAATACTTCGGATTTTTTGTCCTAGGGACATGCCGGTTTCTTCGCGATGTGATCTTCACCGTCAGCACATAAAATTTATCTATTTTTTTAAATATGCATTTTTGCCGACAGCCCTATTAATATTATGACAGCCTAGGTTGGAGGAATACTTCCTCTCCAGTACTCTCAGCGGCAATAACAAGAAGTTAATTGTGTTTTGATCGAATAGCACAACTTTTGCTATGCATTTTAATTCGTCCTCATACTAACCTACACTTTGTGAGTCATGTTGTGAGCAAGAGAGGACAGCAGATGATGATCATAAATATAATCATATATTATACTATATTACCATCACCATAGGAACACTTTATTTCACACAAATTTCATCGAATAACACAAACATTAGGTAACACAGTGTTTAAGTACAATGGGTGACCTTACCTCTAAAGCGATGCTTAAAATTTCTTCCAGACAATCTTAGAAAGAGAAACAGAAAGTAAAAACACTACAGATGGTAGCGCATAAATTTGGGAATAATATGTGCATGTGTCAAATGCATACTTATCCCGGTGTATTTATAATACGGACCAGAAATAGTAGAAATGCAGCTTTACTATCAACCTGAGCGAGAAATCTTTCAAGCCAATTATGTAGCCGATTGTAATATTCAGAGAATATGTGTCAGTATGGCAGATTAACATCGTGTCATTCTATCACAATTCGCACTAATAAAATAAAAGTTTGTTTGGATGGTTGCTTCTCCTTCACGCAAAAACTATACAACGGATTGAGCTGAAACTTTGAACATATGTTGATCAAAACTAAAAACAGCACATAGGCTATTTATCAATCCATCAATTAGTCCCCGTAGGATGGAAATGAGATGTCAATCATCGCTATACTCAACAGATTTGTTCTATATTTCTCCATCATGCAATAACAACAAAACGCATGGAACAAACTTTGCACATAATATGTTGGAATAGAACATTTTAAGTTACTTTTCAAGCCACATATAAACTCCTGTAGGATGGAAATGGGGTGTCAATAATCGCTATACAAAACTGATTTATTCTAATTTGCTCCATCACGCAAAAACGACAAAACGGATTGAGCTAGACTTTGCACATATGTCGATCTAGTCTGGGAATAGGACATAGGCTACTTTTCAACCCACAAAACATTTCCTTGTAGGAAGGAAATGGGATGTCAAACATCACCATACAAAACTAATTTGTTTCATTTTATTCCTTCACGCAAAAACTACAAAACGGATTGAACTAAACTTTGCACATATGTTGATCTAGTCTGGAAATAGGAAATAGGCTACTTTTCAACCCACAAATCAATTCCTTGTAGGAAGGAAATGGGATGTCAAACATCAGCATACAAAACTGATATGTTTCATTTTATTCCTTCATGCAAAAACTACAACAGGAAGGGATTGACCTGAAACTTTGTACACGTTATTTTCTACTGAAAACTGGAAATATTGAAAATGTAAACATTTATTTCAATTTCCAGTAAAAACTTAAAACATAAAACAATTAGACTTAGTACTAAACATACTTATGTAGGTAGGATTCACTATAGTTTTAAGTAGGCATCTGTGTTCCTCGCTCTAACTAAGTGAAAACTTGTATGTAGATGCGATGGCAACAAAATATGACACTATCTGGACCAACATAACATGATTATGGTTACTTTTCATCTGGGGACCACTCGGGCGAAACTGCGAGCAAGAGCTAGTAACAAATAATACAAGAGCAGTGTCAATATCAGATTCTGTACGTACATACATGATAAATAAGAAATATTATAGAATCTTCCCTATCTGGTTTCAACTAGCTACAAGTAGGTAAGTGTATTTGCATTTATGAGTGGAAGCCATTGTTGTCAAAGGCTGTTAATCTGTTTGGGTTTGGCTTTCATCGGAGATTTTGGTTTGGTTGGATTTCGGCCTAAATCTTATATTGCTTTTAACCTGATCTTGACATTTTGTGGATTGGTCCCGCTTCATTAACATTAACTGAATAAAAGCGTTCTTAAAAAAATAATTAATTTATGACATTTTATAGGGTTCTTTACCTCACCAGAAAAAATAAAGCCAAATAGGACTCGGTTGTCCGTCTGTCTGATACAATTAAGCAACACCCTTTTTTCAGAATATAGATGTTTGTTCTGTGTTTTGATGTTACATTGTATGATAATACTTAAATAATTACAACAAAAAAAAGTATTTGAGTATTATATCAGTAATCAACATCCCATATTATAAGCTTTGCTCAATTTGGGACTATAAGGCGCTGTGTGAAAGAAATTTCCTGTAATATTAATATTAAGTATAAACAATTTTGTTTGAACATGCGTTTATTACTTTCACGAAGCCCTAAAGCTAATTTAAACTTCATACGTTCATTACAGATATAAAATGAGTTTGGTATTTCATGATCATAAGGTATTTATGAAGTCGGGCTAAACCAAAATGTATAAATTAGCCAAAGTTTTAAGCTTCGGTTGCCCAAAATTCAAGATTAAATGTACTTACTTAAAACTTCGAACATTGACACGTAATGTTGTTGTTGGCTTTGAAATCTTAGGATCGTGGGTTCTGGGTAAATACCTACACTGAATAATAATATATAAATGATATGCAACAAGAATGCTCAATATAAGATTTTCAATTATGAGGAAGAAATTCAAGTCTGGCGTCAAAAACAATTTGCTCCAGCTAATGAAATATAATGAATACTTAGTAATTTACTTAATTTGAGTACGTAAATAAAAAAAGAAAAAGTAAATAGATCATCATAAAATTACGTATTGCGAAGGCAATTCCAAACACGAAGCAGAAAATTTGAAGTTTCAAAATGATCCTTAATGTGCATCTGGATTAATAATGAAAATCATTTTAAGAGGCAACAAAATCACTAAAAAAATTTTAGAACTTCTTTTTTTTTTAATTTGAAAGATTTGTTTAGAGTTTCATACTCAAAGGAGATGGTCTGACGTCATTGACGTTCGTTTTTTTTTCTTAACGTATTTTTGTTACTTTTTTGTAATATTTAATATTTGTATTAAATTATAAAATATTTATCGTATTTTATACTCAAGTATACGTTTATGTTGTTAAAGTCATTTACTTTATCGTTTAAATCAAGCGCAATGTTGGTCTGAATATAAATCTGAAGTTATATGATAAATGAAAGCAAAGCGCTTCCCCGTCGTACAATAAAAAAAAAGTATTTTTTTCTATATGTACTTATAGGTACCTACCTATATGGTAAGCTAAGTACCTACGAGCCTCAATGTATAGAATTAACTGTTATTTATTCTATGTTACAGAGAAGTGTGTGCACAAAGAAAACCCAGGTAGCCGTTGGCCCTTCAATGTTGGTATGTAGCTACTTCTCTCACCGACTTCACGTATTTGCACAGGTCAGTAAACAAGCACACTCTTAACATATTCCCCAGTGCTTATAAATGTACACTGAGAATAATTATACATATTTGTGAGGAGGGATTTCGAGAAATTCTGAAATATGAAAGCTGCGTGACGTGCAATTTTTTCTTCTAAATAAAAAAAAACGCGACAATTAAAATTACTAGAATGCGCCAAAAACGCCTTCGTGCCATTTTGGGTTCACTGTTGTTTTTTAATGCACGACGTGGAAGCACTTGGCCTTCATTATACGAGTTTGATCCAATTTCAATTTTAATTTATCAATTTTTACACTTTGACATTGTAATAATTTTAATATTTGCATGCTGTTAAGTTGATCATGGCTGTACAACCTAATTACAATTTGTCATCTTTATATGTTAAACCCATGTTCGCAAATAAATGATTATGATTCATCTTACCTGGTTACTTGCTAAGATAAGGCTGAAGGCGAAGGCGCACTTCACCCGGAATTCTCAACAAGCTGAGGATTCTAATCTGAGTATAACCTGGAGCTGATGAGGTCTACTAAGGAGCTTTCTCAGCAGCCTAGATAGACTGGCAATCCCACACACCAACAGAACACAACACCTGGGTCGTAGATCATTACAGCCTACGTCTACTCCAGAACTTCCTTTTCAATATGGTTGACCTGAAAACCACCTCTACCCTACTGCTATTTTAAAGCCATCAGAAACTCGTAGAGATCCAACGAAACTTTGCTTGGCGAGCTCTAGGTAGTTATTTAAGTAAACGGTAGTTACACCCCATATACAACATTCCTATTGTTCTTTCGTTATTTTATAATTTTGTTCTTAGCAACGGGTATAGGTAGTACTGTAATAGTATTTATTCTGTAGCAACAGTAAAAGCGTTTAATCCGATCTGCAGGCTTACCCTCGAACCAATAACAATTCCAATTCAACATCAATCGCCATCCAATAATCTAACAATATTTACTAATTGCCCCTTGAAAAACAATTTGATAGCATTGGATTGAAATCGGAAATGCGCTAATATTGGATTATGATTTTTATCAGAACACAGTGATTACAAATAGTTTAAAACAACAATCTAAACATATTTTCAAACAAATCCAATATACCTATCGTTGTTTTGACAACATTTTATTATTTATGGCGGCATGGATGCCCACCCGTTGCTTTGGGCATAGATGGATTGGGCAATTTAATTCCAATCGCTATTAGTTCATTCAATATCCACACAATATAAAATCAATTTGGCGCTAGGTTCGCATTCAAGAGTAAGAAATGACACAAATTCGATACCGATTCAATACCGATCGATCGGAATCGCGTTCAAGGGTAAGCCAGCAGAGTCGTGAGGAGAGGTCTTCTGAGAAATGGAAATATTACATCCGCAGCCTCTGACCGCCATAGCCAGTTTAAGCGGTTACAGTTATTTTAAGTCAAAAAATATGTATCGTAGGGTTGGATAGGTTGTACATGACAACTAATATCTACTGAAAAGTAAATAAACTCAATAATGTAATTGGTAGGTATCATTTCTTACAACCATTTTGAAACGTAAAAACTACCGTACTCAAGGAAAAAGGCAAGAACTTTGGGCTAGTTAGTTTTCTGATCCATGATGATGAATTAAGGACAGTGCCTTAATTCAGTTTGTATATTTTTTTTTATTGGCCAAGCGTTTTAACTCTTGTAAAATATGAAAGTTGCGTGATGTGCATTTTTTTCTTCTAAATAAAAAAAAGGCGACTAATATATTATTAGAATGCGCCAAAAACGAAATCGTGCCCAAAAATAAGCATATAGTACTACAGTTAAACTATTTGTTACGTTATTCTTCGAGATTATTATTTTGGGTTCACTGTTTTGCACGACGGGGAAGCGCTTGGCCTTCATCTTACCTGGTTACTTGTTAAGATAAGGTCGAAGGCGGAGGCGCACTTTACCCGGAATCCTCAACAAGCTGAGGATAACCTGTAGCTGATAAGGTCTACTATACGGAGCTTTTTCAGCAGCCTAGATATAGACACTAGCAATTCAGACAGACACACAAACAGAACACAACACCTGGGTCGTAGTTCTTTACAGCCTACGTCTACTCCTGAACTTCCTTTTCGATATAATTGACCTGAAAACCACCTCTACCCCTACTTAAAGCCATCAGAAACTTGTAAAGATCCAACGAAACTTTGCTTGGCGAGCTCTAGGTAGTTTTTTTGAAGTACACGTTAGTTACACCCCATATAAAACTTTCCTATTGTTGTTTCGTATAACGGGTAGGTAGTACTATTATTTATTCTGTAGCAACAGAAAAAGCGTTTAGTCCGATCAGAGTCGTGAGGAGAGTTCTTCTGAGAAATGGAAATATTACATCCGCAGCCTCAAAATATAAAGCGTAGGGTTGGATAGGTTTTGAATGATAATTGAGTACAACTTGCAAATATCTACTGAAAAGTAAAAAAAATCAACAATGTAATCGGTAGGTACACAAGGAAAAAGGACTTTGGGCTATTTAGTTTTCTGATCCATAATTGTCTGTCCATAATTCAGTATGTATATATATATATTTATTGGCCAAGCGTTTCACCACCAGTTTTCTTAAAAAATAAGTAAAGATGTGGGCTAAGGACGCTTGTCTAAAGGGAACCTATTCACTCTGTAACAGTGCCTAATAGTATGTGAATTATTACCTAACTACTAACCTACTCCACCGACGCAAAGCGGCCATATTGTGCAATTTGACGTTTGACACAAAAAACAATGATTTATTTTTTGTTTAGAACTGCTTTTATATCGTGTGTGTTTAGAATTTATTATGAATTAAGATATCAGACTCGCTAATCTTGGTCTGTGTTAAGTAAAAACCAAGCTTTTCATAGAACAGTACATATTTTATGATTTCCTGTTTACTGGCTGCATTAATCTCTTTTTACGACGATACTCCGAAGAACTCTTAAAGACCGGCTCAAACCGGCGCGGTGGCGCTGTAGCAATGGCGGCGGTTGCGATTACGCTGACATTACTAGGGGTTAATTTAATACCTCTAAAGGTTAGTATTTTATTATCTGTGTTTATAGTAAAATAAATATGACACGAAACGATACATCATTAATTTCACACAGCGCCATCTAGTCAAACTGAGCAAAGTTTGTAATATGGGAATTAAATTATGGGAATAATACTTAATGCTGTTTTTCTTGATAAGTACATACTTATTATATAAACACATTCAACAATAAATAGACTGTGTCACGTGACGACACAGTAGTTTACCAAAACGTATAGTGAAGTCATACCGGCCGGACCGTTTGCGGAATGGAGCTCGTTGCCCTCATCTGTTTTTCCGCACCAGTACTACATTAGTGATTTCAAGTCCAGGGTGAATTCCTTTTAGACAAACGGCCCCATCTTAGGCCACATTATTACTCGATTTTCAAGTGTGGTAAGGTTATATAGTAAGGTTAATCAAACACTTGGCTTGACCAATCAAATCAAAAAAGTAAATTTTATACTCGTTCGGCAGCACTGGAGTTTTTTCACCATTCCGTGCGTTTTAGTTCCATAACTATCCATACTGGCGCTGTACATTATATTACACACTAGAAGCTCGCTATGTACCTACACTAGTTTCTACCTACAGTTTGCAAAAACGTGTGGTAAATACCAGAAAGCTTAATTTTAACATTCAAAGATAATATTTAAAATACTTTCGCCGCCGCCGCTACCCCGCCTGTATGAGCAAGCCTAATTAACAGTTCATTGAATATAAAATATTTATATATTGAATATGTAATATAATTCAAATTAACCTGTTATTTGGAATGTGGAATTACATTATTTTGCTTATCAGTTTTCTTCATGTGATTTTGCCCAGCGTGCTTATGATGATTCACCGTGACATACAACTAGGAAATGGACCGAGCAAGTAGCCCACCTGCAGGCTTAGCATGGACTGGAGACAACTCTCCCGGGGAGAGGATAAAAATCTATTCCCCTGAGACTAAATTGTCTACTCTCCGAGCACGGGCTAGACTGGGGATATTCTATCCACGGCGGAGAAACCCTTTCTCTCCGTCGTTGTTGCCATACAAAGAAAATTAAATAAAAATGACATTATTTAATTCACTCAATTTTGAATAATCGTACGTTCATTTGCTTTATCATCAATTAATTTTATCATACGTCTAATTTAAAATTATGCTATTGATGTGAGTTTCTTAGCATGAATGCGACATTTTATTATAGTAGTGCTGCTGGAGGTCTTTGTATTATTTACTTTAACTTCTTTGTTTTGGTTTTGGCGATGTCGATGTTACTGATCAGGAATTCAATTCAGTAATAGTATGAATGTATTATTATGTGTTACAATGAGTGGTTAGAAATAAATAAATAAATATTACAGGACATTAATTTTACACAGCGCCATCTAGCCCCAAACTAAGCATAGCTTGTAATGTGGGAACTAGATTACGGATATAATACTTAAATACTTTTTGTAAATACATACGTATTATATGATACAACACCCAAACACAGCACAAACATCTATATTCATCACACAAATGTTTGTCCTGGGTGGGAATCGAACCCACAGCCTACAGCGCAGAAGGCAGAGTTACTACCAACTGAGCTATGAGGCTTGTTACTTGGTTAGAAGTAAGTAATGTGGTAATTTGAATTAATACTTAAGGCGATGTTAAGTGCATCTCTTGCCTATAACAATAAATACAATAAAATTGTTATTTATGCTGGGTGTTGTATTGTAGGAAAAGTATGTCTTTACAAAAAAATAGTATCTAAGTATTATATCCGTTATCTAGTTCCCGTATTACAATCTATGCTTAGTTTGGGGCTGGATGGCGCTGTGTGAAATTAATGCCCTGTTATATTTATTCAGACATTGAGGTAGTCCATAAGTATATTACACCAATACTATCTTAAATTAAATAAAAAAAAACAATAAATTATATACAATGTCCAGGTTTTACATAGGTAGGTCTTGGTCGCCAGCAGCATGTGAAGTGTAGGATGTATGCTATGTTCTTTGTGGATGTGACCTATCACATCCACTAAGAACATAGGCTATGTACACGGCACTGCATTGCGTCCGACAACTTGAGGCACTCGAGGCTGTCTAGTGTCATGTCATATCATGTCGTGCGTGTAGCAAGGAGAATAGCCATCATACTCACACTCACACGGTGATCATCATAGGTCAGCTGGTTTAGTAACCAGCGAAATAAACTTTTGAATAGTTTATTTGTGTGATGAATATAAATTTATAGATGTTTCTGGTAAGTTTGGGTGTTAAAGTGAATCGCAAGTATGTATTTAATAATAAAAAGTACGCTTAAGTACTATCATTTTATCCGAAATCTAGTTCACAAACGATCTACTTACAGAAATGCTGTTAAAAATGCTGTTAAATTCATTTAATTATTTATTAAATTCATTGTGACTTACGCAGTCAGGCTTCGCTATAACTGCATATAGACTGCAAATAGCTTACGCGGCATTGCACTGCACCCGTCAACTTGAGGCATTAAGGTGTTAAGTCTCGCTTGCCCGTAATATTACCGGCAACCATACTCTTCAAACCGGAACACAGCAATGCTGCTAGGTGGCGAAATAGGTATGGTGGTAGTACTTTCCCGGACAAGCCCTTTCACAAGGATCTCTACTATTCTTACTGTTTTATAAGCTACGTGTACGTACCTTATAAAATAGTAAGAGTACGTATACGTATTCCCTCCATTATGATAGATAAAAAAAAAAAACGATAAAAAGAAAAGAGGGTGCCTGATTTTAACGCGCTCTACTTCACGTAGACGGTTGAATGCTCCCCTCACCGCTCCCCCTCAATGCTCCCATCAAACAATGAACACCCTATATGGGTGCTCACCGTTAACAATAATTTGCACCTACACCCTGTACAAATGACAGGTTCATTTGCGTGCTTAATTGGAAAACTGCAGTAAATACAGTTCGTAGGCACGGCTTGATCAAATATTGAAAGTGGATAAAAGCCTTTCAATGTTTTTGAACAAAAAAGCTTATTTTTTAAGCTTCTTTGTTCAAAAACATTGAAAACAGTATTTTATCAGATAATAAGGTAACAGGAAACTGATACAAATAAACAAAGGAACATATTATTTAATATTTTACGGTTATCCCGGGACAAAAATGTAGTTGCAAGATTTTTTTTTCACTATAAGAACAGACAATTTCAACGACACACGATTTTTTACACGCGTGTCTCAGAAGGTGGGTTATGTTTTTCGAAGTATTATTATCATTGGCACGCTCTGCATGGATTTTGTTGACATGTTGGGTGTCGTTTGGTTTGTTTTAATAATGATTTGGTTTGTTAAAAGTCAAAAATGTTTTTTCATAATAGAATTTAGTAATAACATGTTGCATGTAAATATAATAAAGATTAGGTATAATAATATTAAATAGCCAGAGAAGTACGTCCAATCCTACATTTGGCACATGCCACAAAACATTAAAAACAACCTATAGGACCCATACTTTAGCTAGAAGCTCAACGGAATTTGGTTTTTCCCAAAGGAAAAAAAACAAGCTTATGCTTATTCATCCCTTTGACAAGAAGAAAGAAAGAAAGAAAGATAAAATAATTTATTTGACACTTACACAAGTAGGCAGCACATAAAAAGATATATATTTAAAAGTAAGAAAAAGTACAAAGGTAAGTGAGAAAACACAAACAATAGGAAAAAACATACATACAATAAAAACTCACACACAAGAAACATTTTACAAAACAACATACCTACTGTTATGTACAAGCAAGAAGGTACAAGCTACGTAATTAGAATTAGAATCAATTATTGAGTTTATGGAAGCGTTAATTATCCTTTTCTGATCCGTGTGTAGGTGAATCTTATACATTTCGAAGGTTTGGGTTGCGTGATCTTTGAGTATCCTAATTAAGTTTACCTGTTTCAATATTTCACGGACCCAAAGATTTGAATAGAAGCTTTTGACCTCGTGAATTATTATGTATTCATGTGATTGAGGATCAATACAGGACAAGTCGTGAGTTGATAAATATTTTCAGGATACTAAGTATTGATATTCAATGTTGTTTCCCGTTTGTGCAACGTTAAATTTGATCCTATATGACATTACTTTGGTTTCACTAATTCGTAATAGTCTACCTTTATTACCTTCTGCCGCCAACTCCGTGTAGGTAGAGGAATAAATATATTTAAGGCAAGTTATTTCAACAACAGATGTATTCCAAAAAGCAATAGAAAGACGAATATCTAATAAATAGAAGCATTCATCGCTAAAAATGCCTGTAATTGAAACATCAAGAGTAGGGTTTTTTTAATTTTCGCGATTATTATTCATAATTAATAATTGAGTCTACCCGTGACCACGGCCGTTGTAACACGGTCGAAACTGTCGGGAATATAAAAAGGTACGCGATGAAGACCCGTTTTTGTTATTAATTATCAAGAGTAGGTATAGTCTTATAAAACACATGTATATTCCCATGTCAAACAAGGCTTTCAATTGTAAAAACCAACAACAAAGTTAAGGCACAGAATAACTAATAGTACTACGTAAAGAAGGATCTAACAAAAGTCATGTTTAGGTATAAAAATGTATCTACTCTTACCACTTGCACGCGAAATCTGACTTGTAACCGGTTTCGCGGTCAGAGCATAGGGTTTCCACTCGCCGATATTAATATACTTAGGTGGTTGGCTAGTTAACTACAAACATAGGCATAGGTATTACTAGGTACGGCAGCGCTAAGTTTTTACCTACCTAGTTTCGGATTTTAGTTTATTTTATCACCCGTATACAATACATAACAGTATCTTTAATACGAATGATTATGTTTCGAAGTCAAAATCATTGTTCGATCCAAAATAACGCACGGTGACGATGACGCACGCGGTTAGCGCGCGACTCGAGACGAGAGCCGAATGGCAACCTGCCGCCGTCATCCTCCCCGGAAGGAGCTCTGGCGAAACGTACCTAAACTTTCGAGTGACACCCCTCTGGTTAATGTATGCTAAAGAGGCATAGAAAGAAGCATGCAAGTGTCAAGTTAAGGGATAAGAGAGAGCCAAAATAATTAAGAACGTAACGAATGTTAAAGATGTCACAAGAAAAGTACGAAAATTAAAATAGAAATGGACAGGTCGTATGATGAGGACAGTAAGTGATACTTTTCACTTACTGTCCTCACTTTACGTTATGTTCTTTATAACGAAATGGTACCCCAGTTATAGAAAGAGACAAATGAAAGGAGGGAGGATGATTTTCTGAAAGCATAGAAAAATATATGCAAAGACAGGAAAATGTAAAATTTTAACCGCCTCTGTGGTCAAGTGGTTCAACCCACCGATTTCAGATCCAGAGGTCCCGGGTTCGATCCCCATGGGGAGTACAATATATTGTGCTTGGTTTGGTTGGTGGTAGGACTTTGATTAAGTCCGCCTGGCTAGCTACCACCATCTTACCTAATTCTGTCGCCATAATAACAATTCTTTAAAAAAAAATTGTGTTCCGGCATTCAGAGGTAACGGCCTTATCTCAACTTGTTACTAGGTGAGATGAAGGCCAAGCGTTACCCCGTCGTAATATATATAAAAAAAAAATGTGGCAACAACACGCAGATGCTTAAGTCGATAGACAGCTTGACCGATAGTAGAATAGTTAAATACAGTATGAGTACTCAGAAAATAAGCTTAAAAATAGATTTATGTTTAATAAACTTTTTAAAATAATGTGTTTAGTTTACCTATATTGTGTATTTTGTAGTCAGATAAACTCTTTTTGGAAAAAAATGGAACCGACTTCACCACTAAAAACTTACAAATAACTCTTAGGGTAAGTTCATATAATTTGAAGTTGGTGCCGAATTGCCAAGCACAACAATATGTTTATTGTATGATACCGCCTTCAAATTATATGAACTTACCCTAAGAGTTATTTGTAAGTTTTTAGTGGTGAAGTCGGTTCCATTTTTTTCCAGAAAGAGTTTAATTTTAGCTTTTTTTCGTTGTAAAACCTACGACACCACGACGTCTCCGACACACTATTTAAGAGTCGTGTGAGGGTGCGTTATTTTTTGTATGAAAATATATTTTCCAAATCGGTTGAGTAATAACGGAGTTCTGAATGAATGGGTAGTAGTCGTTAAAGAGTCATCGATCACTAACACGCCTGCCAAGCGTAAGTATTATGGCAAAACGCTCCATTGCTTTCTTTAGCATTCGGGGAGGCCCATGTCCTATACAGTTGTCTTTTATGGGCTGTAATGATGATGATGATACATGTACACAGCATTTAAAGCCAGAATGCGTCAAAGTCAATTCTACGTATTACTACGTATCATCATTACTGCGATCAACAACATGCCAAGCGTCGTGATTATGGCAAAACCCTGATGATGATGATGATGATGATGATGATGATGATGATGATGATACTGGAAGGTAAGCGGTTCAAAAGGTCTACTCTAGTGACCGTAAACACCACAGCCACACCTCAGCACGGGGAGGGGATAAAATTGTTGTCCTCTGTTTTTATCCACCTCAGCCTCCTCAGCACGGGGCGGGGATAAGATTTTTGTCCTCTGTTTTTATCCACCTTGTCAGAGCATTTTGTCTCCCGATGGTGGATAAAAACAGAGGACAAAATTTTTATTCCCGCCCCGTGCTGAGGGGGCAGGAAAGCAGAATACGAAATATCGTTTACTTGGATGACATATATTTTCCAGTTATTTTGATATAAAAACCAAACTACTGAACCGATTTTGATAAAATTTTTATGGGACCACCTCGCGAGTACGGCCTACCAAACTTAATAAGAATTATCAAAATCTATTTCAAATTGGCGGAGAAATAAAGCAACAAACAAACAAAAAACCAAAAAAAAACATACACCCGAATTGAGAACCTCCTCCTTTTTTTGAAGTCGGTAAAAAATAAAAACATCTGATCGTAATGTCAAAATAGCAACTTTTTACTAAATGAAAATTATAAAATATATAGTAGTTAATCAAAACAACAATATTTTTTTATAATTTTTGTCTGTCTGTTTGTTTCGATTAGACTGAAACGACTGTACCGATTTTTACGAGGCTTTTCACTTGCAGGTTGCCGATGTCATAGAGAGTAACTTGGGGTACTTTAATTTAAGAAGAAGATTCAGCGCACTTTGTGAGCCTGAGCATTTGCAACTTGAGTAAATGTTCAGGAGGTACTGAAACGTAATGGCTATGAACAGCGTAAATGGCAAAATAACCATAGGCGCAGAATAGGCTGGCTGGAGGCTAGGTAGACAACCTACGTTTTTGTCTTCTGTAAATGGGGTGATGATAAAATTTTAAACATCTTAGAGATTTTCAATCAAGCCGCTGAGCACCCCACTCACTACGGTTGCTAAAGCTACGGATACCAAAGAATGTTATGCGGTTTCAAGTACCTGGTGTGTGATTGATTGTAGCTATAGTCATTCCTATAGAGGACAAACGAAGTGTGCTAACGCTGATAGAGTGAAGGAACACATAGCCGCTGTAAAGAATCGCCAGGTCAACAAGGCAGTTATCGCGATTCACAAGCCCAGATCCTAATCATTGGATAACCCAAATGTGTTTTTCACATTTGCGGCACTACAAAATAATGGTTAGGAAGCGATTTAAATTAAAGATGATCCTAGTTTTTATCGTGAAGACTTACGTACGACGTAGCTTCTTTTCGTGGTATATACAAAAAATCGCTCAACGCGGCTAAAGAAATGTTCACTTTTAAAACGAAGAGTTGGTAAGTATAAACACAATCGTAACACTAATGCTAGAGTAAAATTCAATCCGAATTGGAGCCTCCTAGTTTTTGAAAAGTCGGTTAAAAAGTATGAAAGGACTGTACATACAATATTTGTGATTTGTTTTCAAATGCGTTTTCAGAACAACTATGACCTAGCAATCAAACCTCCAATTGTATCGCATCCACAAAAAGCAAACTACATACACTGTTCCAAATTCAAATTTGATTTCCGAACGTTAACTTTTTAAAACAAATGACGCGTGAAGTTACGCGAATTTTTCGCCGGGTACACGGGAGGCGGCGGCTTCGCTGCTCCGTGTCGACTGACTGGGGATTCTGGAGGCTGGGGAAAGCTGGAATTGACGCACAAAGCAGGCAACCCATAATATGTGAAAAGGGTAAGCAAGATAGACAATTTATATGACAATTTTTTTGACATGGATTCCTTTATTTCAGACATTCAAAGATGATGAGACAAAGGTTTATACTTTCGTACACGTTTTGAAGACTTTTGCGTTTAGATAATTTAATTTTACCACAAGCAAACATTCAAATTGTATGAATGGTACAAATGTGTCCGCAGCCGCTTATTAATAAATAAATAGGTGCATATATCCCCCATATGATCTAAGTTTCTCAGTTTTTGGGTGGATGGCGCTATGTGAAATGTCCTAATTCTCAATATATTTAAAACTACAAAAAATGCTTTCAACACCTACTGATCACTTGCTGATAACTATATTGTTGAAGTCTATCTTCATAAGTTTCCGAATGTTTTAAAATAAAAACATTAGTGTCGGCCTGTTATATATTGTAACTGGTTTACAGTTTACGGTACAGTGCATACGATGCGCGGTCTCAATACCCATCGTCCTGGAAGATAATATAAGAAATTAATATATCCAGTTCCTACAATACATACAAGCTGAGCTGATGTTTAGGATACGCGCTGTTTTTAAATGTCGCCAATATGTAAAATGTCTCGTTACATAGTGTAAAAAAAATTAACACGTTAATGCAGTAATTAATTACTCTTGGTATTGACACAAGTATACAAGATTTTTGTGGTATTCGTTCTTTTTTTCTGTCTATACCTATAAATATTTTTTCTGTACATTTGCTGTAATTAAATATTTAATTTTTGACTTCAGGAAAGTAGTTCTAGTAAAACATTACGTAAGTTAAACCGGTTACTAATAATAGTTCTTTGCCTGAAGGATTGGTATCGGTTTGGTGTGTAATTGCGGTTATACCCCTGCTCCCGCTCCCGGTCTGCCGTCGCTTTGGATACGCCATAGAGCACCCTGGCTTTGTTCCACCTGGTATCAGAGCTGATATTCAAAAGCACGGTGAAAATGTCAAAACATTTTGTCATGTATTCAAGAAGACTAACAATCTCATCTTTTTTTAGGTGACTTAATGTGGGTAAGGTGGGTAAGACCCGATGGTCAAGAGCTTACCCAAGTCACTTAAAAATCTCAGCAATATCCATATTTTGCGTAGTCAAAAATTCGGTCTACGATGAACACAAAACGAGCATACACAAAACGTGCCTATCAGAATAATGACTTACTTTTAAGAGCGTATAGAATAAGAACAGCAACAAGAACACACGATACCTATAGGATTTTAGTTTTTTTTTGTTGTAAAATAACTTTGCCTCGTTTACACTATGGTTTTGACAGTAAACTCTCCGGGTGACCTTACCCTAACCACAGAATAAATAACAGCAAGCGTGTATATACCCGAGTCCGTGTGTAAGTGACATCGCTTACATGTATATTGCGTTTACGAAACACTTTGTTCGAGAATAGATTGAAAGCGGCTACAAATGGAAATCGATAGAAGTCTGGTTCACTATTAAATGGCGGCCATAAATAATGGTGGATTAGAGCGAATATTCAATGAAAACCACATTTGATTTAGATTTACTGCTTGTGAAGATAAATATAGCACATTTTTTTTGTGGATGTGACCTATGCAGTAATGCATTGATATAGGCAAGAGATGCATAGTTGTTTAAAAAAAATATGTATTGATATAAATTTACGAAATGTCTGCGCCCACCTTCAAACTGCTCTGTCACTCATTGAAAAATTTTGAGTACCTAAAACGAAACTGCTTTTCCCTATCTCTTTAAAAATGAAGATTTAGAAGAAACTTTTTCATTTTATTGTATCGAGTCAAGTTAGTCAATCGTGTTTCGACTCCCATAACTTACTGGTTTGTCATCAATGATATATTCAAAATTCATTTTTTTTAATTTCTCTTCATTTTTCATCATTTTTTTTATTAATTTTTCGTGAAGTCTAGTCGTGCTTTTTGGAACTCACTTTACCATAACATTAGACCCACTTTATGTTTATTTTACGACAACAAACCAACGTTCATTGGTGGTTGGTTTCTTGATGTTATCGTATTTCCAAAGTATTGTGGTCATTTACAAAATTTGGTAGGTATTCCCTATTAAAGCCAAGTCTTATTTTCGGTTTATCAAAGTTATTCGGTCAATATAAAGTGTACCTTAAAATAGGTATATTTTAAGCTGCACGTACGTAGCTGTACGTAAAAACATGTGCTATAGTTACGAATAAGGTTTTTAAAATACAACCTAACTCGTTATTACATTGAATATAGAGCAACAATTTAAATTAAACACAAGGAAAGTAGGTATGTCCTATGTAAATACCTAGTATCTATTTCTACCTACCAAGGTCGAAGTTGTAACAAATTTTTAGAAACATACCTTTTCAAGTTGTCCAGCACAGCAAATTTTAGTGCAGTTCCCTTGTTTTTTTGCCTTTATGAAAAAAAGCAGGAGTACAAAAACTTGAAAATATTATTCCACCTCCATCATCATTATCATCGCTCACAGCTCTCAGATAGGTAATCCACGGCCTCGTTGACTTAATAAATACGTGTGCAGGAAAGAAAAAAATAAAATTTGATTTTAAATTTGTTATTGCAATAAATAGCTATATAACATAGAATAAAATAGACCACATACCCTATTTGCCAAGTGTTAACATTGTGTCTTGACAAATATTGGTCTCTCTGATTGTGTCAAGTTATTTACCAAAATTATACTAATTAATAGTTGGAATTAATACGTCACTTAGCACGAACTACTTACCAAAAATAAACAAAGGTTTTTAAATGGAGGCTGGGGTGGACGGTACACGTCAACGGTTCAGTACAACAAGGCACCTTCTCCACCCCTTATTAATTCAACTACAATGGACACAGATGAACGAGCTTCGTGTGAAACCCGGATGTGGGGGGTATTGAATTATCACTAATAATGTTTACTCATGTAGAATACGATATAAATATGGCAGCTAAGGTCTAAAGAAAAGGTATGGGTATCAAATAAGAGGTTTGCTTCAAACTTCAGCCATAACGGATGATGATAACATCTTACCGCCTCTCTGGTCTAATAGTTTACCCACGGGTATAAGATTCAGGGTCCAGTTTCGAACTCCAGATTTTTTCACAATTTTGTGTTTCGTTTGGTGGTCTGTCGCCATAAAAACAATTCTAAATAGTTGTGTTTCGGTATGTATATACGAGGTATGAAAGCCAGTTCCACAGTCATATGGGGATTCAACATTTCGGCAGGATTTAAAAAAGCAGAGCAAAGAAATATTTCTTCAATCATAATCTTATGTATATATATGTGTATGTGATAGAAATTACAGTAAAATATGTTTTGGTTATGTGTTATTTTAAAAATAAGAATGCATTGCGATAACTTGTAAAGGTCTATCATTTTATAGGTCAGCTAATTAAAGAGGCTTTGATGAGTTTCATAATGTATTCTGTCGATTAACTGACACATATAGTACATAACCCACTGACGTACCTACTCAAATAAAACGAGCATAAATAAAAAAAACCTTTAATTACTTGCATAAGTGATATAAGAGAATCACGTAGACATAAAACGTAGAATGCCGGCATATTTTCACTTCACAATAATAAGTCTTCACAATATTTGGTATTGCAATAACATCCACCACAAATCCCACCAATTATACAAATTAACAGAAAATCTCTAGCGCAACAATTACCACAAGCCGGGAAATTTACCACAATTACTGGGAAAATACCCAAAACGGTAGTTGATCCATCTCGTGAAGTGAAGTTCTTTCCTTGCTTAAATCTTTACCTATAATTTCGTGCATCTGTCACCTAAATCCTCCTAAACCTCTAATGAAGGACGGATTTTATGTTTTTTTGTTTCGTTTCTAAAGTCTTGTTTGTTTAAATTATATGTCAATGCCACAAAGAGGGTATGCTCTTGAGCCTCTTTCGACCATATAGCTTATGCTCATGTAGCGCGGCTCATATAACTTATGTAAAATTTTAAATATTTGACCTGCCTACTTTAACTTGCCTATTACACTACTTTGATTTTAATTTTCGATCTTATCACCTCAGAAATATAATCTAATTACCTACAAATTTGTGCGTCATTCTGAGCGTTTAAAGCATTTTGCTCCCAAGCCATTGTGTTTTAGTATAGTTTTGCATAGCAGTCGCGATGTGTTTAAAGCATTCTGCTAGGAGTTTTTGTCGTGCTTTGCCGCTTAAGAGGGCTAGAAACACATAGTAAGAAGTATAAGGGATTTTACTCTGGGTGCCGCTGCTGATACATATTAAGTGTTAATTTCACAATAACGTGCAGTGAAATTTATACTTGGTCTGCATCGAATGGATTCCTGTAGACAAATATTCAAAGAATTGGGCATAATGACGATGACAGGCGAGTTCTACGGCGAGTTAGAAGACCCAATGCGAGTGGTGCGACTAGGAGTTACCGTACTTACCGTGAATCCGATGCCCACGGTTGCGGAAAAGTTTCCCAGTTGGAACTTTCCCGTCTCGAATTGCACAAGGAGCGATGTTTTCCCCACCCCGCTGTCACCGAGTAGAATCGTCTGGAATTAAACGGCCCCGTTTATTTGATGTGGGTTACATTTACTTGAGAAGCATCTTGTTACATGAGCTTCCTTTACTGACTCGGCTGTTATGTAATTCAAGACACATGTCTGAGCTGAGGCTTATTTAACAGCTTTCATTTTATTTTTCAACTTTCGCGATTAGAACACAACACAAGCATGGCTTTAGACGAAATGTGAAAGAAAAGAGTGAAAAATTGTCCTCCTAAGAAAAATTGTGTTGATAAATAACTGTCAGTGTCGTGTGTCGTCCTAGTGTGAATGTGGCCTATTCTAATAATCCAGACCAAGCTGAGGGTAGTTATTACAAACGCCTTCACTTCTCGACGATGGCTCCAAAGTACCCGATGTAAAGACACGATGAATACCCGTTTTTCGAATCAAAATAATGCTTTCCAATATATTTGTTGCACCGCCTCTGTGGTCTAGTAGTTAGCCCACTAGAATCAGGCCCAGAGGGCCCGGGATTGAAGTTCAGAGGATTCCGCTGTTGCCTTCGGCCTTTTCATAATATCATATCACAGCTTGGCACCAGGTGAGATGAAGGCTAAGTGTTTGCCCGTCCAACAATAAAATATATATTCGAAATAAGAATAAAGGGTTTAGTTGATTAAAAAATAAA
This sequence comes from Venusia cambrica, assembly GCA_951394065.1. Lineage (NCBI taxonomy): Eukaryota > Metazoa > Arthropoda > Insecta > Lepidoptera > Geometridae > Venusia > Venusia cambrica. Next base: position 2,715,589 of record OX596048.1, on the reverse strand, counting down.
CTAAAGTTTTATTGATATAAATGTATGGAAATTAGACCCAGAATGATTCAGATCTAATATTTTTATTATGCTAAGCTTAATAAAAACAAATCAAGAGCGACAGCTCCGTAAGCATTAATTTGTATGCTTATCAAGTTCACTATCTCATTCAAATGCAAGAGTAATACTTTGATTGAAAAACTTGCAAGCAGTTTTTTAAAAACTGTTTGATTAGTCTGTCCTAGTACATGCCATAGGTACAATAATAATTAATTCAGACGGACTTTATATATCACGACGCATATTTTAATGTATGCTGTACAAAAAGGAATTATTGTAATGAAATGTATCCGTTCGCACCTTCAAAAAGAAGCAGTACTTTTTACATGAAATGGTTAATAGAACTTGCTCAAGCACAAGACAAGGATGATTACAGGCAAGGATGAGGCACATAGTGCATTCAGCTGGTCACAGCGAGACGGGCCTTAACAGGTCCTATCACCAAATTTCGGATTACTCAGTTAGCAAGGATGAGGTCTACGATGGAGGGCACTGGCTCACATGTGAACCAACGGAACACAGTGAATTCAGCTAGTCACAGCGAGGCGGGCCTTTACAGGTCCTATCCCAGATTTCGGATCTCTCAGCTGTAGACCACTAAAAGGTCACACCTACGCATTACTTACCCCAAAAACGCTTGCCTTAGCCAATGACACTATTTGTCCCCTCTAGCTCTGCCCATCTAGATGATAACTAAAATTATTATCCCAGATATCACCAGGTTTTCAGTCCTTAGATGACCCACTGCTGAACATAGGCCTCTCTTAAATGACGTCAAATATCTGAGCCGCCATCCATACCATTACTTATCATGTGCCTATACAGAACAAGGAGTTATTTCATCCTTAGTCAACCATGCAACGTATTAATATTTTAATAAATATATTATTTGATTTTCGGCGTGTGAAACGAAAATGGCAGTGGAATCAGAAATTCAATTACTACACCTAAAAACATTATAATAACGCAAAAAGTATTAACATTTAGGTCTAAATATCAATAAAAACTAAATTGTCGAGATTCCAAGAGATGCAAGTTTGTAAAATACTTTTACAGACAAGTATTCTAGTTTTCAACTGCACATTTTACACGAGCCATTTTTAATAAATAGTAGTTCGCCCCAAACTGAGATCTCGTGATGTCTGGTTTGTGACGGAGATTATTTCTCAAATAGAACGTAAGTAACAAACGATAAAAGTGTGCTTTCATTACACCTTTCTCACTTTACTTAAGCACTTTTTTCTCGAACTCTCATTATTCATCGTGTTCGAGGCTCTCTCTTGTTGCTAACGTAATGTAATATCCTTTCTAATATGAAACAAAGGTTGATGTCGTTTTGAAAAGTGCTCTCAAAACTGTTGCCTTAGTAGTCGTGGCTTAAAAATCTATCCCTCCAGTCCAAGGATGTCATAAAGTTAACCAAAAGGCAGCAGCTTTTCCCTTTGTGTAAACAAAACTTGTGTAAACGTAACTGTGAGGACCAATCTGTCTGCTTAGCGTGGTGATAATGGCCATAGTTATAGAAGAAGTTCTTTCCATATTGTAGTGGACAATAATGTAGTGTTGATATGGAATATGCGCAAAACCCTTGAATGAAACCACAAAAGTAATTTTCGGATTAGCCATTCAAAACATATGGGCGAAAAATTGTATTTCAGTTCACCCCAATATCTCAAAAACTACCCCACTTATCAAAAATCTCCCGCGACAATCAAATTCTATTTACGTTATCTCTATTCAGTTTAAATATCATGAATATCAGATCATTTAAAATGTATTTGTATGAACTCCACACACAAAATGTATTTTGTTTTTTTGGAATAAATGAAATGAAATGAAATGAAATCCATTCGAGAGTTATGCCGTCACAAACATTGCCACATACATACATATAGTGTCGGATTTCCTAACTTAACTCCGAGATCTCGTTCGCTTCGCTCACTCGATCAATTATAACTAAATTCAATACTTACGGTACCCTATTAAAAGTTACTTATTTAGGATAATAATGTTTACATTATTTCATAATGATCCCAAGCTTTTGATAATGGAAATCCATTTATTTAACAAAAGGTTAGGTAATCCTCTCAATTTGGAAAGGTAAACCCTTTCTAAGGACTAGCGTAAAAGGAAAATTATTAGTATTGACTAAAGACCTTGGCAGGTAACTTGGTAAATCCTATGGAAATGCTTTCATTATACTACAGTCATTATTAATGCCGTGATGGGCGCGGCTTAAGAATCAAACCTTCCAAGCCCTCGTCATCCTGCGGCTGCGACAAAAGTCGACTAATGGGTCTTACTGTACTCTTACCAAAAGGACAATTCTAAAATTGTTGTGTTCCGGCATTCAGAGGTAAGATAGCCACTTCCTCAGTTTGCTGAGGATTCCGGGGAGAAGTGCGCCTCCACCTTCGGCCTTATCTTAACTTGTTACCAGGTGAGATGAAGGCCAAGCGCTTCCCCGTCCCACAGTAAAAAAAAACAAAAAACAGCAGCTTTGTACCGTGTATAATGCTCTACGCATTACCTCTGCGATCAGCAATCCACCGGTCAAACGCGGTGATTACTACAAAACCCTTCATTTTAAAGGAAGCTCCATCTATTGAACATTTGATAGGCTATTGGTATTACCTATTAATATAACAATACGTCACAGCGAGCTTTATGAAGAGAGCATTCTTGGGGTTTTACTATACTTGATAAAATCCGGAAGGTGGGAACGCATTTCACTCGGAATCCTCAACGGACATAGGAACTGGACATCTTATCTTACCTCTAAACGCCTAAGGACAACAATCGTTCTATAAATATTTACTTACTCTCTTTTATTATGTACACCGTCCTACCATCAACCGTATTTGTACTATCCTCTCCATCCTAAAGTTGTCTGGAAGAGATTCCAGACGACCGACGACAGACAATAGTAAGAGTAAGAGTAAGTAAACAGTACAATAGGCGGTCTTATCGCTTTTAAAATTGACAATTGTTCTTTAATGTTTTTGGTGTATCAATAAATAGTTATAATTCATTCAATCGTTGTTATGGCAGACAGGATTTGGTCAGGTGCTAACCAGACGGACTTAAAACAAGTCTTACCACCAACCAAAACCCGTGAACAACATATTTTATACTACTAAGTTGGTAAATAGCATACAGTTTACCTGATCATAGGCGGCTACCGTTATATGGACGCTTACAACACCAGAAGCATCAGTCGTGCGTTGCAGACCCTTATAGCTCGATGGGTGCTGTAAAACACTCACGGTGTGTTTTACATAGAGAGCGAGACGTGCCAGCACAAAACGAGTTAAAGGAGCTCTGTTGCCCTGTCTATCCGCAGGAATACCGCTCTAAATAGATACAGCCTCCTTATTCTGTATGACCAATCGTGTCTTAACGCGCCCGCGTATCGATATGTCTTTACGATTATGTTTTAACCGCCTCAGTTGTCTAGTGGTTTAACCCACCGATTTCAGATCCAGAGAAGAACCCGGGACGGGTTCGATCCCTAGGGGGTTTACAATATTTTTCTCGTTTTGGTTGGTGGTAAGATTTTGTTTAAGCCCGCCTGGCTAGCATAGCTAGAATAATAACAATTCTAGAATTGTAATGTTGCGGCATTCAGAGGTAAGATAGCCAGTTCCTCAGTCTGTTGAGGATTCCGGGTGAAGTGCGCCTCTACCTTCGGCCTTATCTTAAGTTGTTATCATGTGAGATGAAGGCCAATCGCTTCCCCATCGGACAATAAATATATATATATATGTCATTACGATGATTCCATGCAGACATCGTAACGCGGGCGCGTTAAGACACGTTAAGACCAATCGGTCATACACAATTATCACACAATCATATCAAACTTACCTCGCTTACTTACATCCTTACTCCTCCGCATTGGTCCTCATATTATCAAACAACCAATGCTCACTTTATTACGCATTTGGTTTTGTCTTTTTTTTTCTGTTTAATTCTAGCAATAAGTTGCTTCTATGTACGCTTTTTTTAACTTTTTTTATTTTTATTTGTGTTTATTAAATAAGCCTAATTTAGTTCTCTCTCCTAGTTATTTTTTTGGCTAAATAATGTTTCCATCAGCACAACTACAAAACAAGCTTTGCGATTTTCGTGGAGTGGGGGCATTGGTGACCTGTAATACAGGCTTCTAACCTACCTCATCGGTCTCTCACAAAGCTGGTTTTACTCCTCTACCACTGTACCATCTAAGTTACTATACATTTAATGTGAAAACCTATGTGAGGGAAAATAAACAAACAAATACTTTATTTGTCCGAAACGCAGGTAGTACAGAAAGTTCTTACATTTTTCTAGTTTGTTCGGCCATGTTCCGCCTATAACCAGGCATGCAAATATTAATTAATTAATTATGACCGCCTCTGTGGTCTAGTGGTTCAACCCACGGATTTCAGATCCTTGGTTCGATCCTCATGGGGAGTACAATATATTGTGCTTGGTTTGGTTGGTGGTAGGACTTTGTTTTCCGCCTGGCTAGCTACCACCATCTTACCTAATTCTGTCACCATAACAACACTTATAAAATTGTTGTGTTCCGGCATTTAGACGTAACATAGAAAAATCCTCAGTTTGCCTTATCTCAAGTTGTAACTAGGTGAGATGAAGGCAAGGCAAGCGCTTACCCGTCGTACAATAAAAATATATATATAAGGTGAAACAGAATATGTGTACTAAGCAGTGGGGGGGCTTTTCGGACCAGGAAAAGTATTTGTTGTGGTGGGGAGATAATAGTGAATTCCCATTTTCAGTTTCCCATAAAAACCTTTTCATTTTCTCAATGACAATAAATAGTGACGACCCTATTCCTTTACCGCACTATGCATGTAGGTAGGTAGGTATCAGTTGGTGCAATTGTCTGTGTCAAAGAGTATTAAGGACAGATGAACCAATTTTAGTGAGAACTTGGAGTTATCTCGTGAAAGTAGGTTATTAGATAGAACATACACTTTGATTAATTACATAGGCACCTACAGTTACAAAAAGACGATAAATGCGATATTGGACTAACAAAAGTACATTATAGGAACGATTATTTTGTATTTTAGCTAACAGATAGATAAAATTCTTATTGATTTGACAAATTAAGCCTTCTAGTAATTGATTGTCTCATTAGCAGCCCAGGCTTTTCGACGATTTTCCTCTGTTAGTGAAAGCGCTTTTCGTTCTTTGTGATTGTGACCTTCTGCTATGTTGCCTCATCTTTCTAGAGCTGAGGTCATTGACGCGAGTTAAGAAACAGCTGATTCTGGGTAGTCTCAACTCAAAAAACCAGCTGTTGGTGTCAGAACTTTGATCTTGTTTTACCAAAAACTTTGAACCAAAATTCAAAAAGTCGTAAAACAAACGTTGTTCCACGAGTCGGGTCGGATAACCCCGTTTTGGCATAGTACACATTATGTTACAGGTTGTATGTAAATGACAAGAACAATTTATTAATATTATTATGAATTACCTTGTGAAGAGGCATGTCGTCATCATGCTGCCTCAAACTCGTCTCGCCCGGGGGCTGGTAGTCTCTGTAGCCGGTGGGGGAGGGCTGGTTGCGCTGAGCAGGCGCACGCAGGGTCTCGTCTTCAAATACGTCATCGCTCATACTGTCGTCTGTTCCCATTTGCTGTGAACGACGGAGAGATAAGATTTCTGAAGTTGTATAACACACATCAAAGTCAAAGTCAAAGTCAAAATTTCTTTATTCATTAAGATTTTTTAGGAACATTTTGAAACGTCAAATCTACCGCCTGTTCGGAATCGCGACCAGCACACAAGGAGAAAGGCAAGAACCTCGGGCTAGTTAATTTATTGATGATCCATTCAACATTTAGATACACAATTTGTAATTATATTCTAAGTAGATACATCTTTAACCTAAATACTTAATCTTAAAACATTTGTTATTACTTATCTATCCATTTTGCTCTCAACTGGTATACATTTCATGGTACACATTATACATCATCATCAGCCTAATATCATCCTCCAAAGCTGGAGGGTTTTTTTGTATCGTACGACGGGAAAGTGCTTGGCCTTCATCTCACCTGGTTACAAGTTGAGATAAGGCCAAAGGTGGAGGCGCACTTCACCCGAAATCCTCAACAAACTGAGGAACTGGCTATCTTACCTCTAATTGCCGGAACAGAACAATTTTTAAAATTGTTGTTATGGTGACAGAATTAGATAAGATGGTGGTAGCTAGGCAGACTTAAACAAAGTCCTACCACCAACCAAACCAAGCACAATATATTGTACTCACCATGGGGATCGAACCCGGGCCCTTTGGATCTGAAATCCGTGGGCTGAACCACTAGACCACAGAGGCGGTTAAAAGACGCTTTTGCCATAATCACCACGCTTGGCGGATTGGTGATCTCAGTCAAGGTGTAGATAATACATAGAAGGAAGCTGCTGCCCTACTGCTGGTGAGACCCTTAGTCAGCTTTTACGACATCCATGGGCTGAGTTGGAGGGGTTGATTCCGCGACGGCATTAAACTTACCTACTTATGTTATGAAACAGCAATTTTAAAACATGTACCTACTTGGTGACTAGGATCTTAGATAAACTCCCACACAAATATTAAGTACCTAGGTACCTATGTAGCCAATATATGTAGCCAAAAAGTAACTTTTCTGCCAAATATCATGAACTAAGTAATCAAAAGTGAGTTTAAAAACGAAAACCCGGCTACTGAATAATCATGCTCTTAAATGTATGAGACATGAAAATAGTCTCGTCAGATTTTTTATGTACGTTTGTACCTACAACAAAACCTGTAAGCGGGCCCAGTTAACCAATTCAAAACATGCATTAGATCAACTGGACTTGAGGGGCCAGTTCGAGCGGGGCCAGTCGACTAAAGAGCCCCATGTAAAGCAATATTCAATATTCACCGTCCGCTAAATAAATAACTGATTTCAATTCGCGAATGAAACCCGCGTCACATTGGATTTCTCACTTTAGCCTGCCGCAAATATTTTGCGGCAGGCTTTTGCTTTAAATGGCATTAAAAGAAACAAAAAAAACAAAAAAAATAAAAGAAACCATCAGCGATGGATACTACTACTAGTTTTTTTTTATATTTCTAAAAATGTTAACAAATGCAACCACATTGTTAAAAGACATACAGAACAAACATTTGTGTGTTGTTTACTAATGTTTGTTCTGTGTTTGGGTGTTGACTTATTTACAAAAAAAAAGTATCTAAGTATTATATCCGTAATCTAGATCCCATATTACAAGATAAGCTTAGTTTGGGACTAGATACCGCTGTGTGAAATGAATGTACTGTAATTTTTATTTTATATTTATACTGGCAACCTCTTTCATGACCAGTACCTTGTCAGACTGCAAACTAGATTTATTATGTACCTAATGCAAAACGCAGGTTATATTGGTACTATCGACATTATTATTTGTCTGTTACAACAACCCACTATTAATTTTAAAGATGTTATTTAACGAGACAGAATTACCTTCCTATCATACTGTGACTATAGTTTCCTAATAATTGTACTCGATCACTTCCCTTCCTCTGTTTTTATAGGTTGGCCATGCTATTAAATAATAAATAAATATTTCAGGACATTAATTTCACACAGTGCTATTTAGCCCCAAACCAGAGATAACAAAACCCAAACTAAGCATAGCTTGTAATATGGGGACTAGATTACTTGAATTCTTTTTTTTTGTAAATTCATACGTAATATTATGGATATAACACCCAAACATAGAACGAACATCTATATTCATCACTTAAATGTTTGTCCTTGGTGGGAATCAAGCCCACAGCCTACAGCGCAGAAGGCAGAGCTACTATCTGAGCTATGAGGCTTATTGATATCCAAACACGGTCAATTTATTTGATGAAACCTTCATCGGACGATAAACTTGATTATGTAGACTCGCATAACAAAAACCTTGTCATATTCAATGACATCTACTCAACAACAGACTCGTGGGCCGAGAGCTACGCCTAACCCACAAAGTAAGACAAAAAACGTTTCTTATGCTCAAATAGCTGCATCCGGAACTAGCCCAACTGTTCAGTACAGTAAACCTGCCAAAAGCTCTGACAACAATAAGTTAGATGAAATACTCAAGTTTATGACATTATTTGATGAGCGTCTTAAGAAAATAGAAAATAGCGCCAAATTAGCTATTGCAAGGACTAAAAAATGATTAACTCAATAAAAATCATGGCCTGGAACTGTAACGGGCTTCAAAATCATCAAAATGAGCTACAAGTAGTTCTTGATACGGAAAATGTAGATGTGTGCCTCATATCAGAAACACACTTTACAAAACAATCCTATGCAAAGTTCAAAGGCTACAAAGTATACTACGCAATTCATCCAGATAACAAAGCCAAAGGCGGAAGTGCTGTAATTGTTAGAGAACACATAAAGCATCATGAAGTAAAGAAACATGAACAGCCAGATATACAATCTGTAGCTGTCTGCATCTATACAGAGAGGTATCCTGTGACTGTGGCTGGTATATACTGCCCACCGAGGTACAATATAAAAAAAGAATCCTACCTAAGCTTGTTACAATCACTTGGGGAAAGGTTCATATTAGGAGGTGACTTTAATGCTAAAAACACGCATTGGGGCTCCCGCTTAACGAATACCAAGGGAAAAGAACTGATGAATGCCATAAAAGAACTCAAATGCGAGGTATCATCGACAAGGTCACCAACGTACTGGCCCACCGACCCACAAAAAAAACCGGACCTGATTGACTTTTTTATACATAGAAATCTATCAGCCAATTATCTTAGTACAAAGCAGAGTTATGATATGAGCTCGGACCACTCTGCAATCTACCTAGAAATAAGAAACAAAGTATTATTTAAGGAAAACACTCTGACCCTAGTAAATAAACACACTGATTGGGAGAGTTTTAAATTAGAACTAGACGATAACTTAAATCTAAGAGTACCACTTAAGACTCCGGAACAGTTGAATGCCGAAGTTGAGCATTTTGTAACTCTAATACAGCAGACTGCCTGGAAAAATACACCTTATTTGAGAAGCCGGATTGCCAGAAACCATTATCCAAAAGAGATTTTGGAACTCTTACATGAGAAAAGGAAACAGAGGCAGCAATGGCATCAATCCAGATGCCCACAAGACAAAACTAAGCTGAATAATTTGACAAAAAAACTAAAAAAGATAATACAACACTTTAATGATACCTTAACCAATACCTACATTGGAAAGTTGACTGCTGAAAAAAGTACAAATTACTCACTTTGGAAAGCTACCAAAAATATGAAACGACCAATGGCACAGATCCCACCATTGGGATCAATGATCAATGGAAACATGAAATGGGCCGTAAGTAATGAAGAAAAGGCAAAAGTGTTTGCAGATCACTTGGAAACGATATTTCAACCAAATGAAGGTCAAACCCAAACAGAAGACATCAGTAAAATAGAAGAAGAACTAGGTGAAATATGTATCAAACACGTTTCGCCAAGAGAAGTTTTTCAAGAAATCAAGAGAAACATCAATCCAAGAAAGTCTCCTGGATTTGATCTAATTCCGGGTGAAATATTACATAACCTCCCTAGAAAAGCCCTGGTCAAACTGACTAACCTTATTAACGCGGCTTTAAGGCTAAAATATGTGCCCGACTTATGGAAAGTAGCTGAAGTGATTATGATAGCGAAACCAGGGAAACCATCAAATGATGTCAAATCATATAGGCCAATCTCACTCTTACCTATCGTATCCAAACTTTTCGAAAAGCTACTGCTTAAAAGACTTAAACCGATCATAGAAACAAGAGCGATTATTCCAGACCACCAATTTGGCTTCAGGGAAAAGCACTCGACTATAGACCAAGTCCACAGAATTACTAATGTAATTGAGAACGCCATTGAAAACAAAAATGTTTGTTCTACAATTTTCTTAGACGTAGCCCAAGCATTTGATAAGGTATGGCACGAAGGTATTATACAAAAACTAAGAAAACTTCTACCCAAACCATTCGCCGATATTCTGCAATCATATTTGACGGATAGAGTCTTTAGAGTAAGGCAAGAAGATGCCTACTCAGAAATCAAGAAAATTAAAGCCGGAGTGCCGCAAGGAAGTGTTTTGGGTCCGGTCCTGTACCTATTATACACCAGCGACATCCCTCATCTAGAAAATAATACCCTTGCGACGTTTGCTGACGATACAGCTATAATGGCTGTTGGAAAAACACATGCAGACGCTGCAGAAAAGGCTCAAGATGCAGTCAACAAAATTTGGGACTGGACGAAAAAATGGCGAATCAAACTTAATGATTCAAAATCGGTGCACATTAACTTCACAAATAAAAAAGATCAGTATTTCCCTATATATATCAACAATGAGCCTATACCGTATGAAAACACTGCGAAGTACCTAGGCATGACTCTTGACGCAAAGCTACGCTGGAAAGCTCACGTCAAGAAGAAAAAGGAAGAGTTAGATATTAGATACAATAGAATGTACTGGCTCCTAGGAAGGCAGTCAACATTGTCAACACACAACAAAATTCTGTTGTATAAAGCAGTCCTGAAGCCAGTATGGACTTATGGTATTCAGCTGTGGGGCTGTACCAAAAAAAGTAACATCAAAATAATCCAACGCTTTCAAAATAAGGTACTCAGGGATATAGTGAATGCACCTTGGTACATCAGGAACGACGACCTCCACAGGGACCTTAACATAGAGTTCGTTGATAAAGTTATAAAAAAACATGCAGAAGCTCATGAACAAAGACTTCATAAACATGTGAACCTTGAGGCAATCCAGCTGCTAGACAACATAAAAACAGTGAGAAGACTGAAAAGAACTAAACCTTTTGAGTTAGTGTAGTGTTAAATAGTATAAAGTAGTGTCAGTGTAAGTGAAAGTGCTACTTCAAAGAACACAATAACGCAGTGTCTCCCCTTAAATAGAAACTGTAAGAAACGTGACATTGGACACATTCTTTAAAATAATTAATTTTATAAAACTAAGTTAGCATAAAATTACTCATTAGCCTACATAGGCTAGATTGTAATATAGTTTTAGAGCATATACTAAATTAATATGCACTAAATATATAAAAAAAAAAAAAAAAAAAATATTCAATGTCGATTTCTCAACGTACAATCGGAGCAAATACCAGGGCAACAGAACTAGCGAGGTAGTTTTTTTCTCTGCAATAAAAACCTCGACAGATGATGTAAATGGAACCTCACCTTGTAATGCTATCGATCGTTTAGCCAGACCGACGTGATTGACCCGTCTCTTATAAGCTGGTCTCTACCCATCATTCAATAGAACCAGTATAGCAAGACCCCTTCATGGTAATTAATGTAAATTGCTATCATGCCTTTTGTTTTGTATGATAATGTGCAACGGTTGCTAAAGGCTATTAGTTGTATGGTTTCTCGAGCTTATGCTTTCCTAGTAATTTCAAAGTATTTATTGCAAAAATATAACTCTGCTGAATTGTCCTTGCTGAATTGTCGTGTTAACAAAATTTTGGTTGTTGGATGGAGTATAATTCTTATTTCTCCTACGGTTAGGGTACCCCATGTTCCTAAGTATTGTTATAATGTTGGCCTACATTTTTTGAGAGCTCTTTTCATGAAACAGATATCAACCATTTCATAGTACTAAGGGGTGTAAGGGATGTAATTAGGTATTGTATTTTGCCCACCCACTATGTCGTAAGGCTTCATCAAGTGAGAGCCTCGAACACTCAGATGACTAAAGATATATTAAGAATTTTTTTGCTTACGGTGTAGAATATGATAGCATAGAGTAATCGTGAATTATATCACGAATACTCGTAGTAGTTACAAAATTAATATACCTTCTATTATTAACAATATTACATAAATACAATTTATGTGTTATGAAAGCAGACTTTTATCGTAGGTAGTGTGAACAACTTTATTTTTGAGAAACTATCTCCGAGGTAAAACACATAACATAAGTTATGTGGTATGTCTGGTATAAACCAGACATCACGAGATCTCAGTTCTGGGTGACAAATTCAAACGACATCATCGGATTCGACGAGCCAAGCGAATTCAATCTTGTTCGGTGCGCGCGATCGATTCATTCGGAGAGGTGTGTGAGATCTTCAGAAACTTCTGTGCATTCGGCGTGGATATGTTTGTGATTTACCTTTAGTACCGTAAAATGGGGTATATAGGGGTCCAAGTCTAAATTGGGACAAAGCCAGGGAAGATTTTTCTAATGGCAATAAAGAAGATACTCGTTTCAATATTTGGCGTGTTTCTTTTTACTGAGATTTCAATAATATAAGGTATTTTTTATAATTCGTCGTCTATACTAAATACCGTTGTGACGTAGTCTACGATAAGTCTACCTTAACTATGCTAAGGTCTTTACCAAGGTATCGGTAAAATTCAATTCAAAGTTCCTATTTACCCCATTTTACGGTACCTTATAGATCATGGTGATCTTACGAGTGCGCCAAACCTTCTAAAGGCTTCGCACACCTTTCCGAAAGGAAATAATCTATAATCTAGTTACCATATCAAACATTATACAGGCTTTGTTTAGTTTGGCACTAGATGCCGCTGTGTAAAATTAATGTCCTGTAAGTATGTTTAATTACCTAGTACTTACTTGCAAAAGTAAAGTAAAGAACTCTAAGTAATGTGAATCAAATTTAATAGTAACATAATCGTGAATCGGGTCAGCTACTATCATAGAATACCTTTTTTCCGCGGCTACGCCAGGTAAATATTTACGCTAAAATGCTCGCTTCGTTCCGCAAAGCTCGTGGAAAATGTCAGTCACATTTTTTATAAAATGACTTTATCAAGGTAATATAAAACATCAAAGTTAAATTAATAGACTGAACTGAAACTCCATCCATCGAGGTTTTTCCAATTAAAGTAAAGTCACAGTTAAACCTGCACAGAATAATGGCGGCAACATTCAGATTACAGAACTAAATGGTTTTTTGATGGCATAATATTATATGTTAGGAAATAAAGAAGGCTTAACATACAAGTAGTATGGAATATCAGTCCTCGCATAGCAAAAAATCATTATAACCATCATCATCATCTTCAGCCAAGCAGTCCAGCGCTAGACGTAGGGGTAGGTAGGTCTGTGCAGAGGTGCGCCACAGCCCATTCTCCGGGCTTTCTAATCCACTCTCTGCTCGTCGCTATACGGAGATCAACAACGATCTCCGTATAGCGACGAGCAAGCGAAACAAGCGAAGTGTAACAAGGGAACAAGCGAAGGATGCCTGAGGCCTAGGCCTCCTAACATAATCCTACACTTCGCTTGTTTAGTGTCATCATATTCATCATCAATAGCTCTTAGGTGTGCCATGGCGGACCCCTCCAACTCAGCCTGCGGATGTCGTAAGAGTCGAAGGTCGAAGATGTCTAAGAGATTTTTATTTTTGATATCAACAGAAAAAGGGCAGCAGCTTCTTTCTACCTAACAACTTACTGCGATCACAAATCAGTATGTCAAGCGTGGTGATCAGGGCAAAACCGTCCAATTTTGGAGGAGGCGCTGTCCAGCAGTGGACACTAATGGGCTGTTGATGTAATTACTAGCTAACCCACTGGGCATAAGCTCCTAACACAACTCTATAGCCTGTTATGGGCCCTTTCAAGTTTCTTAGGATTTCGGAATATAAAAAAAAAAAATGAAAACATTATTTAACGGTGAACGAATTTAATGGAACCATGGTTTAATATAACATTTCCGCAAATTAAGTCATTTTTCAAATGTCCCTGGCGAATAAACAAGGCCGTGGTTTGTTATATCAAAGTCAGTGACTCGCGAAAATAAAAGAGTTTTATGAAATTGAATAAACGGAATCATAAATCTTTTACAAATTGAACAGCGAGGTCCGCTCTCCAGTACAAACGTAGTTTGTCGTACATTTCGAAATGGCATGTCCTATTGTAATGTTATTTTGTAGATATAATCGGATAATGCCTCTGAGTGCGCTTCTTTTTCTAAAAACACAATTCAAATCAATATATGGAAAAGAATTTGTATGGGAAAACTAAATTCCATCTAGATTTTAATTACATACCTTTAAATTTCTGCTACTTCTAAAGGGAAGAGCGGTTCTACTGAGCCTTTTTTTTTTAAATAGTAATAAAGTATCTACCTCAATAGGTAGATACTTTAGTAGATACTTATAATTCAATAATTTAAACGCAAACAAACAATATCAATCCTGAATACCTATGTATTTTGTGTTTTTTAATATGTAGCGTAACAGTGCTAAGTTTAAGACAGTCTAAGCTTTAGAATAAAACCCCTCCAATTCAGCTCAATTTAAATTGGTGGCGAGAGATGGTGCATTGATCAGCGAGCCGTGACTGGTAGTGATTGAATGAGATAGGCCGAATCAGGTTCAGAGGGTAATGATGGCCGCTTCTGAAATTATAGGCATATTATGTCTCAAGTTGCCTGGCAATGCAATGCTGCGTACGTGCCATAATTTGACGTAGGTACGCAGAAATTTACCGATAACCACTGGGGAGCAAAGATTCTCGAATGGCAACCACGATTGAACGCGAAACGGAGTGTGGGAAGACCCAAGGGAAGACACTCGGTGGACTGACGACTGGCTGTTGCGGGGAGTCGATGAATGGAGCCGGCTCAATTCGCAATTTGTGACGTTCATTGGGAGAGGCTTATGTTCGGCAGTGGATGTACGTGGGCTGAAATGATGATGATGACGTAGAAATTTCACGTTGAATATTATTCTTTAAAGATTCTAGTTCCTCAGTTTGTTGAGGATTCCGGGTGAAGTGCGCCTCCAACTTCGGCCTTATCTCAACTTGTGTAACCAGGTGAGATGAAGGCCAAGAGCTTACCCGTCGTACAATAAAAATAAAAATAAAATAAATAGGAGACGGATGCCAAATTTGGGATCTGGAAAGAACATTGGATCGAACAACTCAGGCGAAGCTTGTATGCGACCCACGATCTCGAAATGATCGATGATAGATCGAGAGGACCGCTTTTTGCATGTTCCGTCACCATACAAAAACGTAATATAAGCACGATGATGATGATAATGAAGCGTACAATAATACAGAATATTAATATGCTATGAAGCTTATACATATGCTATGCTATACTGTTTGATTAATAAGCAGCATGCTCACTCAGATCAGAAGCTTTTTTGTAATTAATAGTGGAACCGAAGACTGCGGATGGTACGTAATAGGTTGAAATTTTCACTGAGTTTGTAGGTACTTCTATTGCCGCTCTTACAACAAATAATGGAAACAATTGTAATTATAAAAGAATGCGGGCTCCCATAAAAGAAACATGATTTCCCCCCTCGGTTCTCGTTATGTTTGTCCGCATTTGGCCGGTTTTGTTATTAATACTACAAAAATAATTTATTTTTCTATTTGAAGGAACGTTTTGGATAAATCTTTGTTCCTGCCAATTTATTTAGATCTGTAAAGTGGAAAACTTTAGAGTTTTTTTCTCTCGCCATTTTTTGTTCACCCACCGCTGTCAGATCCAGTAGTCCCGGGTTCAATCCCCAAGGGGAGTACAATAGTGAGCTTGGTGTGGTTGGTGGTAGGACTTTGTTTAAGTCCACCTGGTGAGCTACCTAAGTCTGTCACCATATCAATAATTCTAAATCGTTGTGTTCAGGCTACTAGAGGTATGATAGCCAGTTCCTCAAACTGTTGAGGATTTCGGGTGAAGCGTGCTTCCACCTTCTACATATCGTAACCTGAATCCTGATGAGATGAAGGTACTTCCCAGTCATACAAAAAAAGCATTATGTTCATTTGATTGAACCAGAATGTATAATAAAGTGCGCTAGCTGAACCAGATACTCCACTCTTCAGCTTGTGGTATGTACAATGTCCTCACAAAGGGATTATTAATTTTGCAAGATAATATTGGAACGACAACCCTGATATAGGTAGTTCTGTTATGAAAGTGAATCACAAATATGCTGTTTGTATACTGCCAGATGGGCAGTATACAAAAAACAGCATATTATTTTGTATATATTATTGATAATTTAGTATGATTTTTTAGGAATACTTAAAAAAAAGGAGGATCGGTATATATATTTTTTCTAAGTATGTTTTTTCCCCGATTACTCGAAGACGCCTATAGACCGATTTTGAAAATTATTTTTTTGTTTAGTATAGTCATCAGGCCAGGATCTGATGATGGTATCCTGGAGAAATCGAGGAAATATCCTAATATTATAAATATTAGAAAAGTTCAAACATTATATGCACACTTGAAGCGATTTGGGAGTATTATCTAAAAAGTAAAAAAAAACACGGACCCCATACAGAATCACGCGTCTGTTTGTCTGTCCGTCCATCTGTAAAATAATTGGAAATAATACGTCACCCAGGTAAACGAAATTGTATCATAGAGGAGTAGACGCGCTGCTTCTGCGCGGCACTTTGCGGAAAATTTGAAGGCGCCCTAAACGTCATCGACGCGTGCCTCTGCGAACATCCCCGATGCGTTACAAAAGTATGCCAGCCTCAACAGCACCCTGAAACTATTGTTACACTGGACTCGAAGGGCATTCCACCCCTTTGTGAAATTTATTCAAAGATTGCACTTGACTTGTTTTTACGGCCTAAGTACCCGTTTTATTTAAAAATAAAAAAAGTTTTCATACCTCGGCCACTGAATCTTAGGTAGGCACTATATTATATTCTGTAATTGCAAACATTTTGATGAAACAGCTGGAAGATTTCCCAAAACCCTAATTATTCTATTAATATCAACCTTTTAGTAGATAGCTAGTTAGTTTAAATTGAATATAAATCATCCAGTTAAGATCTATCGCGCCTAGTAAATCAAACTCTTTGTAATACAGAGAGCTCATTTCAGGTTGTTTTATTATGGGTTGGTTTCTTTCCTATTATACGATGCTTATCGTAAACTCGATGAAACGTTTCATAATTTACTTTGCTAAGCAATTTTCAAGGCAATCCGTCGATATATTCGATTGATTAAAAAATGCAACAAAATTACTGCAACCGGAGTAATTTTTTAAGAAATTGATGATGAGAGACGGACAAAAATGGAAACAACGATTGTTTGGGCTTTAGTATCGATAATAATATACTCTCAAATTGAAATTTTATCACATATTTAATGCACCTACATATTTTTACACGTTACATATTTATTATAGTTGACGTAGGTATCTACAGTCGCCTGCCTTAATGTGAAAAAATTACATTATTTTCAAAATGAAGCGATTACTTCTATATTTTCGACTGAGAAATGCCCTGTAAGATATATCACATTTGAATACTAAATGAATATCAAACTAAAGTGTACATACAAAATCATTTAGTAAAACAATGAAGAGTGGTTTGAAACAATGCAGGCACTGTAATCATGATGTTTGAAAATAAGTATTCCGTCCCATTGCATTTTACAAAAGCAGCGCCATCTACCGCCAACACAAAGTAAGACATGGTAACTCTCCAACGTACCTTAGGTTCCTGAAAGTAGAATTTTCAGGACCTGTTGATAAAGTATTGCGAAAAGCTTCAGCCGGCCTCCACGATGTGACTCTTTGCGTTATTTGCATAACATTGCACAATCGTAAAATCGAAAAATGAAGGCCAATTCTCTCAGTAACGGGTCGCTTGGTGATTTACCAAGCGACCCGTTTTTTGTTGCACTTACAATAACAAAAAAACATTAAAAACCCTTTCACCAACAATATGCGTGCGTGTCTTTGCTTTTCTAAGATCCCAATAAATAATAAACAATAAATAATACCCAAAGAATGCTGACAAGTCCATATTACTAAGCCTACGCCGTCTGTCTGGCCTACATTTAAAGAGCTGCCTGATCTTTTGATTTCTACTAAAGCAACCGCCTCTGTGGTCTAATGGTTCAACCCATCGATTTCAGATCCAGAGGTCCCGGGTTCGATCCCAATGTGGAGTACAATTTACTTTAACCAAACCAAGTACAAATTGTACTTGGTTTGGTTGGTGGTAGGACTTTATTTAAGTCCGCCTGGCTAGCTAACACCATCTTACTTTCATCTTACATAATTCTGTCGCCATAATAACAATTCTAAAATTGTTGTGTTCCGGTATTTAGAGGTAAGATAGCCAGTCCTCAGTTTTTTGAGGATTCAGGGTGAAGTGCGCTGTCACTTTCGGCCTTATCTCAACTTGTATCCAGGTGAGATAAAGGCTAAGTGCTTACCCGTCGTACAGTAAAAAAAAGCTGGTTGAATTTTTTAAACACTAAAACACAATGTTTTAGTGGATTACCAGAAAAATTATAAAAAAAAATAGATACCATATACAAACGTCTTTGTTAACCTTTTTTATTTTAGCCCTATGATGAAAACGGTAATATATTACTTTGAATCCCTAATACGCATAGAAATGTTATATTATACAATATGTCGCAAGTACAGAGGGGAGATGTAGGTCAATGTCACGCGTTCAACTGTTGCTGGCCCCTGTTTCCCCTCTGGCTATAGTCCATTAAATGTTTATTGATTTTGTGTGACTAAATTGTAAAAGATTGTGTTCATAACCTTCGCATCTATTGAGGTTCGCTTTTGACATGCTTCTTTTTTTGCTTTTCAACGTGTATGCTACGTGTGTTTAAAAGTAAACGAGTTTTTTTTTTATCGTGGGTGAACAAACTAGGTGAACCGCGGGTAAGGTGGGGTCTTGGCAAGTCTTAATGCTGAATGCTAGTATAAGCATCTAATTTAAAGTGTAGCTGCATCTTACATACTTAAAAAAATAGTGGAGTAGCTTCCTTCTGTGTATTATACACCTTTTATACGATGATCAATCCATCTACCAAGTTAAAATAATATAAATTATTTTATATTTCGTTCCACGGAACCAGAGAAGAAAAGATACAATAGTTCCATTACGGAACGACTTTTACAGAATTTCTGGGAATAAGACCCGTCGCCCACGGCGACTTTTTGTGGCAATGCAGTATACAGTTAGCGTAGCGATTTTGTCGCCGGCTATGTATACCTTCGCTCACATAACCGCGATTCTGTATCGCTACTATCGCGATGCTGTCGCACTTCAGTCGCGATTAGCTGGATCTAAACCAGACGATCCAACGCGCAACAGCATTCGCGCGCTCCGTGATCCTAGATCATGATGCGTGGATATAACGAGGCCGATCCATACAGAAGGCGATCCGTGGTTCAGTGGAACTCTTGCTGGAGATGGAGTCACACGTACAGCGGCGGCTTCGAATTGCTGTGCCAGGAGCAATCTTTATTTTGCTTCAATAATTGGTTCTTTTTGTTGGATGTCTGATGTCTAGCATTCTCTACACCCATAGTAGAGTTGAGAACATTGTTTGGGTACCATACACCTCGCGATCCACGCACGCGAGGCACCTGAGAAGCAGGCCAAAAAACCGCCCAAAAACTGATCGATTGCAGCAAGGAGCGCGCGCTCCAATTCGTGCACTTGGATCGCACGCGGCACGTCTACACCAACCGCGACTTTGGATCGCGCTCCTGCTGCGCGCGATTGAAGCGCATTGGATCGTCCGGTGTGGACCTAGCTATTAGCATCCATACAGAAATGCGAATAGAGTCGCAAGACTTTTGGAATAGACTCTAAATGTTCTTTGTGGACAGAGGCAGGCTAGAGATGATCCAAGTTTGTTCATTTTGTTAGAACCTACCTATCTTTATTCAATAATATGTACAATTAAACTATGTCCAAAGGAATCAGTCAGATTACCTAAGGACCGTTACAAACGGCCTATAGGTAACTCCAGTTCCAGACCAGTACCAGACGGAAGCGTGCCCAAGACACTGGCTGCATTGCCACGCTTAATAGCTATGCTAATTCGCTGGCCTAAATAAGAACCAGCCCTTGGGTCCCACGCGCCTCAATTCATTTTTAGAGTTCCGTGCCAAAAGGTTTACAAAGACTCTGCTCTCAGTCTGTCCATCCGTCAGTCAGCGAGCTTGCATTTTATGAATCGTATTAGAATTTTTCCAGAGTATTTATTGCCGCTTTAACAATAAAAAGTGAAATATTTGACTTACAAGTTTTGTATGATTTTTTGTTCCGCTATTGTGCAAGTGATACTATGCGGCATAAGAGTTTAAAAATAAAGAGTGAAGTATGTTATGCCAGATTTTATTTGTTTTAAACATTGTAAAAGTTGAACTACCAAAAGTTATTCTTCCATCCCTTCGCCCTCCGCTTCTTCGTCAAACTCTCCCTCGTCATCTGCTGTTGCATCCTGGTACTGCTGATATTCTGAGATCAGGTCGTTCATGTTGCTTTCTGCTTCTGAAAACTCCATCTCATCCATACCCTCGCCTGTGTACCAGTGTAGAAATGCTTTCCTCCTGAACATGGCTACAAACTGCTCTCCTACCCTCTTGAATATACTTTGGATCGCAGTGGAGTTTCCTATAAACGTTGAAGACATCTTTAACCCTCTAGGAGGAATGTCGCAACATGCGATCTTGCAATTGTTCGGTATCCATTCCACGAAATATGTGCTGTTCTTGTTCTGAACGTTCAACAGCTGTTCGTCTACTTCTTTCATAGACATTCTCCCTCTGAAGATTGTAGCCACAGTCAGGTACCTTCCGTGTCTTGGATCTGCAGCCACCATCATGTTTTTTGCATCGAACATTTGTAGTGTTAACTCGGGTACTGTGAGGGCTCTGTACTGTTGTGCTCCTCGTGACGTCAGCGGAGCGAACCCAGGCATGTAGAAATGTAATCTTGGAAACGGAACCATGTTGACTGCTAGCTTACGCAAATCAGCGTTCAGTTGCCCGGGGAACCGCAAACACGTCGTTACGCCAGACATCGTGGCGCACACTAGATGGTTCAAGTCTCCATACGTCGGCGTCGTCAGCTTCAGCGTTCTAAAACATATATCATACAATGCCTCGTTGTCCAAGCAGAACGTGTGATCCGTGTTTTCCACCAACTGGTTCACCGCTAGCGTCGCATTGTACGGCTCGACAACTGCGTCCGATACTCTCGCACTGGGAAAAACTGAGAAGGTCATTATAATTCGGTCGGGATACTCCTCTCGGATTCTGTTGACGATCAGCGTGCCTAGCCCGGATCCGGTGCCACCCCCGAGGGACTGCGACATTTGGAATCCTTGTAGACAGTCGCAGCTTTCGGCTTCTCTTCGTACGACGTCTAAAGCAGACTCTAGAATCTCTACTCCTTCTGTGTAGTGACCTTTCGCCCAGTTGTTGCCGGCGCAGCCTTGTCCGTACACAAAGTTGTCGGGTCGGAAGAGGCAGCCGAAGGGTCCCGAGCGCACCGCGTCCATGGTGGCAGGCTTCAGGTCTACGAGTACGGTCCGTGGCACGTACTTGCCACCGGAAGCCTCGTTGTAATACACGTTGACGCGCTCCAGCTGTAGATCAGAGTCGCCGTGGTAGCACCCGCTTGGGTCGATGCCATGCTCATCAGATATTACCTCCCAAAACTGAGGACAAACAAAAATATGACTCAGCAAAAGAACAACAGCCGTGTTTGTAATTGTTGAAATGGGCGAAGCGAGTGGTGAATTGGCTTACCTTTCCACCGATCTGATTCCCGCACGAGCCGACCTGAATGGTTAATATCTCCCTCATCTTGATAATTTAACTGCGCTTAGATCCGGATACTTGTAAATTTCTCAAAGAGATATCAAAAGACGTTCATGGAATTGAAGCTTATCATTAACTTAATACTATTAGCAAAATATAAAAAAAAAGTCGTGAATTCACAATGTGTACATGACTCGGGATTCTAGAAAAAAGTGAGCATAATATTGCGAGATGACAGAAGGGTGTTTTTTTGAAATGCGTTCCATCATTCTATTTTGAAAAGTTGGTAAAATATTTCTTGCCAGCTTACTCGAGGTATGAAGGTTGTTATGGACAAAGAAGTTTATCACAGCAAATTTTGCATCATGTAACAAATAAGCATACTTTATTTCGTACATACTTTTTATTTATTTATTTGAAGAAAGCCAACAGGACATTCATATTAAATAGACACAATAATATAACACAGAAGGCAAATAAAGTCATACACATTCACGTATAGATACATCAAGAGTTTGAACTGGACAGGATACAATATAACACAATAGATAAAAAGAAAAAAATAAACATTGAATTAAACAGATCTAAATAATTGTAAAGCCTCTAATAAAGTTGCCGCATAAGTGAATACATATGTTTGTTTTGTATTTGATATATCCATGATAACTATAGCTACATACAATGTTCGTCCTGAGAGGTGGGTGGGGTTCAACCCACAAACTACGGCAATGTAAAAGAGCAGGTGATATCCGGGGAGAGAACGTACCTCATACATTTTCTGTTCAATTTATCACAATAATGGATTGCCTTGAGCACACGGGCATTTGATAAGCGTTTGAATATTTATGAAAATTCTTTGCTATTATAACCTAGTAGCCGACCCTGCGCAGTTAGGTACCTACACTTGTGTCAAGGTAATTACACCTTATACGAGTATAACTGATGAAGTTTATATTTTTATTTTGGTAAATGTATATATTTTAGTAAGTGTCTAGATACATTTTTTTTATTATGTTTAATTTATTATTACGTATTAAATTAGGTACCTATGTATTTTATAAATGTAAATATTTATTAATTCACATTTATTTTGAGCACCCTCCTTCCATTAACCGTATACTCTTACTATCTTCTCCATCCTAAGGTTGTCTGGAAGAGATCGTTTTTAAGCGATAAGACCGCCCATTGTACTGTTAACTTAAGTTTTAAAATTGTAAATTGTTTTATATGTTTTTTGTATATAATAAAGAATTTTCATTCATTCATTTATTCATTACTTTCGTTTCGAGCCATATAAGCCCTCAGCTAAACAAAGCTTTTCACGGAAGGCTCGCTCAATTATAGACCTCATTCCTGGAGATCCAGGGGGTGACCACGACCTCTTATAGCATTTTTGATTTTGTAATAATTATTAGGTACAGGATAATAATTTCACACAGCGCCATCTATCCCCAAACTAAGCATAGCTTTTAATATGGGAACTAGATTACGGATAGAATACTTATACACTTTCGTAAATACATACGTACCAATGATACACACAAACACAGAACAAACATCTATATTCATCACACAAATGTTGGTCCCGGGTAGGAATCGAACAACCTACAGCTCAGAAGGCAAAGCTACTACCAACTGAGCTGTGAGGTTTGTATATTTGATATTACTTTACTTTTGTCACTATCTATCTAGTGCAGAAAAAACGAGACGAAAGTAATGTAACATCAGAACGAGTATGCTCAGGGGCCTAAAAACATCGCTTAGGCCCCTGAGCTAATACTATGTAATAATATGTATATATTGTATATGTATATAATGAGCCTTTTCACCAGCTCCACGTGACCACCAGTCACAATAACACAACACCCGGTAAGGTCTCGAATTAATTTGTCTGTAAGTGTAGAGATTCTAGCGAATGTATACCCAGTTCAAGACCTCACCCATCGCAAATTTTAAAAAATAGAACCGATTTCACCACTAAAAACTTAAAATAACTCGATGGGTAAGTTCATATAATTTGAAGTTGATGC
Source organism: Venusia cambrica (assembly GCA_951394065.1). Taxonomy (NCBI): domain Eukaryota; kingdom Metazoa; phylum Arthropoda; class Insecta; order Lepidoptera; family Geometridae; genus Venusia; species Venusia cambrica. The sequence goes on along the minus strand of OX596048.1, from coordinate 2,691,905 downwards.
CGAATTGCCAACCAAAACAACATGTTTATTAATGGCACCGCCTTCAAATTAAAAAAACTTACCCTTAGAGTCATTTATTTTTGATTGTGTTGAATATTTTATCCGCCTCTGTTCTAGTGGTCCGCCCACCGGTGTCAGATCTAGAGATCCCGGGTTCGATCCCGGGGGAGTACAATATTGTGCTTGGTTTGGTTGGTGGTAGGACTTTATTTATGCCCGCCTGGCAAGCTATCACCATCTTACCTAATCATTTTTTAACCGCCTCTATGGTCTAGTGGTTCAACCCACCGATTTCAGATCCAGAGGTCCCGGGTTCGATCCCCATGGGGAGTACAATATATTGTGCTTGGTTTGGTTGGTGGTAAGACTTTGTTTAAGTCCGCCTGGCTAGCTACCACCATCTTACCTAATTCTGTAGCCATAAAAACCATTCTTAAAAAAAAATATTTTTGTGTTCCGGCATTCAGAGGTGAGAAAGGCAGTTCCTCAGTTTATTGAGGATTCCGGGTGTAGTGCGCTTTCACCTTCAGCCTTATCGTCACTTGAAAAATCAGGTAAGATGAAGGCAGAGCATCCCGTGGTACAAAAAAAAAACGCTTTATTCACCTTCCGACATTACGGGTTGATGTCGTAAGAGGTCAATTTAAGAAAACTTATTTAAGAGGTCACAATTAATTTAGTGCTTATTTGAGTCGCTTGGGATATACATAATAATCTATAGGGATTAATCCGGAAGGCTAATTGAGTCTACACGTGACCGGAAAACTGGCCTGAATTTCGCTCAGCGGGTGCACCCACCCCACCCAGCTCATGACACGGGTATTGTATCATTATAATATAAATAAATAAATATTTCAGGGCATTAATTACACACATCGCCACATCTAGCCCCAAGCTAAGCAAAGCTTGTACTATGGGAACTAGATTACGGATATAATACTTATATACTTTTTTTGTTGTAGATACATACCTACTTATCATACAATACAATACCCATACTCAGGCAAACATCAATATATATTACACAAATGTTTGTCCCGGGTGGGAATCGAATCGCAGCTTACAGCGCAGAAGGCAGAGCTGCTATCAACTGAGCTGTGAGGCTGATTCTATTGTATTCTATTCCATTCTATCCGTAATCTAACAAGTTCCCATCTGACAAGCTATGCTAGATGGAGCTGTGTGAAATTATTGTCCTGTAATATTTATTATCAAATCAAAAAGTTTTTGTAATCTAATAAAACAGCCAGACAGCCTATTGAAACAGCCAGATTCCTTCCCGTCACAACCTAAAAGGAAGCTACCCTGAAAAAGTTTTAGAACCTCTTGTTTGGGCTCTGCCTTGATTGCGATAGATTTATTGTTGGATACGTTTCCTTTTTTATTTAATGAAACTTTTTATGGTAGGATTTTGAAATTCTGATCCGCAACCTTTTTGTGTGATAAAAAGGCGGGGCACTGTTTAGGGTAGGGTAGAGTGGGAGATATTTTTTTTCCCTATAATACAAAAGTTTCACTTCTATCGTGTGTCTTTATGACACACGACACTTATCACTTTATTTTTTATTTTCATGTACAATGCAGGTACATATTCCCGGTGATACAAAAGTGAAAGAGTATAGATAGCACAAGTTAAAAAGTATACTCTCAATATAAAGGTAGTAGGTAGTAGACCTTGGGTCCGTGGGGAGCCGGTGCCCTCCGGGTTTTAGCCAGCCAATGTCATGGGCACGCTTCCGTCTGGTACTGGTCTGGAACAGTTGAGTTACCTATAGGCCGTTTGTAACGGTCCTTAGGTAATCTGACTGATTCCTTTGTACATGGTTAGTTTAATTGTACATTTTATTGAATAAAGTTTACCTATAAAAAAAAGGTACTAGGTATCACGTATACTACCTAGGCTAATAACAACTTTCATAAACTACCAAAGAGGATTTGCCAAGCCTCTCAACCTCGAACGTATAATTTCATAGATACTCTGCATAATGTATGACTTACGATTGAATGCTGATTAGATAACCTTGAACTACGGAATAATCAGATGTATGTACTACCGTTCTAATAATATCGACGTGGCTTACGTTTAAGTTTATTTTAATGTTAAATAAAATCATAATAACACATCACATTAGTTTATAAGTGTCCACTGTTGGACAGAGCCTCCATCTGTGATCATTATCAACCCCATAACTGACATGAACATGATTTTTCTCCATGACTCAGTCATAATCTAAAAAAGCAGTTGTAAGTTTAAAAATATTCCAAACAACTTACGTTTATGAATGTTGGGAACACTCATCAATAAAATGGGGAAAATACGCCATCGATCACGTGCTGGCAAAAATGTTCAAAGGTCAAAGTTTGCAAAGATGGGTTTTCACATTTCTCAGCCAAACGGTTAGTTTTATCATAAAATGTGTAAGAAAATAAATATAGATCGTGTAATTATATCCATAAATTTTCAGTTATTTTTGTCGGTGTTCAGTCGTGTTCGCCATAATGTGCACACGTTTCAACGCCACCTGTGAGGTACAATTTGAATAAAAATTAAGCAAAATAGTTTCATTTTTTCTTTACAAATTTCTGACTGGCTTTGAAATATAAAAAATATTTACTTGGAAATTAACTTCCCAGATCTTGTTTTTAAGTGAACCTATCGGATTTTATAAAATCAACAGGTTCGATTCCTATCTAGGGAAAAATGAGTCCTAAAAATGTAATAATGAACTCCTTTGAGCATTTTTCGATATTCCAAAAAGTTTAAAACGGCCACTAATGACACTAATGACTCGAAAATTTACCTGTATATCGAGACATTTTACTCAGCGCCATCTAGCCCCCAACCACAATGCTCCGTATTATGGGAAGTAGAGTGCGGATAGAAGAACTGACTTATATTTTTTTGTAAATATTATTTTACTATTTATGATAAGTACCTACAATATGACACCAAAATACAACGAACAAATGTTCAATACTAATGGTAAAAAACCTACCTACAAACGGGAAAGCTAACTTCGTCAATTTTAATTCTTCGAATTAAACAACTCATACTTATTAGTAAGTACTATACCTACCTGTCAATTTTTATAGTTGATAAGTTTGATCTTAACTTTTCGTATCAGTTTCAAACCTAAGTTAAATACTTAGATGATACCTTGTATGCATATATGTATGCATACAAGGTATTAAATAATCACTTACCTACTCTTATTAGTAATCAGCTGTTTAAAAGTAAAGATGTACTCACACTCATTTTCTTCCGGCTAACGTGTGGCACTCATTTACTTCAAAGCGTAGGTATTTTCAAATCACTTACTAAGAATCCAAAAAACACATTATTGTAGCACTCCACATCTTTGCAATTTGTTCCAAGCAGACACAAAATACCCGATATTAAGTACGTAAACCGCCCCAACCCTATCACACGGTACAAACCGAGATTATAACAACAAAAACCACGTAAATACACTTACTAACTATTCAACTTTAGAGTAAGAACGAATGTTCTCCAATTTAGAAGCTCTTTCACCGTTTTACTCAGTCCTGTAACTAGAATTTTGAGGTTAGCTTTCGGATCACTGAATGTAGGGCAGGTTGAGAGCAACCAGACTCCGCGTAAGGTTCAAAATCGCATGGCATTTTATGTTTGTGTGCAAAGCTTAGCCTGTAGAGGATTTCCCATGTGTATTGTGTAACGAGGAAGGGTGTGGGGTGGAACTGTGACGCGCATGTGTGGGTTACTTTGGTACACACGTGAAAATATTCCCTGGAATAGAGTGACAATATTTTCGTGACCATACGAGATACCTGCCATAACCAGTTCATCAGTTTATAAGGGATTCCGGGTCAAGTGCGCTTCCACCATCGGACTTATCATAACTTCCTCTGTGGTCTATTGGATCAACCCACCGATTTAAGATCCAGAGGTCCCATGGCGTACAACATATTGTGCTTGGTTTGGTTGGTGGTACGACTTTATTTTAGTCCGCCTAGCTACCACCATCTTACCTAAGCCTGTCGCTATGATAACAATTCAAAAAAAAAAATGTGTTTATTTAGTGAGGTTAGATAGCCAGTTTGTTGAGGATTCCGGGTGAAGTGCGCCTCCACCTTCGGCCTTATTTCAGCTTGTAACCAGGTGAGATGAAGGCCAAGTGCTTACCCGTCGTACAATAAAAATAAAAAATAACCTATTTTGGCCGCCAAGCAGAATTGCTGTGTTTTGGTTTGAAGGGTACCTATAGTTACCGGTGAAATTATGGACACACGGTGCTTAACACCTTTATGCCTCAAGTTGATGGGCGTAATGCAGTCCAGCGTAGGTCATGGTTGTGGATATGATCTACGCAGTATGGCTTTATAATAGGCAAGAGTTGAGATGAAGGCCAAGCGCTTCCCAGTCGCGCGATTATTTAAAAGTACCTGGGTTCCTCATAAAAACTATTATCAGTGAAAGTAAACGTTTTAAGGTAACTTAAGTAAGATCTTGGTCAGCCGGAGTTTCCATAATATTGAATAAATTCGCTCAAAAGCGCAGACGGTCCCGTACATATCATTTTATTTACTTGTTTTAGATGCAAGATCATAATGTTATAAAATCGAATAAAATATACATAATATATATAGGAAGATATTAGGTAAGCTCAAAATGTCAGTAAGGTGTGGACATCTTACAGTGTCTGTCACCGTTTAGTTCGTTCTAAAATAAAATTAGAGTTAAAAAGCTACGAATACAAAATGAGCTTTTAAATTTGGATGTCTTTGGACAGATTTCTCTTGTATGTCAGACTTTGGCTAGATCGATTGCGTTTTCTGAACGTAGCCTCTACTAAGTGAAGTCATTCTTAAATTTTATACGATTGCAAAAATAATAATTAAAGCAGTGCGACACTGGTTTTCTGGTTCGGAGATGGTTAGGTTACACCGGCTACGTAGGTCTACGGCGTAGCGGTCTAATATCTAAATCAAAATCTTACTAATTATATTACTTTGAAAAAAATATGTAAAATATTCCCAACATTCGTAAACGTAGGTTCAATATTCAATAGACTTTTACCGACACCTTTACTGATTATATTATAGGTGACTGAATCGAAATCTTCATACTTGCTGAATGAGGGAAAAGTGACATTTGATGCTGGGCGCGTTGAAATCTATAGCATGGCAGTTGCCAATGCAACAAAGCTGCAGGGTAGGCGCAGATCCAAGCTATGTGCTCATTATCAATAAACTTTTTTTTACTTTGCGACGGGAAACAGGTTTCAAGTTATGATAAGGCCGAAGGTAAAATGCGCGGGTGCGCGCGCCCGGAATTCTCAACAGTCTAAAACATCTAGAATAATTGCGTACTAATTTGTTTTGTGATAAAGATTTGTGTATGTTACAAAAATAGTAGCATCCCATGATGGGATCCCCATCTATACTTAGTAGGATGTACCTACTAGATAAATTTACAGAAATGAAATTCGATAGGTAGTAACTCTTTTTTTATAATCATAGGGTCTCTTGGTCTTAGCTCTAGACAACTAAAAGGTTGATCGGATATAATTAAATTTTGTAATGAAATGGATATAGTAATGTAATGTACGTTTGGTTTTATCCAGGTGCCACGCAGGCAAATTCACGGGTATCGTGGTAAAAGCTAGTCTGATATAAAATAAAAAAATATCCGTCTTGTTCCCCTTTGAAGATCAACCTCTAATTATCACAAACCATGCCAAAGAGTAAATATTATGAAAATCACTACACAAGGGTTGTCAGAAGCACATCTAGATACATTATGTTTGGCCCGTGGTCACAGCTTATGGACCGGAAGCAAATATAGCTAGCATTAAATATATTTTGGCGATCCTATCTAGATATTCCGATAGTAGGGGTCATTATCGCGAATGTATTTGTCAATTAAACTCACACAAAGAAACACCACTAAATAAAGTTAGAGAACCACTGAAAATTAGACTCTATCATCTTAACGATAGGGCCTATTTTGTTGAATTGTAAACATTGATGGGTTAAGTATTTTAATGAAAATTGTCAGAGTGAGAAGGAACTGTGTAAATGTTAGGAGTGAGTAAGAAAGCATGTTGAATTGTACAAGGAAATCCTGCCTTATCCATTATGCTATCATTGGTAGTTAAAATTTCCTAATAACTACTACTTATCTACAGCGGTATAGCAATATGCGTTGATAGGTTATTATTTTAACTATAGTTACTGCCTTTAGCGCTAAGTCGGTGGTAAACGTAATTACCTACTAAGTAAGTAGGTACCTACTAAGTAAGGTGAGTATAATTAGAGTAGGTACTGGAAAGTGGCATCTGACAGACAAGTTTTTTTTTTTTTTGCTTTAGTCAGCTTATGTCCATTTTACCGTACACACTCGTCGAGTGAAAGAAGTAAGTACCGACGTAGTTAGAGTGGTCGCGGAAAAAGTGCAATATTATCTAAAACTTGTACTGCTATCACCATTACGCCAGCCAAGCGCGGTGATTATGACAATACCCTTCAATTTAAGGAGAAGCTCTGTCCAGCAGTGGCAATATATTATGTTCATAGGTACCTATTTCTAAAGATTACGTGTTCAGTTCAGTTTATTCTTATCAGTGTACTTGACATGCGCTGTTGACCCCGAATCGATGGCTCGGTTTGTTGTTGTTTTGTCTCGTTCCCTCTTAGCTGATTGTGCTATATCGGTCTCATTGTGTGGAGTTGACAGGCTACGTCATTCGCGACCAATAAGGAAAGTTGTAAGCTGGCTTGTGGGGCACGTAGTGCGCATTCATTTGGATAGATGGCGTTAGGAGTAGCTAAGCTGTAAGCAGAGATGATTACGTACCTAATTGGTGTTCTATTATTTAATGCGGTAATTACATAGATAGGTAAGTATTATACCCTATCATTTTATCTGTGTAGCACGTAGTTAGTCATAAATCTATAGTATTACAATTCTGTACAATTATTCATAAATATTCAATATGTAACAATTATACCACGCTATTTACTAGGTATCCTAGACTTCCCAATCGCAGCTCAGTTCTTTTATGATACCTAGATACCTACTATTTTTCCTGATTAAAGTTTCTCCCTACGGAAAAAGTAACGTTAGTTCCGTTACAAGAACATGAACTTGACATCACGTGAGATGAAGGCCATGCTCTTCCCCGTTGTGCAATAAAAACAATAATAAGTAGGTACATTAAATTATCTACGAAGCCTACTAATAATACAATATATAATATTTGGAGCATTTTTTGGGCCTATATTCAGCAGTGAACGTAAGTTGACTATACTTAATTACGTTTTAAAAACTAAAAACCGACTTCATTGAAGAATATGATACAATTTCGTGTACCTGGATGACGTATTTTTTCCAATTATTTTGATGACAGATTGACGGACAGACAGATAGACAGACGCGTGATCCTCTATGGGATCCATGCTTTCTTTACTTTTGAGGTAATACACCCAAATCGCTTCAAGTGTGCCTATAATATTTGAGGAGGTCCCTCGATTTTTCCAGGATCCCATCATCAGATCCTGACCTGATGACAATGGGACCATCTGTGAAGTATTTCAAACAAAAAGAAGAATTTTCGAAATCGATCCCGGCGTCTTCGAGTTATCGGGGAACATAACCAAAAAGTTAAATAAAAATCCGACGAATTGAGAACCTCCTCCTTGTTTTTTAAGTTGGTTAAAAATGATGACAATCGATGTATTCACAGTCAAGAGAAGATATAAAAATCAAAAGCACAGCACTGTCTGCAGAATCAAGTGCACTTAGGGCCACTTGGTTCTGCAGTAAGTACCTGAGCTTTCTTTACTACTAGACTCTCCCATAGGATATAGGTAAAAGGCTATATTCCGTAATACCGCTCCAAATATGCCACGTCACATGACAAACGCTTCGGAAGTTTGAGAAAATCCTTCACTTCCGGTCAAAATTTACTACCTCATGTGCGCAAAAGTGGACGGTCGCCGCTATGCATAGGTACGTAGCTGAGAGTAACGAATGAGCGGATTACATTGCAAAACACAACTTGTACTTATAGGTAATGTTAATAGATAAATAAAAAATCCTTAAACCCAAAATAAAGGTATACCTACGTGATTTAGCCAAAAACCAGGAATTTAGAGGCATAGCCAGTTTATCGGTCTGTCGAGGATTTCTCTCTTCTTTTTCTTACTTCATACTAAATACCAAGTCACAGTGAGATGAAGGCCAAGCGCTTTCCCGTCGTACAATAAATAAACAAATCTTAAGTATCGCGCAATTTTCGAGGTACCAACAGTTTTATAATACTTTTTTTCTATAGAGAAAATATTCACTTTCACACTGTTTCTAGCTATCTCTAACTGTTCTCCTCTTTTAAAATACGTCTGAAACTGTATTATATCTTATTTATCAGTGTTTTGAAGCCTTATTTTATATAGTTTAGCCAATAATAGTCGAAGGAAAATTTAAAATTGCCCTCAACAAGGTCCGCAACGCATGTGAATATGGTTAGGTTAGGTTAGGTTCAAGTAAATTGCGTTATGGTCGTGTCTGAAGCTCTTTCCTCGTTATCAGATGTGTCACGTCCAAGATTGATGGCGTCGCTGTCATTAGCGTTGCTCCATCATAGCTCACTCAGGTGCTTCGTGACGGCTACATCGTGATTTCTCGGAGATTGCGGCAAATTGCATGACATTCTGTAACTGCTATGCCCGGATCGTTTTAATATTAGTAGAAGCCCTTTGTGAAAGTGCTCGTCCGAATAATTACTACCACCATACCTATTTCAGCCGCCAAGCATTGTCGATGTGACCTACGCAGTAAGGCATTGATAAAGGCAAGAGTGCACTTAACATCAGATGGACACTTGTTAGTCCCGTCTCCTAGTTCAACCCACCGATTTCAGATCCAGAAGTCCCGGGTTCGATCCCCATGGGGAGTACAATATATTGTGCTTGGTTTGGTTGGTGGTAGGATCTTGTTTAAATCCTAGTTTTAATCCGCCTTAAAAAAAATGTTGTGTTCCGGCATTCAGAGGTAAGATAGCCAGTTCCTCACTTTGTTGACGATTCCGTGTGAAGTGCGCCTCCATCTTCGGCCTTATCTCAACTTGTTACCAAGTGAGATAAAGGCCAAGAGCTTCCAAAAAAAAAGTAGGGTCGTACGTAATCATATTATGTGCAGTGCGCATAAAAGCTGTTAAGTGGACAAACTACCAACAAAAAAACTGGATATATACAGGCAGAGAGTAATAACATAACTTCCAGTGTAAACAATGCATAAATAATGAAAAAAGGTTTCGCACAATAATCACGCATCTATAACAAGAAGACAAGAAATTTTCTTTCTTATTGATTTTTATTTTGGTAAATTATAATAAACTAATCTAAAATAACGAAATGCTAGAGACAAACAGTGTCCAAATGTAATATGATGTACGTACAATAAAAGTTTCAAAATGGGACTACATAGAATATGTGTTAGTATGAGATTGCTACATAAAATGATAAGAAAAGCTGAATTTACGAATTAACTAAAACTGTCCAGAGTAAATGTGTAAATTACACTAACATATTCATTTCAAGGGGAATATTCACCGAATAATGGTTAAAAATTTTAAAAAATAAACAGCTGGGTTTCATATCTTAATTAAATTGTATTGTACCTACCTATGTTATAATATTATAGAAGAAAACGGTGCTGAATAGAGAGGCCTGGTGGAATTTTGTGGTTGCCGTTTGCCCCCCGACGCATGGGACAAACTCGATTTCGGATAGAATACTTACATATACCGATCACACAAAACAGCACCCAAATACAGAACAAACATCTTCATTCATCATATAAATGTTGGTCCCGTGTGGGAATCGAACCCACAACCTACAGCGCAGAAGGCACAGCTACTACCAACTGAGCTATGAGGCTTATTGAACTAACGGTAATGGGTTCACCCTCGTGTTTCATTTTGCGTGTTTATATTCGTTGACGTCATCATTGGGGTTTTGCTGGGGTTGCTTTTATTTTCTCTGTTATAGGTATTTTAATTTTGATTGCTTTTTAGTCTATATTTCTCGAAAATGGTAAGTATCTACTTAGTAATTTTTACTTAGTACTTGCCAAACATTAGGTATTAGTATTTCACTATCGAAACGATCGTGAGTAAGTATTATTATACGTTTTAAAGCATGGGTTTAACTCACGTGATGTTCGATAGTTGGTGAATACATCTACTCTGTTTCGGTTCTCTCAAGGAACTATCATATGGGTAGCGTATGTATACGATACCCTTATTGATAGTTCCTATAGGTATACCTACGTGAGTAAAACCCATGTGATGGAACTCAGTAAACTGCTTGGCGCCAGACTTCGGCAAAGCACCTACCGCAGTAACCGTTACGTATATACCATTACACCAGAAATTACAGGAACCATCTTTTTAGAGCAAACTCTATACTAATGATAAGTAAATTGATTCACAAACAATTGAAAATAATGTGATTAAGTCATCTAATCTTCCATTGAGTTACAGATTCCTCAAAAAATGTCTGCCAAAGAAGATTTGTGATGTGATGGTTGAAGAAGAATCGTGATAACAGAAGACACTATTTCGTTATAGTATCTTCTGTTATCACGATTCTTCTTAACGTATTTCGTTTTAAAGTATTACTATACGTTTTCAAGTATTATACTTTTATGTTTGAAAGTACTACAAAGTATACGTTTTAAAGTATTAAGTACCATTAGTTTCAGTAGGTAGTAACTATGCCTTCTGCACTGTAGGTTGTAGGTTCGATTCCCACCCAGGACAAACATTTGTGTGATGAATAGGTATACCTAGATGTTATTTACAAAGTATTTAAGTATTATATCCGTAATCTAGTTCCCATATTACAAGCTATGCTTATGTCCTGTAGTATTTATTATTATTTATTTATAAACTATTACTATACGTTTTAACGTATAAACGTAGGTATGTAATTTAAAGTTTAAATATTTTTTAAGTTTACCTTTAAGTTAGTAAGGATTACGTGCCAAATAGTAACTTGAGTTCAATTATCGAGTGAAGTCAAGAATAATGGCCCTTTGCTATGGCTTACCTTACTTCTCGTATCATTCGACTAGTCTTCGATTAGCTAGTTGATTCAGGCGTTATTTTGCGGAGATCCATATTTCAAAATAAAATCTGAAAACCGAAAAAATATTTAGTAATAAATCCGCCAAATCTCTCTGTAAAAATCAAATCGACACGTGTTCTGCCTCTACACGAGGCATCCTCAGGAAATATATTCTTGCTGCTAACTGACTAGCCCTCTGTGGACGTGTTGCCGCTCCTAGCTCTGCACTGCAAGTGCATCTTGCACGTGTCGATTCGATTTTTTCAGAGAGATTTGGCGGATTTATTACTAAATACTTTTTCTGTTTTCAGATTTTATTTTTTTAGCCTTCGATCAGTCAAAAAATCAGACGCGAAACTTTTTGAAAATGATTACAAAAGCAGGAAGCACGGTTCCAGACATAGCCTCGAGTAAGGTCCTTAAATTTAAAACACGATGCATCAAGCAACCGCCTACCGCAGCCAAAAATAGAAGAAGACAAACCAGTTCATCGTGAGCTGTTCAGCGTTACCATCCTCCAACGCAATTATCCACACTATACATGGGCTCATAAGGTTCAACTTCCTGTGGCAGGCATCGAGCTCTTTTAATTTGGATGAATGCAGTCGTGTTTACTTGTTGGGAGAAGAAATTATTCCCTCGACATTTTCGGTTGAGCGGTGGATTTGAATTAAACTTTTTTTTTGTTTGGCGGGGAAGCGCTTGGCCTTCATATCACCTGGTGTCAGGTAATTAGGCCAAAGGACTTAACCCGGAATTCTTAACAGACTTGGAATTGGGCCATCATAATAATAATAAATACTTATTACAGAACATTAATTACAAGCCTCATAGCTCAGTTGGTAATAACTCTACCTTCTGCGCTGTAGGTTGTGGGTTCGATTCCCACCCAGGACAAACATTTGTGTGATGAATATAGATGTTTGTTCTGTGTTTGGGTGTTGTATTGTATGATAAGTATGTATTTACAAAAAAAAATTCAAGTATAATATCCGTAATATAGTTCCCATATTACAAGCTATGCTTAGTTTGGGGCTAGATGGCGTTGTGTAAAATAAATGCCCTGTAATATTTATTTATTTATTAATTTCACACAGCGCCATTTAGCCCTAGTGTCTATATGCCGGAACAAATCTAAGTATATTAAGTACAATTGTTGTATACGGCGACAGACTTTGGTAATATGGTGGTAGTTAGCTATAGGCGGACATAATCGAAGTCCTACCACTAGTCAAATAAGCACAACATTGTCCTCCCCTGGGATCGATCCCGGGACTACTGGATCGGATACCGGTGGGTGAACCTCTAGACTAGACATTGGGACTAGTGTTTCCAACGTTTAAGTGTAACAAAGCGTTTATTAACAACTAGCTTTTACTCACGACTTTGTCCGCGTATTGGTTTTTTGAAATAGGTGCAAGTATTATGACAAGCATCATAGCTCAGTTGGTAGTAACTCTGCCTTCTGCGCTGTAGGCTGTGGGTTCGATTCCCACCCAGGGCAAACATTTGTGTGATGAATATAGATGTTTGTTCTGTGTTTGGGTGTTGTATATAAGTATGTATTTACAAAAAAAAAAAAAGTATTTAAGTAGTGTATCCGTAATCTAGTTCCCATATTACAAGCTATGCTTAGTTTGGGGCTAGATTGCGCTGTGTAAAAAAAATAATGTCCTGTAATATTTATTTATTTATTATATTATAAATATATATATTTGTTAGATATCTTTATAAATTTTACCGCTTAGCTCCTTAATGGTGAGAAGACACGCACACCGAGGGTTCTGACCCACATTCCCAGACAAAAAATGCAGGCTTTTTGAAGTCTTAGTGCCGGTCCGACTCACGTTTGGCCAGATTTTATTATTCATTTATTTATTTACCACAAAGTAAGCCCTATACTCACACCAACTTTGTTATTATACAGGTGAAAAATAATAATTTGTATGGGAACCCCCTATTTTTTTAATGTTTATTATTAGTCAGGTCTGAAATATTGGACACCCCACCCTTTATTTCTGAAAATTATTAAAAACCGAAAATATGCCATAACTTATCCCTTATGGGCAATCAACATACTGATTTTCAAATGACTATATTTTGTGGTTTCAGGGATATGCAACATTTTACTCTGAACCCCATTTTGAACCCTAAGGGTGCGAATTTTCAAAATTCCTTTCTTAGCAGGCGCTTACACACCAAAACAAACATGGCCTTGAAATTTCAAGTCTGTACGCCCAGCGGCTTAGGCTGTACGTTGAATCTACTTTCATGCATGTCCTTTTATGCTTTAGATGATTACTGTGTATCAAGTAGTCAAGTTACATTAGTCAAGGGTCGTAAATACAGTCACGTCAACAGCCCATTTATGTAGTGGTTAATTGGATATTGGCAGAGCCTCCTCCAAAAACGGGAGGGATTTGCCATAACCACCACTCTTGGCAGGCGGGTTGGTGATCATAGTAAAGGTGTTATGTAACATACAGCAGGAAGCTGCCGCTTCCTCTGGTGAGATCCCTTAAATTGGCTTTTACGACACCCGCGGGCTGAGTTGGAGGGGGTCGATTCTTAAGCCGCGACTGCTACGGCCGAGTATAAACGTTGTTGAATGCCTCGTTATACCGATTTCAAAAAGTATAAGCACGACTATTATACTATGCATTATTCAGGAGTTCCGCTGTCATCATCGTAAGACCCTAGTTTACATGGTTCGTAGAAGAGTATCACACATACAATCATTTTAAATGCGCAACGCTCTTAATATGTATTACTGGTATTTACTGAAAAAAACCCTTTATATAGATTCCACTCCATCATCAGACCTTGGTAGTTTTGACATTCATCCATTGCATAAAAAGCACTCAAAATACACTAAACTGGTGTTTTATAGAAACCACGTGTACATCGCGTTTTTTCTGCTAAATGACAATGTTTTTTGATTTTTTTTTCAAATAAAAGGACCCCCTGCCCTTCAATTATTAAAAAAACAAAAAACCATGAATCACGTTCTTATTCATTTCATGTGAGGAATCTATAATGATAATTTTGACCTTTTATCATGCACGGTTTCAGAGTTAAGGCATACTTTTATCTTTTTATTTAATGCAAACTTTCAACCCCTTTTTTGAACCCTTTAGGGTACGAATTTTAAAAATTCCCTTCTTAGCATTCATTTTCGCATCAAGACAAACATACCCTCTAAATTTCATGTCTCTACGATAAGCCGTTTAGGCTGTGCGTTGTTATCAGTGAGTCAGTTAGCATTTTATATTACTACTAGCTTTTGCTCGCGGCTTCGCTCACGTTAAGAAGTATTATTATTAATTAGGTATAGTTTTTGCAGCTTTACTTTTGTTTAGCGTGTGTAAAAAATTAGGGCCTACAAAACTTAAAAACGACTGTACATTCTTCAACTTCTCCATTAACGTTCAGATTTTCTTTAGCCATTTAAAAAGTCTAACCGAAAATCTCAAAATCCTTTCTTAGGGGATGCCTACGTCATAGTAGCCCGATCCGTCCAGTGGTTTGGGCTGTGCGTTGATAGATCACTATGTCAGTCAGGCAGTCAGTAAGAAAGATAGATAAGATAAGATAAAAATTAGCACGGGTTAGTTCAAATCAAATCAATTCAAAAAGGTATTAGGAACTTTTTTATTTAGGAACAGAAACATAATGCATAAAAACAAAAGAGAAACAATGCCACGAGCCTCATAGCTCAGTTGATAGTAACTCTGCCTTCTGCGCTGTAGGTTGTGGGTTCGATTCCCACCCAGGACAAACATTTATGTGATGAATATAGATGTTTGTTCTGTGTTTGGGTGTTGTATTGTATGATAAGTATGTATTTACAAAAAAAAAAAGTATATTAGTATTCTATCCGTAATCTAGTTCCCATATTACAAGCTATGCTTAGTTTGGGGCTAGATGGCTTTGTGTAAAATGAATGTCCTGTAATATTTAATATTTAATTTAATTTAATTTAATATTAGTTAAGAAACTGTCGCTGACACCAATGCCCATTCCAACCGCGTTCCATTTAACTTAGGTATACTTTATTTTTACTAATACAAACTAATGCTCTCTTAGATTTACTAAGAAATTTCATATTATTGTTTCTCTTACATGCAACACTTTTTTCGTTGCACGATTTTCATCCCTTTTCATTATACTAATGTATTTTTTTATAGTATTACGGGGAAACGCTTGGCCTTCATCTCACCTGGTTACGAGTTATAATAAGACCGAAGGTGGAAGCACAATTCACTCGGAATCTACCAACAGTCTGAGAAACTGGCCTATCTTACCTCTGAATGCCGGAGCACAACTATTTTTAATTGTTGCTATTTCGCCAGACTAACAAAAGATGGTGGTAGCTAACCAGGCTTAGGTACTTAAACAAAGTCCTACCACCAACCAAACCAAGCACAATATTGTAGGTACTATCCTGGTGATCGAACCCGGGATCTCTGGATCTGACGCTGGTGGGCAAACCAACTAGCCACAGAGGCGTTGAATTAACGTAATAAGCTAACATAAGTAATTACTTAGTTCTGGAATTCAATAACGGACTCCTCACTCTTCGTAAAGCCATTAACGCCAGTAACGCCATTACCTACTTACTTCTCCACATAAGAATATTTTTTATGATGGGGAATCGTATGGTCTTGTTGACTATTTCGTTACACCTATCTAGTGCCTATTGATGGTAATAATAAAAAAAATAAAAACAATTTTGATTTGAGGAAAAAATCATCTAGTTAGAAGGATAAGGTAAGTTCAGTCTTCGTTAGAAATGTGAGTATACAAGAGATTTTAATGGATTTAAAATGAATTGTAGGATTTTCTTTACACTATTAAATTTGTACTAGCTGCGCCCCGGAAAAAAATAAAGTTGTGTTTTGAGCAAGGCATAAATAATTGGTAGGTATTTAAAATACAGAAAAATATGACAGAACTGGTGTTGTTCGGAACCATGGGTCGAAACAAAAAGGAGAAAGCAAGGCGAACGAACTGGTGGAAAAGCATAAGTACCACTTCTTTATATTATGTGAGAAAAAAGGAGAAGTTTCCCAATTCGGTTGCAGAAGACTTTGTAAAAAAATTTGAAATTCTCAACTCAACTTTATAAGAGTTTGAACGAATGAACTGCTTCATAGATAGGTAATTAAGTAAGATAGTGAGTAGGTATATAATATGAGTTAGGCCAATGTTTAAATGAATGGAATACGAAACAAAAACTCTTCGATAAAGTAAAATAATGCCTAGAGACATTCATCAGAGCGCAGTAACAAGGTCACCTCCACATAAACACGGCTGACAACGTCGCATGACCGGCAGAGAGAGACAGAGATATGCAAAACTCACAAGCCAGAGTGAGACAACAATATTCCCATTGTGCATTCAGAAGAGAACGGATGTGGTGTGCAACTCGTGACCCGCGAGAAAGCGCGTTCGAGACAAAATTGAATTTGGAACTCGGTTTGAAATTTTAATTTATTCTAGAGGCCTTTAGAATATGCGCCCGCATTCATAGATCTGAATAACATTTGAGATAGAGAACTATTTGTAGCAATTTATGTTATTATAAGTCAAAGTTATAAATGTTCAACCAGTTACTCTACCCACAATTTGCTGTGATTGACCATGAAGGGAGAGAAGTGCTTGATCTACTTAATAGGTAGAAGCCTGCTATCTTGCTGAACGGTACCTACACGTCTGGAGGTTGTAGGCGGCTTCTGCAATCTGGGTTTCTCTTTGTTGACCAATGTCTCGCTCGATAAAACTCTGGAGAGATTCACCCGCATCGGCAAGGCTTCTAGAAAATTTAGAATGCTTAATTCAAAAGTAGGTAGGTATAGGTACCTAGCTACCTTGTATGCCCAACAGGAACAGAGGCTTAATATCGAGCTTCCAAATGGGTATTCCCCACATATACACATAGGTACCTACTGGGCATCACCAGGGAAGACAAGGTCACATATAAGTACGCGTACTTTCGACTGTCAAACTACCGAGCATTATGGCGCATGGCTATATAATGGCAAAAACGATTCCGTAGGGACATATCCGGAGTCGATGAACCTTTCCGCCTCAAAGCGTTACCCTCGGTATCGCCTTCGGCCATTCCTATCCTCCCCCATCAAATGGCAACAGCCCAAGCCGAGGTCCGTACCTAAGTGGTGCCCTTGCGCTTGTTGCCTAAAAATCAATTATTGGGCTCGCGCCTTCAGCGCCAGCCAGGTCCGCGCAAAGCTGCCACCCAGGTTCAGAACCAGGCCAGCGTATTGTCCTTTCATAAAAAAAAAAAAAAGTAGGGACATATCCGTATTGTCCTTGTTTTCCATTTGTTTTTTTTTATTGTACGACGGGGAATCGCTTTGCCTTCATCTCACCTGGTTACAAGTTGTGATAAGGCCGAAGGTGGAGACCTCTAAATCCCGGAACACAACAATTTTTAGAATTGTTGTTATGGCAACAGAATTAAGTAAGATGGTGGTAGCTAGCCAGGCGAACTTAAACAAAGTCCTACCACCAACCAAACACAATATATTGTACTCCCCATGGGGTTCGAACCCGGGACATCTGGATCTAAAATCGGTGGGTTGAACCACTATAGACCACAGAGGCGGCTAAAAGCGGTTCTCGTTGGACACGGACTCAGACAAACTCTGTTAGCAGAAATAGCTGACTCTAAACACCGGTCCGTGATTTCATATCAAATTAACTGAGTAACTGGGAGAGCGAGGCTGAAGATCGTGTCGGAGGAAAACCATCGCTGACGGCTGACTCGGCCAATTAGCTCATAAGTGGCAACTATGTCACCAACGTGCCGCTAACCCTCAACTACCAACAGGGTCTTTTATCCTAAAATGCGGTCGTTGAGGTGCAATTCACGTATTAGGTGTATAGCTACGAAAAAAACTGTGATATTATCTCAAATTGTAATCCTGTTTGAAACCATCTAAACCTTCTGCAATAGATGACAAGGCCACGATGGCGATGACGCAGTGTAAAAATTAAATGTCCCGTATAATGTCCCGATGAATAGATGGTAGGCTACTTATGTTTCTATTTCGATTTGAAGAGGTTGATGACCTTATAATTATAAAAAACCAACTAAATACCTATCTTATTTATTTTCACATGTCCAATACACATGGCCGGGCTTATAATTGTTAGTGAATATGCAAATAAATGTGTTTTTTTATGTTGAAGTAAAATAGGCCTACAATTTGATTCGATCAAGTAAAAAGATCGATTCCATACAACTTTGTACAAGTTGGCAACATATCAATATTGAAATTATTTTGTTTGATCTTCTTACCAGGTAGGTAATTCTTCCATTATTATGGAATTCTAATTAGTTATTTGCATAGGGCTGGGGATAGTATTTTACATTCTAAATACCTATCTAGCGAAGTAATATCCCCACCATCAATGAATAGTTTCCTAGTGGTACTAAACGCTTAATAAGTAGACTGAAATGATTGCTCATTTTATATTTCCAAGAAGTTGTATCCAAAACGCGTTTCCAACGAAGTAGACAATATTAATAATACAGTACTAGTAGTTATAGGAAGACTTCTACACTTCTATACATTTAACTATTTTATAGTTATACAGTACCAGGATAGCATAAACGCTTGGAAGTGTTACTACTACAAAACGGAATGGATCGTCAACGCGCCATATTTAGGCCTACGCTTGGATTGCGGCGGCGCGCGGCGGCGGCAACGCGATATTTATGTTCCTATTTTATTTACAGTTTTGCTTGATATTGTACTGTAGGTATGGTTAGTTTTAATGTTTAGTTAGGTAACTACATGTAACTATTATTATTTTTTCAAAACACATAAAGTGTAGGTAAGGTATGAGCAAACGAATAGAAAACAAAACTTCATGATTAACTTTTTGAAACTAGTCGTTTTTTGACACGAATAAAACTCATTTATTATTTATTTTTGGTTGTGTAAATCAGGAATAGGGCCATTATTGGCCTACGTTTCAATTAGGTACGTATGGTTAATATTATATGAGTACCTATACCTACTAATGTATAATTACTTGTTTATAATAGAGAAGAGAGAAGGAAGTCGGTTAAAGAAGCGTGTTTTTTTTTTTGGAAATTAAAGAGTCGATTGACGTCTCAAGATGGCTGACCGGAACGTATAGTTAGGTAATTTATGAATAAAATTAAAGGTGGACGTTAAAATCCTTAATAACGGCACTTTTTTTTTTTACAACGGGTAAGCACTTGGCTTTCATCTCACCTGGTTTCAAGTTATGATAAGGCCGAAGGTGGAGGCGCACTTCACCCGGAATCCTCAACAAACTGAGGAACTGGCTATCTTACCTCTAAATGCCGGAACGCAACAATTTTAGAATTGTTATGGCGATAGAATTAGGTAAGATGGTGGTAGCTAGCCAGGCGGACTTAAATATAGTCCTACCACCAACCAAACCAAGCACAATATATTGTACTCCCCATGAAATCGAACCCGGGGCCTCTGGATCTGAAATCGGTGGGTTGAACCACTAGACCACAGAGGCGGTTCAACTCAAAGCACGCCGGTCATCACCGTTTTATTTTATTGTCAGATAAGTATTATGATAAAGCGATTACTACGGCTAATCCCGTCGATTAATTATCACCCCTCATGGTGCGTCCATCAATAAATAACGTGGTTATCTATCATAACAAGCGTGGGTGCTAAGCACTCCCGCAACGCGAGGGGTGTGGGGTGAAGCCCCCTCACTCACGGCTGTCACACAAGGTGACTAACGTAAAACGCTGTGTGGTCCGCCCACCCGTGTCAGAACTAGATGTCCCGGGTTCAATTCGGTTTTCGGTTTAAAGACATTTATTCTCATAAAGACAAATAAAGTCCTTACATGAGAATTAATATCGAAGTTATTTTTAAGTTAAGTCGTTCTTAAAGTAAGTAGGTTTGAGTAGAAGCTCGTTATCGGCAGGTAGTTATAGTAAATTATCAGTGTACTTATACTTTTATGCTTATGAGGTCAATTTCCAACAGTGGGCACTTACTGGCTGTTGATTTGTGCGTCTTTCAATGAAACCTTATCATCTATCAAAACAAGCGTGTCCTCACCCCTGCAGCATGTTTTTGAGTTATGTTACGATTATCGATTAGTATTCGAATTACTTTGATGAGACGGTCGCGGAAGGTGATATAGCTATATGATAGAACAAAAAAATCACACAGCGCCATTTAGCCCCAACTAAGCATAACTAAACATTCGCTCACTCACCCATTCATTCATGCTTTCATTTGAAAGCATGAATGAATGGGTGAGTGAGCGAATGAATTATTGAAAACAATTAAAGTCTTTAATCGTTTACAATAATCACACAGATCAGTTGTTTCAAACTAAAGATTTACGTGGAAACCTTCATCTCACCTTCATGCTATGACAAGGTCGAAGGTCCTCAACATACTGAGGAACCGGCTCTCTTCGATCTTTCCTCTAATTGCCTGAACATAATAATTTTGAACTGTTGCTATGGCGACTGCCACATTTTAATTGTAACAGGCTACTGCATGAAACACAATTTGGGCTTACTAAAGGTCGTTCAACAACTGACGCTGATACATGCTGCTGAAGTACGCATTTGAAGCTCGGTAAGGAAAACAGGATGCCATAGGAGTATTCTGTGATTTATATAAGTCTTTCGACTGCGTAGATCATGACACTTTAATCTCAAAGCTTAAACACTATGGTATTCAGAATAAGGCAGTAAGTCTCATTACAATCGTATCGCATTCAAAAACTGGACATTAACGGTAGCAAATCTTCAGGAGCAGTCACTAATATGGTATACCCCAAGGGTCAATCCTTTTTTTTTTTCTAGTCTATGTCAATGATCTGCCATCCTGTGTAGGGGATTTATGTGATATTGTATTTGCTCGCTAAAAATAATTATGATAATAATAATGACAATCATAATTATTTTTACTGACTTGAAGAGCTCTTGCTCCTGATGGTTTACGGTAAATAACCTCTTAATAAATGATGAAAACACCAAATGCAAGAGATTCATCTTACCTAATTTTATTAATAGATTGTACCTATTTAAGTATTTTATCCGTAATCTAGTTCCCATATTACTAGCTATGCTTAGTTTGGGGCTAGATGGCGCTGAGTGAAAAAGAAAAAAAAAATGTTCAAGTCAGCAATGTTAACATAATCCTATCGAAGCAAAGTTGCAATGGGGTATTCATATTGATACATTAGTTAGCAGGCTAAGCTCGGCAGCGTACGCAGTAGCTGCGTAGGTGCAATAAATGACGTCTTACTGATGAAGCCACAGCGAGATTAGTTTATTAAAGTATTTTTTTTAGAGAATGCAGCTTTTTCTGCAGTATAGAGCTGTAGTTACGGGCAATTTATAAAATGAAAACTTGTGTCTCTCAGGGAACGTTTTAAAGAGATTGGAATTCTTACATTCAGCTCCCAATACATTAATGAAAATCTAAAGCACGATCGATCACAGGAACATTGATGAGTTTAGTAAAAGAAGTAATGTACACAGTGTAATAACTAGAAATAAAAATAAACTTGTTTTACTTAGGTATCGCTTAGTAAACGTAAATCATTCATTCATAAGAAACAGTGTACGATTCTATATTAAGCTTCCTCAAAGCGCCACCAAACTCTCTGCTCGTAAATTCAAATTGTTTACAAAGAACATTTTAATTAAAAGTACCTGCTACAAAATAAGTGACTATATCGACGATAGGAACGCGTGGCCCGATGTTGCCATATTATTTATACCAGTTGACACTAAATGGTGATTTCTCAATGTTAACAAACTGCCCAAAAAACGTAAACGTAGTTAGGTAAAAATAAATGATTTAAGATAAGTAGTATTCAGTATTTAGGTTTATGATACTTGTAATGTTATTTATATTATATTAAAATGACTTGACCGTCACTGGAAGATATTAATAATGAGAGAGCACATCCGTTTCCGTCGAATAGTTCGTCAATTTATGTCAGCTTTCCGGTCTCTGTGGCGACACCTGGCGGCCGCGCGCCTCTTTTAGTTTCGTAAATCTGTGAGCGCCATTTTTAGTTCATTTGGCGTTTCGTTTCCCGTCGAAGCAACTTGTGCGCAGCAGCCCGGGCTCTGCGCCATTGTTCCTTTTACAAAAATAATTTAATTTCTACACATTATCAAGTGAGGTAAAAAGATTATTTTAAAAAATTTCGAAGGGAAAAAAGGTGAGTCCTTTGAAAATATACCCTTATTAGACATGATAACGGGAAAAAAGGTGAGTCCTTTGAAAATATATCCTAATTAGACGTGATAACATTTAAAACGGTTTTGGCCGTTTGGATTTCGTAAAAACTATATTATTTCGTATCACTTTATTATGCCCGTCAGCTTGTTCTTAAATTTGTAACAACTACTTATAAGTGAACAACATTTTATAGGTTCTCTGCTAGAAACTCGTTCACTATAAGATTTTATCGACTACCCACATTAGGTTGGATAGAAACATTTTTATTTTTTCAGCTCGGGTTTATTATATAAATTACTAGATATTGTTTCAAGCCTCTTATAACAGCTAGTTTCGTTTGGTTATTTATTAAAGAAACATTTTTCAGTACTAATGGATGTAAATGAACCAGAGTTGGCTAGCGCAGCTGGTCCGAGCGGAAGTGCTCGCAAGCGTAACCGAAGCCGTTCTAGTAGCAGTAGCAGCTCTTCGAACAGCTCCTCGTCCAGTTCTCGCGGGACTGCGGACAGACACCAACGCCACCGCAACCGCCGTAAGAAGAATAAACGCACCCGGCGGCGTTCTGATCCTAGAGTAAGCAAGCTACTGGAAGGCATGAGCACTCTTCAACGCTTGGTTGCGAATTGCATTGGCAATCAAGTGTTCAATGCCGAACACCGCGATCGCGAGTCGATCTGCACTCAGGTTAGTGGGGAACTTTATGAACAACTAAATGTCTCCGACACACCAGGTCCCACAGAGGTTGGTGAAAATCCGGCTCCCGATTTCACATTCGATATTGAGACAAAACTTAAGGAATCAGCCGTTCTGAAAACCCCCGATAGCTATCTAAAAATGCTGCTTGATGTTCAACGCTTAAGTAGTAGCTCATGGTCCGAAGTAAGGTATTCTGATACTCAGAAATTATACAACCACACTCCAGGTTTTATAGACTTGGAAACAAACGAGGAGGTAAAAATATACGACACCTCACGTCGCCTGAATAGCTCGGAAAAATCTTATGCCGCCATAACCTATTGTGTGCTAAAGCAAAAAGAAACCCTGCAGGAGGCTATTCGAAATCTTTTATCTTGGGCGAAAAATTCGAGCATTAATTTTGATGCTTTGAGTATTAAAGTTGACGAACTATTTCAAAAAGGAGATCTTCACAAAGTCTCTTCAGATCTGTTGCAGTTAGCCTGCGGTCATCGTGCCGAGATAATTGAAATGCGTCGAGAGTCTATTACGAGTCAGGTTCGAGATCCTTTGATTAAGGCTTTACTTAATAGGATACCACCATCCTCATCGTACCTATTCGAATCTGAGCCATTAACGTCTACCTTAGAAAAGGCTGGAGGGGTTCGCAAAGCCTTTTGGCCTCCAAAAGCCGAAGGAAAATCAACAACTAGCCAGAGCATTAGCCGTCCCTCGCGGGGACAGGTTTCGCGTAAGTCAGCTGGTCCATCGCGTGGAGCTCAAGGCTCATTTAATGAACATGTTTTCCCATCGCAACATGCGCAGACCTACAACAACCCACCCTCGCGGGGTGGATACCACTACAACGGTTACCATAGAGGCCAATCCTCTAATGCTCACGAGAACCATTATTCCGGTGGGAGAGGTTCCTTTCGTAACACAGGCTCGCGGCCCGACCAAAGAAGTGGAGATGGCAGAGAACGCTCAAATGCTCCTCGAAACTGCAAGGGAAACCAGAAGCGATATAAACAATGACTCGAAACCATTTCAAGCAGGTCAGTTAACGCTTTTCCAATCCGAATGGGAGCAGATGGGGGCTCCAAAAATTATTTTAAGTTTGATTCGAGGGTATCGCATACCATTTTTCCTAAAGCCCCCGTTGGTGTATCCAAATGTAAAGACCAGTCCATTTTACACCCCGGTCTCCAAGGAAATGTCTCTCATTATTCAAAAGTTGAAAAAACAGGGGGTACTACAGGTAGCTCAACAATCACCAAGCTTCGTATCCCCAATGTTTCTAGTCCCAAAATCCGATGGAGCAGATCGTCCGATATTCAACCTCAAGGCGCTAAACTACTACATAACGGCCGAACCCTTTCACTTGATAAACATGTATCGCATTCCCGACTTCTTACAACCACAGGACTGGCTGTGCAAAGTCGACCTTTCACAAGCCTATTTCCACGTCCAAGTAGCAAAGACCCACAGGTGCTTTCTACGCCTCATTTACGAGCAAGAACTACTGGAGATGACATGCCTACCGTTCGGTCTGAGCACATCCCCGAAAACTTTTTCTATTTTAACGAATTGGGTGGCCCAAATATTGCGTCAGCGCTGGAATATGAGAATCCTGGTATATCTCGACGATTTCCTGATAGTACATCAGAATCTAAACGTTCTTCGCGAGCATGCCCACCTTGTGGTCCAAACACTCGCGTATCTAGGGTGGAACATAAATCTCGAGAAATCAGTACTCAAACCGCAAAAGAACATAACTTACTTGGGTATAGTATGGAATCCGTGGGACAATCAAAAGTCCCTACCAAAAGAAAAAACAATCACTATCATTTCCAAAATAAATTATGTTCTCGATCGGAAGAAGGTGACCCTAAAAGAATTACAAAGAATGGTAGGACTTCTGAGCTTTGCCAGTTTTGTTGTTCCTCGAGGACGACTCAATCATCGACAGCTGATAATGTTCATGAATTCAATACCAGTCGGGTCATCGAAGACCTACCAACTACCTATACAAATTACCAGAGAACTAGTTTGGTGGATTCAGAATTGTCGGCTGTCAACCCCTATACATTATCCACACCCGACGAATTTCCTAGTTACAGATGCTTCAGACCTAGCATGGGGAGCACAACTGAACGATCTGGCATTCTCGGGCAGTTGGTCTCCAGAAGAACAACTCCTCCACTGCAATCAGAAGGAAATGCTGGCTATTCTCCACGTTCTTCAGAGCCAAGCTTACCACATGCGTCACAGTTCAGTACTCATTCAGAGCGACAACAGGGCTGCCGTCGCCCATTTACGGAAGGAAGGAGGTACGAAATCATTGCTCTTAATGGAAATAACTTATCGAATCCTGAAATTACTCGATCAATATGGGATACACTTCAGCATACACTATATCCCAGGCCGGTTCAACAACCATGCCGATCACTTGTCTCGTCATCGCACACCACCAGAATGGCACCTACTACCAGCCTGTGTGGACACAGTGTTTGCGAAGTGGGGAACCCCGATGGTCGACTTGTTTGCCTCAAAGACCGCGCATGTAGTTTGCAACTATGTATCACGAGACCTGACAGATCAAAGAGCTATGTTTCACGACGCGTTCAGTGTCCCATGGAATTACCCTCTAGCATGGGTGTTTCCACCACCCTTCCTAATACCCAAAGTGTTGATACATCTGAATCGATCAATAGGTACATACCTAGTTGTAGCACCTCGATGGGAGAGAGTGTTTTGGCGCTCAGACCTCGAAGCCCGAGCGTTGGAAGCCCCATTATCTCTGAAACACCTACACAGATACCTAGTCGACACGTCAACCGGACTACCACCGTCGAAGGTCGAGGACCTCAATCTCGAGGTATGGAAATGTGGGGGTGGACTACGGCAGTGAAAGCATGGAACACTGAACAATTGTCCTTGCTCAGAGACTCATGGCGTAAATCTACTCTGAAAACTTACGAGGTGGCTTGGAAGCGTTGGAGTTCATGGTCTAATGTTAATAATGTTGACACAACAAGCCCCTCGGGTTCGCAATTAGCTCAATTTTTATCTGATTTGTATCTGACTCACAAATTATCATACAATACTATACTTTTGCACAAGTCTGTGGTTTCTTCGCTATGCAACGCAGAAACATCTAGCACATTGAGTAGCCATGTCTTAGTAAAACACATCTTAAAATCCATTTCTCTTAAAACCCCAAAGGTTTCCAAACCACCTATTTGGGATGTTAGCAAACTTACGTCATTTCTGGCAAGTTATAAAATAGACATAAATAATATTTTTCAAGTATCTCGTCATACTGCAATATTACTCTTGCTCTGCTCAGGCAGACGCATCCATGATTTAACTCTACTTGCAGTCGATCCTGAACACTGTGTCAGATTAAATGATAGTATTTTATTTTGGCCAATATTTGGTTCGAAAACTGATAGTAGTAACTATAGGCAATCCGGTTGGAAATTACTGCCAAATATCAGTCAGCCCAACCTGAACCCTCTTCTGTGGATAGACAGAACCATTACATTACTAAAAGATAGACGAGACTCGGCTAAATCAATTAATTTATTCATTACAGTAAGAGAAACAGCTAAACCGGCCTCTCGCACGGTAATAGCGGGATGGGTCAAGACCATATTCAAACAAGCCGGCATCTCTGCTCCTCCAGGAAGCGTGCGCTCTGCTGTAGCGTCTAAGAGCTGGCTAGAAAATCATCCTCTAGACGAGATCTTAGCTCGAGGAAATTAGCAATCGGCAAATACATTTCAAAAATTTTATAGGCGTGAAATAGTGAACTCTAACAATGTGTCACACAATGTAACTGAAATGTTCAGGCCTATTAGTTAATTTTATACAATTTGTTGATTCTGCTATTATGATAGCTTTATTGATTGTAGTGCTTTTCAATTACACTTGATTCCAAATAATGTACATATATTCAATTAGTATACTCGCTGTGTTTCAATATTAATAATTACATCACATTGGCGCTAGATTAACTTCCCTCATAACACCAGGCGATAACAAACAGGTCTCATTATTAATATCTTCCAGTGACGGTCAAGTCATTTTAATAGCAGCGTTTTACCTGAAATAAAACGCATATTAAAATACTTACCTCACTGGAAGATAAGCTTTTATCGCTGCCTGGTGTAACTAAGCCAATGAACTAAAAATGGCGCTCACAGATTTACGAAACTAAAAGAGGCGCGCGGCCGCCAGGTGTCGCCACAGAGACCGGAAAGCTGACATAAATTGACGAACTATTCGACGGAAACGGATGTGCTCTCTCATTATTAATATCTTCCAGTGAGGTAAGTATTTTAATATGCGTTTTATTTCAGGTAAAACGCTGCTAATAAACTCTATAACTAAATGTTGAATGGGTCATCAAAAAATTATCCAGCCTGAGTTTCTTGCCTTTCTCCTTGTGTGCTGGTCGCTGGTCGCTCTCCCAAAACGGTAGATTTGACTTTTCAAAATAATTCTGAAAAATCTTGACTTTGACTTTGACAGACTTAGGTAAGATGCTCGTAGCTAGGCCAGCTGGACTGAAACAATAACCACCAACAACCCAACCCGTTAATTTAATGGTACATATTGTTTGAGTATAAACTAATCATTAGAAATTTGAAGTTCAACACCCTGACTCCATCACCAGATACGCAAGCATCGTCATCACTGCCTGAAAAAAATCCACTGTACACTCAATCTTAAATTAGATTCGCTATGATATTCAAAAGCAAAATTACATTCATCTCATTAGAATGTGGCGAATCCCTAAAACGAACGTGGAGGTCCCTCCCTACCACGGGTCGATATCTCACCCCCAGCCCCCAAAGCCACCGCTTTCCACCCTCGATAACAAAACCCGCAGAGTAGCTTCGTTACGGCACCGAATATATTTTTCTATGATTTTTATTTCATACGTAATAAAGTCTGATGATTTTGTTGAATACTTTGACTACCTACGTTTATCGGATTGATTTTAAATATTTGATTTTATTTATTAGGTAGGTATAAAAAAACAATTTAGTAATATAATATCGTCGATAAGCTGACTGACTGACAATCAACTCACAGCTCAAACCAAAGGTCCCACCGACTTTAAATTTTCAAGGTACCTAGCTCCTTTCGCAGTTTTAAGACGTTCTCATTTGATGATGGGAACGAACTCCCGAGTGTTTCCCATTGTCCCAATAGTTTTATTTTTTATTGTGCGACGGGTATGCACTTGGCCTTCATCTCAAGGTTACAAGTTGAAATAAGGCCGAAGGATCTGGCTATCCTACCTCTAAATCCCGGAACACAACAATGTTTATATAAGTTTCCACTTTCCCTGTGAGTATAGCAGAAATCATCAACAAATTTCTTGATTAATGAATCACAAAATAATATTTTTAAGAACCCTGCTACGCACATATAAATTACCTCCTAACGCCAACAAGAGATGGCGCCACTTCAACTATTTTCTGACATTCAAGCTTCACAATCGCGAAAGTGCGTTACACCAAATACCTTAAAATCAAAATGCTATTTTTCGGTAGTATTTGTATGATTATATTATGTATGTCCAATTCTTTACGACGCTCTGCAGCCTGAATTTAGGCCGGCTTTATAGATTTTTATTTTTTTATAGATGTCTGGTGGTGTTGGTTGTCTGTCTAGATTGTTGGACTAACATTGGTTATATAGTTTAATTATGAGAATAATACTACAAACATTAGGCAGCCCAATGCATAAGTACAAATGCGGACCCTTCCTAACCTTATAGTTGCAGGCCACTGAATAGAAAATGAGACAAAAAGTAAAAAAATGCGAATCAAAAATTAAAATAGGTTGGGATGGGGACACAAATTATCAATTATTATTAGCATGCCATCCGAAGTACGAAGCATCTTACTTATCCATTTCACTCAAGCGCTCCTACGGCCTGAACTGCGCTTGATGGATTTTCGTAGGTGTCGCTGAGTCTGTCTAGATTGTGGGACTGACATACGCTATATAGTTTAATTATGAGATATAATTAATATTTATATTTAATATACTTACGTTTTAAAAACTAAAAAAAAAACCAAATTCAATGAAGAATTCGATACAGTTTCGTTTACCTGGATGACGTACCTATTTTTCCCAATTATTTTGATGACAGATACCGACGAATGAAAATCGCCTACTATTTTTGAAGTCGGTTAAAATTATTGTACTTTGTTGTACACAAAAAATACATTGCTCATCTTACTTATCAGACAAGCCTGCGATGTCCTAAGCAAACTGGGAAACACAGATGTGACACGGTATTTAAGTTTTGCAAAGGCCGGGCTATTTTAGTAGGAGATTAATCAATGAATTAATGAAAATACTTTATTTCACAACTTAAAAATAAATATGGATGACTTAAAAAAATATGTGTGTATACAATTGACGGTCTTATCCCTTAGAAGCGATTTCTTTCAGACAGCCTTTGAGATAAAGATGGTTTATGGGCTATAAAAGTGGTTGGTGGTGCACATATTAAAAGGAGTCTATAGCTACTTATGTTTTCTATGTTATCTATGTTTGTGCCGAAGAAAGGAATACTGCGAAATACATAATAAATCATTAATATTGCATTAATTTAACACAGCGCCATCTAGTCCCAAAACTAAACTAAGCTTGTAATATGAGAACTAGATTACCTACAGGTAAGTATAATACTTACATGCAATTTGTTTTTTTTTTTTTGGAAATACATAGGTTGGTACGTACATTATCACACAACACCGAAAAAACATTAATATACATCACACAAATGTTTGTCCTGGGTGGGATTTGAACCCACAACCTACAGTGCAGAAGGCAGAGCTACTAACAACTGAGCTGTGTGGCTTATTAATAAAACACAATTGTCCGATTCAAAAGAATATCTATAGGATAAGAATAATCTGTAGACGTGGTGCGCTACTTTTTCTTAAAGCACAACAAACACAGCGTTTGGAAAATAGTATTTTATTTGAAAGTTATTTTCCATATAAGAAACCGCCTCTGCGGCCTAGGTTCTCCCACTGATATCCGATCGTTCCCGGGTTCGATCCCCAGTGGGGTACAATATATTGTGTTTGGTTTGGTTGGTGGTAGGACTTTATTTAAGTCCACCTGGCTAGCTACCACCATCTTACCCAAGTCTGTCGCCATAACAACAACTCTAAAATTTTCGTGTTCCGACATTTAGATGTACCTAAGATAGCCAATTCCTCAGACTCGGGCCTCAGAGTTCGATGTTCTGTTACAACTAGCACTAGCTGCACCATTAATGCGACCACCAATCCGCCTGCCAAGCGTGGCAATTATGGCAAAAATGTGTAAAATAAGGTAGTTATAGGTAAATAATGTGATGCCTATGTATTTTGAATATATTTTTCCCATTTTCATTATCATCATACAACGCTAACATTGGCCCTTCCATCCCGTGAATTTCGTAAAAGACGACTAAGGGCTAAGAGGCTTAGAGTTAGAGCATACACAAGTAAAATACAAAACACATTTTTTTTTGTATGAAGGATAGGTGCATGGCCTTCATCCCACCTGACTTCCAAGTTAAGATAATGCCGAAGGTGGAAACGCACTTCACCCGGAATCCTCAACAAATTGAGGAACTGGCTATCTTACCTCTAAATGCCGGAACACAACAATTTATGATGTCTCCTGCTAGTCAGAGACTCCTCCAGAGGTTTTCGTGTAGATCAAGCTGTGGGTTTTTTTTGCCATAATTGCCACGCTTGGCAGGCGGATTGGTGGTCGCATTAATGGTGCAGCTACTGCTAGTTGTAACAGAACATCGAACTCTGAGGCCCGAGTCTGAGGAACTGGCTATCTTACCTCTAAATGCCGGAACACAACAATTTAAGAATTGTTTTTATGGCGACTGAATTAGGTAAGATGGCGGTAGCTAGCCAGAAGGACATAAACAAAGTCCTACCACCAACCAACCCAAGCACAATATTGTACTTCCCTGGGAATCGTACCCGGGACCTCTAGATTTGACACCGGTGCGGGTGAACCAGTTAACCACAGAGGTGATTCGACTTTTGATGCCTATGGCCTGCAGTCGACCTTTTCGAGCTGTAATGATGATGATTAATCACACATTACACTAACAGTGAGCTTACCTTATTTTATAATTAATATTAAACTCATTTATTTCAGGCACAATAACAGCCATATACCTAGTTACACAAAATTACACAAAATTGTCAACAAAGTTATTTACAATACGTTGTAACCTACGGTATTACGCCCAGTAATTTTTTTATTCCTATTAAGATGCACGGATATCCAGTCTTATAAATTGTATTTGGCATGTAGTCTAAGTCGGCCATCAGTATGGTATTCTTGGAGTGACTTAGTCTGGCCCAGAAAGACGCTACACGATATCGCATAATTCCATAGAAGTCTATGATTTTATTCTAGGCTGCAGTGTTTCGCTACAATCTCCACGCTTGGCAGGTTAAACAGAATATCTTAAGGTAACATAGATCGCTTTAAAAAAAACGTAATGAGACATTCCTATTACTGTAGAGTAATCATCGAAAAAAGAATAGAAATAACAACCTAATAGGTTTGAGACTTGAATTGAGATTGAGAGTATAAATGTTAATTTTATTTTATTTATTTTCTAGGAATAAAAAGTACAATTAAACTAACTATGTACAAAGGAATCAGTCAGATTACCTAAGGACCGTTACCGACTGTTCCAGACCAGTACCAGACGGAAGCGTGCCCAAGACACTGGCTGCATTGCCACGCTGAATAGCTATGCTAATTCGCTGGCCTAAATAAGAGCCAGCTCTTGGGTCACGTGTCGCCTCAATCAGAAGCCCCGCAAGATTTTTGAAAACCCGGAGGTCACCGGCTCCCCACAGACCCAAGGTTTCCTAATAGGTAATTAGTTAGGTAGGTACAATTTAACTATCCTATCATATCTATCCTATCATATCTAACCCATCATAATTTAAATCAATGGTCAGCTCGATCTCAGCAAAAACATAGCGATGACTCATTCAAACCACAAATCCAAAAAAAATTGAAACCAGTTCTTCAACAAACGAAGGTACAGGGCGTAGCAAGGCCACACCCTGGGAGGGGCCTATTTCACCCCGCCCCACTCCGCCCTTTCGCTGGCCCTTCAACGTGCCTTAACGTTGCTTGAAGCTCGGGTAAGAATAGGAATTAATAAAAAAAATGGCTAGAATGAAACAGAGCGAAATAATTTTGCAGTTGTACTATATTTGAAATTTGAAGGACTTTCATTTTGTTGTTTAAAAATAAAATTGAACGCTGGCGAATGAATAAAGAAAAAAATCGAAGAGGCAGTGAAGGAAGAATGCGAATCACATAGATACAGTTTCTTTTAGATTGGAATAAGTTTTTAATTTATACAATTATGTACTCACTACATATACAATTTATGTGCCCAAAAAGAAGACTTTTTTGCCTGATTATTGAATTTTAGTATAATACCTGTTTGTATGTATGTAGGTACATAATATAGGTGTTACAGAAACATTTCATCGTTGCTGAAGTATCTATACCTAAAACATAAATATATCACAGTCATAAATTATATAATAATTACATAAGTACATAAAATGTATACTTGCAATAAATAAATATTACAGGACATTCATTTTACACAGCGCTTTCTAGTACAATCTATAAGCAAAGCTTGTAATATGGGAACTAGATTACGGATATAATACGTAAGTACATACTTTTTTTTGAAAATACATAAATACTTATCATAAGTACAATAGAACACCCAAATACAGAACAAACATCAATATTCATCACACAAATATTTGTGGGTGGGAATCGAACCCACAACCACAGCGCAGAAGGCAGAGCTACCACAACCAACTGAGCTGTAAGGCTTGTAAAAACAATGTGAATATTCCTACTGCTTCCAATTATTGATTTTGTGATAGGACTTTATTTAAGTCCGCCTGGCTAGCTACCACCATCTTACCTAATTCTGTCGCCATAATAACAATTCTAAAATGGTTGTGTTCCGGCATTTAGAGGTATAAGATAGGCAGTTCCTGTTGTTGAGGATTCCGGGTGAAGTGCGCCTCCACCTTCGGCCTTATCTCAACTGGTTATCAGGTGAGATGAAGGTCAAGTGTTTACCCGTCGTACAATAAAAAAAAAGCTTGTTTCACTACAAACCTAACTATTCTGCAACGAAAAGTCCAAAATGTACGACTCTTTTTGAACCCACGAGCTCAGGATCTCAAGGCAGGCAGACAACTCCGTGGCTAACAGAACTTATACCCCGACTGTGTTAGCTTTGCCCCGCCCCTTAACCTGCCCATATGGTAACTAACCCTTCTACGTCACTAAGGTAAAGGTCGCTATACTAAGGCTTAGTGTAGCGACACACCTGTAGTCAATGCGGGACCGCCGACACTTCGGTGGCTGAATTGTCATAATATAAATATTACATGACGTTAATTTCACAAAGCGACATCTAGCCCTAAACTAAGCATAGCTTGTAATACGGGAACTATGGATAGAATACTTATAAATACTTATTTTTTTGTAAATACATACGTAAGTAGGTACTACTTAATGATACAACACTCAAACATAGAACAAACATCTATATTCATCACACAAATGTTTGTGCTGAGTGGGAATCGAACCTACAACCTATAGCGCAGAAGGCAGAGCCACTACCAACTGAGCTATGAGGCTTGGGTGTATCAAACGCTTAGGTACGGCATTATATTCACCTAATATCATTATATTCATCTAATACGTGCAGGAAATCTATTCGCGCCAGATTCCCAGTCGCGTCACGATGATAGTTGTGTCATTTTCAAATATACCTACAGTAGTGCAGTGATTTGCAAAATACATACATTGAAAGTGTTCTCACGGAAATAGTCGACGAAAAGTTCGGCGCTACTCTGAAATCCAAGTCATAATCGGTTGATGTGTCTAATTAATGCTACGGGCTGGGGATCGGTAAATTAAAAGCCACCGATTATAACCCAAATATAAATTAATATATAATAATAAAAACAGGTAGTTCTACCTGTTCAATAAAAAGTACAATTAAACTATGCACAAAGGAATCAGTCAGATTACCTAAGGACCGTTACAAACGGCCTATAGGTAACTCAACTGTTCCAGACCAGTACCAGACGGAAGCGTGCCCAAGACACTGGCTGCATTGCCACGCTGAAAAGCTATGCTAATTCGCTGGCCTAAATAAGAGACAGTCCTTGGGTCACGTGTCGCCTCAATCAAAAGCCCCGCAAGATTTTTGAAAATGCGGAGGGCACTGGCTCCCCACGGACCCAAGGTCTCCACCCCAAAAGGCTCAAATAGGTAAGCTCTGTCGAGTCCACTATATTTGCGCCTTTTGTGATCCTCGGCCGAAGAAATAAGACTAGTTTAATAAGAATTAAGACTAGTTTTATCTTTTTGTATCTACTCTCAAACACAGTACAACTAAGTACAAGTAAGTACTAAGATCACTTCTGAATCACTAAACACTGGTATTCGCACACAAAAATATCACTTGATTTTATCTTACATGATCGGTTTCAAGTCGCGCGGCATATTTTTATGCAACTCTATGGAATATTCTCTTACCTATGTGAGACAAATCGCAATGCGTCAATCGTCAGGTCTGCGCAAAGCTGTCGCCCTCCAGGTTCAGAACCAGGCCAGCGTATTGTCCTTTCATAAAAAAGAAAAAAAAGATGCGTCATTCGATGATTCCAGGGGACATACACTATTGTCCCATGACATCATTCTAACTATTGTATAACTGTGACTCTATCGTATTTGACGTAAAAAGCAACTAATATAACATATTCTATGACTCTATTGTAGGTTTACGATCGTTTGCGATTGCACGTATTATTTTGTCATATTTTCGCGACACAATGAGTAGGCTCACGATGGTTCTAAATGCTTGCTATAGCTAGATTGGCGTAACAAAGATGGTTTCAAGTGTCCTTGCTAGCGTCCAAGTCCAGAGTGAGTCTGTTCCTTTTTGACAAGCGTGCTCCGTCTTAGGCCACGTCTTAACTTGTTTTTCAAGTGAGTTGGTGGTCAAACGCTTGGCTTATAAAAAAAGCATTTCATCCGAACGCTCGGCGCAGTACTTTTCGCAAGTAAGTCGCTAGGTCTCACTAGTAGGTAAGTTGAATGCCCTTAGGATCGATACTGAAGGCATTAATTCTTGTTTGACTTGTTTGTATTTTTTTATCGTGTTTGTTTTGGATATGGAAGAGCGGGGTCTTCTAATACAAGTATTGTTTACTTAAATGAAGACCCCCAACCTTAACCCTAAATATTGTTAAATTGGTTACTGGAGATGAGCATCAGCCGAGGAGCCCTTCTATTACTAATCGTCCAATTAGGCTGTCCACCTAGTTGGACGGTTGGTATTTAACCAACAACCTGGTTTATCGGTTAATATTTTTTTTTCTTATTATACAACCTAGTTAGTTGGTTGTTATTTTTTTTCTATCTTACGTCTACCTCTTTATTGTAGCTTTGTCGCGGATTGCACATTTAAAATTGATTTCTTGGTCACGATGAGTCTTGATGTGCTGAAAAAACACTCGATTTAGAGGACGACAACAGCTTGGCAAATTTCTGCCGTTTGATACGTTAGATATTACCTATATGCAAGCAAATAATAATGACGTTGGCTCCCAGCCATCCAGTATTTTATTACGGGTTACTAACGGTTACGGGTATATAAAAACACTCGATTTAGAGGACGACAACAGCTTGGCAAATTTCTGCCTTTAGATACGTTAGATATTATATGCAAGCAAATAATAATGACGGAGCAACAACTAAAATACATATATCTGATATCAAAAATGACGAGATCAATCGAGATAATTATATTTGTTCCAGCAAGAAACCACTTGTTTAGGATCATTTTGTTTCAGAGTTACGGATGTTTGCAGTTGGAAAGCTTTATATCTCAACTAGCTCTTGCCCGCGGCTTCGCTCGCGTTAAGAAGTAAGTATTATTATTAATTAGGTATAGTTTTTGCGGCTATACTTTTGTTTAGCGTGTGTAAACAAATAGGATTATTTTTTTAATTTTTGGCCTGTGCGTTGATAGATCACTATGTCAGTCAGTCAGTCACCTTTGAGTTATACGAGTATATATTTAGATTTTGGCTGTTCTTTTCTTGGCATATTTTGGATTGCATTTGCTTTGTTTCGGTTTAGTAGTTTTGGTTATAGACTCTGCTTTGTAATTGGCATTTGTTTTGTTTTCGTTTGGTTTAAGTTTAGGTTTTGTAGGTTAGACTTTTTTAAAATGGCTAAAGAAAATCTGAACGTTAATGGAGAAGTTGAAGAATGTACTGTCGTCCCTATTGTTGATGACGGTGCATGTGTCTTTTTCGTGTTCTCTTATTTAATGTACGGAACAAAAGATAGAGCGATGGAGGTGCATTCAGAAATTGTCAGATATGTGGTTAATGACTTGAGCAAGTTTTCAATTATGACCCACGACAGGAATGGTGATGACTCTCTCTATCTGACGAATATTTTGCTGATATGATGAAAAATGCTACCTATGGCGAATTTTGTGAGTTAATAGCGGCAGTATTAATATTCCCATTTGAGTTTGAAGTTTATAGAAACGGTCTCATATATACGGAATCTGGATCTAACGACTATCCGGTAAGGCGATTACGATTCAGCCAAGATTTGTCCAGTGGGCATTTTGATGCCTATCTTCCCTATAGCAGCACAGAAAATTACTCGGCGTCGTATGGAGGTAGCTGTAGAAGAACATGATTTTGGAATTGATACACATTCGCAACTTAAAGTTGATAAGGGTTGTCAGGAGGTACCTGTTTTAGAGCGTGAGCATTCACCTATAGTCTTCAATAAATTATGATGAAAATTTAATAAAAAGTTGATTCAAATCTAAAGTCAAATATAATCCGCTAGATATTTTTGTGCATAGTGCATAGATAATATCTATGCACTATGCACAAAAATGGTTAGTTCAAAGTTATCTCCAAAATAATTCAATGTATATGGCGCTAGCATACAGAAATTCGTATATTTTAAACTGAAAAGTTACTAATCTTATATAGCCTGCATCTCAAAATCTTTTCTTAGGGGATGCCTACGTCATAGTAGCTTTATGCACGCAAAGTCTCAGCCCGATCGGCTTAAAATTGACAAAGTTTCATACAAAGTTTCATGTCCTATTTTATCCCTTTGGGGGTAGAATTAATCAAAATTCTTTTTTAGCGGATGCCTACGTCATAACATCTACCTACATGCCAAATTTCAGCCCGATCCGTCCAGTGGTTTGGGCTGTGCGTTGATAGATCACTATATCAGTCAATCAGTCACCTTTGAGTTATGTATATTTAGAAGAAGAAGAAGAAAGATAGATGAGACCTATCATTTGTCCAGCTTATATAAACGAAATTCATAAATTACGTAACATTACTTAACAACTTGACGTTCGGTTGTAGAAAACTTTAGCTAAACGTGAGCTAAGATTATGCTTATTTTTATACACGGTTGGGAACTCCTGAACTAAACAAGCATCACATAGCTCAGTTGGTAGTAACTCAGCCTTCTGCGCTGTACGCTGTGGGTTCTATTCCCACCTTCATTTCATATATTGACAAACATTTGTGTGATGAATGTAGATGTTTGTTCTGTGTTTGGGTGTTGTATGTATTTATTACATATAGTACGTATGTATTTACAAAAGTATTTATGTATTCTATCCGTAATCTAGTTCCCATATTACAAACTATGCTTAGTTTGGGGCTAGATGGCGCTGTGTAAAAATGTATGTCCTGTAATATTTATTTATTTAAACGATGGATTGTTTGTTGGTAAAAGACGTTTATCAACCAACAAACCATTAATGCATCCGCATATAGTTGGTCGGTTAGTATTGAAAATGTTATTTACTAACGAACAAACTAGATCGGTAGCCGGTTAAGATTAAAAAATACCAACCATCCAACTAGGTGGACAGCCTGGTTTGTTGGTTGGTAAACGACGGAAGAGCCAAGGAGCACCAATCCACGTACTGAAATGAATTCCTGGCATTGTCTTAAAAATTTAAATGCAAGACATTTTTCCATAGCATTGGAAATCCGTTGTATAAGTTAGTTATTTGACTGATTATTTGACAAACAAGCGGAAGTTTGCATATATTAATGAATCGATGAATGAATGAATGAAAATACGTAATGATAATTATGGCCTTACAGAATTTACTGTTCTGGAGTAGTATTTTTCTTAATTGTGGTGGATTTACTTTATACCTTGGGTCCGTGGGGAGCCGGTACCCTCCGGGTTTTCAAAAATCTTGCGGGGCTTTTGATTAAAGCGACACGTGACCTTAGGGCTGGCTCTTATTTAGGCCAGAGAATTAGCATAGCTATGCGTGGCAATGCAGCCAATGTCTTGGGCACGCTTCCGTCTGGTACTAGTCTGGAACAGTTGAGTTACCTATAGGCCGTTTGTAACGGTCCTTAGGTAATCTGACTGATTCCTTTGTACATAGTTAGTTTAATTGTAGGTACTTTTTATTGAATAAAAATAACTTTATACCTAGGTATAGATATGTATAGTTAATAACTATATAAAAGGTAGGTACTTGAATCTTATTGACACCCTAATCTTGGCAACCTTATTAACTGAAAATTAATGTTTAAATATGCATAACGAAGCCAAATTGAATCACGTAACTATCTTGCAAGACCTGATGATAATCCTTTGCAAAATATTAAGGACAAAAATTTACCAAAATTTTAAGTCTGCTATCTAAACCCTGTCATATGACATTTCACAAGGCTTCAATCTTATTTACCCCCTGTGAAACCCTTAATATCAATCGTCAATATAGGGATGGTTTCAATAAATAAAAATATATTGTATTGGGATTTCCCTTAAAGACTAATAACTAATATTTAATGGGATTTAACCATATATCCCGTTAAAAGAATAGTACCTGCCTATTCTATTCTGCCTAGGTACTAGTTTATCTACAAATTCAAAATTGTAAATGGGTTCAACCATTGAATTCCAAATTCCAGATATGGCCGAAATATTGTTCTAACCACCCCAATATCTCAAAAACTACCCCAGTTATCAAAAATCGCCCGCGTTTACAAAAAAACTTTACGTTATCCATTAAAAATTTCATTGAAATCTGATAGCGCGTTATTCCGTCACATACATTGCCACATGAATATATTTCCCAACTTAACTCTGAAAAAGGTTAGTCATTAAAGTTATTTGACTACCAAAATAATCAAAAAGTCTTGTTACCGAGTGCATTGCTCCCTGCGTCGACACGCCCCACAACTGACGACACGCCCTCTAGCCCTAAAATGCGGTCGACTAACCTACATGGATTGAACCTTCTTTCTATCAACTATTGAACCTAAATCCTCACTATATTATCTTCTATACAAAACCTCGTTTCTACCTTAAAATTGAGACCCAAACTATGCCTGTGTCTTGGGGTTAAGTAGGTACTTTATGTTCATTAGTACCTTTCCAAGTTATCAGTTTTCCAAGCCATTGCGTTCTGATGATGGGTCACGTAATGACTGCTGCCCTCCAAAGACCGGAATAAGAAAGCGATTTAGGTTTTTTTAATGGAGTGTGTAAGCATTTGACCTCGAATATCACAGGCTAGGATGAGGTCTCTATGGAGTGAGCTTACCCAAAAGGAGCTTATTAAATGTATCTTCTTGAAGATGGAACTTAGTCTTAAGTCCCATCAGTAGTCTCACTTTCCCATACAAGCGTATTTGAATTTTAATTTTGAAATGCCAAGTCTGATTCAAAAGTTTTTTGCAGGTATAATTGAATAATAGGTATAATCTGTGTCTGTGGTGCGTTACTTTTTCTAAAAAACTACTTGCCTAATACAAATCAAAATATATGGAAAAGAGTTTTTTCATACACACACTCATTTCCATATAAGTATTTTCATTTTTATTGCGTTTTAAGATAAAGTAACGCACCACAGACACAGATTATCTACTTATTTCCTATTATACCTGCAAAATTTAATGTGAATTGTATTTACCCCTTCGAAATGAAAAAAGAACTACGCTTGTACGTACTTGGAGAGCGAAAATCCAGCAGTACCAGGTAATGATGACAATAAGCAGCGTTCGTTTGAAATTCCTATTAAGGAAACAAGGAATTGTGAAGGCGGAATATGGTGGTAAACTCCTTATGCTCCTGGTACAATCTCTGAAGTGCATCCTGTAAAAAACCGACAAAGACGCCACCTGGCGATCGCTACGATTCCAGTCCGCCACGTGATTCAAGCCAGAAATCTCATAACAAAGTAGAAGAAAGCCAGATTTTTAAAACAAATAGGACAGCAAAAAAAGTTTTCTATATAACACAGGCGCGCAAGAAGTCAACTATCATCCTCAAGAGTGAAAATTTAAGTTGAATTAATGAATTTATGATGAGCATCTTTTTAGTAGGTACACAAAATGACAGTATTGATAATTAAAAAAACCAAAGCTTACCCTAGCTTTAGGATAAAGGATGGTATACCAGATTCGGTTGATCAGGGTGGTGCATATAGATAGTAAATAAATATTTCAATTTACTAAACAAAACTTATGTAACATTAATAGGTACTTACGTAATATTGAGGATGAAATAATTTTCTCTTGACCTCAAAACTTGCACATAGGCACTTGCACAGGCAAGGATAAGGTCTACGGTGGAGCGAGCATACTCAGAGGGCACTGACCTTCGGAACGGAAAACAGCGAACGGCCAGGCGCAGGACTTCGGTAAGAGGGTCAGTAGACAGGCGGGCCTTTCCAGGTCCTACACCGTATCCTACAGCTCACAAAATATTCGAGTTTAAATAAAGCCCTGCGAATATATCTGTTTGTCTATTAACCCGGGTTAATCACAAAAACGGCTGATCCGATATCGACGGGCTGTAATTGGCAGAAGATAAATTATCGGAGCACAAACTTACTGCTTAAAAATATATTTGGCTTCTGCGAAAATATATTTGGCTTCTGCGAAAATATATTATTATAAGCGCATTGAACTTATTATAGAAACGGGATGTATGCCAGGGACCTACCTACCGACTCAACGAAACTTTAAAATGCTTATTTATGAAAATACTTAGAACACTCGGTATAGGACATCCATTCCATATTGCTCATGGGAACTACCCATGAGCAATATGGAATAAAAGCTTACTAATTTGGATAGCAAGCGTGCTATAAGTATTTCGCTGTAGGTGTATTTAGTTACTTTCTTGAGTTTGTTCATTAGCTTGAATATGATCACGACGACTACTCATATGAGTATAACTCACAAAAGACAAAAACTTGCTACCTGAATACATCTACCTATTCAAGGAAAAAAACAAACATGAATAGCCAATGTTCCCTTGGCACGAAAGCGCGGAGAGGGGCGATGGTGTGGGCGTTCCCTGAACTATCCATAGGCGAGTGGGGTTCACGATCCATCGCCTTGGAGATATGAGCTCCTGGTACTTTTGAGTCGATTTTACCTGCTGAATCTGGTTTTGCTTCGTTTACCTGAATACAGTTAGTTAGTTAGCTAGTTTACGTTTTGTGGTAGATTTTGGTAGGTACCTACCAAATGGATACTTGAATGTCTCATGATTATAGATTTTCTTTGAATTTACATTTGTTTGTATGCATCATTACACCAGAACGCTACGCCTGTCTTCTTGAAATAAATCAGTTAACAATAGGTACTTAAATAATGTGGTTTTTGAACACTAAAGGATATTTTAACTTCTTTAAAATTAGAGGGTTTCTGTAATTTTGGAAATGCTGGAAACTTCGATTGGAAAACACATATGTAATTAACATATTTTTTATGCACCACACCATCAAGTAAGAAGAAATAGTTGCACTGTCAGTGAAAATCTTTTGGAACCTTTACGACGTTGGCGTTTTTGGTGAAAATATTGAAGCATTGTTCTTCAAAATTTTAAATTGTCATGAAGTCAAATTGCCCGCGATTCATATACCTACTACCTAATCCTCCTAACCTATGTGGTCTAGTGGTTCACCCATCGGTATTAAATCCAGAGTTCCCGGGCTCGATTCCCTGGGTGGGTACAAATTTGTGCGTGGTTTTGTTGGTATTATGACTTTGTATATCCGCCTGGCTAACTACCACCATCTTACTTAAGTGTCGCCATAACAACAATTTAATGCTTGTGGTATTACGCCGGAGCGCAATAGAGGTAACATAGCGAGCTCCTCTAAGCGTTGCTTAGAATTCCGTGGAGCCAAAAGTTTAGACTTGCATCTGTTTAGGGGGTACCTATACCTACCCTACCTATTGGTGATCCTCATAAGATCCATACTCTGAGTAGGTAGTGATTAAAGGTTATCCTTGAAGGGGAACAAGTCGTAAGTCTGTTACGTTATGTTAATCTTTAACAAAGTCCAATTTATCAGTGAATATGATTTTTAGTTCTCTAAAACTTATACGGCTATGCCATCCTTGATGACGGAAGCCTGCTCCATCACACGATAAAGCGGGCTTTCCCCAAAAGTCTTGATAACTCTCATTCCTACTCAGCAAAGTTATATGCACGCAAGATCTGACTGAGAAATGAGTAACATTTTTTAAATTTAATTTTAAAAATATTGTATTTTATCCATATTGTGACTGAATCCAAACGAGCAAAGTTCGCTAATCATGGAACCAATATGGTTACACAATTTATTTTGAAGCTGCAAACTATCGAAAACTGTAAAACGTAGGGACTAAAGTCAAGGAGCAACCTAAGGGCGTACCTAACGCGTAAGTCAATTGAATAAAAGACACTGCAGCTGATTCTAATCCCCAACAGTGCAAATTTATAAGGAACGTTTAAAAGAAATGCGGATAATCATTTTGCGATGCGTCTAAAATCATGTTAGAAAACTGTGACGGCAGAATTACGGGATTATCATGTAGTTGTCTCAATCCTTCAAGTTATTTCAGTATTTTATTTTACTGTAGGTACTTATGCAGATATAACAAGTCTAATGCAAAGACAAGAAAAAGATAAAGACTCATTATAAACGCTGTTACTGAATCTATATAGGTACTTTATTATGTTCTCGCACTCATGGGTCTTTTTTTTTATCTGTTCTCCGACTCTCCACTACATTACAATTAAAAAGGTAAATAGATGTCCGATGCCCGTGTTTCTTCAGATTAGGTTCCTACTTAGTACCTAGATCTCAAGCAATGGCAACTAGGTACTTAGTTGTCATTAGTTTCATTCCTTTTATGATCACCCAGAGCTTGGCGTTTTCTGTCTTACACTGAGACATTTTTTTTACATTGTCGAATCCCTTTCTTGGGTATGGCTGATTCTATTTAGAACTTGGATATTTAGAATACAATACATGTTTTATGATACCAAACTCATCAGATACCTATATTTTAAAGTCATTTCCTTATTAAAACATTTCTACCACTGTAAAAACTATTCAACCAGTGCCAACTATGCTTTTCAACACTTATTCAAGTATCTCTACAGTTCCCACGTATTCAAAGTATTATCATTTCGAGACAAAGACGTCTTTATCGGTTCTGATAACAGTCACCAGCGGACATACTCGTAAGCCATAGATTCTTATGAACGAAGCGTGCTATCCGTGTACATGAATCTATTAACCAGTCAAGGTGACCGATCGATGTATTCGCGCACGCTCCTCGCCGATTCACCCACGTGGCTGTCAACAGATGGCGGTAGCTTCCTCTGCGCATGCCTCGAATTATTGAGCGCAACACACAAACGCAAAAACCGACAGAACACCCACGCACACCAACGCAACTCCATAATGCTTGTCCGTTACCATACGGCTTCGTCTCACCTCTGCGGCGCGTAATGACGCAAGTTTGCCGCTTAAAAGGACTGTCAAACCTATTTTCTAGCTGGTAGAGCATTATTTTGTGAGATAACCGCTTGACAGAATCCACAGAAGTGGTCGAGTGAGCTGAATGTTCCGCAGACGTCAATTAACGTCGCCTTTCTGGTTGTTTGAAGTTTGATAAGCTACCGGTTTTCTATAAACAGTTTCAGCCTTGGGCTTGGGTGAGATA
Source organism: Venusia cambrica (assembly GCA_951394065.1). Taxonomy (NCBI): domain Eukaryota; kingdom Metazoa; phylum Arthropoda; class Insecta; order Lepidoptera; family Geometridae; genus Venusia; species Venusia cambrica. The sequence continues at coordinate 2,647,690 of OX596048.1, read as the reverse complement.
AGTATTCTGCGAAATATGTCGAGAAATTTTACCGAGGATAAAACTATAATAGGAGAGAACGAAATAATTCATACACAACTTACACATATCATTGTAGTTATTATATACCTATAAATAAATGTAAGTACTCACCTAACAATAGGCTAAACAAAAATGTCGCAAAACTTTCCCCGGCAAGGTCCACGTTGAAAGCAATTTTCTTTCCATAATGGCTGTTCCGAATTCAAACATGAAACTTCATCTTCAATGGGACTCTCGTACAACTTCATCGTTCTTTATTGCCGGAAAGTTGCCGTCTGCAAACTTCCATCGGAGTTAGCGAGAATTTATGATATTTACGGCACTTTGTTTGTACAAAGTTTGTTTATGCTGAACTATTTGGCTCGGCAGTTGCCTAACTTTCACAGGCGCAGTAATTTAAGTGCTTATTAAAATCGGCTTGTTAGTAGAAATAGGAACCTAATTCCAATAACCAACCTACTTACTTAGAATAAAATGTCCGAAATTGCTGCGTTCCATCTTTGCTTCTAAAATAACTTGTCGCTTGCCTTCATATTATGTAGAGTTCATTTTATTTTAAATGCAATAAAAATTATTGTCAAACCAGAGGTTCATCAGCCAATTATGTCAACAGAACAAAGGAGGTCCGACAAGTTTTCTATGAAATCAAGTCCCGATCGAGTCTGATACATACAGCGTATTTTTCATTGGAGTAGAGAAAAAAACGTCATTATGCGCCATATGGTGCGCAGCGCGGTTGACAAGTACTAGGCGAGCATAAAGCACAAAGAAGTTTATTGAGCGAGATCAACGGAAGCCAGTGGAAATGTCTCGTGATTCCGATTGCAACGCACATAGCGCTGGAATGTCATTGTGCTCGCTGGTTGTTGACATTGATATCGCGATAGCGGCACACGGACAGCAAACCACTGAATTATTATCGTTTGCAATTTTCTTTCGCAAAACATAGATTAAATGCTATCCATCGTTTAAAAAAATGTTAAAGAAATAAAACTAACATTGATCACAATATGGCCAATGTAAAAGAATACCTACCTACCTACCGTCCTGTAAAGAAAGTATAGGTGATGTATGTCTTTATACTTATCTAAATTTGAGACCTAGGTAGTAGGTACTCTGTTTATGAGCAAATTATTTTTTCTCTATGTAGGTATGTGCTAGGAGCATGCTTTTTTTATGTGTGATGTACTTATGTGTGCCTACAAAATGTATAATAAATAATTACAATATTAAGTACAATAATTCAGTAGAATCAAGTGTGTTGATTTTTGGAGACATATTTAGACTTATCTATCATTTATTATAACAAAATATAGGTAAGTAATGGATATATAAAATAGAGATATATAAATAAAAAATAATTTAATTTACAAAAGGTCATCTCAATTTAGGTATTTATTACCTTGTTGCTTTCGAGGTACTTGAAGTTAGATGCTTTACAATATTTACCTTACTGTTATTACTGAAAACAAAATAGAATAAGGTAGGTAAAATTTATAAAAATATGCCTATTAAGTAAGTACATATAGGTTCCTAACCTACCTAACTACGTAGTTATTTGACAATGAATAAGCACTATTGTAGGTACGGCAGTAAATCTGCACAAAAAAATAAAATTGATGTTTCAAAGTAACAGCTTTCTTCAAAATGCGTACGTATTACAAAAAAACTAATTTTATTTTGTATGTCTGTTTTACTCAACTGACTAACCTCTAAAAAGGCTGGACCGTTTTTGTCGGGACTTTAACTAGCAGATATAACTGATGATAATAGGATACTTTAATTTTAGTAAATGAACTAACTTTTGCTCGCGGCTTCGCTCGCGTTAAGAAGTGTTTTTATTAATTAGGTATAGTTTTTGCGGCTTTACTTTTGTTTAGCGTGTGTAAAAAATTAGGGCCTGCAACCTTCTTCAACTTCTCTATTAACGTTCAGATTTTCTTTAGCCATTTAAAAAAAGTCTAACCGACAAAACCTATACTTTCTTAGCGGATGCCTACGTCATAACATCTACCTGCACGCCAAATTTCAGCCCGATCCGTCCAGTGGTTTGGGCTGTGCGTTGATAGATCACTATGTCAGTCAGTCAGTCACCTTTGAGTTATATATTAGGTCCTTACATATGAAATTGGCGTTTTGTCGTACTGGCCACTTTGATCTTAAATATCTCCTCTTTGGTTAGGAATTCCAAATTCAAATTTAAACAGCTATTTACTCATGCATTTGTGTTTCGAAAACCGTAATTCATTTGTTTTTTTCTCTTTTGCTTTTTTTTTCTGCGTCACTCATTTCACAAAATGGAAAACTTAAAATATCGCATTATTTACGAGTACGAGTTCCACCGTGGCACCAGTGCTGCAGAAACGGCTCGAAGGATTAATGATGTGTATGGTGGTGGTGTCGCAAAAGAAAACACGGTGCGTTTTTGGTTTCAACGCTTTTGTTCTGGAAATTTCGACCTGCAGAACAAGCCCCGTGGACGGCCGGAGACCAAGGTCGATAATGATGAATTGAAGGCTATTGTGGAAGCAGATCCATCGCAAACCACATCACAGTTAGCTGCAGGCTGCGGTGTTAGTGACAAAACCGTTTTAATCCACTTGAAGCAAATTGGGAAGGTGAAAAAGCTTGAAAGGTGGGTACCTCATGAATTGAGTGAAGCAAACCGACAAACGCGCGTCGACTGCTGCGTTACATTACTCAACCGGCACAATAATGAAGGAATTTTAAATCGGATCATTACATGTGATGAAAAGTGGATCCTGTACGATAATCGTAAACGCTCATCACAATGGCTGAACCCTGGTGAACCAGCAAAGTCTTGCCCCAAGCGAAAATTGACTCAAAAAAAGTTACTTGTAAACGTTTGGTGCCGGTGTCGTACACTATAGCTTTCTTAAATCTGGTCAGACGATTACGGCTGATGTCTATTGTCAGCAACTGCAAACCATGATGGAAAAGCTCGCTGTTAAACAACCGAGACTTTTCAATCGCTCTACGCCACTGCTGCTTCAAGACAACGCTAGACCACACACGGCCCAACAGACGACTACCAAATTAGAGGAGCTTCAATTGGAATGTCTAAGACATCCACCGTACTCTCCGGACCTTGCTCCAACAGATTACCATTTTTTTCGAAATTTGGATAACTTCTTGCAAGGAAAAAAATTCAATTCCGATGAGGCAGTCCAAACCGCTTTCAAAAATTTCATTGATTCCCGTCCGAATGGTTTTTTTAGTAAAGGGATCAATGAACTACCAATAAGATGGCAAAAGTGTATAGATAGCAATGGTACATACTTTGATTAATAAAATATATTGTAATATGAAAAAAATGCCTTTATGTTCCTCCCATACAAAACGCCAATTTCATATGTAAGGACCTAATATATTTAGATTAGGAATAACCGCGCAGTACATATATTAGGTATATGTATTGAAACCCTTTATCTTCATCTCATTACCCATTTATTCCACAGGTAGATAGGTTTCAGCACAACGTGTCAAGGCCATATTATTAAGAGTATATGTACGTGAAATGGCTTAGCTTCAGCGATCATATCTTTCACAATACTGTAGCATTTACTTTGAAATTAATACATGTTCAGGATTGATGCTAGAACGCTTGTGTTTCTATAACGTGATTAGGTAGGTACATCAAATTTTCTCTACCTATAGAAAAAATCCAAAGTTGACTCTCATTTGTACCACAATTGTTCACCACTCAATAAATATATACGCCCAATTAGGCCTTGACACTTTGTACAGTAAATAAAAACAGTAGATAGCAGACGGTTTATTTAATGTTTGTTTTACCGTAAAAAAATTAAACGAAGAAATTCGGGCGTAGTTCTGTCACCTGTCACTATAGCCCGTACGGCCAATACTACCTTAGATTAGAAACTCAACGCAACTTTACTCTAGTTTCAAAACTAAGATATAGTAATAATAAAGGTGACATTGCTGTGCGCTCAACCACGGTGGTTATGACCACCGGATGACAGAAATATGCGCATAAACATGAATTTTGAAAATCGAAAACACAGACCGTCTGCTGTATACTGTGTTTATTTACTGTACAAAGTTTCAAGCCCTAATTTGGCGTATTTATTGAATGGCGAGCATTTTTGGTACAAATTAGAGTAAACTTTGTTTTTTTTTTTCTATCGATAAAATTTTATGTAATTGTGTTTTTGAAACACAAGCGTTCTAGCATCTATCCTGAACTATAACTCATATTAATTTCAAAGTAAATGCTACAGTATTGTGGAAGATATGAGCGCTGAAGCTAAGCCATTTCACATATCGTAGACTCTTCAGAATTTTGGCTGAAATATTTAAGACCGGCCGCCTGACGGCATCATAGAAATACTCGGTTGATTGTGTTTCACACACTGAGGGGATAAGGTTTGATTATATCTAGTAAATTACCATAGCAGTTTCACTTGCATATACATATTTTCCATATAAACTTGCATCTCTCCTGCCTACCCCACAGAAAAACGAAGTGAGATTTTTATTACCTAAGTGCAAAGTTTCTAGGTCGTGGCGGCAGCAATATAAGGCCTTGGCAAAGGGACTTATTGACCCGCCCGTAGATGTCATTCGATTCAACTAAAAGATTTTAGCAGGCAATGAACGAGTAGCAGCTTCCATTTATCCAAGAACCTAATCTGACACCAATACTGTAATCAACCACTTTTTATTTTTTATTATTGTACGACGGGGAAGCGCTAGGCCTTCATCTCACCTGGTAACAAGTTGAGATAAGGCCGAAGATGGAGGCGCACTTCACCCGGAATCCTCAACAAACTGAGGAACTGGCTATCTTACTGAATGCCGGAACACAACATTTTTTTTTAAGAATTGTTATTATGGCGACAGAATTAGGTAAGATGGTGGTAGCTAGCCAGGCGGACTTAAACAAAATCCTACCACAAACCAAACCAAGCACAATATATTGTAGTCCCCTTGGGGATCGAACCCGGGACCTCTGGATCTGAAATCGGTGGGTTGAACCACTAGACCACAGAGGCGGTTAACTTACCTGGTGTTAATGGCAAATTCCCCCATCACTCGTGTTGGGAGATGGGAAACATACTCTTTAGTACTAAACACAAATACTGCCATCATCAACTCGTCTGACAATCGTGTTGAAAATCTGCCTCCCATGGTTGTCATACAGACACCAACTTACCAACACAACAATTACTGACTCGCTAGCTACGCTTTGCCCATGTTCTGTAGGAATACATTATGAGTGATGATGATGATGATGATAATAATGTTTCAAATTTCCCAAAACGATGCCAGAATATCAGTTTTCATATAATGTATAGACTTCTATTAAAATTAGTAGGTCTGTACTTATACGTATAGGGAGTATTATTGTTTTAAATAAATAATAAATAAATATTACAGGACGTTAATTTCACACAGCGCCATCTAGCCCCAAACTAAGCATAGCTTGTAATATGGGAACTAGATTACGGATAGAATACTTGAATAATTTTGTAAATACATACGTACTATATGATACCACACCCAAACACAGAACAAACATTTACATTCATCACACAAATGTTTGTCCTGGGTGGGAATCGAACCCACAACCTACAGCGCAGAAGGCTACTAACAACTTACTAACAACTGAGCTATGAGGTCTATTAATAATAAATAAATTAAATGTACAGACAAAGACTTTATAATATTTTATTATAAGTAAATATATTGATAGATAGAAAATAGATTGAGTGGGTAACGAGGCATGACAATATAAGGATATTGATAAGGGGATGAGGACACTTATGTCACACTCCAATATGCATATATATTGGAGACATATCCATTTTTTTTATTGTACTACGAGGAAGCTCTTGGCCTTTATCTCACCTGGTAACAAGTTGAGATAAGGCCGAAGATGGAGGCGCGCGTCACCCGGAATCCTCAATAAACTGAGGAACTGGCTATCTTACCTCTGTATTTTGAAGAGTAGCTTATTTTCGTGGTACAGAGGTGCTATTCGAAAAAAAAACAAGCAATGACACAGCATAACTAATATAATATTTATGATCAGGCCGATAGTGGGAGCGGACTTAAAATCTAATAATCCAAGCACAATATTGTAATTACTACCCCCTGGGGATCTAACCCGGTAACCTCTGGTACTGACTCCAATGGACGAACCACTAGACCACTCATTAGCAATAATGGTATATAAGTAACCAGTAGTCCAACCATCAGTTCGACTTGACCCTTCTCCGAAATATTTCCTGAATTTTGCCACAATCACAGTGAAGGTTGCTGCTGACACCCTGATGTCCAGGGATCTCCCTTTGTCACTTTCCTCGACATCTATAAGCAGAGTGGGAGTGGTCAAGTCCATGTGTGTAATAAGGTCAAGTAAACATATAATAATAGTAGTATAGTTACATACAGTTACATTACATCGTTATATTGTGATATGGATTATAATATTCTAGAAATTTTATGACAATCAATACCGACTAGTAAGTTAGTACAAAATAAATCAAACTCTTGAAATTCAACTCGTTCGTCAATTTTCAGTCCTTGCAGTATCAAATTAATGAGGTAACTATTACCTTGTTTGAACTTAGTCTTACCCTAGACATTTCTCAGCTTTAGAGACAATTATTAAGCTCATCTACAAAATATTTGGATCAACTATTTATTATACTCGTATCATAACAAACTATTTTGGCATCGTACAATTCGAACGTATGGCGGAAAACGTCAATAGGTTGTTAGGTTTCGTTGTTTTGCACCCAGAAACACATTTTTAATTATCTTTATTTGCTGTCGAAATTCGTTTTGGATCAAAACCTCTTTAATAAACTGACCGTTTACATTAGTTAGCTGGCCTTGTACATTAATTAGCCAACCTGTTATATTAATTAACTGACCTAACATGAATAATAATAATAATAATTTATTGTTTAAAAAAGTTGTACAGCCTTATTTCTTATTAGGTAAACCTAATATATAGGTAATGTATTAATATAGTACATATAATACAAGCCTCACAGCTCAGTTGGTAGTAGCTCTGCCTTCTGCGCTGTAGGCTGTGGGTTCGATTCCCACCCAGGACAAACATTTGTGTGATTAATATAGATGTTTGTTCTGTGTTTGGGTGTTGTATTGTATGATAAGTATGTATTTACACAAAAAAAAAGTATTTATGTATTCTATCCGTAATCTAGTTCCCATATTACAAGCTATGCTTAGTTTGGGACTAGATGGCGCTGTGTGAAATTAATGTCCTGTAATATTTATTTATTAAATATATATATATATATATATATATATGAATTAGCTGACCGATCAATTTAACAAGCCGTTCAAATGATAGCTTTATCAATAAAGGTTTATTTATCGGTGCCTGTGTATTAGTCTTTCATTGTAGGTATATTCGTGTTCATGGAATCCAGTAATTCAAGGGGTATCGCGGTGGGTGGGCGGAGGTGTCATTACTCAATGGGAGGTGTTAATGGCGTTTAGTTTTATTTATATTATTGTGGATTGATTGTCCACTTTATGCCTACGCTCGTGGACCATTAATCATAATGCTGTGGGCTGATCTGTGTGTGGTTTAGCGGACTTTGCAACTTTTTATACTGTGGCTAACAAAAAACTGAAAAAAACTGACTTGACAAAAACTGTGATAAACATAATTATAATACTAGAAATAAGAATAAACTCGCTGTTCCCACAACTAGGCTCCATAAGGTTAATAAATCGTTCATAGGGCAAACTGTACGCTTTTATAATAAATTGCCAAGTGATCTGCTAAGCTTGTCAAATAATAAATTCAATTTTTTTTTAAAACCAAAAGCTATCCAGGAAAGCTTATTATAAAATTTCAGATTACCTAGAAGATAAGAAAGCCTGGAATTAAAAAAATGAATTTGCTCCAGTGTATAAATTGTAATTAGTATTAGATAATTTTAAGCTATTGTAATGGATCATGAAAAAAAAAACTAGACCGAGGTTCTTGCCTTTCTCCTTGTGTGCTGGTCGCGATTCCGAACAGGCGGTAGATTTGACGTTTCAAAGTGATCCTAAAAAATCTTACTGAATAAATATATTTGACTTTGACTTTGACTTTGGCTGGATCAAGAATGTCTAACGGTATCGTATTGTAAAGGTAACGTATTTACGTTTCGGTTACGGACCTTTACATTACTTGGAAGCACGAAGCACTATCGTATCACTCACGTAACAACGATAGGTAAACGTTAAGTGACGATGCGTTAACGTTACCTTTACATTACGATACATGTGTCAAAAGGTTCGTGATTCATTTAATTTAGTTCTATTTACGTACTGTAGAGGCGCTGTGCAAAATCCTATACAAAATGCTAGCGTGAACGATACGCTTACCGTACGATAGCATATTCGTGATCGGGCCTCTGTTTATTTTGTATTCTAATAGGAAGACAAGGAAATTACGTTATGAAGACTGTATGATTGCTATATCAAATGATATCTGATATAAAATAATCTAAACAAATTTCTAAGTAAATTAAACATCTTTATCTTTCGTTTACCGCTGAACTCCTAAGCGGCTGTACCTATTTTGATGTAATTTTGAGTGTGAGTTTGTGTGGTTGTCATGTTGGCTTAAATTTACATTATAACACGGTAGGTGTCGTTGCAATCTCCACGGGATAACGGGAACGATGTACCTAGGTATGTGATAAAATCTTACTAAATTACTCACATATATTTATTTTACCTAGTTACCTACCTATCCTTTTTATTTACACAAACAATATACTTAGTACACATTTTTTTTAAATAATGGAACAACAAACAGCCACAATAAATCCTTATTAAAACAATTTTGGCGATACTGTGGCCCACAACAGTCTACATTATAGGTATTAGTTACATAACAAACAATAAAATGCTCTAAATGACTCTACAAAACTAGGCTTACATGCTAATAAAAGTTATGATACCTAACTGTTAACAAGGGAAGCAGTCGGCTACCTAAGCTAAGGGCCGGTAGGTACAAAGGGTTTAATAGGTACCTAACTCAAAAGATTCAACTGAACGACCACCTAACTCAAAAGATTCAACTGAACGACCAGTAGCAGGCGAAAGCTTGCTCAAGACATTGGAGCATTACCACGCTGAATATGAATGCTAATTCGCTGGCCTGAATAAGAGTATAATTATTAGGCAGGTACCTACTACATAAATCTTCAATCAAAATAAAAGGAAATTGTATTGGTCCCACTTTATATTTACATTAGTATTTCAATGTCGTAAGGACTTTTTAAGCCTTCCTAACTTATCCATCATAGGCAGCTTTATCAAAAGTTTTCTTCCCAAACAAAAACTTTCGAACATCTGCCGTTTTCTCAGGAACATGCCCCTAATCGCTAGCCAGGCACAAAGGAACCATACGCTGTCGAGAAAGAGATGGACATAGCCACATGGTATGTGTTAGACAGAAATGGAAATAAACCGGAACATTACACAAGTCCCGTCTCGGTTGACGGGTCCCATACAAAATGAATGGTCGGAGATTAAACACGCCACAAATGCCTGTGTCACTAGAAATTCGAAGTCTTCCACATATCAAGTGTGTAATCAAGCATCATATTTGGTTGGTGGTAGGACTTCTAGGAGTCCGCCTGGCTAGCTACCACCATCTTACCTAATTCTGTCGCCGTAACAACAATTCTTAAATTCGAGTCCCGTCATGGGTTGTGAATTTTTGTGTCATAATAACATTTGTAAATTCTTAAATTCTTGTTTTCCGGCATTTCGGGGTAAGATAGCCTGTTTCTCAGTTTGTGGAGGGTTCCGGGTGAAGTCGATACCATCTTCGGCCTTATCTTAACATGAAAATCTGGTGACATGAAGGTCAAGCTTCTCGTCGCGTCGTATCTACAATAAAAAAAAACATTAGGGAGTTCACCTTTTAGTACCGAACTGTTTGTATGCAAAATAGGATCTTCTAGCAATTTATGAATCGAACATCTATCTGATTAGAAACTCTTGACTTTGAATTCAGCTTACAATATTGAACCGTAACACGGTAAAAATAGAGTTTCACTTTATTTGGCTTGCTGATCGCACAGCTTTATTGATAGTATGAATATTGTAAAGGAGTGAAACATCTGTGCGTCGTTCTATGCTGTAGCATCGGAATGAATGAAAATAATAAAAGGTATAATTGCGTAATACGAGGCCAGTGGGAAGTGAAATTAGAGATGATTATGATGACGCGCATGATTTAAAACTGGCAATTATTGAAAAAAGAGCCCACACCTACCTTTCTAGTGCTATTTTGGCCATTTTAGAAGGACCTTACATATAAAAAAACAACAGACACTTTTTCCCCTTCGAGAATTCAGCTCTGACTTGTTCAGCACTACCCAGAGCGTGGATTTTATTAGGATCACCTACAAAAGGGTACCTAGTCAGTGGCACGTTCAAACTTATGTTCGACACAATGTCCACGGTTTGCAAGTTACTAGCATTCAATAAGTGACAGGGTTGCTAACATGAAACACGCAAGTTGTCATAAGGTATTTGTGAAAAAAAAAAGAAAAAAAAGTCTTAGAGCAACTTGGATATCTCCTTTAATCCTTGGAAGCCTTTCTTAAACATAATTTAGAGTACTAACGTCATATCATATAGATATAAAGCCAAAGAATATGGAGCCTCCGTCAACCGCCCATGCGACGATGAGGGATGAGGGACAAGGGATTTTACCAAAAGATAGCCAGCAGTTTCCATCCATCCTAGAACCTGTACCTATCTTACACCAATACTGTGATCACTTACACTAACACACAATCCATAGTGACTAGCTATGGCAAGTCCTCCATTACTCTTGTTGAATGATTTGGATAGCATCATCCACATGAGTAGGTACTAAATACCAACACTGCGATCATCAATTTGCCTGCCAATTTGCCTGCTGTGGTGATTAGAGCAAACTTTCGATGATGATATCTAACGCCGACCCACCGAGTAATTTGGTTGTAAATGTAGTAATTAGGGCAGAAGAACATGAATGTTGATGATGATTTAATTTTTTCACTTTACCTATTTCAATAAAGTATTGATATTGTTTTGTATTAAATACTGCGTGTCGAACACAACAGAATAACATATACTTACAATAATTAAGTAAAGTTAACGAGGGTTACAAAAGGGTAATCAACTACCCTCCTTTTCCTCTCATAAGTAAACAAAGGACGCGCGGCGAGCAACGATGTTATCAGACGTGTGCGAAGCTGATGGTGTGGGTTGATAGCCTTTCATCCGATTGTTCAACGACACAGAATTAAAAACATGGTAGCTAATAATAAGATAAAGCTTTTATGTTCTCCGTGTAAGCTTCACTAAAACTGATAGCACTTGAACACACATGAAACATTTTAAACAGTTGTTACCAACCTACCTAATCTTTGGTTGCAACTAGGCAAGAATACACAAATTCTAGTACTGCTCTCGATCTTACACAGCACTTTTTGGCCACGGTATTTGATTTCATGTGTGTATTCCATTCAGTACAGGATATAGGTTTTGTACACATCCGCGAAATCAACCGTCGATTTAAGTACACGTAAAAGTAAAAGTAGATGATGTCAGAAAAACGGGCTTCCTCAAGGTAGTGTTTTGGAACCGGCACTCTTTAGCTTATATACCAATTATCAGCCTTACACCGAAAAAACGCAGCGTTTCCTATATGCCGATGATCTCTTTTTAGCTTCTTTGTAGAGGAAAAAATGACAGAGGCACTGAAAACACAATTTTTACGATGACAATGCCTTACGCCCAAATCCATCTCAGACCCAGACCTGTGCTTTTCACCTCCGCAACAGTCAATCAAATAGGACACTCAATATCATTTGGAATGGAGTTTTAATCGAGCCATAATCCACGCATGGATTATGCACGCTAGGTGTGATACCTGCACAGACCTCTGACATATAGATCATATTGCCTAAAAACAAAGCAAAAAATCGGCTTTCGTAATTACTTGCTCCACCATCTACCCTACTACCTAGGGAGCAACATCACATGTAGCTACTGTGCAAATCCGGGCTGGCTCTCTCTTATTCAGCTGGGGAATTCGCATGTCCAGAGTGACATCGTTCTGCCCACGCTAAAGAGACTGATCTTGCGCTCAGTGACACTTGTCTCATTCTGACTGGGTGGAAACACAGAAAATAGGAAGTAGGAAACAGACAGTCGTCATCCCCTGTTTGGGTACTTTTGGGTTGACATCCTCCCCTCCCCACCCCCACAGTTCACTACTCCAGCTGAACACCTGCCCCCTGGACACGATCTGCAGTAGCCGGTTTGGAAATCACTAAACCGACTACGGACTAAAGTCGGCCGCTGTATGAAAAGTCTAGCCAGGTATCATAGACTCGCGTTGTGCGCACATTGCGAGTGACAGAGCCGTGGAGGTTGCTCAGTACTGGTCGAAGAAGGTTAGAGACTTGGATATTTTGATTTTATAAGAAGAAGAAGTACAGGTTGAAAGTAAATAGCTACAACCCGACTGCAAAAATCTTCATGGTTTAACGAGAACACAATGTATTAGAATCTTATTATATTTATTTATGATACCCATATTATAATAATTAATCATATTACTATATCCACCCTTCATTTGCGATTCCCTATATAAAAATGTAATATACTTTGACAATCTCACAATTTAGAGGAACCAAAAGGTGATGATGACGTTTGGTTCCTCCAAACTGTCACAAATCCATCAAGCCCTCTACGCTGTAGTGTAGAGCGTTACAATTAAAAAGACAGGTAAGTACACTCATAAAAAATATTCTGCCTTCTGAGGGATTCGAGTAACAAGCATTACATTGACAATCTTATATAGCATGTTTAGTCAAGAGAATATTATGATATTTCAGTTAGAACATTTTTATATGATATATATTTATTACATATTTAGGTACTCTGTTTAAACGGGTAGTTTTCGCGTACCAATCTATATTTCCGACAGTTTTAACTATTACTATACAACAGCCAGTCAATAAACAGCCAACAGACTGTCGGGAATATTATAATGTACGCACGATCAACAGCCATTTCGTATTAATTACTAGCTGAACCTTGACCTTTAACCTTCACCGTGGATTCCATAATTAGAGTTTTTGTAAATATCCTTAATATAGCCTGATTAAAAATATAGTGTACGTTATCCAGTGATAGGTCGGTACTATTGCAGTTTACTGATGAAATAATTGCCCAGGTCAACCTGGAGATCCAGGGATGACCTTACGACGTACTTAAAAAAACAGGCCTCACTTACTGATTATGAGCCATCCTATACCTCAAATCCATCCACATGACCACCGAGCGCCGGTCACATCACAGCCCCAGGTGTGATTGCGGCAAATTCCTCTCTAAGCGTGGTGTATACGGCCAATGTTATAACCAGGTCAAGAGATCACTCATTTCGAACAAAAAAATGTTATATACCTCGGCCACTGAATCACAGGCTAGCACACTTTCATTTTTTTTTTCACTATTACATTTTGATGAAACAACTGAGGTTTTCCCATGTTCATTGATATCAAGTCAACCCTTTACTTGAATGGAATTTAATTAATGGAGACGGCAGCTCAGCTAAGACCCCTCGCGTAGTAAACTCTGTACATAAAGCTCATATTAGTTTGGTTTCTCATAATGATTGGTATCTTTTAAAGCCTTTAAAACGATGATTATTAAAAACGCGTAGAATAAATGTTTCTGACTTTTTTTCCTTAGTATTTACAACGACTTTCAAGTACCTAATTCGTTCAATGTATTCATTTTATGAAAATAACTTTGAAACACTCTAGTAGGTACTCGTTTATTTTTAAGAAATTGATGATGGGGTATGATATCTCGTATGAGACCGGTGTTCTCAGGGGGTTCAAACACAACCCACACGTCTTATTCACAAAATCACACACATACATACACTGCACACTAACACACATTACCTGTTTTTATTATTTTGTACTAAAAAAAATTGTAATATAGATTATCAGTAACTTTTTATATTTAAGCCATAGCATGTATTAGTATGTAGGCGGGCGTTGGTAGCTGCGGCACAGTATTTTTACTTCTGCAGCTATCATCGGTCGTATAAATTTGAACATAGGTACCTACCTATGTACTTTTTTCCAAGTAAAAATATATATTATGTCGTTTACCAAAATGATATTTAACATTTAAGTGCTACAAAAGTTTCGTGTCCTTTCACAGTTACAAACCTAATAACCCCTCTATTCACGAGATCAGGGAATATAATAAGTCTACATCATTTTCATATCCTTGCCAATAATATCGGTAATAATTATGCAAAGTTTCATTTAAATCCATTCGGTAGTTTCAGCGTTATGTACGACACAACTCAAATTCACGAAATAGACAGACCGACAAAAATGGAAAAAAACTTTTGTTTTGGATTAAGAACAATATCGTATCGATAAATAGTGATTTCTCCAATAGAAATTTTCAAAACTGTAACTGGTCAAAATCTATACATTAGATGTACTTTTTTAAATTTTATTAATTTAATGTACAGACTTTGACCCGATACAGTTTGTTTTATTAAAAAAAACCTACCAATATCAATAGATAAATAGATAGGTATAGATGTTTTTTTTATTGTACGACGGGGCAGCGCTTGGCCTTCATCTCACCTGGTAACAAGGCCGAAGGTGGAGGGGCACTTCACCCGGAATCCTCTACGATCTGAGGAACTGGCTAGCTCAAGTTGAGATAGCCAGTTCCTCAGCTTGTAGAACATTTTTTTTTTTTTTATTGTTACTACATTGACAGATTTAGGTAAGATGATGGTAGCTAGCCAGACGGACTTGAACAAAACCTACCACCAACAAAACCAAGCACAACATTGCTTTCCCTGGGGATCGAACCCGGGACCTCTGGATCTGAAATCGGTGGGTTGACTAGACTGCAGAGGCGGTTAAATTTAGATACCTAAATAAAAATACACTAGTAGTACAGGGGTAGAACCAGGATAATCTGCGCTGTTACGTTACTATTATAGTACCTAGCCCACACGTGCACTGGGGATGGGGATCCCCAGACGACCCATGGGTACGTCTTACTTTCCTCGCTGTACGCCTGGATAGGATCTATCTAGGATCTTCGGTTTGTTGGTAGGTGAGATATCACCTATATTCCACTCTTATCTACTGCACACATCCATTATTGGATCTGTTCCTACGTTTTGATCCACTCTCGTTCAATGGATATCTCAATAAATTGAACTGAACAGCTGAACTTTTCTTCCGAGAGGATAGATCTTCAGATATATGTACCTATATATCTGATATCTGGGCGGAATATTACGGGTACGCAACACCAGACTAATCTAGCTGAATGGAGAGTGTCTCTCACCCGACATTCAGTTCAGACAATCAGCAAGATAATTTATCCATTTCTTCATTCCATTCTCCCAGGACATTAGTATCCTCATCCGCCCCCTTATCTATATCCATATATCCTCATCCACTTAATTTACTCAATCCGTATCCTCTGATCCCACCCAACCGAGTATACCCGAAGAGGGTTGACAAGCAGGTGCCCGTTCCTCAAAAGAATCCACCGCTATAGCTTAAAAGTAATTTTATTAACAACTGAACTAATGACATAAAACCTCACTATTTCAGTAAACTGAACATGGGAACCACGAACTCTAAATACAGTCTTGTTGTAATATTAGGTACCAGTGAACTTTATCCGGGTCTTACTTGTCCTGATTTTAAATTATGTTTAATGAATATTGATATCATGAAGCGCTCCAACAGTGCTCCATTAGCGAATTAATTAATAAAAAAAACCCCCAGGGGGCGGCAGGTCGGGTACGGCATTAGAAGTAGTAAATAGCCGCGTCATTGTCTCAGTAGTATCCTTAGTCACTTCTTTTTGATAATTAGGTATAGGTATTACATGATTTACTTCTCTTAAGTGTTCATCGAATGAAAATGCCAAGGATTTAATTATCATCATAATTATCCATTGTTTATAAAATTAAGTCTATTTATAAAAAAAAATGAAATAGTCTACAGTGTAACACAGATGGCCTACACTGGCTTAATTCAGTCACACACTTTAGAGTCATTCCATTTAGAGGATTTTCCTGCATCAAACAAACTGGATAGGTTGTCGGTTAAGAAAAAAAAATACCAACAGACCAACTAGGTGGACAGCCTGGTTGGTCGGTTGGTAATAGACGTCTCTGGTGTATCCCTCAAGTCAACAGTACTTAGGTCATCTTTCAAAAAACGGGTTTCAATTTCGGGTACGCGTGTTTTTTTTTATACAACTAGGTGACGGGACAAGCTAGTAGTCCACCTGATGTTAAGTGCATCTCTTGCTTATAAAAATGCCTTACTGCCTAAGTCACATCCACAAAGAACAAAGCCTACACGGCACTGCATTGCGTCAACATAAGGCATAAAGGTGTTAAGCCTCGCTTGCCCGTAATTTCACCGGCAACCATACCCTTCAAACTGGAACACATCAATGCTGCTTGGTGGCTGAAATCGGTATGGTGGTAGTACTTCCAAGGAAGAGCCCTTTCACAATGGGCTCTACTACTCTTAGAAGCGTGTGCTGCTGTTGTTTGTTGCTCTACCTACTCTACTATACTATACTACCTATACAAATAAATAAAATTGAAGTGACTCTTTGTTATGTAAAATACCAGCTTTTGACTAAATGCATAAAAAGAATACAATTTTATATTTTTGTCTGTCTGTCTGTTTGTGGCTTCACTTGCAGTCACTTGCAGATAGCTGATGCTATTAAGGAATAACTTCAGCTACTCTTATCTTCGAAACATAATTAGGGTTCCGTGTAAAAAAATCTAATCCAATTATTTTTAGAGTAGCTTCCTCACGTGGGTTTGGAGCAACAAAAAAGAAAATGTTTTGAGTAATTCTCATGGGAACAAAGTCCCAGGCGTTTGCTAGTTACCATTTTTTCCCAAAGTGATACCTTCTTTTTCCCCCTGCGCCCTTCTGGCTCACCTAAACTTCTGAACTTTTTATTTGTTATTACCACCATGAATCAGTCCCCTTACATCTTTATCATATCAATATTTGACAGATTAATGTATTTAGATAAATAAGCATGAATAATAATTAAGTAAGTACTTTAAATTCTCATTGACATTGTTTAATATTTAGTTAATTATGTTTTTTTTTTAATACTTTCAAATTCAAAAATCTTTGTTTACCGTATTATTTATTACCATATTATTCGGAAACTTGTGTAATTTTGTTAAAATTTGCTTGCCTATTGGACAGCGAGACGGCAGCTCTTATTTGAATATGTACTTTTATGATTTACCTGTGTTTCAAGCAAATAAACTTGTTGTATTGTATTGTATTGTATTATCTACACCCCTTTTTCGTCAACTCGTAGACTGGACTATTTATGCATAAAATATAGAATATTTTGATATGGATTTATTTATAGTTTCAATATCTTACTAAACTACATAGGTACTTATTATGGTTATGACTTTTTAAAGTTAAACACTTGAATTTAAATAAACGCATAATTAAAACGTTTTATGAAAAAAATCACAATTTTCAAGTAGGTAATGTTTCTTAGTATGCTGATCGACGGTGGGACAAAAACATACAAAAATTGTCATATGATCTTTATTGCCGTAAAAATGGTTTACAACATAGTGTTTCTAAGGTCTTATTATTAGGCATTAGTGTAACAACATTGTGAAACCAACCTTTAGTTTACCTAACTTTTAGAACACTTATATCTTGTGGGCTAGTTGTTCACCCACTGGTATCAGATCAGACCCTGAGGTCCCGGGCTCGATCCCCAGGGGAGTGCGGTATTGTGCTTCGTTTGTTTGTGTTGATGGGGCTTGCTTTAAGTCCACCTGGCTAGCTACCACCATCTTACCTAGTCTATCGACACCAACAATTCCATCTGTTATATTCCGGCATTTAGAAGTAAGATAGCCAGTTCCCAGTCTGTTGAGGAAACCTTCACCAAGTCTCAAGTTAAGGCCAAAAAGAGTGCGCTTCCTTTTGGCCTTAACTTGAGACCAGATAAGATGAAAGCTATAGCATCCCGTCGTATAATAAAAAAATACGCTTCACGGTTGAATGAATGATTTTATAATCATTCATCAAAGATGGTTTCTTCGTCCAACTCCCCCACCTTCAGGATAGCCCTCTGGATCATCCGCTTCAGCTTCCTGCGAGACTCGGAGGGCAGCGCGCGAAGCTCTGATGCTACAAAGTCGCCGAAGATCTGGAGGAACAGGAAATATATCAATAAACCTAGTGGTATTAGAAAAATTACCTTCTTACTGCAGCCTTGCCGGTCGCGTATATAGTATATAAGTGGTATATATAGTAATGGCTAGGTTTCCTTACACTCAACTGTAAGAATTATAGCAACATTAACCTGGCCAAAAGGACTAGTTTCCAGGCCGTTAATAAATAAAAAAAGCAACATTAACGCAATCAACACTGTACACCGCTCTTGTACGATCAAAGATTGGATTTAGTGCGTATTTTTTACATTATTCTGTTCATAACCATGATAGTTTCAAAAGTTATATTATTCAGATACCATAAAAGGTAGAAAAAAGGTTTTAATGGAAAAAAAATGTACAGATATTGTCATTTTTGTACCCTAACAATTCCTACAGCGCACCTTAGGCTTCAACTCATTACAGACCACGAACATATTAACTTTATGCTGCATATACAACGGTATAACAGACTTTTTATCTCTTCTGCGCGAACCTAGCCCTGTATGCGTCCATGAGAACCGTGCCAGGTTTAGACCAGCAGCCTTAATGTGTAAGTCAACAAGTAATCAACATCGACTTCATTTTTGACATTTGAAACCTAGTATATACTTCAACTGTCACTTTACCGCCATAATACTCAACCACAACCTGGTATAATGGTTTTCAAGCTATGCAACTAGGCTACAGGTGTAACCCTTACTCGAGTAAATGTGGTTCCGTACTCTCTAATACCAGCGATCATAACACCCATACTGCGCGCCCAACGCAATCTGAACGCTTTTATTGCTATCCCCAAGTTTACGTGCTTGCAGATGTATGGAATAACATAGGAAGCTGCTGTCTTTGTTGAATGGTAATAGAGCCCCTTATGTAACCGCCTCTGTGGTCTAGTGGTTCAACCCACCGATTTCAGATCCAGAGGTCCCGGGCTTGATCCCCATTGGGAGTACAAGCACAATATATTGTGCTTGGTTTGGTTGGTGGTAGAGTGTAGAATGAAGGCCAAGCGTAAATTTAAATTCTGGCTTGGATCTTGACATCTATGCTTGTGCAGCTCTCGGTATGCTAGAGCATGAGATCTACTATGGAGCGAACTTTCCTAGAATGCACTGCCTCTCCCACTGCGCACCTATGGAACACAGAAAATGAGCTAGTCATGAGGACCGCTGACTGTAGTGAAAACTAAAAACTGTGAAATCATTCAACGCAAATAATAATACCAACATTGGAAATATTCGATAGATACTTTGGTTATTCATTCGATATTCCAAGAAGTTTTCACTTTAAAAAACGTCACAAAAGCGGAATGCAAGCATTACCATAGCCTTTCCATTCAAATAAACAAAAGAAAATCAAAATTCGAACCAACTGGACTTACCCCTACAATTTCAAATCTAGATGCAAAGTCAAAGTATTTTATTTCATCTATTTTTTTTAAGATCATTATGAAACGTCAAATGCGACATTAGCACTCTCGTTATACAAATTTCCTACATTGACCATGAAAGAGTCTGTGATGAGATGAGAGTCTATGAGTGTATCTGTACCCCAGATGTACGGCAAAATTTACAATTTTCATGGAACGATTGTCAATTGTTTGTCAGCTAAGTGAGTCAATTTAACTTCACTTACGTACTCGTTGAGATCAATTTACAGAGCCTAGAACGCAGAAGGCCTTGCATGTTCTAGACTGCAAATTGTCTGTGTTCCGTAAATTCACTTTGGCGAGATCATCAAAGATATCGAGATCACTCGATATCTTTGATGTAATTCCTCCTTCCCCTTTTCACCACCGGACTAGCAGACGTACGGCAGGTTACAGCCCGTACCTTGAAGATGTTCCATGGTGCCGATGTGTTCGGCACCATGGAACCATGGAATCTCTACCTTAATTTAATACTAGTAAAGAATGGAACTCGTTGCCCTCGTCTGTTTTTCCGCACCAATACAAGATTGGAGTTATGAAGTCCCAGAGTATATAGATTCCATATAGACAAGCGTTCTCCATCTAAGGCCACATCTTTACTTGTTTTTCATGTATGTTGGTGGTCAAACGCTTGAATATATGAAATCTATGAGTACCTACACTAATATACACTTTAAATAATATTTAAAAAACCTTTAGAACAGCATGTGACGCGATCCCATTAGTTTCCGCTCAAAAAAAAAGCGATCTTAACGCGACTAAATAAGTTTTCCATACAAAAACTGTTTGGCAATAAACCTTCGGCAGACGGGTTTTCGCTAGCCAGGTGGCATGATTAGAAAAAGTTTAAAATTTAAAGTACTTTTATGATATCAAACAATGATAAAACTATCGAGAAACAATGTATCTCGTGTCTCCTTTACACGTTACCAGTGATCCTCATAATTCCACCGGCGAGCTACGAGTTGCTGTCCTGTAAATCCGATAAGCCGCTTACCGGTATGTATACCTATAGGAGTATTTATACCAGATTGAACCAGTTCAAACATCACTGAAAGACTGTAACTATAAATACAATACTTCCTTCCCTATTTTACGTAGGATAAATTGTGAGTAAACAGTGTATTACCGAATTAGCTACATGTGAAATAGCTAATTGTTTCAGGCGATATTTTGCGGAAATCCATAGTTAAAATATTAACCTGACAACGTAAAAATATTTTTAAAAATCCGCTAAATTAATTTGAATAAAAATCAAATCGACACGTGTTTTGCCTCTACAACACCCTCTTTTTTTTATTGTTCGACGGGGGAGTGCTTGGCCTTCATCTCACCTGGTTACACAAGTTGAGATAAGGCCGGAGGTGGAGGCGCACTTCACCCGGAATCCTCAACAAACTGAGGAACTGGCTTTAACCTCTATATGCCGGAACACAACAAATTTAGAATTGTTATTATGGCGACAGAATTAGGTAAGATGGTGGTAGCTAGCCAGGCGGACTTAAGCAAAGTCCTACCACCAATCAAACCAAGCACAATATATTGTATTTCCCATGGGGATCGAACCAGGAACCAGGACCTCTGGATCTGAAATCGGTGGGTTGAACTACTAGACCACAGAGGCCTCGTGTAGTACTCCGGAAATATAGTTTTGCTGCTAAGCTGACGAGCCCTCTGCCGATCGTTTTGACTTGCAGCGCAGTGCTCTGAGCCGCAATACGCCAGAAATGGGCTGAGCGGATTAGTTACTGAATATTTTTCTGTTTTCAAGTTAATACTGTACCGTGGAATACATTACAATATAATTTGCAAGTTTTTTTTATTATTGTACGACGGGGAAGCGCTTTGCTTTCATCTCACCTGGCTTGCAAGTTATGATAAGGCCGAAGATAGCGCACTTCACCCGGAATCCTCAATGGTCTGAGGAATCTTAGGTGCCTCTAAATGCCGAAGCACAACAATTTTAGAATAATTGTTATGGCGACAGAATTAGGGTGGTATAGCTACCACCTAGCCAGGCGGACTTTAACAAGTCCTATCTGGAAAGATTCTGTCTTCTAGCGAATTCCATTGCTTGAGAATTGGAGCATATCCGGTTAATAATTTCCAATGAGCAGCATTATTACAAGAGGATGGTTGGGCAAGCGATTTAAATTAAAAAGTTTCCTAATTTTTATCGTGAAGATTGCTTCAGATTCTGACTCTTGGAATCCAGTGGTAGCACGGTGCAGATGTAATCTTAAGACAAATTGCGTTGATACTGTCAGTGGTGTCACCTTGTGTGAATGTAGACTTATCTAATCAAGACCAAGTTGAGGGTAGTTGTTAAAAACGCCTTCACTGCTGGACGGTGACTCCAAAGTTCGAGTCAGCGAGCGACCACGGCTGGTTAACCCTTTCGAAATATCTTCGGGACAAATAATACGTCAAATACGAGATACATACCGGTTTTTCCGCATCAATTTCCTATAAGTAGTAGTATAGTACTTAACATCCACATTCCACAAAGCTCAAAGTTCAACGAGTTGAACTAATTGTTTTTTTTTGCCCAATTATTTCTATTTGTTTACTTTAGAATGTTAAAAAAACAGGAATGTTTATACGCAGTTTTTTTTAAATTGTGCTTGGCTTTAATCTCATCAGATTTTTCAAATTATGATAAGGCCATGCAAGCGCTCTACACCCGGAATCCTCAACATCTGAGGTACTGGCTCTCTTACCTCTGACAATGTAAGAATTGTTATGGCGACAAAAAAGTAACAAAAAAAATTACAGTATGTTCAATTGAGCAGCATGGATCTTACCTGACACTCATCAGCATTCTGTATAGGCTGGATCCGGGGCTGTTCCGGCCACATGTTCGGCATAACCCTGGACGGCAGCGGCATCGGCGCTGACGCAGCCACCCTGAGGGTCGGTTTCTTCCGCCACGGGCCGCTGGTGGACGCCTCAGGAGATCCGGGGCGCCGCGAACCGAACTGCTGCTCTTCCTCCGCTTGGAACTCTGCCAGCTACATGAACCGAATATATATGCCTTAAACATTTGTGTGATGAATATAGATGTTTGTTCTGTGTTTGGGTGTTGTATCATATAGTAAGTATGTATTTAAAAAAAAAAAGTATTTAAGTATTCTATCCGTAATCTAGTTCCCATATTACAAGCCATGCTTAGTTTGGGGGCTAGATGGCGCTGTGTAAAAATTAATGTCCTATAATATTTATTTATGTATGTATTGAATACTCCCGCTGTCATAAGTACCAAGTTTGGATAAAATAAAAACATCTCACCTCGTTTTATTTCTCTACTCTTTATTGCATACACAAAATACCTACAGCATTATATTTTATAAACATACTTAAAAAGTTAGTGAGCATGGTAAAGGCAAGCCTAATTAACCCTGAAAAGAGTTCTCTTCCAGCAAACTTATGAGAGAGAGAAATAAAAAAAACGTTTTCAAGTTCATAGGTATGTTTTGTATGATACCATACAACACCCAAACACGATAAAACTAGATGTTTTATCGTTCAATTATTGATCACATAAATATTTGCCCCGGCCGAGATTTGAACCTACAACCTACAGCGTAAAAGGCAATGCATCTGAGCTTTGAGGTAATGAATACAGACATTATTATGATAAGTAAGTAGGTAAGGTAAGGTAGGTAGTACATACCTAATATTTTTTTTGAACTTATTTCTTTAATCAGTTAAGTAGTACCTATGGGTTGGTAAATAAATTCATAGTTACCTCGATATTAACAGAATCGATGCTTGTATCAAGCGGATCCAACGGCGACATCATCAGCGAATCGTTCAGAGAGGGCGCTGATCTCAAAAACGACAACGCTTCAAAATACTCCCACCCACTCGTCGCCTCCACCCCGGCTTCTTGCTTCTTCTTCAACTTTCTCAACTCATTATTGAACTGCGTCCTCAAGTTATGGATCTTCCTGTTGATTTCTTCGCTCGTTGTCCGAAACAACTCGGCTAGGAACAGCGTTTTCGCAAGCCGCGCAACTCGATCCTTGTGCAGTGGGTGCTTCGCATTCCAAATCACTTCGCACTCGATTTCCAGTGTCTCGATCAATTTCTTGGTCATCTCCGGGGTCCATGTTAGTCTAGTCACCCGCTCAATATCGATCTCTACTTTAGGAGAGAAGGTGAAACCATCACTTGAATTTGAATTGCTCATGTCGCACGCGTTGTGTTCGAAAGCGCTCTAGCGAGACTGGCGGGGGGAGACCGTCGAGTCGAGAGTGCGGTGCGGCGAGACACGAGATCGGTGTCAGTGTTTGCAGAGCGGCAACGGCGCGCGCAGGAATCTTCTAGCGGGATTGTGACCGCGGCGTTGCCAGCTCGTGTTTGCCGTAGTGTATAGAAGGCGCTAAAAAGGCTAAAGAGCTGACAGCTACATATTAGCATTTGGTGGGACGTATACTGCTTCAGTCCAATTAAGGGTTAAAGAGCTCCATTTGCATTTGTATTGTATGCTAGGGTAACGTTCAGCTAGGCCTGATTAAATATTGCTATTTAGTATGTAGGTAAGTATTATGATACCGTGATATTGTCTACCAATTTACAAGCAAGGCCAGCTTAGTGAAATACCTACTTATTAGAGAAAAACTCATTATGACGACTTACGAGAAGCAAGGAGGGAATATTTTATTTTTAAACAACATACAGTTTTAGAGAACATACCTAAGTACAAATAGTCAATGATGTAATGATATCACGAACAATTTTTACCGACTTCAAAAAAGGAGGAGGTTATCAATTAGTCAACATCTTTTTTTTTATGTTTATGTAGGTATGTAGGTTTTATTTTCCCCGATTACTCGAACACGCCTGGACAGATTTAAAATATATATTTTTTGAGTGAAAGCCAACAGGTCAACAGGTGATGATGGGATCTTGGAGAAATCGAGAGAACTCTTCAAATTTTATAGGCACTCTTGAAGCGGTTTGGGTATTTTTAAGGTGTAAAAAAAAAGGAAAAAACAGACCACTTACCTATAGGATCCCGCGTCTGTTTGTCAGTCTGTCTGTCCGTCCATCTGTCATCATAATAATTGGAAAATTGTAGGTATCATAATCTCCATTGAAGTCGGTTTTTATTTAGTTTTTAAAAAGTACTTATAGTTCTGTCACTATAACCACATTTTAAGGTTTCAAAAGTTTCAATATAATTATATACCTACGCCGCCGGTAGAAACTGCCCACGTTATATTATCTGGTACCTTGGTAAATATTAATTCTTATCCAAACAAATCACTTCGTATTAAGACTGTTATAGTAGGTACCTGTAGAACAAATCAAATACCTAATCATCTTTTAAGTTAGTAGTAAAAAAATAATCATTTAAACCAACTTCCCAAAAAAACAAAGGTTTTTATTTATTGGCACATTTTATATATTTTCTTAGGTTAGTTCTTCCTTGTACTTGTACCTACTCATTATGTTAATTTTAGTAGATATACCTTTTAGTATCTAAATGTGTAAAATAACGTTATTCTTTACCTTATTCATATTCTAAATTCAGACGGTTTTTTTCTGAGTGAGGCATATTACAAACGGACGGTTTTTACAATCTCACGGCGTCATGTCCACCAATTTCTCCGCAAATTCTATGACAGTTAAGTTCTTTTTTTTAACGATAGGTAGAGGTTGGTTTAAATTTGGCCTCATTTTAAATTGGTGAAAATCCGATGAAACTAATTAGACCTAGGGAACAAAACTTCTCAACGGACTACCAGCAAATCATTATATCTCCGCCAATTGAGGTCCGATTTGCATAATTATTTTTGTAACTTGATTGTTACCTATTAAGTGAACGTAGGTTTGATTCCGGCCGGACACCATTAACTTTTTTGTGATAAATCTTGACTCGTACCTACACGTCGTAAGATCGTGCTTGTAATAGGTATTTTAAATCACTTTTCACTACAAGAGCGAGAAACAATTTATTATCCTATGGGAAAGTTTTTACAAATCGGTGCTTTCGTTATTAATGATATTAACTATTTTTTTTAATATAACCAGGAGACGGTAGATGCAAGTTGTCCACCTGATGTTAAGTGCATCTCTCACCTATAACAATGCCTTACTGCGTAGGTCACATCCTCAAAGAACCTAGCCAACACGGCACTGCATTGCACCAACTTCGTAAATATAACATATGAACTAACCCATAGAACGTACCTATCTATACCTATAAAATATAAACCAATAATGTTAAAAAAAAAAATGTTTAGACTTGTTTTGTAATAATGTACATATAACAAAACACAAAACATGAATATAATTAATTTACGCTAATTTACTATGAACATCTTGTAAAATTTTTATTGCTTTTATTTGATATAGGTACTCGTACGTTACCCATTTTAAATATAAATTGTAATACCTCTAAGTGGATGATTTGTTGTCTATGTTGAATTAATGTTATTGGTGCTACATAGCTGTCCTATGCAAAGACCTTATGTTCCATGTGATGATTAAAACGGGCCACATGTGTGCGCCAGTCATCCGCACTCATTAATTACCATGTCCTGTTTACAGTCAGCTTCTGACTTCGTTTTCCTGCTTTTTCATTCTGTTCATAAAACCGTTCTCGTACATTTTAAATCTACACGAATTCAAATTTCAAACGATTATCTACAAAAAAAACAAGTAAACAGCCCACCTATCTTGCCCTTCTGCGTAGGTCATACCCGCGTCTTACGCTGCACTGCATTGCGACCATTAAATTGAGGCATATAGTTAAGACCCGTGTCTCAGTAATTTCACTGGCAAACCATACCCTTCAAACCGAGATACAGCAATTCTGTTTTGCTTTAATGTAATAATGTTGGTAGTACTTTCCCGGACGAGCCCTTCCACAAGGAACTCTACTACGACTACTGCGTCCCTGATTCGCAGGATACGGGAAAGTTCTAACAGAATCCTGAAACATTGGAACAAATAGGTTGTTACTCTTTCCCAAAGTCTCCAATATGGAGGGGTACCCTTTGGGCCTCCTATGGGCCCCTTTTGCGTGACTAGCGGGTTCCTGCTACTCCAGGCATCCGATGTCCTCAAGAAGGCCAGCAGCTCGCTGATGCTGGTGCAGGCTTCGCTGGGTGTCCATGGTGTCCCAT
This sequence comes from Venusia cambrica, assembly GCA_951394065.1. Taxonomy (NCBI): domain Eukaryota; kingdom Metazoa; phylum Arthropoda; class Insecta; order Lepidoptera; family Geometridae; genus Venusia; species Venusia cambrica. The sequence goes on along the minus strand of OX596048.1, from coordinate 2,620,782 downwards.
ACGTAAAACGTAACGTAAAACGTAACGTAAAACGTAACGTAAAACGTTACGTAAAACGTAACGTAAAACGTAACGTAAAACGTAACGTAAAATGGAACGTAAAACGTGAAATGCTGCTCTTAGGAGGAAACAATCGAGCACGTGATCCCTCACAGATCGGCTACAGAATCAGCTAGGATGAAAAGACAGACCTGGATATGTTTGGCCCACGCTTGGAGTAAGTATAGACGCCCACGACGTGAACATCATCGTTGTCACGAATCGCTCACTATGTGTAAAACAATGCTATCAACCTAAAGTCCTGCTCCGCTACCTCAAGGAGATCGGCTGGCTGGAGTAGGGTTGGTAAATTTAAAACCATGGAATACAATTTAGGTACAACTTGTATTGCGCAGCACCTAACCGCGAGACGCCAGTGCAGACCTTGGTCACCCCCACTCAGAATAAAAATAATAGTGTCTGTCAAAATCTCTGTCTATTGCGTCGTTCTAAGTAAAATAACCATAATCTTCTCATCATAATGAAGTAGGTTTTTTTATTGTACGATGGCGAAGCGCTGACCTTCATCTCACCTGGTTATAAGTTAAGATAAGGCCGAAGGTGGAGGCGCTCTTCACCTGGAAACCTCAACATTTTGAGGAGCTGGCTATCTTAGGTATCTCTAAACGTCGGAACACAACAATTGCAATTTTTTTGTTATGACAGGCGGACTAAAACAAAGTCCTACCACCAACCAAACCAAGCACAAATACTTCTGTATCTGATATAGGATGGCAAACCGAAACACCACAGAGGCGGTTAAGGTATTATTGAACGAGTGTTTAGTAAAATTTAAATGTTATTTTCACTGATCATAAGGTATCTTTCCGTATCCAAAATTTCCGCAACATTGCACGTGATAACTGCAACTCCATCTGTGGTATTGCAGTGCTAGACAGAAAGCCGGAGGGTGGTGGATTAATATCTAAATAATGAGACTAACGCCCCGCCCCTGTACTGTACCGATTGCAAATTAAAACTACAGTTTGATATCATTATCTCGCCTTTCTCCTTGTGTGCTGGTTGCGATTTCGAACAGGCGGTAGATTTGACGTTTCAAAATGATTCGAATAATAGTATCTGAATAAATGAGTTTTGATTTTGATTACCTATCGATATAAAAAATATATATATAAAAAAACTAATCTAAAAACTAGGCCATGATTTTTGCTATTTTATGAAGACAGTGGCGCCCTCCTTGTATGCTGGTTGCGATTTCAAACAGGCGGTAGATTTGACGTTTCAAAATGATTCAAATAATAATATCTGAATAAATGAGTTTTGATTTTGATTACCTATCGTGGCATAAAAAAACGAATCTAAAAACTAGGCCATGATTTTTGCTATTTCATGAAGACAGTGGCGCCCTCAAATTTTGTCAGCGGACTCCATCCCCTACGATAAATATATCTACTATCCATAATGTACCAGCAATAATAACAAAAATCTAAGAATTACACATTAATTTCCTATGTCAGGTAACATCTTTACTGAAGCGTATGCCATATCACACTTTACACGCTGGTAAGGATATCTGGTACAATCTCTGCTAAAAATGTCTGGTACAAGAAGGTTTTAAGGTATGAATGTGAAAGGATTATTATGTTGACGAAGCAAAGTAGTTTTGTTTTACTAATGATTTTTTTGGACAATGCTCCTGCCATTATTATGCAATGTGGGTTGCAGGGATGATGATGATGATGATAAAGAATTTTAAAAAATTGGTAAAAGAGTAAGGTAACTTAATTTTTGTATATTTTTTGAACCTATCAAGTGTTTACATATTGTAATTGTTAACGCATCCCTGGTGTTAATCAAGATCACTAAACCTTTTAAATTTAGGGCCTTGAAAAATAATCTAAGATACTTATTAGTATAGTAATTAAAAAAGTAGTAAGTCGTTAAAGCAAAAAGGCGTCTGGTGAATTAGTAATCCTGGTATCCCTCACCAATAACCTTCATGAGTAGTAGAGTTCCTTCTGAAAACGCTCGTCCGAGGAAGTACTACCACCATACCTATGTTTCGGCCACCAGACAGCATTGCTGTATTTCGGTTTGAAAGGTATGGTTGCCGGTGAAATGACGGACACATGGGGCTTAACAACTTTAAGCCTCAAGTTGACAGATGCTATACAGTTCAATGTAGGTCATGTTCTTTGTGGATATGACCTGCGTAGTAAATCTTTGTTATAGACAAGAGTTGCACGCTGCCTGCTTGTTCCATCTCCATGGCGTATAAAGCAAACTTTTGAATTTCAGGGTTCAGAATCTCTTTAATAATAAAAACTAAATAACTCTTTGATCATTCTGAAAAATGTAAATCCCTAATTGGCTATTAGTTTTGTTGTAAGTTTTACCCTGTTTAGTTTTTAAGTGCTGTGGATTTTGTTAAGTAAATAAATACAAGACATGCAGTGATAAAAATGCGGCCGTACATTTTTATAAAATTAGCTTTTGCCTGCTATGCAGTCGGTACCATATCTCTCGAGGCACCTCTCGACACGGATAAGGGGAGAGAGATCGCCGGAAAAAATGTCCTTACAACGTGATTTAACACCTATTCGTCTCTGCCTGCTATCTGCCCATCCGGCACGATTTCGGAAAGGGTTATTTATAGCTGAATAACTTCTGCTAGTGACATCTCTCGCGTGTTACCCAGTAAATCGCCTCCGTAGTTCTACCCACTGATTTCAGATCCAGAGGTTCCGGGTTCGATCCCCGGGGGAGCAATATTGTGTTTGTTTTGGTTGGTGGTAGGATTTTGTTTAAGTCCGCCTGGCTTGCTACCACCGTCTTACCTAATTCTGTCGCCATAATAAAAATTAAAAAAAAAGTGTTGTGTTCCGGCATTAAGAGGTAAGATAGCCAGTTCCTAAGTTAGTTGAGGATTCCGGGTTAAGTGCGCTTCTACCTTCGGCCATATCATAACCTAACATCAGGTGAGATGAAGGCCAAGCGCTTCCCTAAAACTCACGTGGTAAGCGTGGATATTATGCCATTAATAATGGAAAAGGCGGTTGATGGCAGCACAATTAGCTCGTTTTTAGCTAGCGCAATAAAGACGGTTCTACAAAATAGTTGACGACAGAGATCGATCGAAAAATATACTAGATGGCGCTACTGGTTCCGGTGGCGCATGGAGAACAATGTAGTTAGGTACTACTACTGTACAAGAATTGTGCACAGCCTAAAGGAACTCATACGCTTAAATATCTGATGGAATGAAACGAAAATACAAAAATAGAGTTCGAATTATTGCTCTTTAATTCTATATTAGATTAGAATGTGAATTTTGGAACAAATCGTTACCTACGAACACCCAACATTCCAAACAAATAGGCCTGCCAAATAAATTGTCCGCATACCAAACAATCTCGGCCTGTCACTAACCCAAGCCGGCCGCGAGTCTCGCCGCAAAAAACACGAAACAATCTCAAAATATATTTTAATAGCGGCGCGGTGACGGCACAAAGACGATTATTTATCGCACGCCCTCTCTCATTGCTTCGGCGAAACACGCTCGAAAAACAACATACATATTCCTATGACATGCGAAAACTTACCTTATGTCATGCGCTATACAGTTACATATTAATTAGCTTCACCTACAAATACGTCGTTCGAAATTCGAACACGCGAGGCTAGTAATCATTCGATGTTCGATTCCGATACAGCCTATCACTTAGCACCTAATACTAAAAATTCATACTCTATTGTCAGCAAATCAAGGCTCAAATCGGATTGCTTTGAGATAGTGGAATGACGTCCAAGTCGTGTCTGGAAGCCGGGTAATGAATTGTCGTCGGATGAGGAACAAGTTCTGGACTTGAGTTCCCGTAGGGAAGTAGGTAGGTAATTGATCGCAAGTGCAGCGATAAGCTAATTAAACATCCTATAAAAGCTAAAAGCGCATGTCTGTTCGCCTGCACTGTCGAACACAGACACGTTCATCATTTTTATCAATTACGTGGGTATCTTCAAATGGGTTTGTCCCTTCATAATTAAACACATTTTATTTCTTAAAAAAGGATATTATTCAAGGATTTCTTTGGAATAAAAATATGTGCTCGAATACAAGACGTACAAGTTTGTGAATGATATAAATAGGCTATCCAGCGCCAGTTTTTTTTTCTGTGGCTACACTCATTATGTACACTGTCCTTTAAAAGGTTCCAAGCAAGAAGAGTGACGTCCGTTTTCTCAGGATATCCTGAAGAGCCTGGAAAGCCTAGCTCGATATAGAGCTAAGTCTAAATATAGGGCCACGGTTTGAAAATCGAATGTCGTCGGGTCTGATAAAATGTTCGATGTTGTTGGTAAGTTTTTTAAATAGGTATTTAAAAAACTTACTTACGATTCGTGCGCGATAACATGTATTTCGAGACCCTGGCCGTAAAAATTCTAGCTTGGTATTTCAGCAGATGCATAATACGACGATCGAACCTGTAAATGCGTCATAAAAAAATTACTAGCGTCTGACGGTAAAGCATGACCACCATTGACCACCAGCTCACTTAAAAAAACAAGTTGGGAAGTGGCCTAAGATGAAACACGCTTGTTTAAAAGTAACCGATTCACTTTGGACTTCATGATTAGAAGAGTTCCTTATATAAGGGCTTGTATGGGGAAGTACTACCACCATACCTATTTTAGCCACTAAGCAGCGTTGCTGTATTTCAGTTTTCAGCATATCGGTGACATCACGGGCACATGGGGCTTATCACTTTTAGTGTATAGACATACGGAATAATTTTTGCCATTTTTCCGACTGATCTCCTCTACAGCTGGCATTTCTCAATCGAATCTCGTGAGGTTTTGTGAGCATATTTGATAATTATCCAGTAATTATTTTATCGATTAATTGTTTTGGCGGATTGATTGATTCTGTTTAAAACGTAATAAAAATTATGTTTCAGCCATTTCAAATATGACACATTATATTTTTGTTACCCTTATTAAGCCGCAACTTTTTAAAATTAAATTACAGAAAGTAGCCGTCGATAAACTTCAAGGGGTCAGAGTGTGAGGGGATGGAAGAGAATGAAAAAAAAACATACTAATTACCTTTGCCACATCACAAGGGATTTTCATCAACTTGGAATATAACTATGGTTTTGGTTTTTGGTGACCATAGCTTTTGTTTGTCATTATTTGAATTTGATGACCCCAACAGCTTTTATTCGCAAATTTACTTGCATTCGATCGAAAGTTAAATTTGGTATAGGTAATTACTTGATTTGAATTGCCGGTATATATTACGAACGTCTTAAAGTAGGTAATCGAGTAAGAAATAGGTCTAACGAGAATTTTAAAAGACCCAAAACGTTAAGCGTACGCCATGCAGTGAGAAATAATCTTATTAATATAAATAAATAGATTAAAGAAGATTTTGTCGGCGGTAGCGCCCATATTAAAGTCTCTCAGCTTTTTTAATGTGCGCGGTGAGCATTTATTCATTTCTAAGCTTTGCAAAGGCTTTCCCGAGGTCTACAGCTCACATAGCCTCTAGAATTAACATTAAATTTCATCGTTTGTATGCCTACAATGAGGTTTTTTATAGGCATGTTCGCCTCAGAGTCCTTACTTTCAAAATCGAACGTCGTTCGATCCGAAAGAACTTCTGTCAATTTAGTATCGAAAAACGTGCAATCCGTCATCGGATACGTCATGTGTTTTTCATAGTAGGACTCCAGGAATCGCTGGGTTTGTATCATCCCGTGGTAAAATAACACGTTATAATATAAATTGGAAAACAATATCTAAATGTTTCCTGAATAAATAATATTATAGGTACTCACAATGTAAACTTATACACAGTTTAGGTACATTGTAAGTAGCTACATATTATTTCTGCATAATCAATTGTATACCTACATGTAGGTATGTACGTCTAAAAAGTGAGTCTGCGAGTTCCCGAGGTCCCGGGTTTGATCCCGCAGGGGAGCACAATATCGTGCTTGGTTTGGTTGGTGGTAGGAATTTGTTTAAAATCGTCAGGCTAGCTTCCACCATCTTACCAAAGCCTGTCACCTCCCAGCTCGGCAGACTCGCTTCATACAAGACTACGTCCTTGCATGTGCAAGCATGTACCATCAGATCCACAGCCCATAAATCTTGTGTCCACTGCTGGACAGAGTCTCGTGGACGAGAGGAAGCTGGACGGCTTTGCTCTCATCACCGCGCTTGGCAGGGGTATTAGTGATAACATTAAAGGTGTACATAATACACGGAAGGAAGCTGAAGCCCTTCCTCTGCTGAGAACCCTTAATCGGCTTTTACGACATCCATGAGCTGAGTTGGAGGGGTCGATTCTTAGGTAAGTTCCTACTGACTATAAAGTGTTTTACACAACATTTGCCACAATTTGGTTCCCAAACCTTTGAAAGAGGATAAAGTAAGCTAAGCCTCTATTTTTCACGACGCAAAAAGCAAATAAACAAATCTTCGGAGTGCGAATAATTTATTCAGGGATAAGGCACAAAGGGGAGCGGCCCGTGTGTTAAATTGAAAGTAAACTCGAAATATCTACCCACTAAAACTAAATCTGTCTGTAATTCTCTCTAAAAATATGTGTTGTAGGTAGGGTGCCGTACCCAAAGGTACCAACTGGTTAATTAAACTAGATCTGAATGTATTACTCTCTTTTTAATTAAGATTGTAAGAAATCTTACCAGGAGTTTCTTTTTGATTATTATGAGTTCGACTGGCCTAAGGCTAGACTCTAGTGACCTCTTGGTTTGTCTAGCCCTAGGCCAGAACAAGAATGAGGTCTACGATGGAGCGAGCTTACCCAGAAAGCAATGGGTTCTCCCGGGTCTGACGGCAAACCGGATTGAGATGGACTTTGGCAGAAGGGTGCGCGCTAGCCAGGTGGACTTTTAAAGGTTCTACCACTAGTGTTGTGATCATAGCAAAAGCCAGCGATACTGTTCAGGGTAAGTAGACTTTTAGGAGGATTCACCTGCTCCAGGTTAATCAGGAAAATACTACCGCCATCTGCGTTTATTTAGCCGAAATATGCGAAGTCAGTTTGGTCACGGTTATTTATCACGTCTTCAAAACACATATTGTCGAGCAAACGCAGCCACGGGCAAAACTAGAGTGAAGCTTATCATAAAAAGATGTGGGAAAAATCCCGAGCAAACGACTTTATGGAGATTTCAGTGGCTTCAAAAGTTTTGTTGCCGTATGAATAATGGTAATCTTTGTGATGATATTGTTTGTGTGAAGGGAATTGTGGAATTTCCTCGTAAAATGTTGATGGCTCGAGGCTTTGTAAATATTTTAAGGCTGGCTGGAAATTTCGTCCGCACTAGCTGGACTGGAAAAATATCTATCAACAACTTGTGCTGTCATCTGGTACCCATAGATATATACAAACTTGCAGGCACCAGCTCTCCCATATATTTTTGTCTACTTTAGTATTAGAATTCTTTGTCTGTTTGTGAGAGAAATAAATAAATAGATACCAGGTATTAGCGGAGGAAGTCAGGTATTGATAGTCAATATCATTGATCGGACGAAAAGCCAACTACTTGAATCGATCATTCCCATAGAAAGTTTTTTTTTTATTGTACTACTGGGATGTGCTTGGTCTTCATCTCACCTGGTTTTCAAGTTATGATAAGACCGAAGGTGGAAGCGCACTCCACCGTGAATCCTCAACAAACTGAGGAACTGGCTATTTTACCTCTAAATGCCGAAACACAACAGTAAGATGGTGGTAGCTAGCCAGGCGAACTTAAACAAAGTCCTACCACCAACCTAACCGAGCACAGTATACTCCCCCTGGGGATCGAGCCCGGGACCTCTGAATCTGGTTCCCCGGTAGGTGAACCACTAGACCACAGAGCATTACGTGGTCCACAGTAAAATTACAGTATATAGTAGACAGTAGAATGCCTAGAAACTCGTTCCCATTATCCCGTGCCGATCGCTACCATTAAATTGTTAATTTTAACCATCAACGGATCAAGGTATAGACCACAGCAAACTGTTTTGGCATATTTTGCACTGATAACAGTTTAAAAATATTGCCAAAAACGTAGGTACTTTAGATTGCAGTTTCTAAGCATTTCCGCCGATTCTTTTGAGCCCCAAAACAAAGGCTTAGCCGGATCTCCAATCCAACCCCCTGTCTGAAAGGGTTGCTTGTCCCGGGGGCGTCGTTTGTTTGGACGGTACCGGCGGCGGTCGGGAATTTATCGTACGGCGTGTTGTTCCTCAGCTTTAAGTACGCGTGATATGGTTATGGTAAATTGTACCTACCATATGGGGCAGCTGTGACCTATAACCTCATAGTGGTCTACCCCGGTCAACGGAATCACTGGAAAGAAAGAAAGAAAAGAGATTTATTTACCCGATCCAATTTTTTTTTACCCAAAATTAAATTTGGGTATAAAGGTACTCTGACTCAGCTTTATTGCAGCATCGAGCATATTGCAACGATGATGCGTTGGTTTTCAGCCACGTCCTTATTTGCAAGTGGTGTCACGACGAGGACACGACAAACAATTTATAGATATATAGATAAGTATAGTTATATAATTTATAGGTAGTACTTATAGTAAAGAATTTATATAAAGGTATATTGGCACACTGGCTCTTGCATATGGCTGAAAATCACAGCAGTGGTGGTAAGACCCGTAAGGTCTACCAGACATGGTCCAAAATAGCGACCACCACGTTTTGACGGTACGCGGTGTTCGAGCGCAATACTAGCGCAACCGGGCAGCGATCCTCTCCCGCCTCAGACCGCACCCCGCACGGCATTCATTCCATTCTCGACTGCTATGAGAGCAAGTTACACTAAATATATACATACTAAAGAAGAAGTACTATTTCAATTCATTCATCCGCTACGGAACACGCGGGAGCCAGTGCTTTCTGGGTAAGCTCGTTGTAGACCTCATCATTACTTTGGACTAGACCTAGGCAAGGCAAAGGCCTACGTTACGTTTATATATACATCGTTTACAAAAATAAACTGTCGGGTCTTGAGTGCCTTGAGATATTATTTCCTTTGACCGTAAATATTCGTATCAGGATTATGTCTCATCATATAAACATATTCAAATATTTTTGTGTACTTGTTTATGGGTAAATGTTAAAAAAAAAGAGATGAGTTGGTATTCTGTCCACTAGGTCCCATATTTCAAACGATGCTTAGTTTAGCTTTGTTAAAAAAATGTTCAATCAAAAAAAGTTGAAAAATTCTGCAATTTATCGAAAATCGTTTCATACTTACCCCTGATGATCCACCCTTACACATTTTTCATGCAAAATAAAACGATTTGGTGGACAGTGGAAGTGTTATAGATGATGACAGAGATAACGAGCTTTATTTGCAAGTAGATTTAAAAGTTTTGTCCTGTTTTTGTTGGGGAAAATGAATGTTAAGCCAAAGTTAGGGTAGAGCTACGTTACGTGCAAATTAGACAAATGGTACCCCAAAGTATTCTTAACGCAGACTATTTTATGGCGAACTTGTTCTTTTTTTTCCAACTGCTTCAGAAAGAGGGTTATGTTATTCGAGAGTATGTGTTATTATTCATTTTATTTATTTTGACAGAAACAAACAATTATGCTCAAACATTTATTCACAAACATTTAAAAATAATAATAATGTATCTACGATTAAACTAACTTTGTACAATGGAAGCAGTCGGATTACCAAAGGACCGTTACAAACGGTCTATAGGTGGCTCAACTGTTCCAGACCAGTACCAGACGAAGTGTGCTATGAAGCGTAACACTGGTTGTAATGTCACGCTGAACAGCTATGCTGATTCACTGGCCTAAGTAGGAGCCAGCTCTTGGGTCACGTGTCGCCTCAAACAAAGGCCCCGCATGTTTAAAACCCGGAGGGCATGTTTAATTATACATTACAGATTGAGTCATAAATGAAGCCGTTCATTGGGAATAATTGACCATTATCTGCTCCAGTCATGACAGAAACATGCGTTGTTCAATATTCAAACACACCAAAAAAAGATGCAAGTGGACTGTGATATTTTCGTACCAATAATTAAGTACGGTTTAGTAAATATCTAATCAGCAATAAAGTCCCGAGTGAGTCGTTTTTGTATTTTATTCAATTCACAATGAAATGTAAGTGTTATGAAAAGAGTATAGTTTCTTGGAAATAATTCAGGCCGTTTCGATCTGAAATCTGAATGTAAAATACCCGATTCAAGTCCAAAACGTTTGGGTCCATAGTGATGAATACAAATTGACATTGCACCTAGCGTTTGGTAGTACCTAGGGTTAGTTTGTTGGATTGGAACCAAATCGTTTAACAACGTCCAAGTACTTTGAGCAAAATCCACAGATTTTAAATTTAATTTATACGTGATTTACATATTTATTTGTAATTTAATATAGAAAACACATTTTTAAATTTGTATAATGTTTCTCCTCTTCTTTCTTGTTCGTAAGCTTAATCATATTATCAATTTAGCAACTTAATGCTAATTTCAGATCATTATTTAGATGGTGGTAGGACTTTGTTAAGTCCGTCTGGCTAGCTACCATCATCGTACCTAATTCTGTCGCCCTAATTAAATTAAGTAAGTAATTTCTTAAAACAATGTTTTACGGCATTTATAGGTAAGATAGCCAGTTCCTCAGTTTGAGGATTCCGGGTGAAGTGTGCCTCCACCTTATCTCAACTTGTAACCAGGTGAGTTGAAGGCCAAGCACTTGCCCGTCGTTCAATAAAAAAAAACCCAGCGATAAAAAAGTAGTTTAACGGGCTATAGTACCTCAGATTAGCAACACAACGCAACTTTATGATGTACATAATGTATGAGTATAGATTGTAATAATATTAAGGAGTTTATGTAAAATCATGAAGATGAAAATTTTGCCGTGGTTTTTTTTTCAACTTTCAACAACTCATGCTTACAATGACCACTGCTCTTTTTTTATATTGATCAAGAAATCATTTAACCACCAACTCACTTTAGAAATCAAGTAAAGATATGGCCTAAGATGGAGCACGCTTGTCCAAAAGGACTTGACTCTGGACTTGAAGACTCCAAGATTGTATTGTTGCGGGAAAACAGACGAGGGCAAGGAGTTCCATTCCTTACCAGTTCGAATCGACCGGGTTCGATCCCCAGGTAGTACAATATTGTGCTTGGATTGGTTGGTGATTGATGGTGGGTTTTTTAAGTCCGTCTGGCTTGTCCGTCTTGGGTACGCCCTTCATCACATTTTACTCACAAGCCTCACATACCTCCTAGGAACTGTTTTTCTTTCATAGCCCATAGAACAGTCTTTTTTAAACATTCACGATTAGAACACATTATTTCAATTCGAGAAACGGGTATTTATCGCGTATTTCACCTATATTTATCCCGACGTTTCGGCAGAGTTGCACCAGCCGTGGTCGCGGGCAGACTGGAACTTTGGAGCCACCGTCGAGAAGTGAAGGCGTTTTTAACAACTACCCTCAGCTTGGTCTTGATTATTAGAATAGGCCACTTTATTGTATAGGTAAAATACGAGATAAATATCCGTTTCTCGAATTAAAATAATGTAGCCCATAGAAGTCTGTGGAACTCGGTCATACGTTCGCTTGGTCGATAAACACCATTTTGCTTTCGGTTCTCTGTATTTTTCACACAGTTGTCGGAGTGAGATTGCACCAGTCCTGGCTTAAATCCGTAATGGTTCTTGTAACCTCACTCACCTCTCTCATACTTCTCGCTATCACTTTCTCCAGAACTTTCATACTATGTGACATGGGCTTTGCTCCTCTATAGTTGTTGCGGTCTTGTATCACACTTGGTTTTGTAAATGGGCGCCAGTGAACTGTTGCACCATTCTGGGATCGCCACCATTTGCAACAACATATTGAAGAATAATGTCAGCCATTTTCATCCATCCGCTTTTAAAAACTTCCATACAATACGGCAACGTATTTACGGATTTTCACATCTCTCACAACAGTACAATACAACATTCGATAAAAAAAAATAGGTTTAAGTACATAATAAACATTGGGGAGCAATGCCAGCGCCCTACTTCTAACAAAATGAAGGTTACATCTGAATGAGCAGGTGCAGTCTATGATAAGACAATATTTATAACCGGTGTTCAAATACATTTACACACATCAACATTGTCTAGGGATATTCAACATTTTGTTTATTTTTACAATAACTGAAAATAATTTCTCTACAAAACTAGGTATGGCAAGAATCTTTATTTTGTGTTGTTTATTAATAATAATAAAAACAACAGTTTCATATTTTTTTTATAAACATTAAAGTAGGAACAAAATCTCGAAAAATCGTAAAATTTACAAGGTTCGGTAAATTGTGTTAAAACAATTTTTACGTTGCCATGACTTTATAAAATTACCTTTTTACAATTTAATAATCGGTGTTGCCTCTCCTGACGTTGATAACACATATGCACCGGTTATTCATACTCAAAATTAGGGTGTCAAAGTCTCGCTGGGGTATGCGATCCCATGTTCTTTTTAAATGGCAAAAAAATTGGTCTTCTGTGGTCAAATTTGATGGCAAATTGCTGAAAGCCCTTCGCTGTAACATGTCCCAAGCGTGTTCAATTGGGTTTAAGTCGGGTGACTGTGCAGGCCAGTCCAAAACCGCGACATCATGTTCCTGAAGGGCAGCTGACACCAAACGCGCCGTGTGTGGAGGGGCATTATCATGCATGAGCTGAAGTTCCTGGCCAATTTGAACTCTGTGAGGGATGATCACAGGTTCTATGACCTCGTTCCGGTATTTTAGTGCAGTCATGCTGCCTCTTATCCAAATGAGCTCGGTTCGTGCGCCAATACGAATTCCCGCCCAAATCATGATTGTCCCACCTTGGATACGAATGGAACTTCTTGTGGCTGCTGGAGGCGACTTTCTCTGCCTGGAACTCTCCAAACACGTGTTCTTCGTGAATCGGGGTGGAATCCAAACCGAGACTCATCAGTAAAGAGAACCATTGTCCATTGGCCATTGTTCCATAACAAATGTTCCTGAGCCCAAAGAAGTCGCCTTCCGCGATTGCCTCGTCGTAGAGCTGGCACACGAAGCGGCCTACGAGAATGAAGATCGACTTCATGTAGCCTTCTTCTGACGATTTGGTCGCTGACTGACAGCTGATGGTCTGACTGAAGCCTTTGCACTAGCTGCTTTGCTGTGAAATTGGGTTCCCTCGTGGCGGAATTTTGGAGAAAACGATCTTGTCTAGGGGTGGTTACTCGTTTTTTTCCAGTGTGGCGCTCTCTTAAATTCTCAGTAATACGATAACGTGACCACAATCGAGAAATTACGTTTTGATTGGTGTTTAGGGTATTGGCAACCACGCGTTGGATATCACCGGCTTGTAACATGCCTATCGCTCTTATCTTTTCTTCTCTTCTGAAATGTCGACGTTCCATGATATTACGAATATCACAAGATCCGTTAAAATTAAAAATTACTTAGATTGCACTAATTGATAATTAAATAAAAGTTAATTTATCTTAGGCAAAACTAACGTTGTTTAATTTAAATCGGAGTCCCCATTCTATCTTTTGTTTATTGCGTTTTATTTTTATTTTTTTCAAAATTTTGAAAAGGGAACAAAAGAGGTTGAATTCCATACATAAACTTTTTACAAAAAGCAAATAGTTTGTAAGCAAATCATTTCAAAATGGAATATCCCTAGACAATATTTATTCACAAAAAATAAAAAGTAAGATCAAACCCTTTACGCGGGGCAGGTCATATTCGGTTTAACTATATAACTAGGTACAATGGAAGCATTCGGGCTAAGGACCGCCACAAATGGTCTATAGGTAGCTCAACTATTCCAGTCCAGTAGGTACCAGGCGGAAGCGTGCCCAAGACATTGCATTACCAAATACCTATATTTTAAATTTATATGTTTTATAATTACATATATTTTTTCAAGTTAAAACCACTAAGCTAACCCGTACAGTACTAATAAAGTTAATCCAGGGCATAAACTATCTTCAGACGAAATTTCATCCTAATCGATTCCGCCGTTGAGGTGAAAAGTAACAGACGTACACTACACACTCACAAACTTACCTTTTTATATGATTAGTGTGCTTAAGTTCCTAACCGCGAAATACGGGCTTACAAGGAATTATCTTATTTATCGGACAATCAGATTATTCATGTCTGCAATGTCGAATAAACATCTATAAGAGTGCCCTATCCGAGAATCGAACTCGAGAGCTTTATTTATTTATTAAAATAGGACATCCAACAGACAAAACAAAAAACAAACATAGGATTAGATAAGTGGCAGTCTTAAAACAGTTTTTTTTTCCACTTACAGGATGCCACAGCGTGTATCGTGGATCAAGAACCATTCGCTCCACCTTTAGACCGGCGGTGTAACTCTGATCATGATGAGGCTCAAACAAACATCAAATAAAGCTACGTCTAGACTTGGTTATTCGGAGCATGTGGCTCAAATGCGTGCCAGAAAGCCAGAAAGGCGTTGCAAAACTAGGACACGACGACTTACATCAGAAAAGACTGAAGACCTTTGTGTCTCGATTTCTTCTCGCATGCAGCAATTTCAATCGAGAATTTAAAAATAGAACGTAGCTCATCAGTAAACAGCGCGCGCGATGCAAAACCTTCAGCAGAACAATAATGAGTTGTTCGGCCGGTGTCGAAACACGAGGTCGCACGAAGGTGAACCGAGTGCTAACACGGCACTCACGAATACACCCCTACATCGGTCCACGCATACACTACAACCAGCGTCGAGAGACACCTGATTCGCCTATCAGGGTCAATAGCCTACAGGTCAAGCGAGGCCGGTCGTTCTTGCATGTGTGTGGTATTTATAGCTGTTGTGTATTACATTGAAACGTCAGCCGGGCACACACTGGCACGGTCTCGGCACGCAAAAGCAAAACATGCCGTTGAAAATGTGTGTACGGTCAGTGCAAAAATATTAATTAAATTATCGTTTGGCATAAGGTAATTAATTAATTATTGTTCTCCCGTTGAAACACTCGTAATTTCATGGAATTGTATTAAAATTGATTGCTACTGTAGGCATCTAACTACTGTTACTATACTACTAACTACTTCATCGGTATCTAACTACTGTTCATTTGGGAGATCACTGTGTCTTTTTTAATCCACACGTGGACCCAATACATATTTGTGAATGACATGACATAGCACATGTTCAGATTTCTAAGAATTGGTGAAAGTTTTTGGATATTAGGTAATACTAATACCACACGCAAGCCAGTGGATGGCAGTTCATTATACGTTGAAACTAAACATCATCACTCTGAGACATGAAGTATAATTTACTCGAAGTGAATGTGTGTGTTTCTTTAGTGCACAGCTGCTATTCCAATCTAATATTCGGCTGACACAGCTAACGTCATCATCAAAGCCATGCATTTCTTGTATTTTTTTCAGTAATTTCACAAGCGGCGGCTTTTGTCAATGAGTCGGGAAAAGGGACTAGCCTCAAACAGGAAGGAAGCAATTTGGGTCAAATCGATTGTACAATCGTGACTACTCCAGAAGGATCTCTGTTTACACAGTCCCCGATATTTGCCAACATGATTCTCCAGAACCCAACAATGAAATGGTAAAACAGTAGTTAGGTAAAGTATTTTGTAGAACGGATTTCTAAAATAAGTGTAGTAGATTAGTTATACCTGTGTTAACATGTTTTAATCTATACTGTTGCTATTTGTGAAGACCTGTATTTGGCTATCTATTTCTATTGTGTTTTAATAAGATAAATTATATATCAGCTGTAGGTTTTCCGAATTAAAATAAATAAAAAAGTTTTTTTTCTGCATAAAAATATGATTTTCATTTTTTTTAATCAAATTAAATCCACTATCTAGCTGAACACACATTGAAAATACTTTGGGCCTAGAGGTTCTGGGATGGTGACCACGTTATAGGTACTACCTATTGATACTTATCATACCATCATTATTATATTGCATGGATAGGCCCCACTATTAGGGCCCATAATAGCAGTCACAGTTATAGCAGCATTGATCGGGAGACCCATATAATGTTCAGTATTTACAGGCTGGTTATTATTGAAGCAATATATGAGGCTTAAATACCCTTGTCCTTAATTTAATCGAGTTTCCTATGACTGCCAGTTTAGAAAATCTTACCATTGTTTTGTAATCGGTTCTATACTTAGCCTACATACCCTGTTTGCAGTATCTTACCAATCTTGTAATCGGATTATACTTAACTGAGGTGGGTACCTACCTTACCTACTAATAATAACCTTTTAAAAAACATGCTCACAACTTTATCCACTGAGGAAACAAAAATGAAAATTTCTTATAGCACACAAAAAATATACAGAATAGTTGATAATTAAACCATAAATTACAATGGCCGGTTTCATCGCTTGAGATCTCTTTCGGACATTTTTTTTCCTTTTTTGTACATTTTTCGACTTATGAATATGCCTGTCCCGTAGTGGCTTACAAAATTTACCAACCTATTATATAAGCCTAGTCCCTAACACAATGGAATCGATAATACTGCACCAATCCTACCTCAGAGAGCTGCAAATTAAAGCGAGTGCGCACTTGTCTCCCAATGATGGAGTAAAGGATAATCAATAAATGTTTCACATTGTTCAATATAAGTTTAGTATTTTATAAAAAAAAAACAATGATGTTTATTTTGTGATCAGTACAGCATTGCCCGCAACGTCATTTGCATTGGTAATGTGGCCGGGCGACGGCGGCGGCGCAGTGTATTGGTAAACAGAGTGATTTACCTCGCACGGGGCGCCTGTACTAGCCCGCACCGTCTTACGCCAGCGCTAGCCGCGGTTTCAAACAATGGGGCTACTGACGATTACAATGAAATAGGCGTTCAACCATAGAAATGTTCACAAGACAGTAGACACGTCTTAAACTTTGATAAGTGACCGCGCGGGAATTCGATCCCGCTTGACGTAGAACAACGACAGCGATGGCAATCGGAGAGTGGATGACAAAGGCCAAAGATCGGGCTCAGTGGCGCTTGAGGGAGACCTACGCCCAGCAGTGGACTGCGATAGTTTGATGATGATGATGGCAATCATATTATTGTCTGCTCCATAGCTCTGATATACTAGACAAATAAGTTAAGAAAGTATGTAGAGTAGATACCCTGAAAGTCTCTAAGACCTCTGGTTTGGGCTGTGATTTATTTTTAATCGCCTCTTTGGTTTAGTGGTCCAACCCTGATTTCAGATTGGTGGGTTCGATTGGGAGTACAATATTGTGCTTGGTTTGGTTGGTGGTAGGACTTTGCTTAAGTCCACCTGGCTAGCTACCACCATCTTACCTAATTCTGTCGCCATGACAACAATTCTAAAATTGTTGTGTTCCGGCATTTAGAGGTAAGATAGCCAGTTCCTCAGTTTGTTGAGGATTCCTGGTGAACTTCGCCTCTACCTTTGGCCTTTTTTTTTTATATGCGGAGAATGCGTTTATGCACCATAGCCTCGTAGGGGACGAGGCCGTGTGTGGGACTCGACCCGTCCTAGCGATAGGCAATACCCACTAAACTCCGCAGTGACCCGCTTTCGCCGTGTGGTGGTGTCGTGGGAATCCGGCTACAGACTTTACTGCCACAACACCACCAGCGATTGCCCCTTTACAGGGGCCCCACAGGCCCCCCAGTGTGGCTGGGAGGGATGGCGGGAACAGCTGGGTCGCCAGGCCGTTCCCGCTGTTCGACGGGGATGAGGGTCTGTGCAATGGAGGCCGGTTGAACGCCCCTACGTTCCCGGCCCCCAGGCCCCCATCTGACCCTTCACTGCCCGACAGGGTGGCCGAATTGACCCTCCCTGCCGCGCCGCCAGCCTTGAAGGCCGGCCATCCCACGACTCGAAGGACTCCCAGCCCCGCGGAAGACCGCCTGTCCATTCACTGTGCCCGATACTAACTTCATAGGGACACGCGGAGGACACCCTCGCGTCGGATTATTCGCTGCCGTCGATAAGTCCCCACAAGTGGGATGTGATCGACGGTACCCAGGGTACACCACGAGGAGGTTATCTGAAAACGTACCCCTTTGGCCTTATCTTAACTTGTAACCAGGAGAGATGAAAGCCAAGCGCTTCCCCAATCAACACTATTATATATCGTACATAAAAAATAAAAAAAGAAACCATCTATTACTAACTGACCAACCAGACTGTCCACCTAGTTGGTCGGTTGATATTTTTTTTTCTTAACCGACCACCTGATACATTAGTAATTCCTAGCTTAGTTGCGGATTGCATAGTTACAATTGATTTCCTGGTCACATTGTGTCCTTATGAGATGAAAGATTTGACTGATAACTGGATCATGTTATGCAGAAAGCGGCCATGTGGGGAAAAGAATAAACAGAGATATAAGCGTTTTTCTGTCGATGGTTACACTTCGGTTATTTATTGACTTCCTGATTATTTAATAAATGAGAAATGTAGGTACTAAAATCTATTATTTTTTTATTCTATGCAGTAATTCGAACCGTTGCTATTAATATTAGTTATTGAGTTTTTAGCCGTGGCTGTTTTGTACTTAATAGCATATTTCAAAGAAACATCAATAAATCATAAACCAGCCACGTAGGTTGGCTGTGTTTTGTTTTTTTTTTAAACGGACAGACCATGTAAAAGTCAGCCAAATAATATGTATTACTGGCAATTATAAACATGCCAAAATGATTTTATGTTATACATACAATGTTTTCATTCTGTTGTTTTCTAAAACTATCATTTTTGGGTGTTTTAAAAAATATAATTAATAGAGATTTTAATGAAAACTCTGTAATTGCATAATAAATGTTTATTATAAAAATGTTCGCTCGTATTCCACATCTTCCTATTTAAAATCTAACTCAGTGCTGAAATCATAAACGTCGTCTTCACCTCACACTTTACAAGAAAAATATCAACAATTGAAAGCTTAATCATCCTTCATATAAATATGATATGGGTCATCCTTTGTTATTTTAATTCACTTGTTTTTGTTCTGTTAACTTTATCATTTCTTGTCGTTATCTTCCGATTCCCTTTTCACTTTTTTAAAGTCTTGGTCGAGTACTTATTATCAATTTACATCTGGCAAGTTAAAGTTAAGTTATTAGAGAATTTTTCTTTTTACATATTGCCTTAATTCGAATCTAATAATCAGGCGTATAAATCCTTTGTACTTCAAAGCTCTTTCAATATCGTATTGTAATAGTCATTGGATTTTAACATTCTAAGCAATAGATTCTAGGTACGGCTTCATTTTGAGCACCGCTTTCGTCATAATTAATATTGCAATTTTGACCCCTATGCCCTGATACGCATCTGACAAAAAAAGTAATGGTTATATTGTCAGAGACAGAGAGGCAATTTTATCTAGGTATATTTTAGAAGATAGGACTCCACTTCCTGTGCCTCACGTCTAGCCTAACCCTCGAACCATGTATAACAGTAGCTTTGATTGTTTTTTGCACTGTGCTCACCCAAATTGTAAAGCCGTCTGAATTCGGAGTACCTAATGGTAATGTTTTTTGCTTAGAAAACGTAAGACATTCAATGTCTATCAAATTTATATTCAGATCTTGTTCATTCCGCCTGGTAAATATTAGTGTTTGTTTCTTTTATGGCGTTGATATCACCACCGCTTCTTCCTGCATTTATTAGTTCGATGCGGAATTTATCGCAGGTATTGCACGTGTCTTTACTTAATATTTTAACTTTAATGTTTAAAAACTTTTAACTTTAAAGGTGGTGTAAAACAATTGTATGAAAAAACAATTTTCGGTCTATATTGTTTTATTTTTTGTGGTTTTTCGCTTCAAACCTCAACTAAAACCCTTAAAAATGTTGTCTGTGAAATAAATTAACTTTTAGAAAAAATATCAGTGTGATTGCAAGGGAACAGCTGTTTTGCACTGTTTTTTGCATTTGCAGGTGAAACCTATAAAATTCCTTGGTGGTTTAAGTCTTTATCTATACTCAAAGTATCTTTATTACTGTTCTGTGCCCGTTTTCGAAACTGGATAGAGAACGTAGTAATAAAAGTAGTAGTAACTTTGTACCTATTTCTTGTAATTAAATTGGCAAAAAGAGACAATTTAGTGTTAAAAACCGCCAACTACCACTACTGACAAATAAATAGTTTGCAAAAATCAGCCATCATGGATTGGCTGCCTTTTACGTAACTTGAAAATAGATACCGCCTAACATTTTCAAATTTGTAAAAATCAGCCATAAAGGTAGACTGACTTCTGCAATAAAGGTATTTTAGTTAATGTCGAAATTGGCTTTATTCAGCACCATGATGACTGTTTTATACAAAAAAATATTGTTAAGATGGCTGCATTGGACAGCTTATATCTCCGTATCTAATAGAGATATTGACATGGCTGTCTTTGCAAAAAATCCACAATGCCGAAATTAATATGGCTGTATTCATAACTCATTTTTGGAAAAAGTGGCATATGGCTGCTTTCTGCATAACTAGGTCCAACTTATTTAAGTGATCTATAATAAAATACTGTATGGCTTGATTCCGCTACCGTTCTCATATGACCGATTCGCCATTGGACTGTTCGCTTGGACGATGTTGATGGATCCAAATTTATACTGCACTAGCTGAACCAGCAAACATTTTTTTTTGCAGCTTAATTTTTAGACAGCGCCATCTAGCACCAAACTAAGCATAGCTTGTAATATGGGTCGATTGACTGGGCTGGGTCACAACAGAATATCAGAGCTGACCTGTGTTACAGTGAGGCATAATGCTGAGTTGTGTCCCATTTGCTGCTGTAGCACACAGCACAAACTGATGAAACTATTTACTTATTACTTACCTACTCTTGTTTTGCTGTTTGACAATTTCATTCTGTTATATTTGTGTATGTGTGTTATAATAGTAAATAAATTAATGTCTATGTCTATGTCTATGGGAACTAGATTACGAATATAATACTTAGATACTTTTATTTTTGTTAAAACATAGGTACTTATCAATTCAATGATGAATATGATACAATTTCGTTTACCTGGATGACGTATCATTTCCAATTATTTTGATGACAGATGGACGAATACTTCAATGCTTTTTGTAAATACATACATGTATACTATATTATACAGCACCCAAACACAGAACAAACATTCATCACACAAATGTTTGTCCTGGGTGAGAATCGAACCCACAGCCTACAGCGCAGAACACAGAGTTACTACCATCTGAGCTATGAGGCTTGTTAAAGTTACACTCGCGTTTTCAAGGTTTTAAGTTGATCTCTATCATTTCGGGCTATTAGCCAACTGCTGAAAAAAACATTTTCTCGAAAGGCTCGCTTCATTGTAGACCTCATTCTTGCCCAGGCAAGCCTCCAGATCCAATACTGACCCTACTAGCCGCCTCTATCCATAAAATCCACGTGACGCCAAAGTGTTGTGCTTATGGCGAATGTTCAAGAGTTCACCATTTTTTTTTATTGTACGACGGTTCCCCGTCGGCCAAGCGCTACCGCGCTTGGCCTTCATCTCACCTGGTTACAAGTTGAGATAAGGCCGAAGGTGGAGGCGCACTATACCCGGAATCCTCAACAAACTGAGGAACTGGCTATCTTACCTCTAAATGCCGGAACACAACCATTTTAGAATTGTTATTATGGCGACAGAACTAGGTAAGCCAGGCGGACTTAAAAAAGTCCTCCTCAAAGTCCTACCACCAACCGATCCAAGCACAATATACCTATTGTACTCCCCATGGGGAACGAACCCGGGACCTCTGGATCTGAAATCGGTGGGCTGAACCACTAGACCACAGAGGCGGTCACCTATTTCAAATGAAAAATAAAAATCATACCTCGTCACAGAATCTTAGGTTAGATTGTACACTGAAAAAAATATGAAGAAACAACTGAGGGTCTCGGATTCAAATTATATATTTCAAGTCAACCACTTTGTAGCTACTTATTTGTAATTTAATTGAATTGAATGTAGGGAAAGAGCATCCAGGAAACTCTTTGTACCTCACACACAGAGGTCACAATTTGTTTGGTTTTTTAGTAGGTGTTTCTTTTTGCCTTAAAACGATTATTATCATTCATTCAATGAACAAAGGTTTCAAAATTTACTTTGTTCAGTATTTATAGCCAACATTCAAGTCAATCTGTCAATATATTCAATGCACACTTTTTTTAATATACGTATGAAACATACCCCGTTTTTACACGTTTTCGCCCTTTCAGAGGGATGGAGAGTCAAATAATTGAATGAAAAGCTTACATGATCCTAGCCAATAATAATTATGCAAATTTTCATCCAAATCCATCAAGTAAAACATATATACTTTTTGATAATATGTTGAATCAATAAACGATATCTTTGAAATAGAATGTCCGATTTCAATAACATAAAAAGTAATATACAGGTACGGAAACAAACTTAAACACGAAGTGATTTATTTGGAAAATAATTCATACTATGTGAGCAAATAACGTGGTGATACTATATGTTATGTGTTCCTTGGTATTTCTTCCTGTCTTTTCCAACGGCGTTTTTATTCAATGGTTTTTAATCATATAAAGTAGGTATAGTGACCTAATATGAATAGTAAAACATATGGTATCAGTGACTTTTTTGATGGTATTGATGTAATTTCTAAAACTTTAGAGCATTAATTTGTTCTATCATCAAAAGTAAAATTTGCAGCGCACGCGATGTTTGGAATTTTATCGGTAATTTTCCATCACTTTAAGTTTAAGTTTATTGTTTAAGTTTTTGTAAAGACCCCTAATAAAACCTGATAAAAATAGGGTACCTAGTGATAATATAGCATTCTACTGATGGAATCATTTTATAACCGGTCCAGTAGCTTTTGAGTCTTTTTTATTTTTATTGTACGACGGGGAAGCCCTTAGCCTTCATCTCAGTCTTTTCAATACAAAATATACAAATATTTTCTCGTTAAAATAAATGTGTAGATATGTGGATACAAAATTTAATACTTACTGCTGCATTTTTGCATTGCATTAAGAAGGTATACATACACGGTGAACAGTCTTAAAAAAATAAAAAAGTAGGTAGGGTACCTAATAAAAAAAAATACTTTTTGCAAAAACTTACCATTTCATTGTGTCAGCTACTTTGGGAATCAGTGTTAAGTAGATTCGATTAATCCAACTTGATTTTTGATATGTCGTTATTTTGGCAGACTACATTTTATCAAAAAACATTCTACGGATGAAACTCTACCAGCCTTGTTTTTATCATGACAGGTGGTGTTCGCAGTATTGGTGTCAACTTCTCAGGTGATGCGATTTCTCATTCCCTGGTGTCCATCCCCTACTCAATACTGCGATCACAACTCCGCCTTTCATTCGTTGTATTATGGAAAATCCCACCTTTGCGTTATTCGGGGAAGACCCATGTCCTGTAGAGGAGTGTGTCGGGCTTTGATAATCTACCTACACTTACCTTTCTAGGTCATAAATGAAAATGACACCAAAATGTATAGACTCCCCTTACTCAATCGGATAACTCAAGAGTTACTCTTGTTACATTGTTATTGGTTGTGATTTTTGTTTATTTTTTTCAATGTGCTATAAAAGCCCGACACAACAGATACCAAACTGAATAAGTATCTGAGAGTTTTTATGATCATTGATAGAGCGAGTCAAGCGTCTCAACAACAGCTGGTAACAGCAGCATAGTAAAGAGGGTACGAGTGTGTAACATGTCCGCGGCTCAAGGGGTGGCCCAAGGGTAACCCCTGCCGCACCTTAACCTACTTTCGATACAAACATTGGTCTTTTTTTATATTGACTATACGATGTGCCCGATAACTTTAATAAAAAGTAATTATTTTAGTGGATACCAACGGAAAGTTTACTTCCCTTTTATCCCCACATTTATTTACATAGGGACGAGCGGGAATAAAACTCCCCGTTGCTTCGCATTGGGGGCGAAGCTAGGGTGCGAGCAGGAAGAACTTGCAAAATCGGTCAAACCGATTTTGCTCTCGTGAGATCTCAGTTCAGGGACGGAGATTTGACTTTTTTTTTTCGCACAGACACAAAAGTTTGTATTCACGTGTAGACCTCGTGAATACACTTAGTGTATTCTCATTGAAGATCAGATAGCGAATGTACAAGTACGACGTTGATGTATTCGGTACCTATAAGCGAAATAGCCGTCGTGTCGTGATTTACGCCATGAATTAGAAACTCGGTTTGCGAATCGTGTGCCGCCGCCGACCGCCGAGTAGAAAGCGGTTTCTCTTGAGCGACGACCTGTGGTACCGTGGGAACTCACTCCACTCTCGAATTTTTAACCGCCTCTGTGGTATAGTGATACCTACCGATTTTAGACCCAGAGCTCCCGGGTTCGATCCCCAGGGGGAGCAATATTGTGCTTGGTTTAGTCCGCCTGGCTAGCTACCACCATCTCACTAATTCTGTCGCCATAATAACAATTCTAAAATTGTTGTGTTCAGGTATTTAAAGGCCAGTTCCTCGATTGGTTGCTTTTTTTTTATGAAAGGACAATACGCTGGCCTGGTTCTGAACCTGGAGGGCGACAGCTTTGCGCGGACCTGGCTGGCGCTGAAGGCGCGAGCCCATCTCAGTTGGTTGAGGATTCCGTAACGTTAACTTGTAACTAGGTGAGATGCAGGCCAAGCACTTCTCCGTCGTAATAAAAATATATATATAAACACAAACATCTATAACATCACACACATAAATAAAAATAATAAAATAAAATGAAATATAAACAGAAATAGCAGGCGACTGTTCCTGACAAATTTAGCCCTATACTTTATCTTCCTCGTGAATTGATGTTTGGAAGTGAGGTATTTTTTTAACCCTTTAAACCCAAACTACTGAATGGATTGACCTGACATTTTTATCAGATAATTGTATTTTTTTTGTATTAATATTTGGTGAAAAATCGTTGAGGCAAGTTTTGACATTGACAGCTACCGAATTTGGTTGTGTTGTGGTAATTATGGCCACGGTCACATCTCTGCACTCACGCTGTTATTTTGATTTTTCGTAAAGTGCGCTTCCTCCTTCATAACTTATCTTAACTTGACAATAATAACTAAAGAATTGACAGATGAGATAAAGAACAAGCGCTTTCCCACCGTGCAGTAATATAAAAACATATGTGGGGCAGTCTTTGAGGACTGCCGTTAGAAGTGTAAAGCTAAGTAACTTATGAATTGTATCGTCGAGCTATTAGATTATGATTTTTTAATTATTTTTGGTTTGCAAAGAAGTGTTAATGACCAATTTAAACTTTAATCTTTGATCATAAACACTGCTTTATTGACCTATAATAATTCAAAAATAAATAATCTAATCGCTGCAGATGATACAATTCACAAGAGCGTGCGGATCACCGCACGCCCTCGCAACGCAGAAGTTCCGCGGAAACGCAGAAACTCTCGTCATCATCAGATGATGAGAGTTTCACGCTTTGTGTTCACCAAAAAAGTACTCATATACAATAGGTTTGTATACATTATAGCTCATGGAAAGCATTCGGTGACGATGGCGCCATAGTTCCATGTTTTTTTTTCACCCAAAAGGTGCTCAACGCGCCTAAAGAAGTTTTCACTTCAAAAATGAACAAAGCCCATACGAAAATATAAGATTACTAACAAATTCGAGAACCAATGGTATTCTCGTTATCTGGCAAAGATCGTGTGTCAATGATTCGAAGTCGCCGTCGTGTGAATGCGTGTGCGTGTTTTAACTACAAAAAGAGTCATTAATTTAATAGTCGAGTTTGTTTGGTCACGCCCGCGCCTTCGATTTCACATCTTGGACATCAAATACCGTGATTCTAAATATCAAAACATCGTGCGTCTAAAGCCACACTTCCGGTGAGATCAAAGTCATTACTTGAACTTTTTTATGAGTAGTCTTTCTTTATGTAGCTATAGAAACACACACATGAGGAGTATGTAACTACGTTTAAAAAACTAAAAATAAAACCGACTTCAATGAAGTTTTTTTTTTATTAATAGTACGACGGGTAAGTGCTTTGGCCTTCATATCATTCATTTTCAAGTTATAATAAGGCCCAAGGTGGAAGTGCACTTCACACGGAATGAGGATTCCGTGTGAACAAACTATCTTACCTCTAAATGCCGGAACACAACAATTTAAGAATTGTTGTGACGACAGAATTAGGTTAGATGGTGGTAGCTAGCCAGGCTAACTTAAACAAAAGTACCACCAACTAAACCAAGCACAATATTGTACTCCCTGGGATCGAACCCGGGATCTCTGGATCTGACATCGGTGGTCAAACCACTCGACTACAGTGGCGGGTAGAATTTGGTATATTTTTTTCTAAAACACCTCAGTTATATGTTATATGTCTTAGAGTTCAATTTCATCTCAGGGTAAATTGTTTCAAAACATCGCTATAGGATTTCTTTTCTACATTAAACCACTGTAAATAATGCTCTTAAAATCTAATGAAAATAACCATCAAGGCGTTGTAGTTATTATAGTAGTAATTATAGGGTCTAGTTTTATTTAATAACACGTACCCTTTGCAGGGAATTTCATGTAGGTATGAAATCTCTGCCTTCCTGGCTCATGTTAATGAGTAGTAGAGCCCCTTGTGAAAGGCTCGTCCTAAAAAGTACTACCACCATACCTATTTCTGCAGCCAAGCAGCATTGTGCCGGGTTGAAGGGTATGGTTGCCGGTGAAATTAAGGGCACGCGAGGCTTAACACCTTTATAACTCAAGTTGGCGGGATTGTTATATGCAGCCTAACATCTGGCGGGCTGAACAAGCAATTGCTAGTTCCGTCTCCTAGTTGTATAAAAAAGCCTACCTCAATTTGTAAAATACCTACATAACAATCTCTTTATTCAATAAAAAGTACAATTAAACTAACTATGTACAAAGAAATCAGTCAGATTACCTAAGGACCGTTACAAACGGCCTATAGGTAATTTAACTGTTCCAGACCAGTACCAGACGGAAGCGTACCCAAAACACTGGCTGCATTGCCACGATGAATAGCTATGCTAATTCGCTGGCCTAAATAAGAGCCAGCCCTTGGTCACGTGTCGCCTCAATCAAAAGCCCTGCAATATTTTTGAAACCCCGGAGGGCACCGGCTCCCCACGGACCCAAGGTCATAAAGAATTTACGCATGTGAGTACCCGTACCCAACTATAGTACACATAGGTACAAGGTAAGTTTTAAAGCTGCCTAGTTCTTACCTAGAGTCTGTCTGTTGTAGGTAGTCCTATGTGATGTGTAAGAAAAATAATTCACTCATCAATTATCTTCACGGATAATAATTCAGGTTATTGCCGAATAATTAGTCGTAAGCACACCCTACCCTATTCTATCATCAAAATATGATAACCGTACTATCAACTAATTTAATTTTATGAGTCCCACAAAACCGACAAAGGTGTTATGAATAAATAAGCACTCAATGAATGATAAAACAAGTGTAAAAAAAAGAAATAAAATCTTTATTGATGATGCGCCAGCGTTGTCCCTCTTCACTCTTGATGCTATCTTATTCTTGGAAGGTCTGTTTCCGTCTCGTTCTTACACGTATGTTTGAATTATCGCCGTCTCGCTCTGGCATCAATCGATACCCCCTAGACACGTGAACGTAATGGAAAAGACTTGGGGTTCCGTAGAGTTAGAATGCATAAATTGGACGGATCTGTTTATTTTAATGGGACTTATAAAACTGTGTTTCGATTCAAGAAGCAGGTAATGTGATAACCGAAATTATAAAACGATCGGTACCTAATGTACATATATAATATAATATACACGTGTTTCTATAGACATAGTTTAATAATGTAAGTATGTAATCACTCGGACTAGAGGTACCTAGGTATATTTATTGCTCTAGTTATTATGAGTAATATGCGCATAATTACGAATGAACGTACATTACTTTTTTTTATATACACATATATATAGTAAGTTAAGAAACTTCTTTAGATAGTCAGGAAAGTTAACTGTTTGAATTATTTTTGCAAATGTACAAAATTGAAGCTGTTTTAAAAGTGTTAAGTAAATACTTAAATATTAAAAGACGTAAACTTCTTATTTTTAAAATCAAAATTAACATTGCTTATTACGTTCTAACCACCACACATAAATCAAAGTCATCCATATTTTACATGCCTGTTATAATCTCAGAAGTAGGTACTTAGTGAATGGATTCCAATACGGTTTTCACCGATCAGCTGGTATATTTCAAAATATCACATAAACCATTTTGATTGATGGACTTTACTCAGGTCGTTTATCTTACCGCTATGGGACAAGCGACGAACAAAACTAGCTAAATGAAATACTCTTAAAGGAATAAACTTCATAAAACGGCTTATAATACCTTTTACAGAATTAAATTGATAGCAATGAATGCGATGCCGCGCGCGAGTGGTTTATACTGGAGATTACCTCCGCTATAAACCACTCGTTTATTTACTGGGGTTCCGTAGCCATACGAATATTAAACACATAAGAAAACTTACTTAACTTAATAGTTTAGTTTTAAGTGACATCTTTATTCAATAAAATGTACAATAAAAGTAATTAACTAAGTACCGTTACAAACGGCCTATAGGTAACTCAACTGCTCCAGACCAGTACCAGACGGAAGCGTGCCCAAGACACTGGCTGCCACGCTGAATAGCTATGCTAATTCACGCGTCGCCTTAATCAAAAGCCCTTCAAGGGTTTTGAAAACCCGCAGGGCACCGGCTCCCCACGGACCCAAGGTCTCCACCCCAAAAGGCTCAAATAGGTAAGCTCTGTGGAGACCTATATATATATTAATAAAATATAATAATAAATAACTAATATTTGCGCCTTTTGTGATCCCGGCCGAATCAGCCGCCGCACCAGCCCTAACTGATGTCCCAGGCAGATGAGATGGCGCTAGGTTGTCGACGCAGGTAGCGTCCCACACCAAAGGCCTACCCATTTCACAAGGAACAAGAGTCATACCGTCGGGCCGCTTACCATCATCACGTAACAGACCATTCGGTTCAAGAACGGCTGGAACATTGACACTGGTAAAAGCTCGACGGATAATGTCATTAAGACATGCGTGGCGCGAAATCCTGCCGGCAGACCTTGTAGGTACACGTGAAAGTCCGTGAAAACCAAGCTGATCTACAGCCGCACCGCACCGACCCGTCCCACTGCCGTTGTGCCGAAAGGTGTTTTAGGGGATCGGTACTAGGACAAGCACTATGCCAAGCATTTCGAGCCTCGTCAAGATAAAAAATTGGAGTATATTGCCAGGAACAGCCGAAATTAATGGTTTTAGAATTTTCTCAACCAAAGAATGTATACTATAGACGGAAGACAAGAACGCTGGCTAAGCAACACTAGAAATTTTGCGTAAACCTAAGCCGCCCAATCGAACAGGCAGTGAGGCCTGCGACCAAGCTCTGTGATCCAATTAAAAAAGTCAAAAAGTCAAAGTCAAAGTCAAAGTCAAAGTCAAAGTCAAAGTCAAAGTCAAAGTCAAAGTCAAAGTCAAAGTCAAAGTCAAAGTCAAAGTCAAAGCATCCATAATGACACAGCTACAATTAATTCACTTACCTGCACGAACATGGCGAAGAAATTACTTATTTATCCCAGCGCGCGATCATTGACACGATTGGAATCTCCCACTCGATCCCATACAGTAGAAACTCGATCCTGATTGAAAAGAGCGCCAGAAACTAATTGGCCAATAACTCCGGAACCCTCGGGTTTATTGCTTCTATTTTCAAGTTCAGGCGTGAGGATCGCACTGTAATTGACAGCGGCGGTGGTGCTTTCTTATATCGGAAAGGTGTGCCAAACTACTATAAAAGTAATAGAATTTAAAAACTGTACTGTAGGT
This sequence comes from Venusia cambrica, assembly GCA_951394065.1. NCBI lineage: Eukaryota > Metazoa > Arthropoda > Insecta > Lepidoptera > Geometridae > Venusia > Venusia cambrica. The sequence goes on along the minus strand of OX596048.1, from coordinate 2,590,851 downwards.
ATACTTACCTAAAATCGAGGAGCAACCAATCGCATGATTCCTATCATTTATGTCATAACGCTGTAAAATTTCAATCATTCATAAACAAAGTTGAAAGTGCTCGTTCGTTCAAGTTCATTATTGTAATCCTTATATTTATTTGCAGAAAACTAAAAATAATCACAAGTGTAAAGTTTTCCCCCACAATATAAAACTTTTCCACTCATTACGCTCGTATTTTCAAACTTCTAACTTTGCTCCAACTCCTTTATTAAGAAGTTGTTGACTGTTTGACAGGGTGAAGTGGGAATGCTTGTGGAAACATCAAAAACAATCCAACAACCTTTATTAACGTGCTGGGGAAACAATAAATAAGATTTATTGAGAGCATTCTAAAGACTGAATAATGTGGCTATGACGGGTATATGCTAACTGCAGTCGCTAGGTAAAACAGTACAGAAAATGTAAGAAAACTGATACATCGCCTATAGCGTAAAGTTCTTTTAAAGTTGCCAGTAGGAAATCAGTGAAGTTTACTTCACTAATTTTCAACTGGCAAATTTAGTTGTTTAATAATCTAGTAGATACTAACGTGAACTATTACGGTGGTCGGTACTAGTTAACACTGTGATTCTGTGGTATACACACTACACTGCATTTTAAATTAAGAATGCCTGACTTCAAAACTCTGTATGAACCTCCTTGCTTTTGTTTTTAGTTTGAAATCGTTTGTAAATTTGATTCTTATCTCTGTCAATATTATAAGCAGCCTTTGCTTCTCGACGGGTTCTCAAATTCCAGTCCAACCGCGACCACGGCTGGTGCGACCTCGCCAAATCGTCGGGATAAATATAGGGAAAATAGGGGAAAATAAGTTTAAAATACTTATTTTCTTATAAAATTATATGTTCCCATTATGAAGGCAAACTTGAAATGTTAATTGATTTTATTTATGTATTATTTTTATCGCGGCTAAAGGCCCATCCAACTCGGCCTGATGTCGGAAATGCTGATTAATTGATCTCACCAGAAGAAGGGCAGCAGGTTCCAGCTGTGTGCTATCACCAATCTACCTGCCAAGCATGGTGATTATGGCAAAACCCTCCAGCTTAGAGAAGGCTCTGTCCAGGGGACACTCATAGGCTGTTAATGGGATGTGATGGTAGACGCCTATGTTCAGCAGTAGACGCATATCGGCTGAAATAATGATGATGATACGAACGAGGTTACAAGGTGATTTACGATAAATGAATTCATTGTCACTATTGAAGCGAAGAAAATCCGATAAGCGATAAGTCCAGCGAAGTGTTGGTTCGACCACGAACCCCTGGGGATGGCTACCCTAATCCGAAACCGCTCGATTCGACTGTATTCATACCTGATCTATCGTCATCTTATATAGTCCGAAATAGTCTACTGGCAGAACGTGGGCCTGCCTCAAAAAAACCTTTGGTCCATTTTCGTAACCGATATTTCATAACCAGCTACGAAAATGGAATTTTACTATTCCTTTCATAACCGGTTATATGTTGGGAAAATATATTTTCCTTGCTCATAGCTGGTTACTTAACTCAGCTACGAAGAGGAATATTATTTCGTATTCAATAACCGGTTACAAAAGTATGAGTAAAATTCCATTTTCGTTACTAGTTACGGAAATGGACCAAAGGCAAAAAAACTGCAATGTGAATTTTTGTTCAATAAACTGGCAACATGTTATTAATGCTACGAATAAGCCATTAGAAGTTACTAATGCTATATTTAAAAAAAATGGAATGATCCCACTGATATAAAAACTTGAAAATAGTTTTATGTATGGGTACGTTAATATTCTGATATATGTGATGGGTATGCTCATATATTTTGGTAGGTTGTGTCTTGTAATGAGATTTTCATACGACCTCGATCCTTTGTTTGGCTTGACATTTTGGCATCAACATCAAAATATTAGAACTCACCTTAGATCGTCAGTAAGTGCGATATCCTATGCGTTTTGATCAAAGAAACTAACCCATATCATTATTTTATTTTAATGGAGTCGTTTAAAATTGTATATAATTATTATAAGTTTTGAGTCAATTAAATTCCATTTTCAACAATGTGCCCCTGCAATTATGTTAAATAATGTCTCGTGCAGGGAGATTATCAAATAATGACACTTCTGTGGTCTAGTGACCCACTGATTTCAGATCCAGAGGTCCCGGGTTCGATCCCCAGGGGAGAACAATATCGTGCCTGATTTGGTTGGTGGTAGGTCAGTTAGCCAATCATTTCACCGTCGTTTAATAGGTAATAAGAGGTCTATAATATGTTTTTCAAGATTTTCCTCCATAACTGATAAGATATGCAGGGTGGTAGGTGGATGGTCGGCCGAATCTAGTGATCTCGACTCGGTGTAATGGCTGAATGGCCGAGTTCTGGCCATTCTACTTCGAATATTGCTAACCGCTATGATGTTTTTATCGGTTTGTTTTGTACGTACCGAAATAAAGAGATCACATGTTTTTCTGCTGAAAATAATACACAATCACACACATACTAAGTATAGCAATTTTGGTAGGTATTACATTATTTTATCAGTAGTACTTGAAGTATTTAGTAACTAGTAACTTGGTATCATACATTTCGATAACAGGTTTTACACATTTATACCATAGTTGATGTAGGCATCATCTACGTCCCCTACGTCCCTGACGAGACCCCCATAACGCAGGTTTAGGTGATGAGAGCGGGGGCAACCATCACCGATACAAAACCTTGGTGCGGAATACTGCCATGAGCAGTACTACTTGCTGCCTCCGAAAAATGCTGGGGTCTACAATGTGGACCAACGACGCTGAGGCCGTGGAAGATTACTAGTGTTCCCATAGCCCCGGCAACTAAGGCGAGGAAAGGTAATCCATGGGGTTTTAGCCGGTGGGAGTCCGACATAACCCACTTGATGCCATCGCACCAAGTGGGTATTCGTCTAAAGGATTTCTCCATGTAAAAAAAAAGGCACCGACTACGTATAGGTAGGTATACGTATAACGGATACCTGAGTAAAACACGTGATTAAAAATGTATAATAAGTAACACTCGCGTCAGTTGTTTAAGTTAAATATTCAGTACTCAGTACCTACCTATTATAGACACAATGACATTTATTAGTAGAATGTGACTGTTCATATTTTGAAATAAAAACTCTTTGGTTCCTCAAAAAGTTTTTCATCAAACATGAACAGCAAAACCACGAGTAACCCCTCGGTGGGCTAATCCCGTTAGCCCTCGTTTGCTGGACCGTAAATTAAGCCGTGACAGGCGGTATAGCCCCAACACGGTAATTGGCAATTCCATTTTAAACACCTAATTAGGACGCCAATTAATTTTACGGCTCATAAAAGTTTTTCAAAGGATCATCGCTCGGCGTTCGGCGCCCACAGATCCGTGTCACTATGGATGGTCACCCACTGAAAAAGCCCACTAAAGGACACGGGCCTCCCCCAAAAAATGCAACAGGGGATTCTCCATAATCACCAGCATTTGATGCCCACACTATGGATGCTCACTATATCATGACCGTCTAAAAGTCCAGTTCTATTAGATACGGGCCTCCCCCGAATGAATTAAATGGGGGATTAGCCATAATCAACAGCATTCGGTGCCTACAGATCCTTGTCACTATGTACGGTAGTGGGCGGTAGATTTGACGTTTCAAAAGGATCCAAAAAAACTTAATGAATAAATATTTGACTTTGACTTTAATGACTTTGACGGTCACTATAACATGAACATCTAAAAGTCGAGTTCTATTATATACGGGTCTCCCCCGATGAATTCAATAGGGGATTAGCCTTAATCAACAGCATTCGATGCCCACAGATCCTTGTCACTATGCACGGTCACTATATCATGAACATCTAAAAGTCTAGTTCTATAAGATACGGGCCTCCGACGATGAATTCAATAGGGGATTAGCCATAACCACCCACATTTACCGCTCTAGACCAGACGGGTTGGTGATAAGGTGATGTATTCCTAAATAGGAAGGTGCTACCCATGTCATTCCATCTTTTTTTCATCAAGATCTAATGTTGCTATTTGCGTTCAGTCAAATCGGTGTAATCCCTTATTCATCTAAACCTACCTCCACGGTAGGATTGGTAGTATCCTCACAACACCTGTATACCTAATAACAACATAAGTGCAATAAATAATTTGAATTTGAATTTGAATTAGTACTCAAATTAATTTGCAGGCCACGGTTAGAATGATGGATGTGTTAACATGACACTGTCATAGTCTCTGGACATTAAACACCGGATGAAACAGGCCAAGGGGTCCAGCCCTAACAAAATGTGACCACTCCAATTCAGCCCGAGGATATCGTTGAAGGTAACTAATAAATCTCTCACTTACTCCTTGGTGCACGCTTCGCTTCTTATAAAAAGAGTTTACTACGCGTGAGGTTCCTTGATGCTCTTTCCGATCAATTCAATTCGTACAAACACGAACGAATTTGAAAAACCCAAGTTGTTTCTTCAAAATGTCGTCTATTACACGAAGTACTCAAAGTACAATTTTGCAGTGAGCAAACTTAAGATTCAGTGACGAGATATGAAAACATTTTTAATTCCCAGTTTTAAACCGCCTCTGTGGTCCAGTGGTTCAACCCACCGATTTCAGATCCAGAGGTCCCGGGGTCGATCCCCATGGGGAGTACAATATATTGTGCTTGGTTTGGTAGGTGGTAGGACTTTGTTTAAGTCTGCCTGGCTAGCTACCACCATCTTACCTAATTCTGTCGCTATAATAACAATTCTAAAAATTGTTGTGTTCCGGCATTTAAAGGTAAAGATAGCCAGTTCCTCAGTTTGTTGAGGATTCCGGGTGAAGTGCGCCTCCAACTTCGGCCTTATCTCAACTTGTAACCAGGTGAGATAAAGGCGTTACACGTCGTACAATAAAAAAAAACACTATTTTGCGGTCACGTTGAGTTGGTGGAAAGAGGCGGCTCATTGTTACATATGTAGGGCCAGCCCTAGATCTCGAGGCTTTGTCTGGACAAGAATAAGGCCTTCAATAGAGCGAGCCATCCGATGCGTTGGGCTTTGTACAAGTCCCGAAATGATAGTGATACACTTAAAACTTGGCGTAATTACTTTTAATTATAAACAAGCCTCATAGCTCAGTTGGTAGTAACTCTGTCTTCTGCGCTGTAAGCTGTGGTTCGATTCCCACCCAGGACAAACATTTGTGTGATGAATATGTATAGATGTTTGTTCTGTGTTTGGGTGTTATATCATATAGTACGTATGTAAAAAGTATTTAAGTATTCTGTTCGTAATCTAGTTCTCATATTACAAGTTATACTTAGTTTGGGGCTTAATGGCGTTGTGTAAAATTGATGTCGTGAAATATTATTTATTTTATTCAATTGTAACTACGCGGGATTAGCTCAGCTAGTTATGTCAGCTATAATTGGATTTCACGGGTTTGTTTTTTTTGTAAAAAAACAGCGCTTCCTTTTCCTGAAACCAATTTAGACTAAATTACTCCAGATAACATCAGTGCCTGTGTAAATCCGGTCAAAATTAGTCCAGCCATTTCTCGAATTCAACGGAACAAACAGACCGTCAGAGAAAAACATAAATTATGTGGGTTTTTTTTGTTATAAGTGTTATAAGGTAGTTCTGTCGAATTACGCCTACCTAAGGTTTTGCTTATTTTGCCTGATTCGTTATAAAAGGAACAAAGAAAAGAGTGTGCATATCAAAAGAATGTATTATAATGAATCAAATAAACACAAAAAAATAATGCTGTTTTGAAGAAAACAAAGCAGAAATGACCTATCTAAAACACATCGAGTTTGGCAGAATTAAACGACTGTGTTTTAATTACGCCTGTGATAATTTTATTTCATTATCTCTTTACTCGAACATTTTCATAGTTTTTTTTAAATAGGGACACGATCAATCTTGTTAGTACAGCATATTCATCAGTTTTTTTTTATTTTTAAAACCTTTTTTACAGGTTTTATTACCATATAGTTATCTTAAATTACTAAGGCATAACATTCATTATTAATAATCTTTCAATGGTACGTAGTTTAAACTTAATTAAACTGTATTTTAGACAGATTTTCTTGATAAAAATAAATTTGAAAAAATATCAACAATAGGCGTTACTAAACGCAGGTCAGGGTCATAACGCCTACTTAGAGTTGAAGCTCTCTATAACTGACGGCGATCAACGATAGGGTCATACAAACCGCGCATTTAGTTGGAAATCACATCCCATTCTATATTACATTATCATCAAATTGTCGATCGCCATCAAATAGTGTGCTCAAACATTAAATTTAATAACAATTCTTGATTACAAACATCAGGACATCTAAATATTTCTACCATTTTTAGTAAAGACAATACATTCCTTGTGGTACCATTTTTAGCAATTAAAGCATGATCTCATATCAGCAATACGGTCCTCATAACAAGCATAGCACCACTCACATCTTTTGTTTTCTTTATCCTTTTTTACGTTTGTCTTTCTTTGTTTTTTTTCATCTTCAGAATTTGTATCAGTATCGGATCCAGATGAATGAATTCGCAAAGGTTGCTGAATGAGAAGTCTCGAGATGAATCTTGTCATAACCTCAGAAGCATCTTCATTATCAGAGGCATCTTCATTGCCAGAATCATCTGTAAAACCTACCTATAGCCTACCTGCGTCAACGTGACGGGTAATAGCGCCTGTGGCAGCATTTGGTATGGGCAATACCGCCTAGGCGTAGACGTCTTGATCAATTCAAATAGTTTCTAAAACATTTAAACAAAAACCGATCGCTAAATGTTTTTATGATGATGGATAAGGACGAGGGAATAGTTTTTTAGAGAATAAGTCATAGATTTTCGTGAAAAACTTACAAAAAAGAGAAAAACTTACAAGAACTTCTCACTTTCCGTTAGTAAAAATAGCACATCGACTATTTTCGCCAAAGATCAGTGCACTACTAATTCGCAGAGAGCGTTGGGACGCGGGCGGGGTTCGGGATCATCGAGTGGTGTGTAATGCCTTGTACGTAGGTAATTAGATTCATTGTGTCAATGTATTTTCTATGATTTTTAGTGCTTAGGCGTAATTAGCATCCAGGCGTAATTCGACAGACCTACCTTAATACTTACTTGCATTAAGTGACAAGCTGTTCGACATTCAAACATTTCAATTTCATTTATTCGTTGATACTTAAAATCTACATTTTATTAATCAAAGGTAAAAATACCACCTGTTCTAACAAAACCTTTTTAAAACTTTGAAAGGTACATTCACTTATTATCAACATAAACATGAATTGCCATAACATGTCATAGATCGCAACAGAAATGTGTAAATCCAGTAAACAAGTTAGAATCAGCGTGCAAAGAGCACTTTACCCGCTAACTACCGCTAAATCAGATTACACAGTGCAGCCCCACGGGTGTGCGCTGTAGGGCGAGGGGACGGTTCAGTGGCGGGCTTCCTGCGCTGAACTTGAAAAATATTAACAATATTTGAGTTACCTATGGATACGTATGAATAATATTAATACAATATTATGTAATACTTTGTATTTTTTTTTCGATATATACGTCTCTATTCAGTAAAATGTACAATTAAACTAATTATGTACAAAGGGATCAGTCAGATTACCTAAGATTACAAACGGCCTATAGCATACCATATTGCAGACCAGTACCAGACGGAAGTGTGCCCAAGACACTGGCTACATTGTCGCGCTTAATAGCTATGCTAATTCGCTAGCCTAAATAAGATAATAAAATATTACAGGACGTTATAGGACATTAAATTCACACAGCGCCATCTAGCCCTAAACTAAGCATAGCTTGTAATATGGGAACTAGATTACATAATACATTTAACTTTAGAATTGGTAACTCAATAATTACTTTTATATCAAAATGATGTTGAACTCAATGCAACTCGAGTAATTTATAACCTTTATGATAGCTAATAATAGGTAGTGAAATTGTGTCTTATTTATTCATTTTATATTTATTATTAGTGCACATTATATGTATTATATAAATCTATAACGACATCTGTGTTACTACTGTGTGACTAATGGAAATTTCGGGAGTAAACCGGCATGACCTTAGGGCAAATATCCGAATGCCATGTATATCTGGCTAGTATTCCGCTAAACCGGCTTATGGGCTTGGAACCTGTCACATACTGAATGCTAGCTACTTGCAAACCGTGGGCATATATTGGACGTAAATTTGGACGTGCCTCTGACTACCCCCTAGTAGGTGATCCTCATAAGGTCCACGCTTTGAGTAGTGATCAGAGGTGATTCCTCAAAATGAAAAAAATAAATAGTCATGAGTACTTATTACTGTTTTTTTTATGTATACATTTTGTGACACCTTCAATGAGGTTATTGTTATAACCTAAATGTATACTACCTATAATCGATGAGCATCAGCTATCTAGCTTATCAAGAAGTTAACTTTAGCAGAGTTATAAAACCGTGTTATGTTATTATTAGCTCTACCTTACCTGCTGGTTGTTTTTCCTAATTAATATTCTTCGTAGCAAGCCCACAACTGCGGCTATGCGACATCCCCTCCTGTCTAATCGTCATATAAACCCCTGTTCGGTCCCTGGTTACTTTAACTTCTATCCATTCTTAAATTTTCTTGATGACAATCTAAAGATTCTAGAGATTTACTGTGTATTCTCCATCAACAACAGCCCGTGTACTAGTGTAGATGGTCAGACATAAGACTCCTCTAAAGCTATGGAACTATTTTTCCTAGAATTGAGGTAGTTTTTTATTGTTTCTGTGTTGATATGCCTGTAAATCAATGAGTACCTACTAGGAGCTTAGTGAAAGAAAGAAAGAAAGAAGAAAGAAATACATTTATTTGACAAACAACATACAGAGCATTACACATTTAGGTACATAGGTACAATATACGACTATGTCACAATCTCAAACACAAGTAGGTTAGGTAACTAGTTTTAAGAACTAGTTTTAGTGCTTATATAGGTAGGTACCTATAGTACGTATACGTACCATCATCAAACTTTCCATCTTGACACCAAAAGCACAATTTTTCTGTAAAGTGACCATTTGCCACCCCCGGCCAGCAAGATTTCTTTTGTTTTTAAAGGCCAATAGGAGCTATATATAGGATTTCGTGGGTCCGGTCAACTGTTTGCTGTACCGTTGGGGATGACAAAAGTGATTCCGTTTTTATTCCAAATTCCAAAATAGGCCACACTTAAAACATTTCTTAGTAGGTACCTACTTGGCCCAAGTATCTCGGCAGGATCAGCTGGCAATAAGGTTCACTTCGCTCATCCAAGAGATGGCGCCACCCATCATGCGGAAAACATGAACCTGGTAGGTACTGTATTTTATGGCGTATAGCAGTGTCGGTGGTAGCCTTTTCTCTGTCACGTGTAAGCATAAAATACATATTTACCTAAGTATAAATAGTACGGTTATATCCGTGTTATTTCAAATTGTGGTAAGTTGTCATAATGTTTCATTGTAATATTATATTTTGTTCCCGATCGCCTATTTAGGCCTGTACCGATTTTGATAATTATTTTTTTGTTTGAAAGGGTATACTTCACAGGTGTCCATTGTCATCAGGTCAGGATCTGATGATGGAATCCTGGAGAAATCGACTCTTCAAATATTATTTGCACACTTGAAGTTATTTGGATGTAAGTATAACCTCAAAAGTAAAGAAAACACGAACCCCATAGGTATAGGATCACGCGTCTGTATGTCTGTCCGTCCACCTGTCATCAAAATTATTGGAAAAAATACGTCATCCAGGTAATCGAAATTGTATCATATGCTTCATTGAAGTCGGTTAACTTTTTATTTTTTAAAACGTAATTACATGTTGTACGACTTATGGCAAGCTCTTGGCCAAGTTAAGGTAATGCAGAAGGTGGAAGCGCACCTAACTCAGAATACTCAACAATCTGAGTCAGTCAAAACAACTTGTTATCTTACCTCTAAATGCCAGAACACAACAATTTAGAATTCTTGTTATGGCGACAGACTCATGTAAGAATGGTATTAGCTAGTCAGGCGGACTATAACAAAGTCCTACCACCATCCAAAGCCTTAGAAGAAGGGCTATGTTTTTCAATAACATGTGCGTTGTTTAAGCAACAATAACTTATTAACTATTTATTATTTCACCAATTCGTCGGAATCTTTTTTTTTATGTAAATGTTCCCCGATTACTCGAAGACGCCTAGACCAATTTGGAAAATTGTTTCTTATTTGAAAGGGTACTCATTGATCAGGTCAGGATCTGATGATAAGATCCTGGAGAACGAGGAGATTCCTCTAATAATAGGCCCGCACGGAAGCGGGTAAACCAATAACGGGTTGTGCGTTCGTTTGTAGTGTTCATTGAATTAACAAGTATGTATTAACAAAAAAAAAAGTATCTAAGTCTGTGCTTAGTTTGGGACTAGATGGCGCTGTGTGAAATTAATTTCCTGTAATTGAAGTTGGTTTTCTTTTTAACCGACTTTCAAAAAAAGGAGGTGGTTCTCAATTCGTCGAAATCTTTTTTTTATGTATGTTCCCCGATTACTTGAAGACGCCAGGCCCAATTTGGAAAATTATTTTTTGTTTGAAAGGGTATTTTTTACAGGTGGTCCCATTGACATCAGGTCAGGATCTGATCTGATCGTGAGAAATCGAGGGAAACCTTCAAATATTATAGGTATGCACACTTGAAGTGATTTGGGTATTTTTAGGGTCAGTATTCTTCCCAGGTGATTCCATCGTCATCAGAACAGGATCTGATAATGGGATCCTGGAAAATTCGAGGATCCTGGAAGATTACGAAATTCTTCAAATTTTACAGGCACACTTGAAGCGATTTGGGTGTATTACCTCAAAAGTATGGAACAAACGGACCCTAGATAGGATCACGCGTCTGTCTGTATGTCTGTCTGTCCGTTTTTTTAAAACGTAATTATTAGTTTTAAAACATAATTATCATTGAAATACTCTGCAACCTAAACGGCTTGATGGAATTTGACATTAACGTCAATTTGTTCCTATAAATTGTGGCAGTGTCATAGGCTATATATTATTTTAAAATATTTAAAGAAGAAAAACACATTCTGAATAAAAAGTTTTTACGCTTTTTAATGTGTTTTCCTTTTTAACTACTAGAGTTTAGTTATGGATCCCTAAAATAGCCTCATAGAAATTGATACAATGCAATAGCATCCATCAGTTCAGTTGGTGAAAGAATATAAAAAATCTAAAACGTTTTAAGAGCTTCCTTTCTGTATATACCTAGGGGTTATCAAGAATGGATAAATATGTGTATATAAATATATATATGATATATTTTTTTGTATTTTATTTGCGGGAGATGTAACCAAGCGAAACTGGTAAGTGAGAGATTTATTAGTAATTGTCGGCTTCAGCGACATCCATGGTCTGAATTGGAGTAGTAATTTTATTAGGCCGGGACCCCACGGCCTGTTTTACCCCTCTAAATGTAGGAACACAACAATTAAAAAAAAAAAATGGCGACAGAATTGGGTACGATGGTGGTTGCTAGCCCGGCAATCCTACCACCAACCAAACTAAGCACGATATTGTACTCATCTGGGGATCGAGCCCGGGACTTCTGGACATGACACCGGTAGGCGAACCACTAGACCACAGAGGCGGTTAAAAATACATATACATTTGTCGATTGTTTTACTTTTTAAGGCCGTAAACATTGAAGTAGACAATTTTGCAGTCGGGTTTTAGTTTTTCAACTTATTTTTTTTATGGCTTGTGTTAGTGTACCATAATAATAATAATTATAATAATATAAGCTTTTATTTTTCCATAACACTATTTAACTAACATAACATAACTAACTAAAATAAAATAAAAACACATTATTAACAATTATTTACAAATAAAGATTATCTTAACCTTATGTGTTAGGACCACTTATCGTGGTAAAAGCCTTCTCCAGCTCGTGCCATCTCTCCCTATCTCTAGTGTGTCTGCTCCAGGTATTTATTGCCTGCTACTCTAACGATGTCGTCGTCCCATCTTTTGTGTGGTCTGCCTTTTCTCCTTTTTTTTGTACCACCAAGGAAATTATTTGTACCATAGTAATCATTAAATAAAAGTTTATGTCACTGTCTAAGTAATGTCTCAAGTAGCCACTGGTACCGCAAAACCGCTACATCAATCAGCCGTCTCAAAATTACAGGTTGTTGGGAGCCATGGAGTATCAGATCGTTAGGAAGAAGAACAGACTTACAACCTTCCCCTTTCAAGGATTCATCGATCACTGCTCAGAGCATAGATCTTATGAGGATTACCTACTAGGGGCTCAAGGTACTAGGGTAGTCAGAGGCACGTTCAAACGTTCGACACATTCCCACGGTTCAAGTAGACAAGATTTTAGCTTAAATAAAGGTTTATAAACCGTTTAGTGGCATTTTATCCCGAAAAAGTGCACGAGGATGTTGAAAACAGAGCCGCGTGCATATACAAGGCATCAATAAAACCTTCTGTGTGGTAGTGTTACCGCAAATACCATCAGGGCGCCCGTAGCATCACATCAATTCATAACCACAGCAATGGTGCCTTACCATGAGTTAGGGATTTAAGTTTCCTATACCACCCTACCGATAACATTTTCATTGACTGCCTCGAAATTAGGGTTAAGTTATTCGAGACAGGTATATAATTATGTAGGTACTTTACATACATCATACATACCCTCGGGCAGACTCTACGTTGAGGAAGAGACAGCTTCGAAAGAGAGTTAAACCGAAGAATCCAGCTGGGCTGGGCAGCATTTGGGAGACTTCGTCAGGTTTTTCATCGTCCATCGCGCAGTGCCTGAAGACCAAAGTCTTCAACCTTTCAAAGTGCGTCTATCCGTGATGACCGATGTATGAACACCTTGTGGACGAAAACCACGTTGCAAGGAAAATGTTGAGTATGAATGTTTAAAATACTATTTCTAAGTTCAGTTTGTAACTTCTTGCACACTCTCAAACTGTTTATTTTATCCTGCGACTGGGAGGTGCTATGCCTTCATCTGACCTGATATTCAAGTTATGATAAGGCCGAAGGTGGAAGCGCTTCACCCGGAATCCTCAACAAACTGAGGAACTGGCTATCTTAATTAATTAGGTAAGATGGTAGTAGCTAGCCAGGCAAACCAAGCACAGTATCGTACTCCCCCTGGGGATTGAATCCGGGACCTCTGGATCTGACACAAGGCAGTTTAAAGGCGGCAGATGAAAGGCGGTAGAGGTGGTACCTGTAAACTGATTATTTTACATAACCCCATAAACGGCGAGATTAGCTGGTTTAGCAAATCTCATGGTAAATACACTGAATCGAATCGCTGGGTTCTCTGCCACTTCGCGAAACACACTAAAAATACGCCAATATAGACCCTACCGTCTCAACCTTATGGTTTATAATGCAGAGGGTTATAAGAGAAACTGCAATATTACTGCGCGTGTTTCGCTAATGGTCCATGAAATTGCCATTTGCCGATAATAGTGCCTACGGTTTTTATATTTGGCTTTTTATTTTGATAATGTTTTGAGCGAACGTTTGAGGCTTTTAGCGCGTGATCATTCCTAACCACATTGTAGTACCATCTCTACAAATATAGGTATCATTTATTACATTTTTTCATAACCTTGTAAAGGTCTAATTATAAATATGAAAAGCCCCCCGTAAAATGCAATGAAATGTTACTCAACACCAATTCCTGTGATAACCATATTACCTGCCAAGCGTAGAGATTGGAAATGTCCTCTATGGCAATGCCAGCCGTCGAATAAAATGATTAGAAAGGCAATAAAGCCAACGAAAAGTCATATCAATAGATATTGCTGTGGAGGTTATCATCGCTCTTTGAATATTCATGAAGACTTCTTGAATACATTAGGGTCTTCTTGAAGACATTAGGGTCGTAACACAGCGGATAAACAGACGCTAGGTGCTTATTCCAAGTTCTTGCAGTGAGCACAATAAAATATTCTTGAAAGCGTTCTTATGCGTGAGATATCAACCAGGTGGGGATGATAATAGGCTGTGCGTCTGAAATTTCTATTGAAGAACGGCGAAGGCGGTATAAGGTCGTGTACAATCTGTAAAACACTGACAAACTCGCAACCTTGCGAGGTACTCTTCACCTATGAGCCTCTTGGCTCTGCTCTCACTTTTGAAAGATTGAAAGGGCAAGATGTAACCCGCGTAGATAACGCTATAGCATGTAAACATAGTCAAACTAAACGAAGCAATGGTTTTGATGGCGGCCGAAATAATCAATACTCCCTCCACCCCTGCGTCGGTATCCTCACTGCTGAGGGAGACCGTTATGTTACGACGTTGGAATGGAGAGTGTGTCTCCATCGGCATCTGTTTTCAGCGGTGCGAATTACGTCACGCTAGTTTCCAGCATCGAGACTCGCATTGGGTCTACCTTGGGCAGAACCGACAACGCCAAGTTAGAGTGGAAGTGGAAAAAAATGGGAGTGGAAGCTTCTTCTTTTGTTCTTGTCTTTTTTTTCTCTCTTCTTTTCTTTTTCTTTGCTTCCACTCCCACTTTTTTTGACGTGCGAGCGGTGCGAGCGTCGGTTCTGCCCATGGTTGATCCAATGCTATTATAAGAGTTAAATAGCTGCGACAATCAAAATACGCAAGTAAAATTCGACATTTAGTGGGTCTTACATACCTAGGCCGAACATATTAATACCTGCATCATGCCTCACGAATTGGCTGGTATCTTATCAGTTGGAGGCACGCTTATCAGTGCTACTGACGCATTCACATACCGCTCGCTGTACGCTCACGTCACTATCGCCTCACTACAGGATGCTCCTAAACATCATATCACAATTTTCGGAACATAGCTTCTTGAATGAATGAATGAACATAATAACACTTTATTGTACACAGAAATAATACTATAGAATAACAAATACTAAGTAACAACAGTGTCTAAGTACAATAGGCGACCTTATCACTAAAAGCGATTTCTTCCAGGCAACATTGTTAGTAGAAATATAAACAGTAAAAAATATCAGAAGTAGTGCACAACAATAAGAAGAAAATATAAACAGAAATCACATGAAATACTAGTTACATATACAAATAATACAAATACATACAACAAAAAAAAAACAACGAATCATATTAATATATATATCGATAGGTATGTAGTTGGACCGGGTCAGCTTTAAATAGACGCAATATTTTGCGTCTTAGTTTATATTTGGCTGTTTTGACATAGGTATATATTTTTAATGGGTTTACACTTGATCTTGATGCTTACATAGACACTGACACAGTTATGGGGACTGTCGACAGAAGTGAAAACTTAAATCTTTGAAATCATTCTAATACCACATTTTAAATAGGTTTTTTCACAGTTCTACCACCAACAGTTCCAACACAGTTCCAATACCAGCCAGACACGGACAGACAGACCGTCGCGACGGCGTGTCTGGCTGGTGTCTGCTGGCGACTACGCGTCGTCGCCAGCTGCCAGTCTGGCGAAACACGTCCTATAAGCATATCAAAGATAATCGGACCCATAAGTTTTGCCGCTGCCGAAAATCGCTCACCAGGGCGGCTAAACAAGTTGTTAACTGCAAAAATCTTACTGGATATACATTCTGAATTTAGAATTTTTATCGCCTGCAAAAGTGACGATTCTTGGTATTAGTTCCGTGTTTTGCCACGTGATACATTTCGAATTCAGAATTGCAAAAGTGACGTTTCTCGACGTTAGTTCGTGCATGTTTTGCCACGTGCATGACCGATCGTGGTGGCGCTGCAATAAACTTGCTAAAATCCGAGATCCTAAAACATCCTGTGCACTAAGGGGTCTCTCTACACTGGACGCGAGTGTAAAAAGATGTTTGAACAACTGAGCAAGAAATATTTTCGTTTAGTCACGGCCGATGCCTGCATGTTGTGGCTTAGTTATCGCGAATTTAATAATACGGCTGTAAAACAATGTTGTAAATAATACAGAAGAGAAATACATATTGTAAACTTGCCACTAATGTTTATGCAGAACACAATATTATAGGAGACTTTTATCACAAAATGTGTTACAATTTTGATAACGTTTTTCAGGTTTCGTACCTAGCCTGGAAGAAATCTAACTCTAAATATAGCTAGACAAGATAACAACGGAGTGACTTGTGTCATTAAAGACATATTTACTTAATATTATTTATTTTTTTATGTAAATAATATATAAATATACTTATTACAATCGAATCCCGAAAAAAAGTGAAAAGCTAACAGGGTCTAGGAACCTGTATTTTTAATACTGAAATTTGGAATTATTCATGAACAAATATTAAAGTTTTTTTTTTATTACTGAATGCAAATATAATTTTCAAACCAACTTTTTTTTTTACCGAGAAGTTTATTAAAAGTTTGACAAGTGAGTAAAATGATGTAAATAGGAAGATACCTATAATCAGATCTCTCAAAGAATCTGCTCCAACAATTAGTTTTTGCAACTTGCAGTCCATAAATTACAACTTCCCTCTGAAGCCCTAAGGCCCAGTTTCAATGGCATTTAACTATGTCAATAAAATAATTATCCAATCATGAGGCAATTTACTCCGATTGTCCCCACTTCTGCCTTCTCTTTTACTCGCATTACGTTCTTCTGTATCACTGTCTCGCTTTAAACTCAACTGTGAGATTCGAGGACGGTGACACGGTTCGCTCAGTGTCTGGATACAGTTCGACCACATTGCACTATGCAGTTTTTTTCAACTTATTGTTATCATGCTAAGGTTGAATTTATCTTGTTTTTGTGGTGGGTGTCGCTTGCTACAACTGTACACTTTGGTCAGGCCGTTTACTGCGGCCTCTCGTGCATTTTCTCTAGTTTCAAGGTCTATACTTTTTATCGCACGTTCCGTATAATTTTTCCAAATACGACCTGCAAATTGGTTGGTTAGTTAGCGGTTGTTAGCGTTCTAAATTTAGAATACTTGTTGATACCTGCAACATGAATTTAACCACAGATTTGGAACGAGTGGAAGATAATAATAGTTTCGGTTTCATGATTTGATAGGTTTAATTTGGCATGTAAAGAATTCAGACACTTTTTCCTTAATACTTATCAACTTACTTTTTCCTTGATAAGTATCAATGAAAATGTGCTTTACCAAGGTATGGCTACAAAAACCTTAACCTACTAGTACCTATACTAATACTAACTACGGAGCCTTTAGACTTCAAGTCTTGCTGTCCGTAGTCCATTACATTTCTCGGCTTTTCTTATACCTCTTCATTTATGACGTCAACATGGTGACGGAGCATGAAAGCATCCTACCCCACCTGATGTTTGAGTGCAACTCTTGCCTATGCCCTACACGTACATAGAACATGTCCTCCGCTGCATTGCGCCTATAAATTTATTGACCACTCACATTATCATCTCACATAATCTTGGCATTAACAAGCCTCATAGCTCAGTTGGTAGTGGCTCTGCCTTCTGCGCTATAGGCTGTGGGTTCGATTCCCACCCAGGACAAACATTTGTGTGATGAATATAAATGTTTGTTCTGTGTTTGGGTGTTGTATCATATTGTACGTTATGTATTTACAAAAAGTATTTAAGTATTCTATCCGTAATCTAGTTCCCATATTACAAGCTATGCTTAGTTTGGGGCTACATGGCGCTGTATAAAATTAATGTCCTGTAATATTTATTATTTATTTATTATCAAAACTAATATAATACGAACATCATGTAGGTCAGTATATAATAATGTAGAGCATCGAAAACTGACATATAAATGGATTTACCCCGTTATCGCTGACTCAGCATTACCTACAGCTCAGAAGGCAGAGCTACTACCAACCGAGCTGTGAGTCTTGTTGAAAATGAAATGTTGAAGATGATGATGATGATGATGATGATGGTGAAGTTAAACGCATTATTTTCGCTCATTAGTTTCACAATCATCATCAGCAATCAGGCCACCAAAACGAGTGCATGACTAGAACCCCGTTATCGCTGACTCGGCATTACAGCTCGTAAGGCAAAGCTACTACCAACCGAGCTATGAGGCTTGTTGAAAATGAAATGTTGAATATGATGATGAAGTTTAACGGATTATTTTCGCTCATTAGTCCCACAATCATCATCACCAATCAGTCCGTCAAAACGAGTGCACGACTAGAACCCCGTTATTGCTGACTCGGCATTAAAGCTCGGAAGGCAAAGCTACTACCAACCGAGCTATGAGACTTGTTGAAAATGAAATTTAGTAATAAATAATAAAATAAATATATGTTACAGTACTTTAATTTCACACAGCGCTTTCTAGTCCCAAACTGAGCATAGCATTATATACCTATGTGAACTAGATAAGGGATAGAATATCGAAATGCTTTTTTTATTGTAAATACATTACCTACTACTTGTCATACAATACAACACCCAAACACAGATCAAACATTTATATTCATCACACAAATATTTATCCTGGGTGGGAATCGCACCCACAATCTACAGCGCAGAAGGCAGAGCTACTACCAACTGAGATGATGATGTTGAAGATAATAATGATGATGATAATGATGATGATGAAGATGATGATGATAATAATGATGATGATAATAATGATGATGATGATAATGATGATGATGAAGTTTAATGCATTATTTTTGCTCATTAGTCTCACAATCAACATCAGCAATCAAAAGCTACTATACCAATACCAACCGAGCTGAGAGGCTTGTTGAAAATGAAATGAAGTAGATGACGACGATGATGATGATGAAGTTTAATGCATTATTTTCGCTCATTAGTCTCACAATCATCATCAGCAATCAGGCCATCAAAACGAGTGCACGACTAGAACCCCGTTATCGCTGACTCGGCATCGGTTAACGACCCCAAGTCCCAGTTTCGCGACTTTTGCTAAACAGACAGATATATTAACGGTTGCCGCACACGTACTACTTGCGACGGCTACCACTCGCTGCCACTGGATCAAATTATTATTTAGACTTAGTAATAATGAAGTCCGGCATTATTTGCGCGTATCTTTAATATTTAAACAGAATCAACAAAACAGTAGTCTTATTGCACCTGGATAAAGTAACCCGGGTGAATTAAGTTTACGGTGGATACCGGAGTGGATTAAATCTACGAAAAAGTAGTCTTATCACATGGATAAAGCAGCCCGTGTGAATAAAGTTTACGGTGAATACCGGAGTGAATCAAGTCTACGAATCAGAAGTCTTATCACCTGGATAAAGTAGCCCGTGTGAATAAAGTTTACGGTGTATACCGGAGTGAATCAAGTCTACGAAACAGTAGTCTTATCTCCTGGATAAAGTACCCGAGTGAATTACGTTCACGGCGGATACCGGAGTGGAACCAAACCTATGAAACAGTATTCTTGTTACCTGAATACAATAACTCAGGTGAATAAAGTTTACGGCGAATACCGGAGTGAATCAAGTCTACGAAAAAGTATTCTTATCACTAGAATACAGTAACCCGGGTGAATTAAATTAACGGCAGATGCCGGAGTGATTAAGTCTACGAAAAAGTAGTCTTATCACATGGATAAAGCAGCCCGTGTGAGTAAAGTTTACGGTGAATACCGGAGTGAATCAAGTGTACAAAACAGTAGTCTTATCACCTGGATAAAGTAGCCCATGTGAATAAAGTTTACGGTGAATACCGGAGTGAATGAAGTCTACGATACAGTAGTCTTATCACCTGGATAAAGTAGCCCGTGTGAATAAAGTTTACGGTGAATACCGGAGTGAATCAAGTCCACGATACAGTAGTCTTATCTCCTGGATAAAGTAGCCCGTGTTAATAAAGTTTTCGGTGAATACCGGAGTGAATGAAGTCTACGATACAGTACTCTTATCTCCTAGATAAAGTAACCCGGGTGAATTACGTTCACGGCGGATACCGGAGTGAACCAAAGCTATGAAACACTATTCTTGTTACCTGAATACAATAACTCAGGTGAATAAAGTTTACGACGAATACCGGAGTGAATCAAGTCTACGAAAAAGTATTCTTATCACCAGGACACAGTAACCCGGGTGTATTAAATTTACGGCAGATGCCGGAGTGATTCAATTCAACGAAACAGAAGTTTTATTGCACGTGGATAAAGAAGCCTGGATGATTTAAGTTTACGGCGGATACCGGAGTGAATGTTGACGATACAGTACTGTTTATTTCAATGGTGTGCCCTTAGAAAGAGTAAACAAATAAGAATGTCTCGGTCACATCCGACCTCAAGGAAAATGAGGATATCTATTAAACGGGAGAGGAGGTCCGTGGCAGTGAGGACAAACATGATTGCGCGCAGATCTACACGTTGCTCTAATCATATACGAGTAATTTGAACCGCCTCTGTGGTCTAAAGGTTCGTCCATCGTCTGAGGGCAAATATACCCGTATATAGGCAGCGTATAATACTTCTAAAGTTCAATAGAACAATGCTTTTAGTTACATGTTTAGGCTACACCAATACTGCAGCTTCGGGCATGTTTGCAGATGCATGCATACTTTGATTCTACTCGTACCATGCGCAAACGTTGCATGCTTGCATGTTCTTAGTCCGCCAATTGTAAAGCCAGCACTAATAATAATCATGATGATGATTGCTGATATAGCTATTCGATATGGTTATAGATTAGTTATTTTATTTTGTATTTGTTAGCTTTAGTTATATTTAATACTTAGTTGTGGTGTTCAGTATTTTCGTTTTTTTTCTGTCGTTTGTGTCTGTGCTTTGTTTTGTGCATGTGTCAATTAAATGATTTTCTTTCTTTCTTTCTTCTTTCTATATAATAGACTGTCCCTACATCCGTCATTGCATTGCGTTAGTAGTACCTAAGCATGTAACTTTTTTTTTGTAGAACAAAGGTCTATGATTAAAGTGTTTATTTATGTTTAGCATTATTACTTATACTTACCTGCATACTTAGACATATTTTTATCACCTCTAATCTTCCAATTCTCTTCATAATTATTTTATTTAATTCGTTACACTTGATTAACACCTGTATCCGCCGTAAACTGAATTCACCCGGGTTACTTTATCCAGATGCGATACATAAACAAATCTTTTGCGCTATTTGATTTCATACGTTTCTTTATTATTCTCGCAAGCGACTATAGTAGGTACTAGCTGACCCCGCCCAGCTGCACTTGCGTAAAAATTTTCAAAGTTAATTACAATCCTTGCCAATGATATCAGTAACGATTGCACAAATTTTCGTTCAAATCCATCCCGTAGTTTCAGACAGACAGACCAAAATGGGAAAACAGTTGTTTCGGCATCAATATCGATTACGTAGTGTCTCTTTCTATTGAAATTTTCAAAAAAATAGGTAGGCAGAGTCCGGGAGACTTGAACCCCCCAAACACATAAACTCGTATAAAAATCTACTTACCTAAGATATGTAGCGTTTCTCTGTTAGCATTTCAATAGCTAAAATATGGCACTACCAAAATTTTTATTATTAATCAAATTACGCAGATGTATATTTATCAAAAATGGGTTTTGGCACACGTCTCCCGATAGGCGGGACAATCGATCATAGATGGAGGGAGAACTGATCATAGACCTTTTAGGCATGATATACAATAAAAACGAAGCATATAACATGTAACGCCTCATAGCTCAGTTGGTAGTAACTCTGCCTTCTGCGCTGTAGGCTGTGGGTTCGATTCCCACCCAGAGCAAACATTTGTGTGATGAATCTAGATGTTTGTTCTGTGTTTGGGTGTTGTTTCTTATAGTACGTATGTATTTACAAAAAGTATTTCAGTATTCTATGCGTAATCTAGTTCCCATATTACAAGCTATGCTTAGTTTGGGGCTAGATGGCGCTGTGTAAAATTAATGTCCTGTAATAATTTATATATCAATGAAATATTATTTCTTATGAGTTTTCCTAACTAGTTGCTTCATACAACATTAAATAATATTGCCCGTTTTTTTGGATGGAAAATGGTGCAACTCTTCTCTCTTAGTCTTCTCACTGGCCCAGTCTCCGGAACTCCCCCTACATTTAATGTACAGATTAGACCCGTTACAGTTTTATTATAACTATAAATAAACCTTTGTTTTCAGCCACGCTAGAAAACGGGACCAACCAAGATACGTAATTGAATTCAAGGTAACTAGTTTCATTCGCACTTCGACTTCGCATCGCACTGAAAATCTCGAATAGGCGTAGTAGAGAGCGTTAATTGCCTGCCGATTTCTGAAAATAGCGGTGGCCGTTTTATGTTGAGACATGTCAGATCCAGACATCCCGGGTCCGATCTTCCAGTTGAGTATAATATTGTGCACTGTTTGGTTGATGGTATGAGTTTGTTTAAGTCTGCCTGGCTAACTAACACCATCATACCTAATTCTGTTGACATAACAACAACCCAAAAAATTGTTGTTTTCCGGCATTTAGAGGTAAAATAGCCAGTTCCTCAGACAGTTGAGGATTCCGGGTGAAGTGCGCTTCCACCTTCGGCCTTATCCTAACCTGAAACAGGATGATATGAAGGCCAAGCGCTTCTCCGTGATAAAAAATGGTCTTTGCTCTACATGCTACTAACCGCCTCTGTGGTCTAGTGGTTCAACCCACCGATTTAAGATCCAGAGGTCCCGGGTTTGATCCCCATGGGGAGTACAATATATTGTGCTTGGTTTGGTTGGTGGTAGGATTTTGTTTAAGTCTGCCTGGCTAGCTACCACTATCTTACCTAATTCTGTCGCCATAATAACAATTCTAAAATTGTTGTGTTCCGGCATTTAGAGGTCAGATAGCCAGTTCCTCAGTTTGTTGAGGATTTCAGGTGATGTGCGCCTCTACCTTATTCCCTCGGTATTATCTCAACTTGTAACCAGGAGAAGGCCAAATGCTTGTCCGTCATACAATAAAAAAAAAAATTTTGTTTAAGTAGGTAGGCACTTACTGCATTCCGGATCTTCTCAAAAATCTGTAATTCAATGACTCGTTTTATCATCACAGAATCCTACACGATGTTGCTAAGCTCACCTCATAATTAAGTATTCGATTCTGTATTTTACCATAGGTATAGTTACTTGGTCATTGATAGATAGAGGCCTTCCCATTTCTTTTAATCATTTCGATACAGCGCCGTCGTTATTGCCAACTGTTTGATGAATGAATGAATGGTTGAATTACAGTTATTTACTTATGACCTACAAGTAAATAACTGTCATTCAACCATTCATTCATTCATAGTGCAAAATATGGTGAAAATAAAAAAAAATCTTGAGCTAATATCAATCTCTATCACATAACCTTAGTTAGGATAGAGAGGAGTTTGTTTGATGGTTGGAAGGTGCCCATAATATATAGAAATAAATAAATTGATCAATATAGTTACAAAACAAAACAAATCTATATGAATACCTATGTTATAATAATTTAAACATGATGATGCATGGATTTAACTTACATACTAAAATATGACTTACTTATACCTATATAAATCTTACGTAAGTAGATACCTCTTAATATTACATAGCTAATGTTTATAAACGATTTGTCAATTGTCAATTAAAACGATTTTGCTTGACCCTTGAATGTAGCTTAACTAGATGGTGCTTGTGGTATTGCGACCTGCAGATTGAACAGTAAGGTAAATATTTCAGCGGTCATGTTATAACGTAACCGTAATCGTCCAAAGTCGTCCGCGGCTGTAGTGGCGGCGCGGTCAACGCACCGTACGTCACGCGACGGCGCGCTCTAATGCGCTTAGATTACTGCCTACTTCCACGACCACTTCACCATGACCTGGCATACATCCACCAAACCCCCTTGAGTCTCCTAAGCTAGAGGATTTGAGAGGGGAAACGCAGGTCTCGATAGAGTGGTACCATGCGCGCCACATTGGCAACTATTGCGCATGCAGAGGTTTCATTCGTTCTCAAGCTGTTTGTTGTTAGTTTTTATGTGAGGTTGCGAGAGTTACATTACAAGTGAACGTCTTCTATTGTTGGCTTTGCTGCTGTTTGGTCGTAATTATTTGCAATTTGAAATATCGTAATACCATTCTTATATCACGTTCATTTCGTCTAAATTTTTGATCACCCACATGTCTCTTCAACAACTAAGTTAGTCGATACATATATGTATAGAACGTTTTAACGTTCTATACATATATGTATCGACTTTCCTTTAGGAAGGTCTCTTAGGCCTACCTTTTTACCTATTACGAACATCCTTCCGAAAAATAATTTTCAGTTCTTCCTGAGATAATACAATTTACAATTGGCTTTTTTTTAAGTGAAAACTTTTTTTTTAATCACTATCGTGGCAACCTGGCTAACGGCCCATCTGATGGAAAGCTGTTACCGTCGCATATAGGTATATGGACGCAGCACCAGAAGCATTACTCACGCGTTGCCCTTTCAAATTTCAAAACGCCCATTTTGAAAAACCCAATACTGCATCTAGTAGGGAAAACTTCAGCAGCGAGATCATTCCACAATTGTATAGTTCGAGGGAGGAAGTTCTTTGAACCTTTCATCACCACCATCACCCTATCCAATCGCGTTGGACGAAGGTCTCTCCTAAGGTGCGCTATGAGCCCGATCTTCGGTCTTTCGCAACAAATGAATGAATGAATGAATGAAAATTCTTTATGGTACACCGAAAACATTTAACGGACACAATTTACAATTTAAAAATTTAAGTTAACAGTACAATGGTATTATCGCTTAAAAGCGATCTCTTCCAGACAACTTTAGGATGGAGAGGATAATAAAAGTACGGTTGATTGTAGGAGGGTGCACAAAAAAAATGAGAATAAATAAATATTTAAATTTACAAAACTAAACATAAGTACCTAATTTAATACTTAAACGCAATAATGATTTAAACAAAAGTTCGCTACTGTACGGATATCGTCTCTTCATTTAGCTGGAGGATATTCTACGCTTTCTTAGACTTCCTCTCTATAAGTTGTGCAGGAGAACATCTTAGGGAGACACAACTTCGAAACAGCATTAACGAATCTTCGTCAGGTCTTCTCGTCGTCCATCCCGCAGTCAATCAATTGCTGCTCGATTTGAATCATATATTAGGTCCTTACATATGAAATTGGCGTTTTGTCGTACTGGCCACTTAGATCTTAAATATCTCCTCTTTGGTTAGGAATTCCAAATTCAAATTTAAACAGCTATTTACTGCATTTGTGTTTCGAAAACCGTAATTCATTTGTTTTTTTCTCTTTTGCTTTTTTTTTCTGCGTCACTCATTTCACAAAATGGAAAACTTAAAATATCGCATTATTTACGAGTACGAGTTCCACCGTGGCACCAGTGCTGCAGAAACGGCTCGAAGGATTAATGATGTGTATGGTGATGGTGTCGCAAAAGAAAACACGGTGCGTTTTTGGTTTCAACGCTTTCGTTCTGGAAATTTCGACCTGCAGAACAAGCCCCGTGGACGGCCGGAGACCAAGGTCGATAATGATGAATTGAAGGCTATTGTGGAAGCAGATCCATCGCAAACCACATCACAGTTAGCTGAAGGCTGCGGTGTTAGTGACAAAACCGTTTTAATCCACTTGAAGCAAATTGGGAAGGTGAAAAAGCTTGAAAGGTGGGTACCTCATGAATTGAGTGAAGCAAACCGACAAACGCGCGTCGACTGCTGCGTTACATTACTCAACCGGCACAATAATGAAGGAATTTTAAATCGGATCATTACATGTGATGAAAAGTGGATCCTGTACGATAATCGTAAACGCTCATCGCAATGGCTGAACCCTGGTGAACTAGCAAAATCTTGCCCCAAGCGAAAATTGACTCAAAAAAAGTTACTTGTTAGCGTTTGGTGGACTAGTGCCGGTGTCGTACATTATAGCTTTCTTAAATCTAGTCAGACGATTACGGCTGATGTCTATTGTCAGCCACTGCAAACCATGATGGAAACGCTCGCTGTTAAACAACCGAGACTTTTCAATCGCTCTACGCCACTGCTGCTTCAAGACAACGCTAGACCACACACGGCCCAACAGTCGACTACCAAATTAGAGGAGCTTCAATTGGAATGTCTAAGACATCCACCGTACTCTCCGGACCTTGCTCCGACAGATTACCATTTTTTTCGAAATTTGGATAACTTCTTGCAAGGAAAAAAATTCAATTCCGATGAGGCAGTCCAAACCGCTTTCAAAGATTTCATTGATTCCCGTCCGAATGGTTTTTTTAGTAAAGGGATCAATGAACTACCTATAAGATGGCAAAAGTGTATAGATAGCAATGGTACATACTTTGATTAATAAAATATATTTTAATATGAAAAAATTGCCTTTATGTTCCTCCCATACAAAACGCCAATTTCATATGTAAGGACCTAATATTTTGTTTTCAACAATTTACAACCTACCCAATGTGAGAATTATCAGGCTGCCGAATAATGCACAGAAGAACTAGGACCGGTGTCCTATTCATATGTGTTCTCTGTGGTGTTATTTAACAAAAAAAACTTTGAGAATGCGTGTTTTTAAATTTGTGTTGCTTACTAAGGAGAATGGTGTGTAGCAAACTATGCAAAATAACGGGGGAAATGTTCAAGTTATCCTTTCAAAAGAAAAGTAAATACTAAGGGAAAGACTATGCACACGATATTTTAAAAGTAGTAGAGTAGCAAGAGTAGTAGCTCCTTGTGAAAGGACTCTTTCGGGGAAGTAATACCACCATACCTTTTTCAGTCGTCAAGCAGAATTGCTGTGTTTCGGATTGAAGTGTATGGTTGCCACACTGGGCTTTACAACTTTATGCCTCAAGTTGACGGGCGTAGCGTTGATCATGTTCTTTGTGGAGGAAGGCTTTGTTATAGTCCAAATAGTTCCACTTAACATCAGGTGGACTGCTTCCTTATTACATCTCCATGTAATAAAATAAATATTATGTTGAGCAATATAGCTTACTAAGGCAGCTTTCCAACTAGAGAATACGTACGGACGGGTGGGTCCAAATTAAGTTTTATTTTATTTTATTTGAAAAATGTATTAACGAAACAGAAGCGATACAGAAAGCCTACAAAGTGCTCAGAGTGGGCAAGCAAACCTCAAAAACAAAAGAGGAAGAGTTCTATCAAAACGACCAGACATAATAAATGAAGCAACTTGGTTCTACAAGGAACTCTACGCCTCCAGTAGAGACACAAATCAACACTATTCTGTACTCTAGCGGAACTTTAATCTAGAGCCACCTAAGATACTGACATCCAACATAGAGCTGGCGATACAAACCCAAAAGAACGACAAAACCCCTAGAAACGACCACATTACAAATTAAGTTCTGAAATCAGTATGTGAATCGCTACTAGAACAATTGCTAATACTGTTCAACAATATTCTTGAGACAGAAACCACAGTGGTCCAAATCAACAATAGCATTAATTCACAAAAAGGGGGATCGGTCTAACCTGAGTCACTATACACCTGTATACCAATTAGCTTAGTGACGAATGTATATAATTCTTTTTTCGAAAATACTGCTACAAAGAGTCATTAAAGCCCTCGATGAACAACAACCACGCGAACAAGCTGGTTTTCGGAAAAAAAACTCGACGATGGATCACCTTCTGGTAGTTACGCAAGTGATAGAAAAGACCAACGAATACGGCAGGATTTTATCTTTGTTTTATCGATTACACAAAAGCGTTTGACTCGTTGAATCACGATGCGATATGGACCGCACTTACACATCAAGGGATCTATAAAAAGAATATCAACCTGATACATAACCTTTTTTTTATTGTACGACGGGGATGCGCTTTGCCTTCATTTCACCTGGTTACAAGTTGAGATAAGGCCGAAGGTGAAGGCGCACTTCACCCGGAATCCTCAACAAACTGAGGAACTGGCTACCTCTGAATGCCGGAACACAACAATTTTAGAATTGTTATTATGGCGACAGAATTAGGTAAAATGGTGGTAGGCGGACTTAAACAAAGTCCTACCACCAACCAAACCAAGCACAATATATTGTACTCCCCTGGGGATCGAACCCGGGACCTCTGGATCTGAAATCGGTGGGTTGAACCACTAGACCACATAAACATTTACTCGAAATGTGTAGAGTACGATTGGAACTGCTATTATCGTTTGAATAGTAATATATAAATATATCTAGGTGGACAAAGCGGACAACTGAGTGGATACCACTGGAAGGAAAAAGAAAACAAGGAAGACCTAAAACGCGATGGAGAGACGTCTTTGCAAATCAAAGCGGATCGGTCTGGATGAGAAAAGCGAGGGAAAGGGACGAAAGGGACATATGGAGGGATTTAGAATGAGCAACAGTAGTTTTATAAGTAGTAAATAAGTTCATTGTCTATAGATATAATTTAAATTTTAGGCAGTATAATTATTTTATGGCTTTTTATTTTATTTTATTAAGTTTTTTTTTATACATGGAACAGACGGTTGAGTCAGCAAGATATTTGATATATCATCATAGCGTGGAAACGGCTGCACTGATTTTCACCAAACAATGGCTAAGATTATAAGATCCATCTCAGGTTAATCATCTCAGGTAGGAACCAAGAAAAACCGCCTCTGTGGTCTATTGGTTTGCCTATCGGTGTCAAATCCAGAGTTCCCGAGTTCGATCCCCAGGAGGAATACGGTATTGTGCTTGGTGTGGTTGGTGGTAGGACTTTGTGTATGCCGGCCTGACTAGCTACCACTATCTTACCTGATTCTGTCGCCATAACAACAAAAAAAATCTTTCTAATCCTTATTTCTAAAACTGTTGTTTTCCGGCATTTAGAGGTAAGATAGCCAGTTCCCAGTTTGTTGAGGATTCCGGGTGAAGTGCGCTTCCACTTTCTGCCTAATCATATCTTCAGTTGCAGCAAAAATCAGTTGAGATGAAGGTCAAGCACATCTCCGTATACTACAACACAAAAAATCGGACCTCTAGTTTTGGCGTTACGATGCTAATGCTGCAGAAAGAGGCTACTTGAGGCCTTTATATGTCTGGTCTGCAGACATATAAAGGCCTCAAGCAAGTCAAAAAATTCAATTAGTGTTATTTTGTGTTTCTAATTCCAAGTAGGTACCTAGTTATGACTGAATTTTGTATGCTCGATGTAATCTAGACATTCTTACAAAACAAGATAAATGCGGATAATCCAAAACCATAATCCTCTAGGACCGACTGTACCTCGACATCTTTATGCCACGCCATAAAAACGTGTGTTAATTAAATATGTTTCTCATCACAAATCATGAGCTCACAAAGCCCTGTCAAAACACAAATAAAGGCGCCTCCAGACGTGAACGATATAAAGGGGCTTACAGACAGGAAGAGAACGTCTCTGAATTCGGCTCTAATGGATTTATTTAGATGTCACTTTTTATGTGGGCGGGGGCTCGCGCTGTGAGACGCCTGAAGTTTGATAGTGTGGATAAGACAACGTGAATTATATTTTAGGTGAGTATTAATTTATGTTTTATGA
The DNA here is from genome assembly GCA_951394065.1 of Venusia cambrica. NCBI lineage: Eukaryota > Metazoa > Arthropoda > Insecta > Lepidoptera > Geometridae > Venusia > Venusia cambrica. Next base: position 2,561,327 of record OX596048.1, on the reverse strand, counting down.
TTTTTCTTAATATCACTATTTTGGAGTAGGTATGATCAATCTATGGTCAACCCTGGGCAATGGAATTACTGACTTTTGCTAGTGGTCACGGCTTAGTGATCACAACAATGGTGATAGAACCGGTAAAGGTTCTCTTGGCTTGAGACCACTTACTGCCGAAGACCGGTGCCAAACAGTTTACTCTTTTCCGTCAATTCGCGAGAGAGCCTTCTGAGAAACGGCCGGTCAGCCCCATCAATTTTTAACAAAAAAATTCAAATTCATAATTGTTTCTTTCGGCTGTTTACCATAATTGTTAGTACAGAAATATAGATTTATTTATATAAATCTAGTAGCATCTATTCACACAATTATACATTATCTACACCATTGATACAAGTCAGAAAAATAATAATAATTATATTTATTAGATATCCTACAGAAGTAAGTACAGGTACAGAGTATCATTATATTAACGGCAGTAAATAAAATTCATTTATATTATAAAAAACTTGATCAATTATCTTTTTTTTAAGCCTCTTAAATATAGAGTATGGAAACTGCATCCCGAATCCTCTCTGGCAGTCTGTTGTAAACGGTAGTAGTAGGTACTATACTATGTTAATAGCCATGAAAACAGTTTCAATTAAAAGTAAAACGAAAGTGTTTAATGGGTATTTAATTCTCCCAGATGTATCCACTCTATTTCCACCCATGATAAATTGTAAGCCCTCCGTTATCCCTCGAACGCGTGTTCCATCTCAGTGGGCACTGCGCCTGTGTGCGTCCACCGCAGTCGCACACATGCATAACTAATGCGTTTCTCACTTGCACACTAACACAAGTTCTATCCATGGAAGATTGAAGCCCTATTCAGACAGCGTTAGCTTGTGTGTGTGAACCGACATTGGTATTTTGATTGGTCATGCATTTTACGTGTTTACGACCGGCTCGCGGCTTCTCCCAGTGCGGGCTAGCCATAAATGTAGTAATTTATAAGTCAACCGGACGCCGAAGGTACGGAGGCTGTATTTTAGGTTGGGTATTCCGAACAGATAAGCAATCAGCGTGGATCGATTTTGCGAGAGGCTGTTCTGTACAGGCTTTATTGCCGTTGGCTGTGCATTTGTCATGTTTATTGTAAGTAGGTATTAGTCTGAGAATATTGCCTTACAAAGCAGCCCACGTCAAGATTCGATTAAATCAATAGCTTCACTATGACAATGGTATCGTGGCAGATTTTCCACAAAATATCAAAATACGCGTATGGTGAAACAAATTTTTGTGTCATTTTTGGTTTGAAAAACGTGCAATTCCACTATCGGATGCGTCGTTTATGGTTTTGTTATGGTTATTATTTGGAGCTACGAGTATGATTTCCCTCTCAATGAAGATTTGTCAATTAGCTCTCTTTTCTTGGCTTACTTTTGCATATGATAAGGGGAAATCAAACCTAAATCACAACAGCCCGTGTTTCTTGCGTTTCTCCTTGTTGCTAGTCGCAATTCGAACGAGCGGCGGTAGACTTGACGATTCAAAATCATCCTAAAAAGTCCTACTGTATAAATGACATTTTGAATTTGAATTTGAAATTTGACCTCTTCGTTCTTCCATTTAACCCTATTCTTGACGTCGGTCGTCGCAGAAACATTGTATTTCATCAAATCCCAAGTACTTTGAGAAATCTTCTAATCCTGCTCTTTTCTGGGGAAGGACAAGTTCCGCTTGGTTGCCAACGTATACTTTTAGGGAGCCCATACCATAAGTAAATTTATTTGTTACCCCTGTTTAAAAAAAGTGTTTAATGTTATGAGGCATAGTTATATCTACACTGTGGGACTGTCTGACTGTAAGCTACTAACTAAACCAGAGTACCTAACGATTTCGTAGAAAGCTGATTAATTTGGGATAGTTCTAAGCTTTTTAATCTCCTCTGTTGCCTAACGGATCGCCCATCGATATCAGATCCAGAAGTCCCCGGTTCGATCCCATAGGGGTACAATATTGTGCTTGGTTTAGTTGATTGGACTTTTCTTACAACAATTTTTATCGTTGCGTTCCAACATTTCGAGGTCAGATAGCCAGTTCCTGAGGCTGTTGAGTATTCCGGGTGAAGTGCAAGATAAGGCCTCCACCTTCGAACTTATCTCAACTTTGTAACTAGGTGTGTTGAAGGTCATCAAGCGCTTTCCCGCCGTAGAAAAAAAAAACACGTCCCTACTCCTGCATTTTTTGGACAATTACAGTAATAAATCTAAAAACTTCCTACAGATTGGATATCCAACGAATGATAGCTTAGGGAAAGCTAAGTACCTATTTATGAACGGTTGGTATCAAATCTCTCTACCGAAGAGAGACCAAAAAACGTATTACTTAAGTAGGTATTAAAAAACGTGTTGGTGTTAATCATGCCTCAACCACCACATAACTTAAAAACAAGCCAAACACCTACTAAGATGGAGCTTGTCTAAGAGGAAACTTGAACAGGTAAGTACGTAGACAAACAAGTCTGGTCTTGAAGACTCCAAGATGTTGCGCAAAAACAGACGAAGGTAAAGAGATCAATTGCACACCACTACTATTAACTATATTCGCACAACGAGCTATGAAGAGACCTATGCTTGGAGTTTCTCTACGTGATAAAATCCGAAATGATGACATCCGTAAAAGAACCAAAGTCACCTTTCAGTAATAGGGTATACAACCCTAAGAATTAGTAGCTGAAATGGCAATGGGCAGGCCGCAAGAAAAAGGTCGGAAGGTCAAAAGGTCGGTCGCGGGGTCGCTTTCGTAGCGTCGATTGAGAGAGGTCTATATTCAGCAGTGCACGGCTAATATGATTGACGTCGTGTTTAATTAATCCTTTATTTATTATTAATTTTAATTAATCGTCGACACCCTAGCGCTATCTCATCTGCCTGGGACTTACTTATTTGAGCCTTTTGGGGTAGAGACCTTGGATCCGTGGGGAGCCGGTGCCCTGCGGGTTTTAAAATTTTAAGGCTTTTGATTGAGGCGACACGTGACCCAAGGGCTGGCTCTTATTTGGGCCAGCGAATTAGCTTAGCTATTCAGCGTGGCAATGCAGCCAGTGTCTTGGGCACGCTTCCGTTTGGTACTTTTCTGGAACAGTTGAGTTACATATAGGCCGTTTGTAACGGTCCTTAGATAATCTGACTGATTTCTTTGTCCATACTTAGTTTAATTGTACTTTTTATGGAATAAGTATACATGATTGGTGATGATGATGATGACTACTGATCCTTGATTCCTTGATTGCAACCCAGGTTTAGGGGTACCAACCGGTTGAAGGTACCACGGGTTTTTTATCGATAACATCCATAGTCAAGCGATTGACCAAGCTCAAAATGATAAGGACATGGCAAAATGGCGGTGTTCCGTTGGTACCTATATACGCGGGAGCGCCAGCTACAGCCGTTCCATAGACCTCATCCTTGCTCTGGCCTAGAGCTTGACAAGTCTAGAGGTCAAGGTCACCCATAAAAAAACAGGCATATTAATCATAATTATCCACTAGTTTTGGGCGTTACGTAAGGCAACACCACCGTGCAAGGAGAGGTAGTTTGCTTAGCTACGATCACATCAAGCTATAGGTACGTATATGTAGGTACCATTGAGAAATAGATACCTGTGTGCATTACCTATGTATCCTAAGCCTAGGTAGGTTTTTTACGCACAGCGTCATCTAGTCCCAAAAGCAAAGCTTGTAACATGGAACTACTTAGATTACGGATAAGATAATAAGATATATTTTTCTGTAAATACATGTTTACCTACTTATCATACAATACAACACCCAAACACAGAGCTAACATCAATATTCTTCACACAAATGTTTGTCCTGGGTGGGAATCGATCCCACAACCTACAGCGCAGAACGCAGAGCCAACCAACTGAGCTGTGAGGCTTGGTATTACTTATTTTTGTTATTGTTATTTCAGCGCTTTAGATTTCATGGTTTCACTGCAAAGCTAACTGACTTCTACGGAGCTCGTGGTGGATCGCTGGATTGGTCGGCTTGGGCCAATGGCGGCCCTTGGATTCACGGCTTTCAAATCTCGTGAATGTCGAGAAGAATAGAATACTTTGCATCTAGTATTTTGGAAGGTTTAGAAGGCCAATAATACATAGGTATTGTTAGTACATACACTACAATGTACTCCTACTTACTTAGATCTATATTCTATATAAGTATTAGGCCTCTGACAGTAATTGTTTAAAATTATCCCTTTAAGAACCTACAAACTTTGTAAGAGAAAATAAACGTTTTATTTATTTTATTGATTGATTTATTTGTATATATATAAAACTGCTTTCAAAACTCGTGAATGTCGAGAAGAATAGAATAATTTACAACTTATAATAAGTTTTATTGAACTTTTTTTATTTTTTGGAAGGTTTTGACTTTTAAATAAGTACTAGGTAGGTATAAATTACGTAGTAGGTATAAATTATTAGTAAGTAGGTACTAACAATATGTACTTTTTGGTATGTTTACCTGAAATTGGATGAATGTCTATAGGAATCTAGTGCAATGAAAATTTTATTCAAATTTTATTCCTATAATACGGTAACAAGTAGATAGGTCTAACTTACCCTTCCAACTTTGGTGTGAGCTCTAGCTCAGCACAAACTATGGGCTGTTAGAATACAAAATCTAAAGGTCTAAAATATGGATGGACGGACGGATAGACTAACAATGAAATCTCAGCAATAGGGTCCCGTTGGCATTGTGTATACGGATGGCATCATAAATTCTTTTGACATAACCATCTTTCATATTTTTTACAAAATAATTTCAAATTCCAACACTGTTTTTACTATTTTTACTTGGCTTTCATTGCATTTAAACTGTCAGCAAATTATGAGGTTTTGGTCAGCTTTAAATGTTTTTTGTCAGCAACATAGTGAATTAAAAGAACTGTGATTGGGAATCACACTACTTACTACTACTAGTTTTTGTGATATTTTTTCACATATTTTTTAGTCAAAAGATGTGAAAAAAAAGTCTTAACACAGTTCAGCATTTTAAAATATATTTCAGAATAGAATAGAAAAAAATGGAACAGACTGATATATCCTACTATTTCGTCATCATCATACATTAAATCAATGTCCACTGTTGGACAGGGCCACCTCCAAATAACTCAAGAAGTGCTCAGTATCAGGTAAGTAGGTAATATAATGCAATACTCTGGTGAAATCCTTTAGTCGCCATTTACGTCATCCGCAGATTTTAAGTGGTGGAATCTTGAGCTGCGGCTGCGACCACTACGGCTAACTTATTAGATACTTAAGTACCTACTTAATTACTATTTATATACCTACTTGTTTTACTTTCGCGCCCTTCCGGTGCGCGAACTGCTGTGAAATCACAGCATAAAAGCACTAAATAAAATAAAAATGCTCGAGCTGCAATCTCATACACCTTATTGTAAAACATTTCGTTTAGATAAAATAGCACTCGTGGAGGAATTAAAATATTATATTATTAAAATATATATATTTATATTTTATTTGACATCAATTTCACACAGCGCCATCTTGCCTCAAATTAAGAATAACTAAACAAAATAACAACAAAAAATATTCGAACGAGATTACGGATAGAATACTGATACCTACACTTTTTTGTAAATACCTACTAAGTACATATCATGTAAAACGACACCAAAACAAGACAACAAAGTATTCGTCACACATGTGTTTGTCCCGCGAATCGAACCCACAATCTCAGTGTGGAAGGCATTTAACTACCAACCGAGCTTTCATGGCTCAAGACTTATTGTTGTAAATCTTATTTTAATATTATTATTTTTGCATAATTTATATGAATTTATTATCTTAGGTAAGTATATACATTCTACTCGTATTAATGATGGTTACTACCATATCCTAGTAATACCTAATTTCTACCGTACCCTTTCTAACCTTTCCATCCTTTAAAATTGTGTGCAATCAATAAGCCGACAACGTTCTCATCAAGATACTAGGACTTCATGAGTTTGAAGATATTGTGTTCGTTCAAGCAAGGTTGTGCAGTGTCTAATACAGTCAAGATAACTAACTGTCTGAAAATGAATTGTTTAATTAGGTAGGTACCAACCTAATTTACTTATATGTATTATATAAACGCTTTTTTTATAGCTTAGACCATGATATATCTTTTCTGTCTTCCACCTATCATACTTATTTAAAGTGAGTTCAGTTTATTTATGCTATAATTGCCTAATATAGCATTTCTCGTTGGCTGCTGAGTTCGTAGATAAACAAAACAACACACCGTGTGAGTTTCTTAGAAATTTTATTTCGTATTTTAAGAACAAACACCATAGCGGACGTCAACCAAATCGACGCAGCTGCTTGACAACAGTATCTACCACCCGTCTCTGTCTAACTCTAAGCTATAGATAAGGACGCAAGCCAGTCTGTACGCTGGAGACCATTGCCAACCGAATCTGACGCAACAATATCAGTGCCCCTTTAGCCGTCGAAGGGGGAGGTCGCGCGTTATATTTTTTTAAATTAACATGTCTCTTTTAAGTACTTACTTACGATCACCAACGGGATACATATCAGAGAGAAAAGTTATCACAGACCTACTGATTCGATATAAGGAGCATGCATGCTTGTGGAATTCGAGTAATCCTTTGTATAGTTCTAAAAGCGCCAGGCAAGAGGCATATTCGGATTTACTAGAAATTTACAAACTCTTGGTAAAGGATGCGAATGCTGTCTCCTTGAGAAAGAAGATTGAGCTCTTGCGAACTTCGTATAGAAGGGAATACAAAAAGGTAAATTTTACCAGTTACTTACCTACAACATTCAATGCTTTTGTTTGCTATTCATCTAGTTACCATACAACACGTATTGTTTTACCATTATAATTTATCACTAGTAAACGCCCGGGACTTGGTTCCCCGTCATCCTGTTGGAATTTCCCAAAATCTTTTCTTGCGCCCATATAAGACGAAAGGAAGCTAAGTAGGTACCCTAGAAACTCTCCTACCTATATGAATTAAATTAGATTTCTTAGATTTCATTTATGCTGAAAAAAACTTAGGCTAAGTTACTCCTTATGTGAAAGTCCCATCAAAATAGGTTCAGTAATTACGGAGATTAGTCGATCAAACAGACAGACAATTTGATGTCATATTTCTTATTTTTTGTAAACGCAAACAAACTCTTTGGTATCAGGTAAGATGTGGGCCAAGCGCTTCCCCGTCGTACACTAAATAAAAAAATAAAATCCTGGTAGGTAGTGATAATAGATGTTTAATAACTCAAGTACTACCATCCTACTTCAATTTATTCGACCGTGAGAAGGCAGATCAACTGAGCTATGAGGTAAGTTTACCCTTTGATACGCGCTCAATGCATAAAAATACTCTTCTGACTTCCCCTTCTAATGCCTCGGTGTTAAACCAAGATGTAGGGTGAAATCGGAACTTCAGAAAATCGATGTTTTTAGGTGTTACTAATTAGGTATACTTACCTAGGTACTATAAAGGTTCCAATTGCGGAAAATCTCCATATAATTTTGATCTAAATCGTTTTATTTTTAACCCTCGACGGGGAGTCGCCTTTTTATTTATTTTTCTCACCTGGTTGCCAAGTTTAAATGTCACCTATGATTCTTATAATATAAATGTGTTTAATAGGTGCTGATTAATCGGGACCACAAACCATCGCTATGGTATTACAACCTGTTGTTGTTTCTAAACGAATCATCCGAAAAGAGCTCTCCGGATGATATTGAAATCCAGACTGAGGACATTGAATATGATGATGAGGTGAGTTACCACCTTCCAGCCACGAGGGAACTGATCGTAACGATAGATCGTATTAGCGATCTTCTTTAATACTACTTCTGCTCCAAACCTAGTTCGATACCAAAAATCTAGGTTGCAGCGCTTGATACTTTTTTAAAAACACAATCAAAATCGAAATAAATGGAAACTTACTAGACTAATTCTTAATTCTTTATTAATAATAAATAATAATAAATATTACAGGACATTATTTTTTACACAGCGCAATCTATATAGCCCCAAACTAAGCATAGCTTGTAATATGGGAACTGGATTACGGATACACTACTTAAATACTTTTTTTTTGTAAATACATACTTATATACAATACAACACCCAAACACAGAACAAACATCTATATTCATCACACAAATGTTTGTCCTGGGTGGGAATCGAACCCACAGCCTATAGCGCAGAAGGCAGAGTTACTACCAACTGAGCTTTGAGGCTTGTTATACACAAACTATTGTACACAAACACATAGATATGTACATATTTAACAAATGAAACAGAAAAAGAAACACACAGGCGAGCTGCAAATACACAAACAATCTTTTTCAAGTAACATTTACTTATATTTCTGTACCTATATTTTTGGACAAACAGCGATGCAAAACTAGATAATTGTACAGGGATAATCAAGGCTAGTTTATCCCTATCCAATTCCAACTAACTACTAATACTATGACCAATACAAATTATATTAGAACCGTCTTTGTGGTCTAGTGGTTCGTCCAGTGGAGTAATTGCCAAAGATTCCGGGATCGATCCCGAGGGGAGTACAATATTGTACTTGGTTTTGTTGGCAGGATTTTGTCTAAGTCTGCCTGACTTTATTCTAAATTGTTGTGTTCCGGTATTTTTGGGATAGGTAGCCAGTTCCTCAAACTGTTGAGGATTCTGGGTGAAGTGCAATTCCAATCATCACTTCATAACAGGTGAGATGAAGGCCGAGCTCTTTCTTTCGTATAATAATAAAAAATAATAGGTAGTTAATAAATTTAAACTATGTTTCTAATGGTATTAGATAATACACAGACGTAGGTACCTAGCTGCTACCATTTTTCTTGTAGAATCCCTTAGATTTACGACATCCGCGGGCTTAGCTGGAGGAATTCCCGTCACGGCAAATCTGTGAGGAATGATCTAACAAAATTGAATATTAAAATTGGATACCTATCATCTAAAATCCTTAATTGACATACCTATAACGGTACGATCCGTTGCATTTTGATATCGTTACGAGGTCCGTAGATTTCGAAAACAGAGAATCGTTTTTGTCAGGCTTTATTTATCTTTAAAACTGGCTGGTAAAGCTGGAATATTGATTTGATTTAAAAAAGGAAATTATTTGAACATCTAGGTAGTGATTTTTAAAAATGGAAGTCTCTGTTTTCTTTTTGTCGTGTAGCGTGTCATAGAAAATGGTAAAAAAAGAATTGCGAGCGGTTATTTAGTAACTTTGCTCAAAAAATCACTACGGAAGTCAATCAAGACTTAACAGGGCACTTTAGGAGCAAATGCTCAACCGTATTTTACAATTGCACGTTGGTACTTAACTTACGCCGCCAAACTTACATGAACCAAAATGGGCGGCCCGAGCGAGGGTCATCTTGTGTCCCTCGCTCGGGCCGCCCCTCAATAGTGACCGATGAAATATTCAAAAAAGGATTTTTGGAAGATTTTTTTTATTGTACGACGGGGAAGCGCTTGGCCTTCATCTCACCTGGTAACAAGTTGAGATAAGGCCGAAGGTGGAGACGCACTTCACCCGGAATCCTCAATAAACTGAGGAACTGGCTATCTTACCTCTTAATACCGGATCACAACATTTTTTTTGAATTGTTGTTATGGCGACAGAATTAGGTAGGATGCCAGGCGGACCCAAACAAAGTCCTGCCACCAACCAAACCAAGCACAATATATTGTACTTCCCATGGGGATCGAACCCGGACAGATTTTCGTGTCATACGTTTTAAAGCCGAATAAACATAGATTTCGACTGGTAGTGCTTGTGTGTGCAAAGCATTTTACACGAACGCGTGGGGATGAAAAAAGTATTCGCGATTCGGGTCACCATGATGCGCAAAAAACAAACCATGGCCGAACATTTTTCGATCTTCTTTGAACTACAAGATCGTGATAATTTTAAGGAAGCAACATTCACTTGAATACCTGCAATGGGATTACCGAATCGCTTTCCAAGCGCGGTCCATGTACTGCAGTGGTACTTTTTTGGGCTATTACTAAGCGAATTCTCAAAAACGACTGCAGAATAAAAATACCTCATAATATTTATAGTACCTACGTTTACGTATCGTTGGGGCAATGACTGTCGTTCGGTTCAGATCAGAGCAAGACCAGCGCATGGCCTAGTAAAAAAAAGTAGTTTTACATGCCCACAGACCTATCAGAAGCACCATATAAGTGCTACTGCAATCGCGTTACAGGAGTAATTCATTGAGAAGAGATAATGGCAGGAGTATGTGATTATGTCACCGTGTTGTAAAAGGCGACCAAGAGATGAGCAGGTAGTATATATCTAGGAACACAAACGATATCACTACGACGCAACCACGCCACCTGCCGTGGTTGATAAACTGACTTCGCGAGAAACTGCGAGGCAAACTAGCAAAAAATTAGCAAAAAAGCGGTATTTATCTTATATACGATATATCTTATAAATGATTCGATAAATATTTTATTTTATTTAATAAAATATACAATTAACTAACTATGTACAAAGGAATCAATCAGATTACCTAAGGACCGTTACAAACGGCCTATAGGCACTCAACTGTTCCAGACCAGTACCAGTCGGAAGCGTGCCCAAGACACTGGCTGCATTGCCACGCTGAATAGCTATGCTAATTCGCTGGCCTAAATAAGAGCCAGTCCTTGGGTGACGTGTCGCCTCAATCAAAAATTGGTATATTGTTACAGGTTTCCCGAGCAACGGGATACCTAGACTTCGAAGTTCAGGTATACCTACCCTTATTATTTTATTTTTTGGTTAAAATCGACTACAAATCCCAAACAAATATTTATACTTGTGTTACTACTATCAGAATTTCAAGAATTACATTGTGATTATTGCCTATTTTGTGCAGAATACCGAAAGTGAAGGTGTATTGAAAATGGAGTCATCGGAACCAGAACTGACGGTAACCAAGACTTTCGAACAGTCCTTCGTGGATCCGGATTATGAACAGTCAAGTCTCCTACTGAGGTCTGATGACTTAACAGAAGCTGGGGCCTTCGGAAGGACTCTTGGGCTGCAACTCAGTGAACTCACCTTAAAGCAGAAGATAATAGCTCAAAAGTTGATATCCGATGTGATTTACTACGGTAGGCTAGAGAAACTAACGACACAGACTAACTTTGTTAATCTCAATGATGTTGGCGACGATGATAATTAACATTTGAAACTATCTTCCGAAGCTAGTTCTCCCACTTAGTAGCCATTGTACATGCGTATACAATAAACAATAGACATACCAACGTGGTGTATACCATGATTTAATGGTGGATTAGTTCAACGATATCAGATCATTTCATTTGGTATCAATCAATTATGATATCTAATGATATTGATAAGTCATATCTTCATGACGAGATTAAGACAAAACGGATCTTGATTTTTCTATCTAAAACGATTGCTTATTAATTCAGGCAACCATTTCATTTTGAAAACAGAATGATGAGAACAGTGTAGTGGCGAAACACATGTCGATTTGATTTTAATTTATCGAATTTGTCTCACAAACTTATGCAGCATGTTACTAATATCCATAATTACAAATGTTTTTATGGCAATAAATATTTTTACCTCAATAAGATTACATTTTTGTATTATTTTACCTATAATATTAAGATAATTTATATAATATTAATAATATTAAGTACTTTACCTATAGTAATTATAGGCAATCTATATTCGAATTTTCAAACGTCTATTATTAACAGTTTCGGAGATATGCAACATTTCACTCCAAACTTTAAGCCCCAATTTCACCCCCTTAGGGTTAGAATGTTGTAAAATCCTATCTTAGTGGATACCTATAATAAAAAAAACACACCCTCCAAATTGTATGTCTCTAGGACGAGCGGTTTAGGCGGTGCGTTTATGAATCAGTCAGTCAGGACTTTGAATTTTATATAGATGGTATCGAACCCTTCGGTCCGACTCGCACTTGGCCGGTTTGATTAGGAATTACTGCGTATGTTGTAGTCAAGGGTCGTAAATACGGTCACGTCAACAGCCCATTTATGTAGTGTACTTATAATTCGATATAATACGGTAAAACGCGGATATTTTTCGTAGCCCTTCTTGAGTCCGCCTTGCTGTATGCGGACGGACATTATCATGCATCAATTTGAACTCCCTATGTCCCTTTGTTTGTGAAAATGGACGCACATAAGGTCAGCCAATATTGGACGAACTTTCAGCATTCAGGCTGCCATTTATTAAACCGATCTGTTTTTCGGTCTTTAGCTATTCCAGCCCAAGCCATTACCTGCTGTCGAGCTGCTGTATGGGCGGACTTCCTGAACTGATTTCAAACGTTCAGCATTTCATGAGCGACGATACACCCTCACTCTTCACGTAGGTATCAGGTTTAAAACCGAATCGAGATTCATCGCAGAACAAATTTTAGTGACATCGATGTTAAGGCGCTCTATGCAGCTAAAATCGCGGCAGAAACGATTATGAGAGTTGACAACGGCAAGCTGTAGGTGGCCGTAAAACCTTTTGATAATTCTTATTCTGAGATCGCGTTGCTGGTATGTAGGTAGGTAAGGTGACCATAATAATATGTTGGTACTTTTACTGGCACAGAACAAATAACTTATTTGCATTCGTCCTGATATGTATTCTGAGTCTAGGTGTTGTCTGACCGCTGCGAGGACGACAAGCACACGATCGACGTCAACAGTGGTCATAGAACTACTGATTGAAAGGCGGGCGCGCGGTGCGCCTGTAGTTTCTATAATTCATGATTAAAGTTAAATTTGAATTGGTATCAAAAAACTAGCTTACTTTTAATGTAGATCAACATATGTGACCTATCATTTAAAATAAATCGTAAGTCAATATTCATTGTAGGTATCACAATATTTCTCTTGTAAATTTTGAATCGTACCATTTTCAATAAATTTTTCAGCTATTATGTTTTCAGCTTACCTTTAATGTAGATAGGTACCCGTGGTCTGCAACATTGAACAGCTCGATTCCAGTGACGGATTGTGGGCGCCTTGATTGGACTCCATATATAATCTTTCCTTGGTGATTGGACGCCGTCCACGTAAGCCATAATCATACCGTCCGTTTCAGGTTTGAGGTTAAACAGTTGAGGACCAACTGCAGTACCATCAGCATTATGTAGCCTTGATGCGATCTCTTGTCAGCTTTGGTTCACGTCTACATGCTACCTGGATGTATCGGTCCTGACTACGAGTGGTAGGTACCTACTACGTCCTCGGCCTGGGTGCCGTTCAGACGGATCACTTGTGTCACAATAACGAATCAAGAATCGACATCTATTACACTACTTGGACGTCGAAATGCCGGGCGACATTGGACTGAGCGTTTTACACTTCGTGTGACTTTTGTTTAGTTTAGTCTCCGCTAGATGGCGTTGATCAGCACTCAGGCTGAGGTTTGATTTGACACAACAAATAAATTGAATCTGCGTCAGGACCCTCGTTTCTCAATTGGTTGGACAGATGCGGATTCGAATCCCGTCGCAGGTTGTGAATTTTTGTGTCATTATAACATATGTAATATGTGTCCAAGGCAATCACTTTAAATATAAAAATATGTTATTTTATAGTTTTATATAAGTAGGTACCTACTTTTTATGTTTAAAAGTTATTATAAATGCCGTTAGATATTATAAGTACCTACCTACAACGTCATTTGTACCTTGGTATTAATCCTTACCCAAATAAATTCGTAAGTTTATACTTCGTAGTTAGGGCTGTTTAAGTCCTACCTGTAGATAACTTTTTGAAATATTTTCAAAAGATATCGTTAAAGTATTATCAAAACACAAAAACTGTATGGATTTGAACGAAACTTTGCTTAATTATTGCTAATATCATTGACTAGGATGTAAGTATTTTATCTATAAATACTAAGGAAAGTAAATTATGTAACATTTAATAAGTATAAGATAATCCATCAATTATTATTATTATATTATTATATATATCATCATTAAAAACCAACCTAATATGAGCTCTCTGTACGCGCGAGGAGTCTTAACTGGATGCTCATTTCATGCATACAAATAATGAAGAGGGTTGACTTCAAATATATTATATGAATTTGGTAAATCCTCAGTGACCATCTCAGAGTCAGTGACCAGAGGTATGAAAACATTTTTTTTCCCATTTGAAATGGGTGATCCCTTGAATCGTGATAATTGGTGATACATTCGACAGAAACACTATAGGTACCTATAGGAGTAAGTCCTTATACCTACATAGCAGATAAATTGACCGCGACCTCGCCGAGGGCTGTGTGACCGGTGACGGTCAAGTAGAGTTGGTGGATAGAGGCGGCTCATGTACATTACATACAAGAATGAGGTCTACAATGATGTCCTTCTGGTATAATGCAAACGTGAAACTGTGTAGGGTCAGCTAGTAAATTATATTTTGCGTAAAATCAATTGAGATAGGTTATTGAAAGTCACACAGAAATACGCCGATAACTGTAGTGTTGTGAAAGAATCACAGCCAGCAGATTCAGCGCTGAATCTCTGAATCTCTGAAGGTCTCTGTCGACAATACAATCTCGCAGCGCTGAAACGCTGAGTTGGTGGCGGTACGGATCGATAAGGACGCACGTCACACGATGCCTCGCTCGTGTAGCTTCGTCGTTCTCCGGCCGGCTGTAGCGCTGATAATATCATAACAAGCCTCATAGCTCAGTTGGAAGTAACTCTGCCTTCTGCGCTGTAGGCTGTGGGTTCGATTCCCACCCAGGACAAACATTTACATGATGAATATAGATGTTTGTTCTGTGTTTGGGTGTTGTATCATATAGTACGTTTGTATTTACAAAAAGTATTAAAGTATTATATTCGTAATCGAGTTCCCATATTACAAGCTATGCTTAGTTTGGGGCTATAGATTGCGCTGTGTTAAAAATTGCGGCTATGGTTGAGTTTAACGATGAAGTGAGCTTTCCCAAAAATGCCTATTTGCTTAGGTATACTCTCTTTGACGGTATCAGAATGTCAAGTCCCGGGTTCGATCTCAAGGGGTGTACAAATTTGTGCTTTGGTTTGGTGGTGGTAGGACTTGTTTAGGTACTATTCCGCTTAGCTACCATGATATCTCCAAGTCTGTCGTCGTAACAACAATTCTAAATAGTTGTGTTCTGCATAGAGGAGATATTATAGGTTTTGGGGTCGAAGGTAAATATGTGATATGGAATACCTATTACCCATTAGGTATGTGGGTGATAATTTAGCTGTGTGACCGAAGTTTCTTATACAGAACGGTGATGGCGGAATAACGTAACATAAGAAGCTCTTGCGAGCCCCTATCCGAAGAACAGAAGTAAGTACTTACAACCAGTAGAATGCCGAAAAACACGCAGTTTCACAAAAGTTGATAAGCAAAGAGGTACCTTACCTACTTACTTGTACGGGCGATAGAGATAGCGTAAACTACAGTAGATAGAGAAACTATGTATCTAACAAAAAAATTCTTGAAATTAAACGTTGAATTTATTATAAGAATTTCCATATTGGCTTCCCTATAACCATGACTGAATCCTTATAAATGCGGCTGGTAAGTTTTATGTGTGGTAAGAAGGTACCTAGGTACATACTTATGTAATCTACCATAAAATCTAATATTTATAATGATGAATATAAAATCTAAACCGTCAAAAATTGTCTACCGAAACAATTTTAAGAAAAACATGTGTAAACGAAATCAATTTCTCATTCAACTACCTTTATTTTAAAAATGTAGTTCACGTTGCTGATACTAAGTACTTCTAGTCACCTGTGTGTCTTTAGGATTCCATCATAATTTCCTTCCGCTTTAGAAGCTTACTTCTACGGAGTTCGAACTTCGAAGTGAATCACACGATTGGTCGGTTCGGGCCAATGGCGGCCCTTGTGTTCACGGCTTTCAAAACTCGTGCACTTGCAAGGGTAAAATAACGTCAGATAATAGAATACTTTGCATCGTTATTACAACAACTACTTACCTAGTTTGTTCTTTTTTTAGAGGACTTCAGTCTGGGCCGAATATAGGGGCTTAGGTTTCTTAATAGGTTATGATGAACACACGTCGTATCGTAGGTAAGTATACCTACCGCTTACTAAGCATTTGAAAGTTAAATAAAAATTTGCTTAAAAAAAATACAGTAGGTATAAAGATTATTAACTCTTACAATTTTTTTAGGAACCCTGGGTTTGCGTATCCGACTCGCACTTGGCTGGACAATTGTAGACTATTTTGAGCATGTTTTCAGAAAAAAAAAATTTGGTAATACTTAGTTAATTTGAAGGTACTATATACCTACTTAGTTTTTTACCAATGGTTCCAAGAGGACTTGCTTGGAAAGCCAGCGCATTGCACAGAAAATAAAGAGTGTTCAAAAGGAGAAACGTCGTCGATTTGGGGGTGCTCTTGTCATCGATTTGTGTTTATTCCCTTTTTAGTCCAAACCGATTGTTCCCTATCTGAATCTGAGCAGACTACATAATTTCTGATTATACGCAATGCGGCATAAAATACCTAATTCATAAAATAAAACGTCGTATCGCCGCGCCGCCGCGCCGTCGTCGTCGTACAGCAACATTGAACCAGGCGCACAGCTGGCAGCGTACAACAGCTGTGCTCACTAATCCAATACCCGTCTCCGTCTAACGCAATACTAAAGAAAGAGACACGAATACAGCCTGTATCCACCGTCACCGCCAACAGTACCGACCGATTCACGAGTTCAATCAGTGCCTCCTCAGCTTTCGAAGCCGGTGGCCGCGCGCTTGATTTTATAATCAAACATGTCTCTCACACAAGCGCAAATAAAAGAAAGAGATGTAATCACAAAGCTACTAATACAATACAAAGAGCATCCTTGCTTGTGGGATCAGAAACATGTTAATTACAGCAATAAAGTACATAGGAGACGGGCGCAAGTAGTTCTACTTGAAACTTACAAACTCTTTGTAGAGGAAGCTAATACTCTTACTCTGGCAAGGAAGATAGCTCAATTGCGAGATTCATATTGCAGGGAACATAAGAAGGTAAGTCCTATAGCTTTTACCTTTTCCAGTTTATTATTAAAGGGCACAAACCCTTGTCTCGACCTTACTTAAGTATAGGTAGGCGATTATTGTACCTATCGATTGGTCGTATACCTACATCGTGTACGGGCGACATCGTATCCAATTATGGTTTTTGGTGGATTTAGTACTTACCTAACCTACTGACGCTATCAAAAGATGGATCGCTGACACAATCCGGTAATGATGTCTGACGGAGCAGCGCATAGCCTTCATTCATTTTAACCGCCTCCGTGGTCTAGTGGTGGTACCCACCGATTTCAGATCCTGAGGTCCCGGGTTAGATCCCCATGGGGAGTACAATATATTGTGCTTGGTTTGGTTGGTGGTAGGACCTTGTTTGGGTCCGTCTGGCAACCACCATCTTACCTAATTCTGTCGCCATAACAACAATTCTAAAATTGTTGTGTTCCGGCATTTAGAGGTAAGATAGCCACCTGGGAAACAAACCCGAGACGCCGATACGGTAGACGAACCATTGTCTTAAGTCGCTTATTCACACGTTTCGTCTACGTAGGTACCTTAAATTTCAACTGATTATACAGCTTAGGTATATAGATCCAACCGTCTTACCTATAGGACAGAAAAATATAAGTCTTCGTTTTACTTTTGACATAATTATCGGGATACGCTAACAGACGCCTTTGGCTGGCAACCTTATGAATAATATTCTCTTTGGATTGATTTCAACATGAAAATCAAATCTTCTTTCATCAGATGCTGCAGAACAAAAAAGACACCCCAACGTTGTGGTATTATGACCTGCTATCGTTCCTTCACGAGGCCGAGGATTCCAATTCCTGCATCAACATCACCGAATACAGGCAGTCTGAGTCTGAAATCGATGCTGGTGAAGAGGTAAAGCTCAGATTGAACATCTGCTGGATGGTTCACTGAACTCTAGTTACCTATAGCTATGTGTCAGAAAAATACGAAATATTCGATCCACATAAATTTCCCAGGAACGAATAGAATATAGTACCACCTAAGTAGGTAATCTTTTCTAGGCTCAGGTAAGCGTAAGGCGAGGCAATCCAAGAGCATTTTTTGAAGCCATTTCGGCCGCCCGGCGCTAGCGTTTGACCGCCTAGGCGTCCTTTGTTTTCGTTCACAAAAATGAATAATAACAATATTATAATATTTGTCTAATAAATAAGAAGCCCTATCTTTTGTAATAATTTAATCATGCTTTCAACAAGAAATCTCTCTGTTCTACACGTTTAAATATCGATTTAGTGTCATCTTTATTTTTTTCTGTGATTTTTTGTTATCGAGCCATTTATTCTCGTTTCCGTCTTTGTACAGCGCTTAAGTATATGTTCGATTAAATAAAAATATATTTTTTGGCTCTACGTCGCTTTTTATTAGATTTACAGAGGTTCAAAAAAGCTAAAAAGTGATAGGTAATACCCCGCCTTAAACTAACAGCCCGGATATGTATCCCAGAAAAATACAAATTTAACACGGAATGTGCGGTCACAGATATTGCAAGTAAGCAAGGGCGTATATCAAAAATTTTGTGGTTCCAGTTTCATTTACCCCTTAGTCGGTTTCTAACTTTGTGATTGTGTTGATTGTGTATTAAAGAAATTCAACTGGGAGCTGAATTTATTTGTGATATATACATATATTCAATAAATTAAACTAACTAAGTACAAAGGAATCAGTCAGATTACCTAAGGACCGTTACAAACGGCCTATAGGTAACTCAACTGTTCCAGACCAGTACCAGACGGAAGCGTGCCCAAGACACTGGCTGCATTGCCACGCTGAATAGCTATGCTAATTCGCTGGCCTAAATAAGAGCCAGCCCTTGGGTCACGTGTCGCCTCAATCAAAAGCCCCGCAATATTTTTGAAAACCCGGAGGGCACCATTTGTGATTGGATATAGATTAAAAAATATATATTCTATCACTGAATTCTCTTTCTTATCTCATCTCTCAATAATCTATTATGTTAATATATCATAAATATTTTATTTTCTATTTTTGTTAAAAAAGTAAACCCTTTATGTACTCACCCTTACAAAATCTACTTATGTGTATATGTTACTTTCGAGTTACTTCTACTTTACGTACCTAACATTGAAGTGCCTATGTTACTCTATGTTACAAATATATTATTTGTTATTAAATATATTATATATATGTTAAATATATTATTTGTTATAGTGGCAAAATCTACGGCCTTACCCAACTATGGTTTTTGTTGCTACATTCACATGAATTCACTATGTGGTTTGAAGTACTAAAACACCACGTGTTTCAAATCACACATATTTGTGGATCCTAGATCTCCAGATATTCCTTGTTACAATTTACAAGCCTCATAGCTCAGTTGGTAGTAGCTCTGCCTCCTGCGCTGTAGGCTGTGGGTTCGATTCCCACCCAGGACAAACATTTGTGTGATGAATATAGATGTTTGATCTGTGTTTGGGTGTTGTATCGTATAGTACGTATGTATTTACAAAAGTATTTAAGTATTGCAATATAATATATATATATATAGTTACCATATTACAAGCTATGCTTAGTTTGAGGCTAGATGGCGCTGTGTAAAATTAATGTCCTGTAATTTTTTTATTTTTTTTACATTGACATAGATTCGCTCCTTGATGAATCGACTCTTTATGGGAGAATAATCTGAGTATTCCTTACTATTTCAGTTTTCTGGAGCAAATGAATACCTCGAGTTCCAGTATCAGGTTAGTACCTATTACTATACCTTTATTTTTTATTGTATGACGGGGTTGCGCTTGGCCTTCATCTCACCTGGTAACAAGTTAAGATAAGGCCGAAGGTGGAGGCGCGCTTCAACCGGAATCCTCAACAAACTGAGGAACTGGCTATCTTACCTCTGAATGCCGGAACTCAACAATTTTAGAATTTCTATTTTGGCGATAGAATTAGGTAAGATGGTGGTAGTTATCCAGGCGGACTTCAACAAAGTCCGCCACCAACCAAACCGAGCACAATATTGTACTCGCCCTGGGGATCGAACCCGGGACCTTTGGATCTGAAATCGGTGGGTTGAACCACAAGACCAGAGAGGCGGTAAAACCCATCCATACGTGAGCTAGGTACTTACATGCAAAACCTAATTTTATCAGAATCTTACTAAGTTCATCTCTTTTTCGGCCTTACCCTGACCCGTTACACCTACGTCCGTCCACCCACATTCATACCTATAACATTAATTATTTCCTTCACATGACATATACCCAGTTCCTACCTACTCCTTATTATTTCCGTTGGGTAGGTACCTACAGTCTGAGTGTAACAATTCCAAATCGTTATATTTCAGAATACTGACGGCATAAAAACAGAGCCTCCAGATTTCCAGCCAACATGTCCCAAGAAGACCAAACTGTCCTATGTAGATTCGGAACATGATCAGTCATGTCAAAGTTTTCCCTTCAGATCCGATGAGTCGGAAGCTGAGGTCTTCGGCAGAGCTCTTGGCATGCAACTCTGCGGACTTAGTTCGATGCAGAAGACAATAGCACAGAAGCTGATTTCCGAAGTGATTTACTACGGCAGGTTGGAGAAACTCACTACTCAGACGGCATTTATAAATCTGTGTGACGATTAATTAATTAGGGAAGAGTTTCCTAGTCATTAGAAACACAATTAATTATAATTTATGGAGTAAACATTTTTAGGATCACTTTGAAACGTCAAATCTACATCTAAAGGCAAATACCTCAGCCAATATCGAATTTTATGATCAATAACAGAGAGCCTTAATACTAATTAAAATGATTTGATGGAGAAAATTGTTTTTAATGCCAGGCTTTCTAATCTTCTTGGTAATCCACAAATTGTACATAAATAAACTTTCCTTGATAGATTTCCTTTTTTTAACGCGTACAGGAACATGAACTATTTGTTAACTTATAAAGTCTAAGTAATTAGGTATTCTTATCAATACTAGTATTAAAATTATGGTTATCACAGTTTTTATGACCGCATAGTAATAGGACTGCTTACAATTACGTAACTTAGTGCTCTTTGTATATAGTTACTCAGGTATGTATATCTTTATGATATTGTATTGTTGATCGAGTGAGCGAAGCGAACGAGATCTCTCAGTTAAGTTGGGAAATCCGGCACTGTATCGTTTGTTAATTACGTTCTATTTGAGAAATGATCTCCGTCACAAACCAGACATCACGAGATCTCACTTCGGGGCGAACTAGTAGTATATATGTATGGTATCTAGTTATTATTAAAATGTTGCGAAAGTAAATACTATTAATACCTATATAAATACCTATTCTTATATAAATAATATAATAATAGTATTAGGTAGGTACCTATTACTATTATTATTTAACCGCCTCTATGGTTTAGTGGTTCGCCTACCGGTGTAAGATCCAAAGGTCCCGGGTTCGATCCCCAGGGGAGTACAATTTTGTGTATGGTTTGGTTGGTGATAGGGCTTTGTTTGAGTCCGCCTGGCTAGCTACCACCATATTACCTAATTATGTCGCCATAGCAACAATTCTTAAATTTGTTGTGTTCCGGAATTTAGAGGAAATATTCCTCAGTTTATTGAGGATTCCGGGTGAAGTGCGATGCCGCCTTCGGCCTTATCATAACTTGAAAAATCAGGTGAGATGAAGACCAAGTACATCGCCGTGATACAATAATAGAAATAAAAAACCTATAAGTGCAGGCGATTGAACTTTCAGATATCAAACCTCGCCACTAATTTATTTTAGAGTATAATTTCAATTTATTCGTAGGCGTGTAATAAATTCGAATCGGATCTGTATCGCAGCTTCGCAGCTGAACTCTCGAAAAGACGCAAACTTGCTAGATACCGAACAGAAACAGTCATTTCACGCCGCCGCGCCGCCTCGCCGCCACCTGACTAAAATCATCTGGCTCTCTCTATTGTATGAATACTGAGCAGGACAGCCCGCGAGCAATGCGGCGTAGACCGATCGCGTCCGCGCCCGAACAATCCGGCAAACAAATCGGCCTCGATCGACTCGACTCGACTCCAGTCAGTCAGTACGATTCGTGCAGTCGTCGCGGCAACCGACAAAATGGCTTACACCTTTGAAAAAAAGACAATCGTAGAATTGATTCGACTTTACAAGGATAATGCGTGCTTGTGGAATACTTCTCATGAATTATATTCGAACAAAGTGGCAAGAAATAAAGCACTCGATGTACTTCTAGTGAAGTTCAGAGAATTGATTAGAGATGCGAACAAAATGCAGTTGAAGAAAAAAATTGAAAATTTGCGCACAACTTACAGACGAGAGCGTAGCAAGGTAAACTAAACCCATGACGGTTTTTGTTTTTTATGACATAAGTACTTAGAGTCAGTTCTATTTTGGGAGCTTATAATATTGTTTTTGTTAATGCAATGGTAATTTTGTACTATATTCCCTTTTCTGCTTCAGGTTATTAAATCTCAACTCAGCGGTGAAAAAATATTGTACGAGCCGAGCTTATGGTATTATAATGAAATGTTATTTTTGGATGAGCTACATGATTCAAGTAGCGATGAGTCAAATACTAAACAATTTCTCGAATCCTCAAACAACTCTGCAGATGGTAATGATGAAGTGAGTATAATCCGATCTAGAATGTAACTAGGGTGCGATTTATTCTACCCGATCAGCCGATTGACGCAAAGTACTTCCCTCCCTACTTACGTAAAAAATGTGGGTAGCGTCTTTTTATGATTTTCATTTTCATCGCAGCTCTTCCGAACTTCACTTCAATGGATCGGAATCTAGCCCCTACCTAAAATATACATAATCTTACTTATTGTAAAATATCTTACAGTGCGATTCAATAACACCCCCAAGGAATATACGAAAACGAACAAGTTTTTATCTGTCAGAGAGTGATAACGAATGCTGCGAGGTTTTGAACGATTCACCCCCAGAAAAGAGATCTAATATTATATACTTGACTGAAAATGTCCCCGTTTACCAAGAAGACCGCGACAACGTCCGCTCTATAAAAAACGAACCGTGCGATAACAAGGAATCGAAACGCCCAGAATCCAATTTATTTGGTCAGACTATCGCGGCTCAATTGAATGAATTGCGACCGAAACAACGATTTATCGCTGAGAAACTCATTTCTGAGGTCATTTTCTTTGGAAGACTAGATAAATTGAGAACAGGGACTACAATCAGCTTGAAATCGGACTTGGTGTAGGTATGTACCTAATAAATGATTTGAATTTTTTAACAGTTGTTTTATAATAGGTACCTAACATAATTAGTATCTTATACCTACCTATTATATACTTACATCTATATAAGTACTTAGGTAATTACTGTTCATTAATTTCACATCATTGAATTATAGGTCCAATATTCGACATCGACAAAGAGGACAAGAAAAATAGGTTTGACGTCAATTCCTAGTATGGTACCTATATTTCAACGCATGGGGTTATTTAATTATCGGAGTACCTCAATGCGGCCACAAGTGGCACCAATCAAACAGACAAACAAATCAACCTCCGTCTGCACCTCGTGATGAATCGCGATCGTGGCTCGCCGCACGGTGCGCAAGGTACTAGGATCGCAGAACAAACGAGGAGTTCAATCGATATGTATACGCAACAGCCAGAGACCGTTGAGCCGATTTCTTTCATTGGCGCTGGGGGAGCTGAGTACAAAGCGAAGGGTCTTTACACGGTGGTCGTTGTAAATACAGCCGTGTGATGTCTGTCTGGTGTGTAAATTGTGAAATGAGCCGTGCCTTGCATTAATTTACCAAGATGACTGGGGTATTTGGATGGACTCATGCGATATGTGAAGCGTTTGCAATAAATGACAAAAAAATATTATCTGTCCATATTTTCTTGAAAAATAACTAAACTTTCTATAAATAACTAAATAAATAGCTATTCAGCGTGGCAATGCAGCCAGTGTCTTAGGCACGCTTCCGTCTGGTACTAGTCTGAATCAGTTGAGTTACCTATAGGCCGTTTGTAACGGTCCTTAGGTAATCTGACTGATTCCTCTGTACATACTTAGTTAGTTTAATTGTACTTTTTATTGAATAAATGAAACTAAATAAATATTACAGGACATTAGTTTTACACAGCGCCATTTAGATTCGGAACTAGATTACGGATATATGTTTTTTGTAAATACATACTTAACATAAGTATAATATGATACAACACCCAAACACATGAAACGAAAACGGACTCAGTGGCGCACCTTGGGGGATCCAGCAGTGGACTGCGATAGGTCGTCGTCAGTTTTTGATTGGATAAAGCGATTTACTGGCCGATCTTGATATTTTTTCGGCTGAAACTTTTTGGCACATTCAATTTTGGTGGTGGGACTGGTGGGTAAGATATGTACTCATTTGAGTATTTATATTTATAAACAAAAATTATGAATATTAGCCAAATCAGTCAAGAGTTGTCTAGATCATGAGATCTCAGGAGCTTCACGACCTTATACCGCCTTCGCCGTTTTTCAATAGAAATTTCAGACGCACAGCCTATTATCATCCTCACCTGGTTGATATCCCACGCATAAGAACTAAACGCTTTCAAGAATATTTTATTGTGCGCACTGCAAGAACTTGGAATAAGCTCCCAGCGTCTGTTTTTCCGCTGTGCTACGACCCTAATGTCTTCAAGAAGAGAGTTAATAGACACTTACTGGGTAGGCTCGCTCCATCGTAGATCTCATTCTTACCTGTGTAAGTTTCGTGGTCAAGAGCCGACCCATCGTAAATAAATAAAAGACTCAGTTTGGAACGAACTCTAATCTGAATTGGTAGGTTCCTTCCTACTACTTATGACATGACGCAATTGACGCAGACTGCACACAATTGTTGCAAAAAACGATTGTGTTCTCCAGGTCTAACTGTTTGCAGAACTATAGCTAGTCTAGTAGTTAAGTACCTGTAATTTCTTAACCTAAAACCTAACAGTACTCATACCAACAATAAGCAGGTACTTACATACTACGTGGGTACCTACTTATTTTCATGACTTATTATCATGAGGTTAGATATTTTTCGTAATGGAAAGTAAGTAGGTAGTTACTATGTTTATTAGATATTTAAAATTTAATTAATTATAAGTATTACATTAGGTTTAGAATATAATCTTTAAGTAAGTATTTTAATGATTATGTTTGGTAGCAGTACCAGCAGTACCTAACAATCTTGGCAACCTAGATTTAAAATTCAATAAATACTTATATAAAATTAAACGATTTACTGTTATTTTTATTTTAAGAGTGCATTAGTTCCTTTTAGATACACAATTATCCTCAATAAAAACAAACAGTGGAGTGCCGACAGAAATGAAAACTTGAAGTTTGTCGTCTAAAGGTAGAGGCAGTCTTCGAACGGTCCTTAGTCCTTACCCGTACCTACCTCTTAAGATCGTAAAGATAACGTGACTATGTGTTTAAAGTCAAATGTCTCAAAAGTGGTGTCGGTAAGGTGTATGGTGTCGCGAGTTCAATTGTTTTTTCCCATCTCAAAGAAGTATTCACTTCAAAAAATATTACGATAGATAATTCCCAATCCCATCTACCTCTTATTAATATGCCTTGGTTGGCATAAGAATGTGAGGACTTTAATTAAATTATTTTAGGTAAGCGTGTTCAACTTTATGGGTAAGTTACTTATTGATTAAAAATGTTGTTAATTATTCTATCATAGATGCCATTGGTATGCCGATTTCTTTTATTGTATACATAAAAACAAACGATAATCGTGATTCGGGTCTAGAATGTAGAAGAATATTATTGTTGATATAAGTAATGAAGTAATTTTATACGAGTATTTATGTTAATAGTTCTTGTAACAGTTTTTCACAAATTAGTTACAGCATTGAAACACGTACAAAGAATGCTCCAAACATGATCTGTGAATTCTTGGCGTTTTCCTTGACCACTGAACGAATTCAGCTTAAATTTTCTACAGATATTGTTCTACAGACCAGGAATAACGTATTTCTTATCCGGGTAACACGCGGGCAAAGCTAAGATCAAAAACTAGTTATATCTATACATAGCGGGAATTATCGTCTTACTAATTAACTTTGCTTTGTAATTAATTGTTACCTCGACAGGATAACCTTTGTTTGTCTGCTGATAAAAAAACACACTTGTGGATTTCACGTCTCAGGAGTTGCGCAGTGCGCGCTGATCACCCGGAGAGCATACACCGCCAGCAGATGCCACAAACATTCCCCTACCTAGTTTATACCAGAATGCTCTACCACTTAACACATTATGTCATCTCATGCAAACAAAATTCTGCTCTATGAGCTCTGACTCAAGGGCCAGAATACATTGCGATGGATTGGTAATGTAATTTATATTCATTTCGCTAATGCACACATAGGAAGTTAGTACTATTATTTCTTCTGCGATAAGGGGCAGAAGAGGCTACGTTATAGCTCCGCTGTGGGTATGCAGCGCTGGTTCTATTGTCGGCTGTGTTGTGCCGCGCGCCATCCTCCATGAAACCATCCTACAACGGGAAACGACGCGATGTCGATCGAGACGGCTGGGATAGGTTCCATCCGTCTCAATCGACATCGCCGCGCCGCCGCCGATCCCGTTGTCGTCGCCTCCTCGTCGTCGTCGTCGTCGTCGTCGCGTCGTTTGTCGTCGTCGGTCGCCTCATTGCTACGCATCGTGCTTTGTGCGGCATGTTCATGTTACCCTACCACGATTATTATCTTTGCTCCAAGGACTAGGGAGTAGCTGTACAGTTAGTTACCTACCCTCTACATTCTTATTCCTAGAATGTAGGTATTTCTATTTTAAAATACAATTTTTGCCTCGAGCAAGTCTAAGGTGCCGCCGCCGCCGCCGCCGACTGTGAGAAAAATAAGTTAATAAGACGTAGCGTAGGCTAGGTAGGGTTTAGATAAGTAATCTAATCTTTCGTGGTCTCTTGTAAGATGTAGTAGTGTACTAGTGTAGTTGTCAAATTACTGACACTTCGTGGTGATCGTAGTACTGTGAGGCAAGAAGAAATTCCTTCTTTAGTTGTAGGTAAAATAATAACGTCGAAGCTCCCGATGGCTCTCACGAACACCAAACAAGGAATCTCAACCACGCCAAAATGATCCCTAAGCATCAAAAGTATTAGGGTAACATAGCATAACAAGTATGTTCAGCAATTTCGACAAGCTTTAGAAATACCTTTAGAATTTTTGTGGCATCGAAAAATTGGGTTTTCATTAATTTTAACAAGTTTTTCAACAGTTTGAAAATGAATCTTAGCGTAGTAGAAACAAAGCAGAGGATATTTTTTTGGAGTTGGAGCTGATACTACCGTTGGCTTCATTCACACTAATACGTGGTGTCGATAGCGCAAGCGAGACAGCAAACGTTTCACAGTGGGTTTGCGGAATGTGACATACCGGCGAACGGCTATCACCTTGAAATTATGAGCTCCTAGTAGCTGGGATCGCTTGCGTATAGTCGCGGCTCGGCGGCGCGGCGGTCGCACCACTCGACACGACACACCGCAACGTCGCAATCGCCAGATCGCCACTCAGCGCTGCGCCCTTCGTCCGCGGCCCCTGCCTGCGGGGAGATTTGTGGTGGCGCCACTGTTGCTTTGGATTGGATGCCACTCCCCAGATTTGAAAAGCCACACTAGCTGCTATGTTGGAAATCAGACTAATAAAATAGAACAACAACATAAGAATATTCTATAAGCATTTATGAAGACAAATAAATTTGAGGGAGGCGTTGGCCCGGAAGTGGGACAAACTAATAAAGGCTTTATATAAATACTTATGGATTTCTGAGTAAGTATCTAATCTACCCATAAATTACTAAACCGTTAGGTACATAAAGATCAAGTGTAGTTGTGGGAAAACAGTTTTAGAACTGTTTTCCTTTAGAGGAGGGGAAAAATGAAATTTATACGTATACTTACGTTTATTAAATGCGGCGCTTTTGATTGAGGCGACACGTGACCCAAGGGCTGGCTCTTATTTAGGCCAGCGAATTAGCAGAGCTATTCAGCATGGCAATGCAGCCAGTGACGCTTCCGTCTGGTACTGGTCTGGAACAGTTGAGTTACCTATAGGCCAGGCCGTTTGTAACGGTCCTTAGGTAATCTGACTGATTTCTTTGTATGTACAAAAGTTAGTTTAATTGTAGGTACTTTTTATTGAATAAAGAATAAAAACTAAAAAAATTTCTTTATTGAACACAGGTACCTACATAAATAATTATGAACTAGATCGTCTTTCGCTTCGCTCACTTCACCTGAACTAGGAGGTAAAAATCATCCAATCAGCTCGCGTATTTTAGCACTCGATCAAAATGTTAGACGAGTAAGTACCAAATGAAGAAAATAAAGAAATATTATTGAATCCTAATTGCGATATTGGAGTTCTTTTAAAACTTTTGGGATTGTTTCCAAACATGTGGTACACGCTTTCGTTCAAGGTGTCACGTAAGTATACCTGATTTCTTAAGGCTAAAACTTTTATTGTAAATATGAAAAATCGTTTTGGTTTTGAATGTTTTTTTTTCCGGAATTGTCGCATATTGGCTGGAAGAAATCGCTTCTTAGGGACAAGACCGCCCATTGTATATACATTTTATTTAAGTTATCCAGTTTTATTTTTAAGGTGTGCAATAAGGTATTTTCATTCATTCATTAATTCATTCACATTTGGAGCGTTTTAGAGCATTTTCACATTTTCTCCGTTACACCCAAGCAGAAACCTTGAGAGCCTGTAATGGCCCTTCATACCATTTCGCTTTTTAGTGTCCTAGCCCTAGGAGCGATAATTGAGCATATTTAAGTATCTGGCAAGGTGAAAATGTGCCTTATTTTACCGATATAGATTATGCTGTACGTAAAGTTCGTCTGCAATGCATAGATCTAGCACGACGGTTGATTTTTTTGGTTCGGCTTAGACACTTTATAATTTTTTTATTGTAGACGGGGAAGCGCTTTGCCTCCATCTCAGCTGGTTGTCAAGTTATCATAAGGCCGAAGGTGGAAGTGCACTTCACCCGGAATCCTCGAACAACAATTTCCTGCTTTTGCGCGGCTGTGTTTGGGTATTTGCAGGTTGTATGTTTCGATTTCAAAAAGGCTTTCAATAGACTAGACAATGATATACCTACTGCTGAGAAAATTATGTAACATTGGTTTTTCGAGTAAATTACTGACGTTCTTTGCGAGCTATATTCGTGTTCGACAGCAGTTTGTGCAACATGGATGCTTTGTTTCAGTTCTATATCATGTATGGTCTAGAGTCAATCAAGGCTCAATATCAGTCAATACAAGGTAATTTATAACTAACAAGAGTAGGTCTTGTTTAGCATCATGATAAATGACCTTACTGTTCTTAAACTTACGTATGTATCTGTTGTACGCTGACGACTTAAAGTTGGTCTATAGGATTGAGCAAATGAAAGACTCCACAAATCTGCAGTGATTGAATGGAGTAATTCCAACAAACTTTTTTCAATATGGGCAAGTGTTGTACTATGACTTTCAGCCGTGCGCGGGAACCATTCCAACACAATATTTGCTAGGTTCTAAACCCATACTTAGTTTCAATTCATTAGGAGACCTGGGAGCTAATTTTGATACGCGTCTAAATTTTCATGAGCACATGAATGTACTTACTACAAATTGCTATCGTAGGTTTAGATTTGATCGAAAACGCTGAAACGCTCGCAAATTTCACGATGCTGGTGCTATAATGCTTGTCTACTCTTGTAAGGAGTAAGATTGAAACGGCGTCTATCGTATGGCATCCATTTGAGTGTAGAGAGTGAGAGAAGATCCAAAAGGCTTTCTTAAGATTTTTTAACAAGAAGATCTTTGGATACTATCCGTTCACAATATTGTTACTTGGTGCGCTACTAGGCTTCAACTCTCTACAGGCAAGGTAGCCCTACGGGGGTTGTTGTTTTATAATCTACGTGTCACTGCTTGTCAGATAGGTACTGCGCGCTAACTAGTAGCCAAAGTTGTAAGATTGTCTGTTCCTGAAATTCCCAAATACTCTGTATGGCCCCGTAGTCGCGCCCTACTGGCTGTGCCTTGGGCGCGTACTTTTGCGCACGAAAATTCACCTCTTATTCGAGCCTTTAAACTATTAAATGGGCTACTGGCATCAACACCATCGTGTGATATTTTTGCTGACCGAAGGACGAATGTATGAATGAATTAATGAAAATACTTTATTGCACACCTTAAAAATAAAAACTGGATAACTTAAAAATAAATGTATATACAATGGGCGGTCTTATCGCTAAGAAGCTATTTCTTCCAGACAACCTTTGGATGGAGAGGATTTCATGGCTAAAGAGGTGGTTGGTGGTGCACATATTAATTTATTAGTGTGTGAATTTAGTGAATGAATTAGTGAATGTGTGTAGAGAATGTCTGAGGTATTGCGAGTTGATTAGCGTTCACATTAGTTATATTGGTTTAAAATTTAGGTATTGTCAATTTTAAATGAGAGTTCCTTAAAAATGTACAATACCATATGTCTATCTCTATAATATACTCATATCAATTTTATTAAGTGTTCATGATTTCGCTTCTGCGCTGTAGGTTGTGCATTCGATTCCCACCCAGGACAAACATTTGTGTGATGAATATAGATGCTTGTTCTGTGTTTACAACACCCAATGGGAATGATAAAATGGTACAAATATACTTTTTTTTGTAAATACATATCTACGTAATATAATATATATTATTGTATATTTATTATTTTATTATTATTTATTATATATTATCTATCCGTGATCTAGTTCCCATATTACAAGCTATGCTTAGTTTTAGTTCTGCTATTGTTAGTGGCAATGCAGCTAGTGTCTTGGGCACGCTTCCGTCTGGAAGGTACTGGTCTGGATAGGCCGTTTGTAACGGTCCTTAGGTAATCTGACTGATTCATTTGTACATAGGTAGTTAAATTGTACCTACTTTTTATTGAATAAATTAATTAACACTTACATATAGGTACCTAATGTATACAGCGGGCCCACGCAGCGAGTAACAGAAAGGTGTCAACTTATCTTCAATCAAACGAGTCTTGTTTGTTTCCCTTGCCATTATTGTTTCCCGCCCAAAGCGTCGAGATTGAATCTGCCTCTCATCATATTCGATAGGCACTACTCCAACATCAATCTTCATTTCACCAACATCCAAATACCACTTGTAAAAACGCAGCCACGGGAATTTAAACCTAATACGAACGGATATAAAGGTGCAGTAATCCTGTTCAAGCAGAAGGATGAAACTTCGCTGGTTATCACAAGAATTCAGTCTTGAAAGTTTCGACAGAGCCCGAGGCGTAGTTCGGATTTTTTCGAGCCGCTTAATCGTTTTTAAGACAAGGACAGGAATACAGTTATGCAATGTTAGAGAGGGATGCAAGGTGGTAATGGAAGAGGGTATTGGAATTGATTGCAAGGGGTGCCTCTCCCCATGGTCTGCCCTAGGCGGGTGGGTGCTATGAAGCGTGCCACTTGCATTTTTTGTTTCTCTCTACAAATTAATTTTGCAATGGAGGATAATTTGAATATGGAATTTGCGGAGTACATGTTGGTTGGCTGGCACACATGGCACGACCGCTGTTTTGTACTGACACCTAAGTACGTACCTATAGACTCATTTGACGCCATCTGGCGGAAAAAGTCTGATTAATTGCTAGAGTGCGCGCGAGCACCAACATTCTGAAAGTTATTGCCAACAATCACGAATGTCCGCTGGTGTGGCAGCTCACTCAGAGGACCAAATCTCTATTAGATATTAAGTACAAACTACGTTAGTATGAGACAGCGTTACTGCTCTGTTCGGAGTCTTGTCAGAAGGAAAACCCTCGTTTTTTTGGGAGCGCTGTGCTCATTTTATACAACACTAACACTCTATTACAAACATTTTAGTTCCTATTTTGGCCACAGGGGCTCTCTTTATGAAATGACATCTGTCAAATGAGGCTGTTTGCTTCAGCCTCATCATTCATGTTACTTACACCATCGTTATTCTTTTGCAAATAATCAACATGAGCTCACATTAGATCTACCTTAATTGGCTTCACATTAATGGATGAATGAATGAAATTTTGATTGTTTAACACAGTTGGTCCTTTAATAAGCCCGTCAACACGGACACGCACACCAAGTGTTTTTATTTGACACATTATTAGCTTGTAACCAGTAGTCATCTTAAAGTTGTTTAGAGAGGAGGCAGTAACAATTTATTAACAGGTATAGCTAGAAATATATATACAATGTATGTCTATAGATATATACAATATCTGTAATTTCTAGCTATAAATTCTATAATAAGAAATTACAGACATTGTATGTAGATATATACAATGTCTGTAATTTCTAGCTAAGACAATGTTGAGATTGCTGAGTCGCATGTGGTATACTGGCTGAGTCACCTATACTCATCGACTCCCCACAACCGCCACAATGTCGTGAGTCCATCGAGAGGGCAACAAGTCTCATTTGGATAGTATGCCACTGATAGTTCTTCTTACAAATTACAAAATAGCTGGATAATGTTCACCGCATGTGAAACTATAGTTCTAAATGTAAGACAAGAAAATGTTGAGATTGCTGAGTCGCATGTGGTATACTGGCTGAGTCACCTATACTCATCGACTCCCCACAACCGCCACAATGTCGTGAGTCCATCGAGAGGGCAACAAGTCTCATTTGGATAGTATACCACTAATAGTTCTTCTTACAAATTACAAAATAGCTGGATAATGTTCACCGCATGTTAAGCTATAGTTCAAAATGTTAGCATAAGAAAATGTTGAGATTGCTGAGTCGCATGTGGTATACTGGCTGAGTCACCTATACTCATCGACTCCCCACAACCGCCACAATGTCGTGAGTTCATCGAGAGGGCAACAAGTCTCATTTGGATAGTATGCCACTGATAGTTCTTCTTACAAATTACAAAATAGCTGGATAATGTTCACCGCATGTGAAGCTATAGTTCAAAATGTATGATAAGAAAATGTTGAGTTTGCTGAGTCGCATGTGGTATACTGGCTGAGTCACCTATACTCATCGACTCCCCACAACCGCCACAATGTCGTGAGTCCATCGAGAGGGCAACAAGTCTCATTTGGATAGTATGCCACTGATAGTTCTTCTTACAAATTACAAAATAGCTGGATAATGTTCAACGTATGTGAAACTATAGTTCTAAATATAAGATAACGACGCTGGTATGTGAAGTAATCACCATAATTATCATTTAAATGGCCTCGCTATCACCTCGTCGTCGTGGGTTAATGATTATTGCCGTCATGTTGCTACCTACCACACAAATTCAGTTTTGTGATGTAGATAGTAACCTACTGAATAATTATAATTACCTACTGGCTTCAATGCTCACTTGGTAGCTCTCCGCTATAGGTTGTGGATTCAATTCGCACCCGAGACAAACATTTGCGTGATGTATATGTTTCTTCTATGTTTTTTTGTTTGATTAGCATGTACATACAAAAATATTACTAAAGATAGCTTTATAGCATTGCGTTTATCAATACTGAAGAGAACAAGGCTACCACCAGGAATCTGAATGAGGAGAACCGAAGTATCAGTATAAGGAAATGAAAAAGAAAATAAAATGAAAGGAAAGAGAATGAAGAGTTAGAAAGGTTAGGTGCCTTAACTTCAGAGGAAAAGCGGGCGCGAGTGGTCTGGTGGCAAGATATGCTCCGAAAATTCCACATTTTCAAATTCCGTCTATAACATCGTGAACGGAAAAAAATCTTGGATTTATTGATATGAGTCAGAAAGTAAGCAACAATCTTACGTCTTTGAAAGAGATAGCATTCCAATCAAATCTCGATGAAATGTGTTGAATAACAAATGATCGCCTGTTTGTTTTCCGATCTGGTCACGTGGATACTTCTTCATGGTCGGTACTTCATAACTGAAGATCGTGATCACCTGGGACTCGTTTTACAGGCATGGACGAACTGTCTCCAGCGACTCCGATTTCACGCCATGTGCACCATACGTTATATAATGTTGTACCATCTTTTAGCTGATTAGACCATCTGATTGAAGCTCTGCCGCGTTACTGTTTCTCTTCTAGAGCAAAAAATGTTAAATACGGTATACGTACGACCGTTTGTTTGCTAAGTATTCTGGTAAAATCGTAAGACGAAAGTCAAAGTCCTGTAGATAGACCCACCAGCGCGCGACTCTTGGTATCAAGTCCTCTTTTTTTGTAAGTTGCAGTATCTTAATCCCTCACTATTTTAAATTGGCTTAGGTGCGGGCAGACAGACAGATGGATGTACTAAGCCTCTTCGAGTATCTCGGAACCGCAAAGCCATGTCATTCTTCATCATGGCAACGCGGGTCCTCACACCAAGAAGAAAACAAACGCCTTCTTGAGTACGAAGAGTTCATGACTTATCTGCCATACAGTCCAGTCCGAAAATTTGGATTAGTGGTGAATAGGACTTTCTTTATAATTTATCATAAATTGATGTATGCAGGCATTTAAAGGTAAGATAGCCAATTCCTCATACTGTTGAGAATTCCGGGTGAAGTATGCTTCTACCTTCGGCCTTCTCATAACTTGTAAACCAGGTGAGATTAAGGCCAAGGCTTCCTTGCGTTGTAGTGTGACTCCCATGCATTCCAGGACTACGTGGGCAGCTGATTTCTGCTGTTGATTTTTTCGGCTGTCCGTTGCTGTACAAAGATGGAGGCGCACTTCACCCGGAATCCTCAACAAACTGAGGAACTAGCTATCTTACCTCTGAATTCCGGAACACTATTTTTTTTAAGAATTGTTATTATGGCGACAGATTTAGGTAAGATGGTGGTAGCTAGCCAGGCGGACTTAAACAAGATCCTACCACCAACCAAATGTCTACCAATCTATGAAACCTCTAGGCATGCCGTGGTAAGTTTGGGTATACGTTAGTGCGAGTTTTTTGGCACTGAACCTACCGCGAACCGCCGCGCCGGAAGACGGCGAAAAGTTAATAAAAAGAAAAAGTAGTCAAAAGAAACACATAATTCGAAGCTTTCGTACATTTACGTTACCTACATGTTAATGAGCTTATGACTTCATGAATGAGTCATGACTTAAAGATACCGATATAATAATGTATCTTGCTAAACATGCTTATCTCATGACTGCACACAAATCCGGAATGGATGGGGATGACCTCATTAATATTTCGTTCTGCAACCGACTGGATTTGATCAGGCTAGATTGGGTTAGGAAATAAATGGAACGAAACAATCAATTTAATATATTTTTAACAATATATAAAAAAAGAAATTCAATAAAAAGTACAATTAAACTACCTATGTACAAAGGAAACAGTCAGATTACCTAAGGACCGTTACAAACGGCCTATAGGTAACTCAACTGTTCCAGACCCGTACCAGACGGAAGCGTGCCCAAGACACTGGCTGCATTGCTACGCTGAATAGCTATGTTAATTCGCTGGCCTAAATAAGATATAAAATATAAATAATTTATAAAATGGATGGCACGAATATTCAGAATATTCAGTCGGCTGTAGGACGCTCTTTTTAAAATGGGCCTTGTCCTCGAAACTTACACAGGCATTATAAGATCTAGACTGGAGCGAGCCTGACCAGAATGTGCCTATTTACTCTCTTCTAGAAGACATTAGGGTAACACAGGTAACACATTGAAACTCTGACTCTGGGAACTGATTTCAAGTTATTGCAGTGCGCATGATATCAGATTCTTGAAATAGCTGTTCTTGTATGTGAGATATCAACCAGGTTGGAATGGTAATATATGCTGTGCGTCTGATATTTATATTATAGAACGGCTAAGGAGGAATAGGGCGGTGAAGCTCCTGAGCACACGCACCGAAAATTGATGCTGTCATCTCTTGGTAGAGCCAGAGTTACACTTTTTTTTATTTTACGAGGGGGAAGCGTTGGCCTTCATCTCACCTGGTAACAAGTTGAGATAAGGCCGAAGGTGGAGGCGCACTTCACCTGGAATCCTCAACTAACTGAGGAACTGGCTATCTTACCTCTAAATGCCGGAACACAACCATTTTTAGAATTGTTGTTATGGCGACAGAATTAGGTAAGCTGGTGGTAGCTAGCCAGGCGGACCTAAACAAAATCCTGATACCAATAGTTTTGTTGTTGGCAAGCACAATATTGCTCCCCCTGGGGATCGAACCCGGGACCTCTGGATCTGAAATAGACCTGTGGTTTAGTGGTTTAACCCAACGAACCCACCAGGCGGTTAATATTAATTATATATCAGTTATACTATATTACCATCAGTTATTATAACCAAGGCTCAAATAATAGCTGAGGTTATAGAATAAAAACAATACGGTTAAAACTAGTAGTTCGTCCCGAACTGAGATCATGTTTTTGGTTTGTGTTAGTTATTTAACTACGGAGATTATTTCTCAAAAATAAAATAATTAAATACCGATAAACGTGTGCTCTCATTACTCCTTACTGACCTCACTCACGTTGCTTAAGTCACACTTTATTAAGATGAAAAGGTTGATATCTAACTTTTGAAAAGTGCTCTCAAAACCGTTGCCTTATTATCCATTCTTTAAAAATATATACCCCTCGAGCCCACGAGATCTGTAAACGACATCCGTGGGGATGTCCTAAATTTTAACCAAGGGGCTTCAGAAAAAGGCAGATGCTTCCTTTTGTGTTTTTTTTTCTCACCTGGTAACAAGTTAGATAAGGCCGAATTCGGAGGCGCACTTCACCCGGAATCCTCAGCAAACTGAGGAACTGGATATTTTACCTCTAAATGCCGCAACACAACCATTTTAGAATTGTTGTTATGGCGACAGAATTAGGTAAGAAGGTGATGGCTAACCAAGCGGACTTAAATAACGTCCTACCACCAACCAAACCAAGCACAATATTAGTACTCCCCCTGGGGATCGAACCCGGGACCTCAGGATCTGACGTCGGTGGGCGAATCTTTAGACCACGGAGGCGGTTAACCAAACTTGAACATGAAACACTTTTTTTTTTTACTGTACGACGGGTAAGCACTAGGCCTTCATCTCACCTGGTAACAAGTTGAGATAAGGCCGAAGGTGGAGGCGCACTTCACCCGGATTCCTCAACTAACTGAGGAACTGGCTATCTTACCTCTGAATGCCGGAACACAACAATTTTAGAATTGTTATTATGGCGACAGAATTAGGTAAGATGGTGGTAGTCAGCCAGGTGGACTTAAACAAAGTCCTACCACCAACCAAACCAAGCACAATATATTGTACTCCCCATGGGGATCGAACCCGGAAACTCTGGATCTGAAATCGGTGGCTTGAACTACTAGACCACAGAGGCGGTTCACACCAATCAGTCTGCCAAGCGTGGATATTACCTATGGCCTTACAATTTCCGGGAAATTTATTTCTGCTTTGTGGGACATCACATGTGCTGTTGTGATGTGTTAGGAATGTGCGCAGTCAAACAATCCCATCCTAAATGTAATTCTTGGATCTTATCAACACCCTTGGCTCGTCCACCCTAGAAAATAACCTCTTAACCCTGTCATAATGAGAACGAATCAAAAGATCTGAGTTACTCCTTTTGCATCCCATTATGTCAATACATGCATGGTTTCAACAAAAAAAAACATAGGTTCCAATTGTAAATGGCAATTTAGTGATTTTTCAGTTTAGTTTTTCAACCCGTACCTATATCCTATATCCTTCAAGTATGTCTTGTATAATATAATTTGCCCCATGTTACAAAAACTACCTTCAATAAAAATTGTACGTGCATTCGATACTCTTTCAAATGCCACCCCATAAGACATAAAATCTTCTAGTCTCACTTAACACCCCTATTTATCAAAAACTATCCTAGAGACAAATAACTGTTCAAACACTGATCAATTCAAAATGTTACGACCCTGCATATATCAAACTTTGAATTGATCGGATAAACAATTCAAAAGATCGGGTGAAATATTGTATTTCTTTTCACCTCAACATTTCAAAACCTACCCCACTTATCAAAAAACTCCCGCGATTATCAATTTCTAATTACACTAGTGGTTCTGTAAGAACACCAGACCTCTCGAGCCCTTATAACCATGCAATAACCGATGCTTTCGTCTTTCACTTTTCCTCTTATACTTTTGAGCAAAAGGGGTATAAGTTTTAGCGATTCTGAGTGAGCTCGATCCTGGCGTCTACAGATTTGTCGTGTTCATTTTTCATTAAAATCTATTAACCTGTTCGAGAGTTATGCCGTCACAAACATTGCCTCATACATACTTACACATACATACTAAACTCGGAGTTCCCGTTCGCTTCGTTCACTCGATCAATGACAAATGGCTCATGTCCCGGGTAGTAGGTAGTAGGTATGTGATATGGGGAGTCTAGTTGGGACATCTGCTGATTTCGCTAAATTATTACCTAGGGAGCATGGTACCCTTTACAGACGTAATGCGGCGAAAGAGACCCTATACCGTTTAATAACGACAAAAATCAAGTGTTATCGCAGTTCCTTAGAAGATTAATGAATTTATACCTTTGATTTGTAGCACTACAGAAACAAGAAGCTTGTTTTTTTTTGACGGCTAGTATGTACAAAATATTGAAAAGCGCTTCGCGTAGCACTACAGCACCAAGAAGCGTGTATAATTGATTTCATCAAATGGAGTGCTCTGCTACAGTAGCTAGTTAATATGTTGCTGATTCACATCTTAGAAGCCTATAATATCCACTAGGACTCACATAAATCAAAACAATAGATAATTACAATGATCCTCTAAAGATATTTCCACTACACTCAACTGGACCCCTCGTAATAACACGTAGATAGCTCTGGATTTTAGATCCTATACACGGCACCAGCTCGGAGCTTAGACGTTTCGTGTGATAACATAACAGTGTAACAAGTGGACGGTAGCCGTTGCTGTGCAGTGCTTTTATAAATGATGAGAGAGATAGCTCTAGACTTCTAGGCTTGTCTTGAGCAAGGATGAGGTCTGCAACGGAGCGAGCTTTCCCAGAAGACACTGGCTCTCCCGCGGACCAGCATAGCATGGCGAACCATTTGACGCCAGACTCGGCAGGAGAATCGTCGCTAGCTTTTGCTACTAACGTTTAAAGGCTAATAATATTAAATCGTATGTTATGGCTATTTCTTAGTGAGTATTTAATTTGGCAGCATTATGTCCCCGTGGTAGCCTTGGAGCAGTAAACATAAATAATATTTACGAGCCATTGTAAGGTTTACGGCGACCGACGCGATTGACTTCTGCCCATAAAATGTGTTTTCTATGTTGCGGTTTGCAAAGTACTTACTGTGCTCTTTTTTTTCTACGACGTGGAAGTGTCTGACCTTCATCTCATCTGGGGGCCAGCGATGAATAGGTACCGCAAGAAGTATCTCAGGCGTGTGGATAACATGACACTTGTCGCGATGGTTCATCCGAGTAAAGTTGGGAAATCCGGCACTGTATGTATGTATGTGGCAATGTTTGTGAAGGCATAATTCTCGAACGCATTAGGTATCCGATTTTGATGAAATTGAAACTGTAAAGAGATAACGTAAATAGAAATTGATTGTTGCGGGGGATTTTTGAAAACTGGTGTAGTTTTTCGCAGAGATTAGACCTACACTTATAAATCGGTCAAAGGATTTAGGAATAATTTATTTTATCACATTTTCTAGTCCACCACCAACGTACCACCAAAAAGCCAACGACCAACGAATTTATTGACCGAGCGAGCGAAGCAAGCGAAGCGTCTCATTTTCAAGATTGGACAAAAATACTTTTGTCCGCTGTCTGTCGGCTGTTGGTTTGTTCTCACCTGTCACATTTTTCAACCGATTTTATGAAAATTGGCACACATGTTTCTTGATTTTTTTTAACGATCACGATTTTTGGTCGGGGTGAGAGGGGAAGTATATTGCGTTATTTATCAACGGATTTCAATTAAATTTGAAAGACACACTAAGGATTTAATTCTACTCAAGATGTTGTGAAAAAAATAAAAAGTCACCAATATATCATCATATTGTGATGAAATGTAGCCTATGTTAGTTAACTTACGTTACCCGTAAGTTAACTCGGGGTATACGAGTTAACTTACGGGTAACGTAAAACGGCTACTACTTATCCTGGAAAATATTGTTGTAACGGCTAAAAATGCATTCAGAATTTAAACAGCGCCGCAGCTACTTAACTCCATCTAACACTAAAACAGCTGAAGCCGAATTAAATTTTAAATTCATATAAATTCATAGTTTTTTTTTTTTACTCTGGGTTGCTTTGAAAGCATCTTTATATCTTAAAAAGGTATCAGTTTTCCAGCGATGTAAAATCACGCATGGTTCGTTTTTCTGTGAGGTGTCCCTGAAATATTCAAGTTATGATATTGGACGTTCAAAACATGTATTGTATATTCAGCTTTCCTATGTTATGTTCAAGTAATACTTTTTATCCCATGAATCAGCTCCTGTTGGATGAAAATGCGACGTCAAACATCGCTGTACAAAATTGATTCGATATATTTTGCTCCTTCACGCCGAAACTACTTCAATGCACGGATTATGATCTAAAATTATGCACATATT
Organism: Venusia cambrica; assembly: GCA_951394065.1. Lineage (NCBI taxonomy): Eukaryota > Metazoa > Arthropoda > Insecta > Lepidoptera > Geometridae > Venusia > Venusia cambrica. The sequence continues at coordinate 2,520,608 of OX596048.1, read as the reverse complement.
AGGCGGTACCTGTTGCTCTAGCCCAAGACTGAGGTATAAGCTACTTTTCATCTCATATATAAATCAGTTCCAGTGGGATAGGAATGGTACCTATGTTTTACCTAATTATGTCACCATAACAGCAAATCTTAAATTGTTGTGTTCCGACTTTTAGAGGGAATGTGAGAATGGCAGTTCCTCAGTTTCTTGACGATTCCGGGTGAAGTGCGCCTCCACCTTCGGCCTTATGAATGAAAATCAAGATGAAGGCCAAGCAAGCCCGTTGTGCAAAAAAAAAACATCGCCATATAACTGGTTCTTCACAGAACCAGTTATTGTGGCGATGTTTTATTTTCGCCAAAACTACTGCAGAACGGATTGAGCTGAAACTTTGCACATATGTTGCTCTATACCGGGAACACTTTTATCGGGCTACATTTTATTCCATAAATCAGCTTCTGTGATATGGGGGCTTTTTTCCAACTTTTTTTTCAAAACCATTCAAACCAAGTATCTCTGTTTTTTTTATTTAAGTATTACACTTTCAAGACTAAACGACTGCAAAGCCATTCTGTAAACACATTTCGAACTCCGAAGCGCTGAATCCGCAGTGAGATTTTAGTTTCATATTCTGTAAAGCTCGATTAGGATTACACGCATAATGACACATTAAGGTGGTTATACGCACAATGACACATGGTGTCTACGCATAATGATATACGCGAATTATCACACATGCTATACGCGAAGTGACATACATGGTTGTGAACGATAGGTACGCGAAATGACATACAAATATGGACTTATCCTTTAGGATCAGAAAGTTGAATTCTTATAGTGTTGACTTTTTTGGGAACACATAGTTTTATCAATCCCATTATAAAAATATTCTCCAGGCAATGAAAGTTTCATGAAGGGAAATATTTAGGTACCTTTGATGACAGCTGTCAAATTTCAAATGGCCATATCTCTGAAAATACTCGTCCTAGATTCTCCGTTCATAATTCAAATGAAACTTTTTTGTAATAACTTGGAACTGGTGCAACTTTAGAAAAATACAAATCAATATGCTATAATACTTATGAGTTGGGCAGAGACACATATATTCCAGGGTCGATAATTTTTAAAACCAAAAAAAATCATAGTAGGATGAAACCCATTAGAAAAGGAGGGAATTATTATAAAAATGAAAGGAAAAATAATTTACGGTCGATCTGAGGTCGGGAAGGGGATGGGGGTGAGTTTTTAAGGGTAAAAAACGGTTTTTCCCGATTTCCGTCAAAACTAAAAGTCCTATCGAAAAAAATCAAATGGCAAAGTTGTAGATAATGAAAAGATCTAAAACTTTTCTATTGACACTTTTTTCACATAACCTCAAAATTTATGTGAAAAATTCAAAAAACCAAGTTTTTGGTTTTTTATTTTTATCTTTTACAAAAAATCTTTTCTTAACGAAATTTTGTGAAAACTTACCTTTTTATGTCCTAAATACGCTGTAATTTATTTGATTAAAAATATTTATTTTTTCACCTTATTTTGAATTAATATCGAAAAAACACCCTAATTTTCAATCGAAAATTCACCCGTCAAAATATCAGTTTTTTTCAAAAATTTGGTATGGTTTCTGTTCGTTGAAATCTCTACTTTTTGATGGTGAAAAAAAATATATACGTTACTATGGTAAATCTTCTCAGAAAATGCAAAAATTCAAAAAAAACTTGAATTCGAAATTTTTTTTTTAATTATTATAAATAATTTTGAGCTATTTATTAAAATTTACACTTTAATTACTCGAAAAACGTTAGATTTCATGTGACGTTGATAGCAAAAAAATTGCAAATAAAAATATACTACTATAATCAAGAAACAAATAAGTTAATTAAATTAATATTTAATAAGACATCTACAATATTTGGAGAAAGTTACATTTTTTACATACATTTATACACATACATTTTTTATAGATTTATAATATATTATTCATACATTTTGACATTTATTTCTTTAATAATTTTTTTTTCATGAGAGTTTATTCACGATTAAATAGGGAAGACATTATTAATTCGATTTTGTCTTTTCAGATTATCAGTATGGATGAATCTGTTTGTATCATTTGCAATAAGGCAGATGATAAGCAAGTGTATGCAATAAAAAAAGCAGCTTTGAATCGTTTAGTGGTATCCAGCAAGAAAAGAATCGACAATAAATACAAAAAATTTGAGACTTTAACATCAGCTTTTATTCATCGAAGTTGTCAAAGTCAATATAATGACGAGACCGCAATAGCTACATTTTGTAGTTTAAGACAAAATAAAGGCAAAGGAAGGAAAAGAAGTAATTAAAGATGCTCTTGGATTTAATTTTGAATCTCATTGCTTTATCTGTGGTGGATTTTTCGGTAATATCTCAAAAGAAAAAAATTCATGTGTTCAAAGCAACGATACAAGAGATAATATATTACAGTATATTCAAAAACAGAACACATTAAATGATTTTGATAAAAAGATTTCAGCTCGTTTGCATCATGTGCCTGATTTAGTCGCAGTAAAAGCGCATTATCACACTGCTTGCATGGCTAATTTTTATAACAAAAGAACAGAAAGAAAAAGGGGTCGCTCAGCATGTGAAAACACTAAGAATTTTATTAATTATCTTATTAATTATATCGTTGACAACGAAACAGAATGTCAATTTTCTGTAAATAAAATAAAAGAGGGATTTTCAGGAGATCTTCCAGACTACACAACTATTAAAAATAAATTGAAAGAGCATTTTCAAAACGATATCGAGTGTCATTTAATTAAAAGGGACGGGAATTTTTTTTAAACGGGAATTTTTCGAATTCAAGTTTTTTTTGAATTTTTGCATTTTCTGAGAAGATTTACCATAGTAACATATTTTTTTTTTCACCATCGAAAAGTAGAGATTTCAACGAACAGAAACCATACCAACTTTTTGAAAAAAGCTGATATTTTGACGGGTGAATTTTCGATTGAAAATTAGGGTGTTTTTTCGATATTAATTCAAAATAAGGTGAAAAAATAAATATTTTTAATTAAATAAATTACAGCGTATTTGGGACATAAAAAGGTAAGTTTTCACAAAATTTCGTTAAGAAAAAAGATTTTTTTGTAAAAGATAAAAATAAAAAACCAAAAACTTGGTTTTTTGAATTTTTCACATAAATTTTGAGGTTATGTGAAAAAAGTGTCAATAGAAAAGTTTTAGATCTTTTCATTATCTACAACTTTGCCATTTGACTTTTTTCGATAGGACTTTAAGTTTTGACGGAAATCGGGAAAACCCGTTTTTTACCCTTAAAAACTCACCCCCATCCCCTTCCCGACCTCAGATCGCCCGTAAATTATGTTTCCTTTCATTTTTATAATAATTCCCTCCTTTTCTAATGGGTTTCATCCTACTATAATTTTCTTTCACTTTTCATTATTTTTAAAGGCTTCTACCCTGGTCTAATAATATAATGTACAGATATGAATTTTTGGACGGATTTAGATGATTTTGTTTTAAATTTTGTAGCTGTAAAACCGCTGCAACATTTACTGTACAAATCATCAGAAATAAAAAACTGCAGTTGAAGTCGCTCGGCGGAAAACTAGTGTTCAATACCTCGTGTGTCAATATGCGTATGAGTCAATATGCGTGTAAGTTAATATGCGTGTATGTCAATATGCGTGTATGTCAATATGCGGGTATGTCAATATGCGTATACATCAATACGCGTGTGCGTCAATATGCGTGCACGTCAATATGCCTATAGGTACGTCAATATGCGTAAACAATATCTGTCACTATGCGTGTAATCCCTCGATTATACCTGTGTGTGGCGTGATGTAGTGATGAGCGTGGCTATGAAATTAACTACTTATGTTGAGTGAAATTTTGACTCTACGAGTATAGAATGACATACAATTGGTATTCTGTAGGGGGATTTCCGAATCATCCAAGCACTCGACACTCAAATTCACCTGTCAAATAAAAAGTTACAAAAAAGTAATCGAATTTGTTGTGAGTTTAGTTTTGAAAGCGAAGACGGCCCAAATTATGTATGTAACCTATCATAGAAAATTTTTACCGTTTTAAGCCAAAGAACGGAAACTCGGAACAATGAAACCTGTCGGCTATGAGCCTGCTTGGGTCAATGATAGACGGCGCTAAAATATACCCCATTATCATCATCATCATCATCATCATCGCCATCCTTATCATGCTAGCTAGCATGCATAGCTTTTATTATTTTTGAATAATGTAGAAAACTGTATTCTATGCAAACATTTTCAGAGAACCCTAAAATAGCATTCGGTTATAATTGGTTACCTACATACATGATGCCTATTATCTAGACCTGAAAGTACCTGCCTACTTATCCCGCCAGTGTTTACTTTTATCTCGATTTTTCTACGCATCAAAACATGAATGCATTTAGGTTTAAAGGTTTAGGTGCTCAATTACAAAGAGCCATGTTTGTACATCAAATATTTATTACTTAACGTAGGTATATAACTTTTGTACTTACCGACATATTACTACTTATTTAGTATAAATAGCAAACTACACATATATTTCATACAATGTAGGTAGTGTTCGTCTTTCATTTAATCAGAAACTTTCCTCCGGGTCAACAACTCACGATGCGAGAGGTTCAGCTATTTTAGAGAAAAAATTCTAACACCATAAATTTCGGCTGTTCCTGGCAATATGCTAGAAATTTTTTATCTTGACGAGGCTCGAAATGCTTGGAATAGTGCTTGTCCTAATACCGATCCCCCAAAACACCTTTCGGCGCACAACGGCAGTGGGACGGGCCTCTGTGCGAGTTGACACGGAATTATCTATTACATACGTGCTCAACCTCCACAGATCGTGATCGTCTCTTAGCTGTTTCAAAATGGGAATCAAGCACATCCATCTTAAAATACCGGTAAAATTATGGATCCTGTAACTTTCCGTATTGCCACTTGTCTTCGGTTGGGTGCAAGATGCTGCGCCTCTCACCAGTGCCGGTGCGGTGCGGCCGTAGATCAATTTGGTTTTCACGGACTTTCGTGCACAAGGTCTGGTCTGGAACATTTGAGTTACCTATAGGCCGTTTGTAACGGTCCTTAGGTAATCTGACTGATTCCTTTGTACATAGTTAGTTTAATTGTACTTTTTATTGAATAAATCTCTAAAAACATTAATATTTTTCATTTGATTGACTTTTTGACAAACATTTTGACGTTTGGCACGTTGACAAACAATAAAGTTTCTTGAAAACAGGTTCTATCATAAAAAGTTTATAAAATGTTTAAGACCAAACAGTTTTTATGCAATTTAAACGGTGTCTGCGTTAAATGCCCGTTAAAAACGCGTAAGGCTTAATTTAGTTCAGACTTGACCGGGCCTGGTACCTATACTCTAGCCAAATTCGATATGGAATATTTACCAACAAATCGTTGCTAGGCAACCGCATGACAAGGTCTAGACAGTTTTAAGGCATAGATAAAGGCTCTTTGGCTAGTCGGCCCATACATTTTTATTTCTGAAGCTTTATTCATATTTACGCAACAATAGTGTAGACTGTCCATCAAATCTAAGAAATACATTTTGACGTTTCGCATTTCTTATCACGCTATAACTTTGTTCGACAAAATATTACCTACAAACAGTAACTCTTATAATGACGAAATATTATTAACTCAGATAAATAATTATATTTATTAAACCTTCCTCTACATTAATCTATATTTGAATCTCTTAAAACTAGTTAAAAAACATAAACAATCAGTCAAATTGTAAATGAGGTTCACGTTTATACAATGTTATGTCATTAGGTTGTTTACAGTAGTGCTGCGACAGTTTAAAATCCTCGAGATTCCAAATAATCGGTAAAAATATTGAAAAAAATTAATTAATCGAACCGACTTTTTGGCGGAAATTCAGTGAGATAGTTTTGTGTAGTGCGCGAGTGACCAAAAATTTAGTTCAGTAGTTCTTCGAATTAAGTACTTGTCATAAATAAATAAACAATATACTTAATTATATTCTAGTAAGTAGTTCGCCCGGAACTGAGATCTCGTGTTGTCTGGTTTGTAATTATATGATTAATTCTCTAATAGAACGTAATTAACAAACGATAAAAGTGTGCTTACAATATAGGTACCTTTCTCACTTTGCTTAAGCACTTTTTCTCGAACTCGCTTTATTCACCTGAGTGTTCGAGGTTTTCTTGTTGCTAACGTTATGTAATATCCTTTCTAACATAGAACTAAGGATGAGGTCGTTTTGATTAGGGAAAAATTGTATTTCTTTTTATTTCATATCTCAAAACCTACCCCACTTTGAAAAAATCCCCCGCCACAAGCAAAATCTATTTACGTTATCTCTATTCAGATCATATCATAATCTGTTCGAGAGTTATGCCGTTACAAACATTGCCACATACATACATAAATACAGTGCCGGATTTCCCAATTATCTTTGTCATGGCATGGCATTTGTCTTTTGAAATCAATCGCATTTACCGATTCTATCTCGATATTTTTTTTTGTCTCATAAGCTTGACATTTTCAATACGTCTCTTGTCACTGGCAGAATCGGTGAAACGGTTGCAAGCCAAAATAAAGAAGTTGAAGTAAGTTGTTGAAGTTCACTCCGTCGGCACAAGTGGGTACAATACAACTTCCAATTTAGTCTGTCGTCTATCTGTGGGTGGCCATCTTGAAATAAAAAAATAAGCAGAAATAATTTATATACATAATATAATATCTGACAGCTGTCAAAGTGTATTTCTTAGATTTTATGGACTAAAGCTATTTTAATGACTTATCATAATAATGTAAATAATACGTTTCTTGTCGCTTTATTGTGTAAAGCCCCATAAGACGATTGATCGATTTGTCGACTATAGTTGTAACGCAAAGGTTCAATCCCTATCTCATTTCGCTACTCACTTCACTTCACTTGTGCTCCGAAAATTGGCTACGTTTTACCCGAGATTCACGCATGCGAAGCCGGATTGTCAAAACCGGATATCTTCATAATCATATCTTCTGACATAATAATAAATGTCTACCGGTAACATTGGAAGACACATTGTTATCAAAAGTCCACCGATATATAATTTTTTCAACTGTTGCAAAAATATCAGATTTTTGTTAGAAATCTTACGTAATTGTCAATAATAATACAAGTGTTTGCCCCGAACCTTGAACAGAACCTTATTTTTATATACTATATATACCTATCATTTAACATAAGTATACTTATTTTTTATTTCAGATATTCATAGGATCGCCAACAGCATCTAAACATTAACTTTAACATTGACAAAAATTGTTTGTAAAATCAAGTTTAAGTTCTGATACAGTTATGTATGCCCATTGTAATAGGCGACCACAATATTGAAACATTTTGTTCCTAAAAAGTACCTACCTATAATTAATTAAATTAGCCCAGAGAATTGCAGGAAGCGGGCTGAAGTAGCAGTGGGCTGGCCGTATTTGACGAAGAACCGACAATCGTTGGAGTAAGCGAGTTCTGAGGCATTACTAAGAAAAACGAAAAACGTGGAATCCGTCATTGGATAGGTACCTACGTCTTGTTTCGTTATTTATAGTAGACCTCTTGGAGTGGAGACCGCGACTCGCGGCAATCGTTGTGATTGATGACCACCGGCACGATGCGAAGACTTGCGCAAGGTGGCTGCCACAAACCGGATGGGAAGAACCGAAGACCGAGCTCAGTGGAGAAACTTGGAAAAACCTATTTTATATATATACATATAGGTATATGATATAGAGACCTAATGCCCAGCAGTGGACTGTAATGAGATAATGATACCTATTGATGATGTTGATGATGATAAATTAAATTAAATTATCATGTTACAAATATTTTTTTACTTCAACTAAGTAAATGCTGTTTTTTGTTTCACACTGCGCCATCTAGTCAAATTGAAACCAAAGCTTAATATGGGAACTAGATTACGACTAAAATAATTAATGTCCTGTCATTTATTATTTTAGTCGTAATCTAGTTCCCACACCGCCATCAAGCCCCAACCTAAGCAAAGCTTGTAATATGGGAACTAGATTACGGATATAATACTACTATTACTACTTACTTATCATATACCTACAACACAACACCCAAATACAGAACAAATATCAATATTCATCACACAACGGTTTGTCCTGGGTGGGAATCGAACCCACAACCTACAGCGCAAAAGGCAGAGCTACGTCAAAACTGAGCTGTGAGGCTTGTACTTACATTTTTATAATTATTATTGACCGAGCGAGCGCTAGGCGCGAGCGAAGCGTCTTTATTTCAGCTTTGACAAAATTATTTCAATTGTCCGGCTGTTCTCCTTTACAGGTAGCATTTCTCAACCGATTTTCTTGAAATTTTATGAGTATGATCAATAAATATATAGTTTTTTTTTGACGATTTAGTTTTTGGAAATTCTTCTAAATGGCGGAGAAACGGGTTGAAAACGTAATAGAATGCATGAATGAACGAATGAAAATTCTTTATTGTGCACCAAAAACATATAGAACAATTTTCAATTTTAAAACTTAAGTTAACAGTACAATGGGCGGTCTTATCGCTTAAAAGCTATCTCTTCCAGACAACCTTAGGATGGAAAAGATAGTAAAAGTACGGTTGATGGTAGGAGGGTGCAAAATAAATGTGAATAAATAAATATTTAAATTTACAAAACTAAACATAGGTACCTAATTTAATACGTACCTAATAATAATTTAAACATGATAAAAATAAAAGAGATTAAAATAAAATGTATCTGCTTACTAAAATATATAAATTTACCAAAAAAAATATATAAAAATCATGAGTACTATTACTAATATATAATATAAATAATTATTTATAAACTAATAAATATCTGTTATATCACGAGAGGAGATGATTACGGTTACACAAATAATTAATGATTATGAAAAATCAGACAAATAAAAAGATTTCACTCGATTTTTAAAAATAGCTATAGATGGAGCTTGCCTAATTGATACCGGCAGAGGATTCCACAGTCTTGCAGCTTGAACTGTAAATGATTTGTCATAGAAGCTGGTTCTGTGGGCAGGAATGTTCAACAGGCGATTCTCAGACGAACGGAGATTACATATATGAGAATCGCTAATGAATTCAAAGCGCTCCTTTAAGTAGGAGGGAGTAAGGGGATTATAAAGAATGTTGTAGAGGAGGAAAAGGATAAGAGTATTCCGGCGGAGACGAATTGAATTGATTCAAGCGAAATTCAGAGACATGCTCGTATTTACGCAACCCAAAAATAAATCTTATGCAGAAATTCGAGATAGCTGGCATCGGCACAGTCAAGAATTGGAAGGAGAAGAGATTGTGCAAGCGCAATTTTCGTCGCAATAGGTAGGAAATTAAGGAGTCTCCTGAGAGATCCAGCAGCAGCAAACATATTGCGACTAACAAAATCCATCTGAGGACACCAAGACTATGGATATATATACCGCTATGAATAAATATACCCAGGTTCTTTACATGTTTCCTGACTGGTATAATGACACCATCAAATTCAACTAGTGGAAGTGTTGCCCAGTCAATTTTCGCTAGTGTACGAGAGCTACCCACAACCATAAATTGCGTTTTAGTAGGATTGACCTTCAGACCGTATGCGTTGCTACAGTCTCGAATACGGACTAAATCGGTATTCGTACAGTCAATTGCATCAGTTAAATTATCAAGTGGAGATTGAGTAGGTATACATTTGGAGACCGTCTGCATAGAGATGGTATGAAGAAGTAAGTTGGTGAGATATAGAATTAATAAAAAGAGCAAACAATAGACGAGAAAGAACACTGCCTTGCGGGACACCAGCTGATGTAGTGCACCAAGGTGAGAAGGAGTCGTTGACACGAAACCTTTGCCGGCGCCCGTGCAGATAGCTGCAAAACCAGTCAACCGACGAGGAGATATGTTAACAGAGCGAAGTAGAGCAAGAAGGATGTCGAAATCAACAGTGTTGAAAGCATTGCTGAAATCTAGTAGAGTGAGAGAAGTAAGTTTTCCGTTTTCCATACCCGACCGTATATCATCAGTAATTTTAACAAGCGCTGTAACAGTGCTATGGACGGGTCGGAATCCGGATTGAAAAGGATTAAGCAGGTTGTGTTTAACTAGGAAAGAACTGAGTTTATTGTGGACAAGTCGCTCAAGGACCTTGGAAAGAAATGGGAGAGTGGTTTTCGGACGATAATCAGAATAGGGCAAAGGTCTAGATTTTTTAGGAAGGGGAATAATGTGAGCTTCTTTCCACGTAGAAGGAAGCGAGCTAGAAGTAATAGTAAAGTTAAGGAGGTGACAAATCACGGGGAGTAGCTCATCAATGATATGTATAATCATATTCCTTCCGATGTTATCACCTCCCATAGCATTAGATGAGATAGATAGAATGCTCTTTTAACATCACATGCGGTGAATTGATCAAAAACATACTGGGAATAATTAGGAGTTGGTCGCGAAGAAAGATAGGCTAACGTATAGTTTTTGTCATCAAGATTTAAATTAGATGCCGAAGAAAAGTGTTGATTGAGTGAATCTAGATCGAGATCTTTCACTTTTCGTCACAGTTTCCTGATGTTGCTGACCAACTCCTAGTGTTTTAAGAAATTTCCAGACTTTTGCTGGATCCGAACAGATTACAACTTATGGAAATGACGGCGTTGGGCATCTCTATATACTCTATTGCAGCGATTCCGAGCAGAAAAATATTTATCTTTGTTGGAGTCAGATGCGCAGTGTTAATATAATGTGTATTTACGAAAGGCTTTTTTGTGCATCAATGACCTGATTTTATCTCTAATCAAGGTGCTGGCAGATGTGTCATTTTAATTGCCCGAATTGGAGCAATAGACATCATATTCCAGCAATTTCAAGATAAAAATGTCACAAAGCATTACTTAGGAGTTAAGAGCTATAATTCAACAAATTTCCCGAGGCATTTAACATTCTGTTAATTTTTGTACCACCTGTATATACGTCATTATCATCATCATCATCATCAACTTCAACCAGTCCACTCTTGGACGTAAGTCACTCCGAAGTTTTGCCACTGAGCCCGGTTTTGCCAGTCACCTTGCGCAAGTCATCACCGGTGATATATCTACCGTAGGACCTTACCATATATATAGCTGAGCTGAAGGAATTGCGAGATGGTTGTGCTCATAACATTTATTTTTGTGGTACCTATAGCTGGTGATATACCTCCTATAGTGGTCCACCGCGGGCAAAGTCAAAGTCTTCGATATCAATAAAGGGATGTTTATGCCCTTTATTGTCCACCGCTGGACAGAGCCTCTCCAGAGCTGGAGGTCTTTGCCATAATCACCGCGTTTGGCTGGCGGATTGGCGATCGCAGTATACTCGTAGATAATACATATAGACGAAAGCCACGGCCCTTCTTCTGGTGAGAAAATCTGAACAAGTGAATTTAAGGAGCATTTTCATACGTCAAATCTTTATCTTATTGCCTTTTCGGAATCGCGACAAGCTCATAAGGAAAAAGGCAAGAATCACAGGAAATCAAATCTTTTAACATTATTCAACGGTTAGGTACGGCTGTATGATCCTATTACTGGTTCTAGGAGGTCTTAGTGCCTGTACAGGTGTAAAGGTCCTTGGCTACGACCACCCTCCTGCCGAACCTAAGCGCCAAGCAGATCGCTGTGTTCAAGCAGGATATTTTTATTTTTTCACAGATAAAAATTCATGACCGTTTATAACTGTTTTTAACCGCATCTGTGGTCTAGTGGTTCGAGATCCGGTGTCAGATCCAGAGGGAGTGAAATATTATGCTTGCTTTGGTTGGTGGTAGGTGGTTTAAGTCTGCCTGGCTAGGTAGCATTTAGAATTGTTGTTATGGCGACAGAATTAGGTAAGCCTAATTCTGTCGCCATAACAACAATTCTAAAATTGTTGTGTTCCTACTTTAGAGGTAAGATAGCTAGTTCCTCAGACGGTTGAGGATTGCAGGTGAAGTGCGTTTCCGCCTTCGGCTTATCATAACTTGAAAACCAGATGAGATGAAGGCCAATCGTCGTAACATAAAAAAATACTCAACACAAGGTATAATTGGTAACTAGACCTACTTTACTTACCTACCTATCATGGAACCGTGACTTTGTAGAGCGGCTTCCAACAATCATTAGTTCAGTGCGTTTTGGCGCAAACCAGGCCAAAAAGCGGTAAAATAATGATTCTGCCGACTGACATCGATTCTATCGCAGCTCGCAGCTCGTAAAAAACGAACACAATGCGTCGACAACGCCAAACGTCCCGCTACCCTCTGAATTAACTCTGCTTCTGACAAAGTTCTATAGCTATACACAATCAAAACTCCAACTCTATCCCACCCATCAATAAAGCTGAAAATGATTATAAATAGTAATGTAGTAGAACTCTATCAAAATGATTATCTGTAAACTCAAGCAAGCTCTGAATCCAAAGTCAAGCCGTGCGACGTTGCCGCTCTTGGCACGCTACGACATCGGCGTCTATGTATATGTGTGTACTGCTGGCACGACTGGCGCCGAATATTTATTGTATACTAACAGAATACTGACTGTTAGGGCGACATAGTTCTATTCTATGGGTGTAAAAAAAGTAAGCCCTGTGTATTTGTGTTAGGGTTGCTTTTATAACTTAGTTTGTTGTATAAGACTGTGTGTTGTTAGGTGATTTTTCTATGTGACTGTCCAGGTGGCTATGTATAGGTTGTTTGAAACGTTCGATACGCGCTCTGAATAACCTCAGCCCTCAGCTCGGGTGTAATGGTTTTAACAAATAGGTAATTAATTTATTTATGATGGTTTTACGAGGGCAACAGATCGAATGAATAAATAGTACCTAACTTCCTACCGATATGTAGAGGTTGAATGACGATAGTGTTGTTGTTGGCTCGTTTCAATCCGTATAAGTAGGTGAGTAATAAACTACAGATAATATGATGATATCGGTGTGTCTTTCTTGATAATATATGTAAGTACCTATACCTACTTACTTACGCACTTGCACGTTTTATAGAATTGATCAAAATAACATCTAGAAAACTTAATTTAACACGCTTGCAGTCAGCATTTGTTGGTGAAATTATGATAATAGGTATAGGAAGTAGGAGTACCTACACGTAATTATGATGATAAATTAAAATTATAATATTTAGTAGAAAGGTAGGTAGGTACGTAAATCTTGTTTTAGGAATTAGGTGTCACTTACGTCAACAAAACGTGTTGGTTGTCATCGAAATGTAAGTAGTTTAGGTGTCATTCAAACGCATAGGTATTTATTTATCTTGGTAGGTAAATAATACCTAGAAAGGCCATAACATTTAGGTTCATTTTAACACTGACATACTTACTTAATAATAACTACCTACCTACTTTCGAATGCTTCATAATTTTCAAAATGGTTTCCACATGGTAGGTATGTTACTAATCTGGTACCTATTCAAAGTGTGATATGTCTTTCAGCTTTATGATGAAAATACTTAATATGGTGTTTACATATTTGTGCTTGTGCCGTTTAAAAGTACCTACCCTCCATAAGATTTATTTTCTACTAAGAGAACACGTGATTTATTTAACGGAAACTTTTGTTCTTATGAATTATACAAGAAGATATTTAAAATAAAATCAAATCAAATCAAATATTTATTTATTTTCTCATACAAAAAGGTCAGTAACATAGTAGGTTTAGCTAAAATTATAGATTAGAATAACCTGTTTTGTGTGAGACTGGTGCCTATGGTAGGTTTGAAACAAACCTGTAATAAAACATAGGTACTTAATTCAATAGAGTATCATACCGGAAAATAATAATTATTAATATAAATAATATATTTTATTTATTATTTAAATTATTAATTACATACTATTATATTATATGCCAACAATAAATGAATATGACTTTCTTTTTAACTAATCAAACATGCGTACTAGTGAATAATATATTAGGTCCTTACATATGAAATTGGCGTTTTGTCGTACTGGCCACTTTAATCTTAAATATCTCCTCTTTGGTTAAGAATTCCAAATTCAAATTTAAACAGCTATTTACTCATGCATTTTTGTTTCGAAAACCGTAATTCATTTGTTTTTTTCTCTTTTGCTTTTTTTTTCTGCGTCACTCATTTCACAAAATGGAAAACTTAAAATATCGCATTATTTACGAGTACGAGTTCCACCGTGGCACCAGTGCTGCAGAAACGGCTCGAAGGATTAATGATGTGTATGGTGGTGGTGTCGCAAAAGAAAACACGGTGAGTTTTTGGTTTCAACGCTTTCGTTCTGGAAATTTCGACCTGCAGAACAAGCCCCGTGGACGGCCGGAGACCAAGGTCGATAATGATGAATTGAAGGCTATTGTGGAAGCAGATCCATCGCAAACCACATCACAGTTAGCTGCAGGCTGCGGTGTTAGTGACAAAACCGTTTTAATCCACTTGAAGCAAATTGGGAAGGTAAAAAGCTTGAAAGGTGGGTACCTCATGAATTGAGTGAAGCAAACCGACAAACGCGCGCGTCGACTGCTGCGTTACATTACTCAACCGGCACAATAATGAAGGAATTTTAAATCGAATCATTACATTACATTACATGTGATGAAAAGTGGATCCTGTACGATAATCGTAAACGCTCATCGCAATGGCTGAACCCTGGTGAACCAGCAAAATCTTGCCCCAAGCGAAAATTGACTCAAAAAAAGTTACTTGTAAGCGTTTGGTGGACTAGTGCCGGTGTCGTACACTATAGCTTTCTTAAATCTGGTCAGACGATTACGGCTGATGTCTATTGTCAGCAACTGCAAACCATGATGGAAAAGCTCGCTGTTAAACAACCGAGACTTTTCAATCGCTCTACGCCACTGCTGCTTCAAGACAACGCTAGACCACACACGGCCCAACGACGACTACCAAATTAGAGGAGCTTCAATTGGAATGTCTAAGACATCCACCGTACTCTCCGGACCTTGCTCCAACAGATTACCATTTTTTTCGAAATTTGGATAACTTCTTGCAAGGAAAAAAATTCAATTCCGATGAGGCAGTCCAAACCGCTTTCAAAGATTTCATTGATTCCCGTCCGAATGGTTTTTTTAGTAAAGGGATCAATGAACTACCTATAAGATGGCAAAAGTGTATAGATAGCAATGGTACATACTTTGATTAATAAAATATATTTTAATATGAAAAAATTGCCTTTATGAACATAAAGGCAATTTTTTCCTCCCATACAAAACGCCAATTTCATATGTAAGGACCTAATAATAATGTGAGTAATATCTAGCATTATCTGAGTAGGTAGGTGAATTTAAACTGAAATGATAGAAAAAATATTGAACACTAGCCCCCACACTAGGATAGCTACTACTTACTACTTACTAGGATGTTGTGGGTAGCTAGTGTCATCAAGTATTAGTCATAGTCTCATACTCGTATGTAATCCATTCGTTCTACAATACCTAGCCTTTTTTGACGTACCGCCATAGGTATCTTAATTCGTATCAGACCTCAGATTTCCTTGGCTCAAACCCACCTCCAACGAGCGTTTTGGTATGCTTGGTCTTAATAGTTTCTTCAACTTAATAGTTTTTTCGAGCGTTACTCGAAAAATTTTCTCATTCAAAGAGACGCGATCATCTGTCGACACAAGTACATAGGTCGCGAACTCGAAACCACGTCGTGTTTTTTTTCTGTAAGATGGCTTTTGTTGACGATTGATTTGAAGATTTGATATTTGACGGCATGATAATTATCCGTCGCGAGAATATTATACGAGATGCAGGTAACCCTATGGATGTATATAGTAGTTCGGCCCGAACTGAGATCTCGTGATGTCTGGTTTGAGTTAGGTATTTATCCACGGAGATTATTTCTCAAATAGAACGTAATTAGCAAACGATCGAAGTTTGCTTCCATTACACCTTACTTACCTTACTTAAGCACTTTTTTCTCAATCTCTCTTAATTCACCTGAGTATTCGAGACACTATCTTGTTGCTAACTCGTGCAAAGCCAGAATGAAAGCAAAGCACCAAACCACCGGCTGTACCTACGTCATAGTAGGTGGGTTGAAAACAGAGGGTTATTCGATAAGTCACCCGTTACTTAAATGAAACAGGTTGATGTTGTTTTGAAAATTGCTCCCAAAACCGCTGCCTTAGTAGTCGTGACTCAAAAATTTACCCTTAATAATCTAATTGACTTCACGATATCCGTGGGTAAGAGCCTATGGACGTCGTAAAGTCAATCAAGGGGTTTCAACAAAAAGGCAACAGCTTTTTTCTAGTATGAACAAAACGTTAACTGTGCGCACCTATCTGTCTGCCAAGCGTGGTGTTTATGGCTAAACCTTCGAGTTTTAGAGGAAGTTTTTCCACATTGTGGTGGACGATTATTTGCTGTTGATATGAGATATGCGCAGTCAAACCCCTTGCATGACATCCTAAAAGTAATTCTTGGATTTTATCAATCCGCTTGGTTTATCAACCCAATTGAGTGAATTACAAAAAATAATTAGACCAGTTTTCATGAGATTTTGATTACCCTCTCTTATCTTACAAATCCGGACGATCATCTTTTTCCCCTTCACCTCAAAAAACCATCCATATTAAGGGCAAAAATAAACTAATTTTGAAATCTGCAGTCTCAACCCCCATTTCGAATGATATTTCAAGTTTTCGCACATTTTCAAGACTGCAACCTTATTCACCCCTTTTGCAACCTTTTATGTTAATACAGGGGTGGTTTAAGCTAGTAAAAAACAAGTTAATTGTGAAGTCAACCCCCTTAAACAGTATATCCTACAAGACATTATTAAGCATTTTACCTTCATAACGCGCCCCTTTCTTACAAAAACTACCCCTATTAAAAATTTAAATCTATATTTTATGAATTTGCAGCCGATATACTCTTTCAAATGATACGTCAAAAAAAATCTTGTCTCACTTTACTTTTAAAAACTACCCTAGTGTCAAAAATCTCATATCTATTGATGAGTATTAATATATCTATATCTATATATCTTGGCATATTCACAATTTTGAATTGATCGAATCAGCTATTCAAAAGATACGGGCAAAAAATTGTATTTCTTTCACCCCAATATCTCAAAAACTACCCCACTTATCAAAAATTCCCCGCGATAATCAAACTCTATTTACATTAGCTCTATTCAGTTTAAATTTTATGAAAATTGGAAAACCAGTTCGAGAGTTATGCCGTCACAAACATTGCCACATACATACGTACATACATACATACAGTGCCGGATTTCCCAACTTAACTGAGAGCGAGAATGAGTGAGAATAACAATGTTTAAAAGTAAGGTTTTAGGAAAGATACAGTCGTGCACTTATTACTGCCGCTACTGATTGAAAACAATTTTTTGGTTTGCCTCTAACGCCATAATTGCAAGTGCGGATCGCTCTAACATTTTATTCAATTCGTAATTTTCATGTGATAAGTACGAGAAGTTCAAATACACGTGCAGCTGTTTTATGTAACAGGTAGATAATTGGAATTAATTATATTTACATTCACTATACTGCGCACCACGTTTTTTAAAAAATACAAATCTGGCATACAAAACGCCTAATTGGCAACATCGACAATGTGTTGCATTTAAAACTTCATCGGTTATCTGACTTTGATATATTATGATTTAACGTAAGTTTAATACTTGCCCTCGAACAAGTTACACGACTGGACCTCGACTCATTCGAGCTGAGGAGAAAATACCAAAATGGTGGCTAAAGATATCAATTCGAGGTTGTTTTGGAGGCATGAGAATAGCCATAAACTATAGATTGTTATAGATTGGACGTTAAACTTGAACTTTTTCTCAAACTGATGACGTTATGCCACGACTCGACTTCAACTATACCTATACCTCATTCAAGCCGAGGAGAAAATACCAAAATGGTGGACTAAAAATGGAGGCATGTTCGAAGTTTACTCGACAAAGATCGTGTCGACGACTTTTTCGAAGAATATTGTGATTAGCCTTTGATCGGTCATAGCCTCGTAAGCCGTAGCCTGAAGAAAAGAACGGAAACCTTGGTGTGGCCTGCCTGCCTAGATGATCTATACAACCACGCCAAATCAGTTTCTGTTTTGGATCTTTTAATAATAAATAAGAATATAAGTAGTACTCACAAATGATTTCAATTATAACTGTCAGATTTGTTATGACAAGCTATGACTTAAATAATAAATCACTATGGTGATATCACTAAGTTGGATGACAATAATGAAACAGTAATATAATTATCGCAGTTCAAATACTTAGGCAATGAACCCTTACCAGTCTACGAATATTTATTTATACTAGTGTTAATCCTAACTTAAATAATCTCATAACTGCGATGAGATTTTGTTAGTTTGACACGCTTTTAGGCCAAAACTAATGAACGGAGTTGAAACATTGCACATGTATTTGAGAATAAGGTTTAGGCTACTATAACCGCAAAAATTAGTTCCCGTGGGATGGAAATGGGATGTAAAAAATCACCATATAAAACAGATTGCGAATTCACGCCAAAAACAATGAGCCGATTTAAGCAGAAACACATATTGCTCTAGACCGGGAATGGGAGAAAAGCAGCTTTTTTAAATCTGCTTCTGAATCTGTTTTTTGTATGTAAAATTTTCTCAACTAAACGGTAAAACGGATCCTAATGAAATTTGACATGAATATAGTGTATTTCACAGGACATCATAATAGGCTACTGTTTCGCAGGAATCAAAGCCGAAATAATTGGCGAGATACACGGCATTCAGGTGTTTTATTCAATTATTTTTATTTAACAAGTGCCAAGAATAGCTCCATTTTAGATAACCTTCATTTTAGAATACCTTAATTTAATATAACCAGTAATCGTGGCACGAAATTCAAATGCATTGATATGGTGGGGTAACTCCAAAACAGGACATTGCTTTTATCCACTTAATTTTCAAAATGGAGGAAAAATGTGGATTGAGCGTCCATCTTGGATCGTCTTAATATTTAGCGTTTGCGTCCTTTAAAACTAATAGATCAAACTTAGGCTCATCAATTAAAAATTAAGTTGTTTGAAATATGTTATGCGCTTACGTGCAGTCTCTGCAGCACTAAAACAGAGAATGTGTAAAACTTATCTGTTTTTATTGGTAGGTAGAGTTGCGTCCTCTTTATCATGCCGACATTTTTGTTACAAAATTTTATGACATTTTCGTTATTATGCCTTACCTATACATTTTTAAAGCAATTTTACTATTAACACTGAGGCTTGGTTATAGGTGACGTTAGTATTGGCATTTTAAATATTTTTAATGTTACATTATTTTAGTACCAATACCAACTTAAACCAATATGTAAATTAAATCGTTGATTGATATCTTGACCGATAATCAGATAATTTTATTTTTGTTGGTGAAGTTTTGTCTTTTGTTATATATTTTAACTTAATTAAAATTACGGAAGAGCGGCACTCTCTAACACGGTTGGTATCTTCATTCTTAAAAGAGGGTCTCAAACCATAAAACGTGTATATGTACCTATGTCTAGATAAAATAAATTATTTGTATTTGTGTTTGTATTTGATTGGTTGACCAAATGGTAATCGCCATTATCGCATCAACATTAATCACATTGAACGCATGATTAAAAAGGTTATATAAGATAACTTCAGTTTATATATAGTAACTTCAGGTTATAAGATAACTTAACTTGAGTTTCAGTTTATCTCGGAAAGAATAGCTACTGACATGGATGACCGATGCAGCTTCTTTAAAATGGTTATTTTTAGTGTACATCTAATGATTGTCTAACGTTTCGTTATTCGGGCATTCAAGAAAAATTTTGCTTCGAAAAATATGTGCTTTTGATAGCGTCGTTCTAAGTTTAAAAGTATCTAAAGTTTAAAAGTGACAAAGATGGTAGATATATAAATCTGCCCGCGACCATGGCTGGTGCAATCCCGCCGAAACGTCGGGATAAATATAGGTAAAATAAGCGATAAATACCCGTTTCTCGATTTAAAATAAGATATATAGATGTTGTGAAGATATGATGGCTACATGAAATATATATTCACTTTTTCCCTCGTATTTGACTTCCCACGATGACATCATAGACCGCGGGCTGAAATGCAGTGTCGCGCGATTGTTCTGAGCAACAATCTGACTAGAACTATAACTGACTAGAGCCGTATAGCGTCAAAACGAAGTACTACTTACTTATTAGATTTTAACAAAATCTAACAATCGTATATACTTAAATATTTAGATGTCTGATGTCTGTTGAAGAAACTGTTGGTCCTTGCTTTGATCTTAGAAACGTTTTAAGGTTTCAAACTGATATTATGACACGCTACCATTATTTCTTAAATTTTGCTGGTGGAAAATGTAAAACTAATTATAATATACCGTAAGAAGAGACATATCATAATGACAACGTCAACTCGAAATAAACTCACGCTTTTATTTAAGTTTACTTGTTACATATTTCAAACGAAACATAAACTAGACTAAAGTTAGCAGGTACATACGTAGTTATATATTGATATTGTACGTCCGGTAAGCTATAAATATACACTGTTGTAAGTCTAAATACTTTGTTACCTAAGTACTTCACAGAGAAAGGTATATACTACTGAATTTTACTTTGTATCTTAATAGGTTGTGAAAAAATGAAAGGTAAGTAGGTATAAGTATGTAGGTTTCGATTTTAAAAACCAATCAACTCAATGAACTTGTTGTAACTGGGACTTAGAGTTTACTAAATTTTATAAAAATAAACATGAATATAGGACCTATCATTTCAATTGAACGAAATCAAATTACTGATAGGTATAGGAGGATACTCTTCTTTATTGATTCCGAAATCTTTTTTTGGAAATCAGATTTGAGAGAATAAGAAAACCCTGTCTTTTTTAAAGTACGATGACAGGTAAGTGCTTGGCCTTATTCTCACCTGGATGTAAATGATAAGGCCAAAGTTGGAAGCGCATTTCTCTCGCAATCACTGGCTATCTTACCTGTAAATGCCGGAACACAACAATATAGAATCATTTTTAAGGCGACAGTCTTAGGTAAGAACCTTTAAATTCATTACTTAATTATTATTACTTAATACAAAACGTATACCTACTGATATAAATAAACACATAACTAGCTGCATTCATATTAATAAACTGACATAATAGTACCTACATGGCAAATGACAAACAATCGGCTACGTTTATAAACGACAGCGCATGTTTTTAAAGTGACACAAACAACCCGTGCACAAAGCGGCAACGCCACACGGCGCGATCTGAGGCCGCCTTTGGTAGAAAGCAACGCGTTTCTAATCTGGACGTTGCGCAGTCATTGACTCCGGTGGAACGTTTGCAACTCACGAAAACGACACGACTCAATATCGAACGCTGGCTTTCTCAATTTAAATTTCATATGAGAAGGTCTAACCTCTAAGATTTTTTGGATTTTAATAGATAAACTATGCTTGTACCTACCTACTTGCTTATCTACACCTAATGTTACCTACCTAAAGGAATTCGGACGTGAGTAGATAAATCTGGTGATGTAGGGTTATCAGGGTTTGATCTTAATCCGTGTCCGAATATTATTAAACTGCCATATTCACATCACTATCTACCTAAACCACATCACTACATAGGTACATACTAAACTTAAAGTACTTAGGTAAAGAAACACTAGTAGGTACAGGTAGGTAGGTAGGTACAGTTAGGACGAGCTGGACCAGTTCTGCCTCTTTACAGAACTGGAAAAGTGCAGAGTGCCTAGTGCGAGTTGCAATCAATTCGCGTTTGCTCACCGCGAATGGAATACTTAGTGTACTTAGTTATTATTTTTATACAAATCTTCGTAAACGAAAACGCGTTCGTGTAGATATGGAGCAAGTAGAAAACTCACACTAGACACTGACTGACTCAGTCTGGATAGGACAGTCTGGAAGATGTGTGGGGGAGACCTAGCAATGGTACCTACCTACCTACAGTACCTTATGGTTTATAGTAAAAAGTATGGACCAAGCCATTTGTTAATTCTGATAAACATCAACAGCGGATTTGTGATCATTCGTAAATTCTGTCTTAGCTTTTGTATTCGTGCCTGATAAATAAAATATCACACATGAATTCCAAGTTAATATTATGTCTATGAATGTGGATGCAAAATAGTATACCTACGTCTCAGTCGCCTCCACGATTATACATATAGGTACACTTCATAATTTTCATAATGAAGCCATTACTTTCATATTCAAGTCTGGTAAATTCTGTCTTACAGTTGGAAGTATAATTACGGGTACGTAACCTGCTCTAGCTGCTAGTTTCACATTCACCATTCTCCCGTGATATTAGTATATTCATCCCTCCTTATCCATATCCTTATCCCCTCATCCCACAGAGACAGGATCATTTAAATAGGTATTCACCTATGAAATTGCCGTATTGTATGAAATCAATGCAAGTAATTTTTTTTTATCTTATTTATTTCCGTCAATCAAAGTAATCACCCATGCAGTCGACGCATATTTGCCAGCGCAGTGGCAATTTATCGATACCCTTCTTGAAAAAGTCTGCTGGCAACAAACTCTTCGAAGGCATTTTGTACTGCCTCCCGGGTATTTTTTTTTCCCATTAAGAAGGTGGACAACTTCTTAATGGGAATTCTGGAAAAAGTAGAAGTCGGTAGGCGCAAGGTCTGGTGAGTACGGCGAATGACGTAGAGCTTCCAGCGCCAGCTCTTGTAGTGTGGAGTCGGTCTGTTGTGCGGTGTGAGGTCGCACGTTGTCGTGCAGCAGTAACGGGGATGATCGATTCACCAAGGCGTTGTTTGGCGTTGTGCTAGTTTCTCCATCATTGTGTTCAGTTCTACACAGTACATATCTGCAGTAATACCTTTTTGGTAAGAAGCTGTGATGAATCACACCGGTGGTGCTAGACCACCAAACAGTGACCATCACTTTTTTAGGTGTAATTTTCGTTTAGGGCATTTTTAGGTGCTGAACCAGGATCTAAACAACTCGATGAGCGCTTACGACAGTCGAAAAGAATCCATTTTTCATCGCAGGTTGATGCAACTCAAAATTCCTTCGTTTCTGTGCCTGTTCAGCAGCGCAACGCGCACCTCGCGCTGGCATTCATTAACTTCATGGGGCACCCATTTGTCAAGCTTTTCTAAATTGCCAATTTGACGCAAAATCAAGATTGTTTTGATGGTAACTTCGAAAGCTGCTGCTAATTCAACAATAGACTGAGTAGCATCAGCTTCCACAATCGCTTTTAATTCGTCATTGTCGACCAAAGTTTCTGGACGACCACGGAGTGCATTTTTCAGGACAAAATTTCCAGCACAGAAGCGGGTAAACCAATAACGGGTTGTGCGATCGTTAGTAGTGTTCTCTAAGTATACGTCGTTAATGTTGCGTGACGTTGGTGCCGCGTTCCTACCCCGTCGGTACTAATATTCCATAACTACTCGATTTTTTAACGAATCCATGTGACGAATAAGACCCAAATGGGATGAAAACATAACGTTAATCAGTAAACAAAAGACTGATTTAGAAAATAGAATGTAATACTTTAAAAACAAAATTAATTTGAAATTAGAGTTCATAGATATTCAAAAATAGTTTTTATTCGAAATGACCAGTACTACAAAACGACAACTTCGTAGGTTGTCTGTCTTATAATAGGGAGACCTATTATAAGAGTTGTAGTATTTTAACCGCCTCTATAGGGTCTTGTGGTTCGCCCGCCAGTGTCACATCCAGAGGTCCCGGTGTTTATTTTTACTGCCGATATAATAATAACTGATAAAAAAAATATTTTTTCATCCCACCATCTCGGAAAGAGTATTTTTACTATTCGATATCTGAGTGCAAAAGCCGTTTTTATCCGCTAGAGGTTAAAGTAAAATTGAATTTAGAACATCGTGTGCACTAAGTTTGTGAATTCAAAACATTAATAAACCTATTTACTTCTACCTCCATGGTGCCGAATTCATCATACAACCTTTTCTTATTTGTTAAAAACTCGAAATTGGAACCTTCTTGGTGTATTACTTGTAAAGGCATCGTAGGAGCCATTACACTGAAAGAGCCTCAGTCAGATCCTTGGACTGGCCCTTCTACATCAAAAATGAGCCATTACTAAACATCTAACCATCGCCCTCTCATGTCAACATTTACGCCAAGGGAATCCGATGAATCGGTACAACTATTAAGTATGACAGATAGTTTACCGAAAAACAGTACAAAAGTGACTAACACCAATATTACAGTACCAAACAAAAATATTACACTCAATTTAAATAACTGTAGCAATGTTACTTTCAAATTTTCTTAATTATACCTTAGTATTATTTTGTTATAATTTAAAGATTATTCTGTAATACTTACCTATCATAATGTAGTAGTTAATACCTAAACTGAAATAAAAGTACCTATCTTGTGATTGTAAACGTTTTTTTTTTGCATTTATAGTCATTTCCTCGCTGAGGTGGAATGAAAAGTTACGTGTTGCACTCGAGTGCAAAGATTTTTCACCTCGTGCTCTTTTGATTCCCTCGCTAACGCTCAGGATTCTAATTTTGAATCACTCGCTGCGCTCGTGATTCAATTTTAGAATCCTTCGCTTGCTCGGTCATCAAAATTGAACACGCGGTTAAAAAGCAACTTTGCACTCTTGTATAACAAATAACTATTAGCCTTTAAATGTGGACATAATCGGAACCCTTGTGTCTCTCGCACTTTGCCGCTTTATTTACTAGAGAAAACATAGAATTAAATTTAACAAAAGCTTGTCCCTTCATCATTACCACCTCCGTGGTCTAGTGGTTCGACCACCAGCGTCTGATCCAGAGGTCCCGGGTTCGATTCCCCAGGGAAGTACAATATTGTGCTTGGTTTGGTTTCAAGTAATGATAAGGCCGAAGGTGGTCGCACTCCACCCGGAATTCTCAAACAACTGAGGAACTGGCTATCTTAGATCCAAATGCCGGTGCACAACAATTTTTAAGAATGGTTGTTATAGCGACAGACTTAGGTAAGATAATTGTAGCTAGATAGCCGGACTTAAAAGTCCTATCACCAGACTTTGCTTGCTTATCATTACTTGAAAAATCAGGTGAGATGAAAGTCAAGCACCTTCAAGGCTCTCCAAGGCACCTACGGAAGCGAACAGCTTGACGCTTAAGTCATTCGTCAGGAAGGTCCTTTGCAGGTCCTCCCACCAATTGTGATCATTCACCCGTAACCACTTGTAGAAGCCAGCGTTTCCGTTGCCCGTGGTAGACCACTAGAAGATAGATCCCAAACAATCATGTGCTAAAATAAAATCTACTTGGAATCATAACATCACACTGATCCAATAATCTTGATGTATGAAACAATATATTTATCTATACCTACGTGGGTAGAGAATATGCTACAATCTCGGCAGCTGACAGGAAGCTCGTTATCTAACTGCTTGTTATCAGAGACAGAATGCTGTTATCGGCGCTGGTAGCATCAAACGCGGTAAGCCACCTTTCAGACATCCTGGTGCCCGATTCCACTAAACCAATGGCTTCACAATGACAAATGGTATCATCACAGAATGACCACTATAATGCCGAAAGGGACTTCGAGTGGACATTCAGCGAACTTTTTTTTTTCATATAAATAGGAGACCGAACAAGCAAGTAGCACATCCTTCAAACCGGAACACAGCAATGCTGCTTGGTTGAAATATCTATGTTGGTAGTAATTCTCCGGACGAGCCCTTTCACAATGGGCTTCTACTCTCACAATACCTACATTTTTTGAGATTGTCATTGTGAAGCGATTGGTTAAGTAGAAAGTAAAGTTCTGTTTATTAATGACAAAGCTGCAAGCAGGTAGGACAAAGATGAGGTCTCTGAGATGATGTAGAGCGAGCTTTTCCAGAAGTACATCTCTCCCGCGCATTGGTGGAATACTGAAAACCGTTTGGTGCTGGACGTCGTGAGGTGGATGACAAGTGGATCTTTACAAGTCCTCCCACCAGGTTGTTATCATATAGCCGTTGCCGCTAGAACATTCTGCGACTCCGTTGCCCGGGTTATACCACTAGGGGGTAGCTCTCCCGAAAAGTAGGTAATATTTTCGGAAAACTCGGTAATACTAGGGGAGCAGGGGGGAATTGGAGCCTACTAAGGAAAAAAATGTCTCTAGTCGTACCGCTCCGATTACCCCTGGCTCCCCTATATAGTATAAGTAGGTATGTTTATTTATATTTGGCGAAATCACATTACAACCCAATTTTTGAATAGATACCTATAAGCGTTTGGCCTATAATTTAAGGATTCACATCTCATATTTACGACAACTGTATATAATATGTAATCTAAAGCTGATACAAATTACTTGTATTTATAATAAGGAGCTTAAACACAAATGTAAATTGAAACTTAAAAAAATATTGTCTGCCATACCAACTTTCTTTCCTTCACTATTTTAATCGACTTTCATAAAAAGTTCTCAATTCGTCGGAATCTTTTTTTTTTATGTATGTTCCTCGATTACTCGAAGACGTCTAGACCGATTTGGAAAGTTATTTTTTTGTTTGAAGGGTCCCACTGACATCAGGCTAGGATCTGATGATGGGTTCCTGGAAAAAACAGGGTAACTCTTTAAATAATATAATCACGCTTGAAGCGAGGGTGAATTACCTCAAAAGTAAGGAAAAAACGGACGTCTTTCCGTCCATCTGTCATCAAAGTAATTGGTAAAAATACGTCATCCAGGTAAACGAAATTGCATCATATTCTTCATTGAAGTCAGTTTTATTTTCAGTGTTTAAAACGTAATAATATCATCTTCATATATTGGCGAATATAAAAAAAACGCGGACACAAATTAATTTCATTTGTAAACAGAAAAATAACTAAACACCATTTTTAATACGACTTACTTTGAAACAATTCAAACATACACATAAACTTTCAATCCCGAATTCATCCCCCACCCCATAAGACCCCATAGGGATAAATTCAGTTTATTTTTTGCAACAACTGACTTTTCCATACCTACCTACATCTAAATTTGAAATAAGTAGACATACAACACTTTTATTTCACCCCAATAGAAAATTTTCAAATTAAAAGAGCAGTGTGGCCAAGTGCGTATGGGCCCGCCTTCCGATCCGGAGGTTGTGGGTTTAAATCCAGTCGTGCACCAATAGACTTTTCGGTTATTCGGATGTTTTTTTTATCGTGCACCAATAGACTTTTCGGTTATCCGGATGTTTTTTTTATTTTTACAACTAGGAGACGGGACAAGCAAGTAGCTCACCTGGTGTGAGTGCATCTCTTGCCTATAACAATGCCTTACTGCATAAGACACATCCACAAAGAACATAGCTTACACGGCACTGCATTGCGCCCGTCAACAGGCATAAGGCATAAAGGTGTTGAGCCTCACGTGCCTGTAATTTCACCGGCAACCATACCCTTAAAACTGGAACACAGCAATGCTGCTTGGCGGCCGAAATAGGTATGGTGGTAGTAATTATCCGGACGAGCCCTTTCACAAGGGGCTTCTACTACTCTAAATATAATAAGTTTATGTGCGTAATTGACACATGCACATACTCTGACGGTGAAGGTCACATCGAGAGGAAACTGACATGTCCCTAAGAATAAAAAGTTCGAATGACATATGTCACCGACTAGTAGGTATTCCGCTAAGCCGCAGCGAGCTTGTAACTTGTCACGTATTGAATACTATAGCTGTTTGCAAAACGTGGGCATGCCCCGAACGTAAGTTTGGATGTGCCTCTGACTACCCTAGTAGGTGGTCCTCATAAGATCCACGCTCTTAGTAGTGATCAGAGGTGAATCCTCGACGATGAAAAAGTCATGAATCTATTTATTTGTTCAGGGAATTTCCCAAATCTTAATTCGATTTATTATTATTTGGAAACATAAACTTGAACACCATTCTCACATTTCTATTCTAACTCTAAAAAAGCAATCGTTCATTAAAAGTTTTACCCCAATTTTACCACTTTCTGGGGTTATCTATTATTTTTTTGTACTCCCTTATTATATTTGTATAAATAACCTAACTTTAATTTCATTTTTTTTTAATTCAAAGATGACGTTTAACCCCTATTACCTCTAATTGGGAATGAATTTAAAAATAATCCTTTCTTAGTACATATGTATATCTATATCTTTATTTTTACTATAATTTTTTTTATACTATTTTATACTATAATTAATTTATAATCTTTCTTTTTACTATAAAAGGAACTCCTGTGCCAAATTAATTGCTTTTACATTCACCGGTTCACCATTACAGTATTTGGGAAGATATGATAACTGAACATTGCCCCTTCCAAAACAAGTTTAGTTTTTAGGGGGGGGGAAGGGGGTTCTTAGTGGGTAGGCCACAAATCTGGACACTCTCACATAACCACTTGCCCCCCCGGGCCGGTGGTATCCATAAAAGATTTATCTGGGTTAAAAAAAAACAAGGGTAGGATTAAGGATTAATACCAAGGGACAAATACTTTGGTGAGCTACTACCGGCGCGGGCGGCGTAAATATTAACCTGATGCCAGGTCAAAGGGCTTGACAAAAAAAGTAGTTATAGTGACATAGCTGTAATACTTAGTCGGTTACATAGTATTGCAGACTTTTTGTAGGTATGATGTGTTCTCTAAACGTTTATACTTACATAACTTTGTTCTATCGCTAATATTACCGATAAAATTACTTACACGCGATGTAAGTAATTTTATCGGTAATTTTCTAAATATCGGTAATTTAAGGAATTTATCGGGAGTTTTATTAGTAGAGTTTTCATAAAAATCCCTATTTTATATTTTATTTAATCTAATAAGGAGATAAAAATATCGTATCAGTTACTTGATGATACTAAAGCGATATATTGCTGAAAATAGAAGAATTTTAAAAATCGGTCTAGTAGTTGTATTGATAATGTTGTTAAATAAAAATATCACGCAAATTTTTCTCAGTATAATATTATACAGGTGAGTTTTTTTCCAGGGCCACTGAGGCGAAATCTGAAACCGTGAGAGTTATCGATATAAATCGAAAGTTAGTTAGGAGTTACGCGCTCGATTAAAAAAAACAAGTTTTGCATGAAATAAAATCTGTTTATTTCTATAGATTTTCTGGAAAAGTTCAAGCCATTTAAAAAATATATATGTATGATGACTACATGCCCAAAGTTGATGAATTCTTTCAAAATTAATAAATTCAATTTTATGAATTTAGTAAAGGTTGTACGTTCAGACTATGCGTAAGCCAAGCTATTAAATCCTCTTTTGCTGTATTTTCTATATGTATAAGTTGACTGTAAAGAGCCCGAATCTTTTGAATTAAGTAACTGGCAATCTTACCTTTAATGCCGGAACACAACAATTTTGAATTGCTGTTATTTCGACAGACTTAGGTAAGATGGCGTAGGCAGGCGGACTTAAAAAAGTCCTACCACTAACCAAACGAAGTACATATTTGTACCCTACTGGGAGTTCGAACACGGGATCTCGTTCCGACATTGGTGGACGAAAAACTAGACCACAGAGGCGGTTAAAACATTACTTTACCTTAATTTATGTTTCCGTTATTGCTAACTCAAAACGCTTTTATATTAATTTGGGACCTTATAGGAATGATCACTTAGAACTTTGTTTCAGTGAATTACTTACTGTGTGTGTATTTTTTAATAATACCAATGTGGCAAACAGGCATACGGTCACCTGGATACTATATTTCAAGCTTTACTTAGTTTCGCTGTCATTACTTTTCCTCGAACAAGTTCTTCTTGTCTTGTTCGCTACTGTTGCTTAGTTTCGATTTTTTTTTTTTGAAAGGACAATACGCTGGCCTGGTTCAAAGCCGGGAGGGCGACAGCTTTGCTTGCTGGCGCTGAAGGCACGCAGCCCAAAAATTGATTTTTAGGCAACAAGCACAAGGGCACCACTTAGGTACGGACCTCGGCTTGGGCTGTTGCCATTTGGTGGAGAAGGATAGGAATGGCCGAAAGCGATACCGACGGTAACGCTTTGAGGCGGAAAGGTTCATCGACTCCACCGGCGGAGTCGGTGTGACGTCTTTTTCTTTGTGTGACGAGATAGTTAATGAATAGATGCCGTCACCTCCGGGTTTGCGGTGGTGAGTGGGTCATCCGGGTCTCCAAGAACGTGTCTTGGCTTAAGGAGGGACCGATCCGACGGATCGGTTGGGTAGATAGGGATCACTCGAGAGAAACGATTTTGGACATTAGTAATGATTAGATATTTTGTAATGTATTTTATATTTTGTTGCTAATAATAAGTACCTATACTTATAAATTAATGTTTATTTTAGTACTTTTGTACACCGCTTTATCTGCTATCCTTTCCATCCAAAGGTTGCCTGGAAGAGATCGCTTTTAGCGATAAGGCCCATTGTACCTTGTATTAAGTGTTTTTCTTGTTTGTCTGTTTATTTTTGTTTTTTGGTGTACAATTAAGAGTTCTATCTATCTATCTATTTTGAGGTAAAATAGTGTTATGTAAAATGTCTAGTAGGTACTAGGTACCAACCTAATATTTATTTCATTGATAAGCGTTATAGGTGCCTGTCGGAGTCATCAATTGAATCCATTAGTGTTCCCGCTTATCTTGTCCACGATAAATTCATCTATTGATTGGATCGTACGTCTCTATTGATGGACTTTTGGTTTATCTGACAGCCTCGTTAGTATCGATTAGAATATTGGTTATTGGTCTTTGATCGGGCGTGGTGTGATTGACTGTTTATTTTCGTTTATTGAGGAGACAACCAGTAGGTACTTCAAAACTAGATTACATTATCACGTTGTAGTGTGAGCAACACATCTTATTTGCCTTTGCTTCGGGCAAAACTCTTGTTTGTTTCAAAATAAGTTTTTCACTGTGGCAACGATCTTTGCCCCTTTCTGTAAGAAAAAAATATAAAGTGAGACGTGTTCCGGAAACAATCTGATATAATTATCTACACCTTCTACTTTAATATATCACATAAACTATTCACATATGTAAAATAACTGTAATCAATTGCCTGAAGAGAATATCAATAATCAATATTGTGATTCAAGAAGAGGACAGAAAAAGTAGTACAAACAGTTAAGAACCGCTGCTAACCAATTGGGTGGACCGTTTTTAACGAGCCTTACATTTTTTGATGTAAAGCTTGTACAACGAGACACACAACGAGTTGCATGCAGCTCGCGGCACCACCAAAACATGTCGTAGCTATTAAACCCTATGCGTGAGCGCAATGGACAACCAAATATTTCGCTGGTGCTTGTTCTGCTACAATTCTGTGATCTACTCATCTTTCCAACTAGTAGAAGCAGGAGATTGATTTGTTTCTTTAATTCTTGAGCCCGAGCCAATTCATGTATTCTTGCAATTGAGATGCCTCAAGACACGACATCGTGCCAGTGGTTGAGGCTGACAAATTGCTTAGTCATCTAACCGAGACTTGACTAGAGTACTTATACGTTCTTATACGGTAGATTTGCCCCTCGACAAAAAAAAGGTGGAATCTTACCTCCTAGTGGTCTACCACGGGAGCCAGAATCGCTGGCTTTTGCTAACGGTTACGGATCACAACTCAACTCATGCTTGTCATTATATATGGATCCATCTTGGGTATTGGTTCTACGAGATGACTAGCCTGCCCATTGCCTCTTCAACTTGTTATTCGCCATCCGTTAGACCATTTTGTATATCTAGATCTACGCTAGATCACCACGCTCTTGAATTCGAGTCAATGTATCTGTTGAGATGCCTTAAGCAAGACAAGACGTCATTGATCTATGGGCTAGTGGCGCGAGGCTGACAAATTGCTCAGTCACCCGACCGAGACTCGACTGACACCGGTGGAATGTCGAACGGTAGCCGAGGGGATAGCTGCTTGTCATTACTTATCGATTGAGTCTATTAATGAGTCTAGTCACAATACTAGTAACGTACCACACAAGTGAACAAGATCTCAGAGTTCAGTTGGGAAATCCGGCTCTGCATGCATGTATGAATGTGGAAATGTTTGTGACAGCATAGCTCTCGAACGGCTTATCCGATTTTAATTAACGTGAACATGTAATGAGTGTGAGAAAACATAAATATACTTACTTGCAGTAATTTTCGCGTGGAGTTTTTGATATATGGATAATTTGAGATATCGGGGTGAAAAGTTCAATTTTTCGTACATACCTATCTTTTGAATGGTTGATCCAATCAATCAAAATATTGAATATGCAGAGATTATGTTAAAGATTTTGAGAGCACTTTTCAAAAAGCCATCAACCTTTTCATGTTAGTGATGGGTAACTTGTTCTCTAATTGTTTTCTGTCCACATACCTACTATGACGTTGGTACAGTCGGTGGTTTGGTGCTTTGCTCTCATTTTTAACCGACTTCAAAAAAGGAGGAGGTTCTCAATTCGGGTGTATGTTTTTTTTTGTTACTTGATTTCTCCGCCAATTCGAAATAGATTTTGATGATTCTTGTTACGTTTGGTAGGCCATACTTGCGAGGTGGTCCCATAGACATTTTATCAAAATCGGTTCTGTAGTATGGTTTTTATATCAAAATAACTGGAATATATGTATCATCCAAGTATTATTATTATATTGCATATTCTGCTTTCCTGTGGTGTTTACGGTCACTAGAGTAGACCTTTTGAAGTGCTTACCTTCCAGTATCATCATCATCAGGGTTTTGCCATAATCACCACGCTTGGCATGTTGTTGATCGCAGTAATGATGATACATAGTAGTAAATGGAATTGACTTTGACGCATTCTGGCTATAAATGCTGTGTATACATGTATCATCATCAACCACCCATAAAAGTATAGGACATGGGCCTCCCCCATTGCTAAAGAAAGCAATGGAGGGTTTTGCCATAATACTCACGCTTGGCAGGCGTGTTGTTGATCGAAGACTCTTTAACGACTACTACTGCATTACCTCAGAACTCCTTTATTACTCAACCGATTTGGATAATATATTTTCATACCAAAAATAACGTATACAATAAACATGTTGTTGTGCTTGGCAATTCCGCACCAACTTCAAATTATATGACCGAAGAATAATAAGAGTTAATATGAATTATAATATGAAGAATAATATGAATTATAAGAGTTATTTGTAAGTTTTTAGTGGTGAAGTCGGTTCCATTTTTTTCCAAAAAGAGTTTATTACTACTTAAGTACCTTATAAACAAGTGGTTCTGTAAGTAACAATAGTAGACCTCGCGAGCCCTTCCTTATAACCATGCAATAACCAATGCTTTCCTTTTTCACTTTTCCTTCTAGACTTTTTAGCGAATAGGATATACAGATCACCTTGAATGATGGTATTATTTTAACAAAGGTTCACATATAATCGTATGCCCTAAACCGTTGAAAATACCGGTGGGCAAAGCCAAGGGCAAAAGCTAATCTTTAATGAACAAATTTTAGCCTTACATTTTAGGAACTCTACTAAGTTCCTATACCTATCTACTGTATCAAAACCATGCCACGGACACTAAGATTCGATCAGAAAGAATAAAATCTATCTGGATGTTGAAAGTCTTTCTCCTTTCCCGCCTTCTTCATAAAAGCCTTCATTAGAAAAGCAACAACTATTGAATAATCTGGTATTAACATGGGCGCTACCATAGCGGTGAGCTTCCGGGTGGCATAACTCTAGCTACTGCAACCGCACAGTAGCTAGGGTTGCCACTTACTTTTGCTGCAAACCGAATACTTGTTTTACAATCTCTAGCTCATTTCAAATTTGTAGTGTTTATCACTGTTTGTATGCATATAAGACGCTTTTTCATTGCAAAATAGTAATAATAGACAAAATTATTAAGCAATCATAGTTACAAGTTCATATTAATCACCTTAACACTTCACTTAATAAAGGTTCAACAATGTTTGTAAGCCGCATAAGGTTAGACTAGAGATACTTTTAAAATTAATTATAAGACATTATTATGTACCTAGATCTACAAACAATAAATTCATTTATCATTTATCATTTATCAACCTTTGAATCTATGTTTTGTCTGTACGGGAATAATTTTAGAGATTTTATTCTCCATACATGTCATTTATGCCCAGAGCTTGTATTTTTTAAATCCATTTTTAACGGTTATCGGTAACAAACCATCTTAAATAATGAGAACATAAATTGATAACATTCATAGTTTTGGATAATTAACATTAAAAAGTGGATTAGTCATCCTTAAACGTTTGTATGGAAAGCTGAGTGACTTCTTTAACCTTAATATTAAAAAACTTATAAATTCAGTTGTAAATGATGTCATAAAACACCGGAGCCTAGACACAAGGTATAGGTATACAAAATACAAATACAAAAAGGTTTTGTATTTGTTGAGGTTGAGTTAAATTTAAATGGTGTGATCTCCCTCCTAGTGGTCTACCCCGGGCAACTGAATCGCTGGTTTTTGCTAGCTATATAAACGGCTGAATGATCACAGCAATCCCAGCAATCCCAATTACAGGTGAATGGAACCTGTAATGGTCCACCTAGGACCACCCTCCTGCCGAAGACCGGCGTGAAATAGTGTACCGTATTCCGTCAGTACGCGGGAGAGCCAGTGCCTTCTGGGAAATCTCGCTCCATCATTGACCTCATCCTTGTTCTGGTGCTAGACAAACCGATAGGTCAAAAGCTAACCCATCACCTAAGAGTGCTGAGTCACTAGCTACCTATTCAAATCGCAACGTGTGTGTTTCACAGCTCCCAACGAGCTAACAATTATAGTGCTGAGTGTCTATGAAGAACGCAACGTGTGTGTTTCACAGCTCCCAACGAGCTAACAATGAGTGCTTAGTACCTAGCTGCCTAGGAAGAAAGCAACGTCGGAAAAATAAACACTCATTTTCATAAAACTATGTAGATTTACGCATATGCACTGTACCTAATGAATGAAATATAACCCACCTAGTTAACGAGGTAGAGGTATAATTAGTAATCATTGACTAATTCCGATATCACTTGCAAAATATTACAATGTATATAACATACATAGATAAGAAAGTGATAACCCTAAATTGTAGCTAATTGCGTAACGCCATCCATAATTTCCAACGCATAATAACTCGTTAATAATCTATGACTTCGTCGGGCTGATTCATGCAACATTGGCACATTTATTCTGTGACTATGACTACATAATAGCACAATGCAGCGTCACTATGAAACAAAGGCTCTTTCTTTTACGTTTACAATGAGGTTTTCCTTTTGTAAGATTTATTGCAGTCGGTTTTTATTTTATGATCCTTTTTGAGTTGAGTGTTTTATGCCTTATTTGTGGAAGGGACATCTGGAGGCTGAGATGGGTCTAAGAAAAGATTATACCTACTATATTATATGTATAATCATTATTACTATTTATTATACAGTTCCAGCGGGCTACAATAAACCAAGAGCGGGGCAAAAGGCCTCATCATGGCTGCTCAAAATTAAAATAATCACCGCAAACTTTAGTTAAAAATTATAAAAACCGTCTCAGGGCACGTAGCCAAACTTTAATTATAATAATGATACCTTATTTTAATATTATTATAATAGGTATACTCAATCTTAATTACTATTAATATGCAGTCCCAGTAGGATGTGAAGTCAGCAATGAGCAAAAGGCCATGGCTGCTTAGGAAAATTATATAATCACTGCAAGCTTTAGTTCAAAACTATATAACCCGCTGGCTCAGGGCTCAGAGCCAAACTTGAATAATAATAATGATGATACCTCCACTACAAGATTACGTACCATAATCTACGGTACCTATCAAATACTTATCAAAGCTTCATATATACCTACCCTAAAAACTAACATTAGGTAGGTAGTACATATTAAATAAATACTAACACATAAATAATACCTATACATAATAATATAGGTGAAGTATAACTATTCAATGGGACTTAAAATCTGTACTAGAGTAATGTGACTAGAGATTAAAAAATGTTGTATTTTTATTGCCGTTTCTAAATGTTAAATATTTAGGCTACCAGATTATCCACTGTTAAAAATAATGTTATACTAGTTAACATTCAAGAAAAAATCTTGCTGTTGCTCCTCGACTTCAAATTTCCATAACCACATACATATAAAAAATATTTAATTTTATTTAAATAAACGATAAAAAACCAAGCCTTGATATTTAGACAAAATATTTATAATTGGAATTGGATTTAGTATAAGACCGAATTTGTGACCAGAGATGGAACTTGAAACTTGCAGAAAGATAAAACTAAAAACTCTCGGTATTTTGATTTAGTCATTTCGTTATGTCTTTTGCAGTGGAAAGTACGGATACCGATCTCCATTACGCAATAAAACAATTCCAAATACTTACCTACCATAAAATTAATTATCATTATGACTCGATGCGGTGAAACAGCATATAAACAAGCCAAAGGTTAATTTTGGTCATGCAATGCAACGTGATCCGATCCGACCAAGCTCGTTAAAGACCGAAAAAGGCCTCGGTAGCTATATATAAGTATATGGAGTAGGTAGCTAGGTTGTAATAACGAACCTTTTTAAGTGTTGCAAACTGTTGCGGCGTTGTTTGAGTGCCAAATTTGGTAATGTTGCTGTTTGAGTTAAATTTTATTACAATCTTATTATGATGTTATTATTATTATTACATAATGTGTAGAAACAGGCTCTCAGTCTCAATCCAATGAAGATTATGGTTGCTAGGTAAGTCCATTTTTATTTGCACTCAAGTATGTTTTAAGTTGTTATTGATCAAGTGAGAAACGGAACCGTTGAACGGGTGCTTAGGGATCTCCGAGTTAATTTGAGAAATACCGGCTTTAATAATAATATTATAAAGAAAACAGTATTTAATTAATAAGCTCAAAAACTATGTACGGCATAGTTTCAAACATTATTTCACTAGTCGAATATTTTTATCAGATTATATTAGAGATTCTTACGAAAACTCTATAACCATATCTATACCAAGGTGAAAGGAAAATGAACGCTAACATCGCGCACTGAAAAAAATGGTGCTCATACTGAACATGTGTCTTGGTTGACGAATTAGTATTTGAAGCAACCAAAGAATGATTTGCATCGACTAATGTAACTTTAAGTAACTGCAACTATTTTAACTTGCTAGATATCTTTATTGTTTGCTTGGAACAAGTATCATTTTCTTTTCAAACATGATAAATTATTCATTAATTTAATCATTATGATTAGTTACCCTGGATATTTTTTTATGTGAAATCTATCAAGCCTTATTAGATAACCATAACAAGTACTGATGATTAATCTAGCCACTGAAAATAATAAAAATAGCCTAGATTGATATTGAACTCAAACAAGATATGTAGTTGCCGATATCATTTATATTTTATTGAACCTACTAAGTTCAATGCATTACTTCAAACAACGAATATTGGTCAACCAAACCCATTATGATTGTAAACCCAAACAAGACATTTAAATCTGAGGTTGGACCAATAAAATACAATTAATTACTCCTAACAACTAATATTGATCAAAGCAACTCAAATGAATGGTCAAATCAAACATTTTTAAGGATTAGTCCGAACATAGCATTTAGTAAATTCAAGCATGTTGCGCAAGACCCCACCCTCCTCTAACCGTCCTGCACCTTTCTTTCTTCTTTTCTTTGTTACGCTGGGCAACAATGCGCGTCATTGTGTTCAGTGACGTCGTCGACAAGTGAATTTTACTTTGTATGTACCTAGTGTTTTAACGTTTCTTGCGGTTCACGACAGCAGAAAGTTAATTCCATAATCCAAACATGAATAACACTGTGCTGCCTAGTTGGATCAGTACTTTTCACTTCTGATCATAGTCCAAAGTCACGTTCTCCAGTTTTAAATAACACATCAGTATCAACAAAAAAATCCACAATACAATATAGTAAATTGATAAAAAAAAGTATAGACTTTGTTTTTTTTTAAATTGTGTAATGTTTGTGATTTGGCCCCCCTCACAGTGCCTTAATTATGGCCCCCGGGGCCATATAATATGTATGAGTAATATTTCTTAACTAAAATATTGTTTTTAATCGTTTTAGATGCCTCGTCAAAGTGTATTGTTACCTGTAATGAAAAAGAAAACTTCGGATCCCGAACAAATAAAAAAATCTGTTGAAGCCCTGAAATCTAAGGTTTTGGGCTATAGAAAGGCAGTAAAAACATTTCATGCACTGCCAATGACCCTGACCAAAGTGCCGCAGGTGATACTTCATCGTTGCCTGTAGTTTTACCAGAACACATCCAGCCGATTCCTGGGCCTAAAGCTAAAACTACCAATCAAGGACGAAAGGCAACCACAGGGAAAGTGATCACCGTACTAAAACCAACTGAGCGATTCTGTGCGCTCAGCAGAGACTCGTGAACGTGGATGGCCGACGGCCGATGTCGAGGACGTAGACGCGGTGTCAAACGCAGTCTAGGTGGTGCAGGGTGCAACGGCAACAGTGCCAAACAATTCCGAAGAGATGTTATTTCCAGTAGTAGCTTCGAAAGTGAATAATATCTAGACAATGACTCTCTTCATTAAGAAATTTTCAGATCAGCTCGGATACCTGACACCAGATATGCCCTGCTTTTTATGTGACACAAATTATTCTAGCGATGAAAGTGGAGAAGATTGGATCAGTGTCTGAGCTGCAATTTATGAGCTCACACGGACTGTGCAGGTCCTGAAGGCGAATATTACATCTGTGATTTCTGTCGATAAGTTTAATACATTTAATATGGCCCCCTGGGGGCCATATAACCCTCACTTCATGTTATGATGCCAATTTTGCATTTAATAAGTATACATCATTTTTTGAATAATTTGCTGTAGTTTAATTTATTTCACCTCGTATTAAGTATGTGTTGGCAGATTAACAAGGAAACCTATGAGGTATTAAGTAATTTGATATCTCATGAAAGCATAATTTTTTAAGGTGGATGGATGAAAATACTTTATTGCACACCTGAAAATGTAACTCGAATACTTTAAAAAAATGATAAACAATGGGCGGTCTTATCGCTAAGCTTAAAAAACAAAGTGGGGGCCACGTTACCACCGGCTCTCTACCGTATAGGTACGCTCATATGTATTTAGTAAAAAGTTGACAGTTTGACATTACAAACTGACACTTCAACCGTTCTTGTTCATAGATTATTTGTCTATGTAAAAGATGTGGCCTTTGTAAGAAATATTTGGGTGCTCCTTTCTAATATTCATCTGAATACGTAGGTACAATCGTCGTGTAGACGTCCTATGAGATTTGAAATTTTCAGGATAGCTCTCTGTGTGTGTAATTAAGAAAAAAAAATAGGTACTAGCCATGACATGACGGGAACGGAGTCCTGAATGTTGCACTATAGTCCATCAAATCTAAGAAATACACTTTGACAGCTGTCAGCTCAACTTGTCTAGGGATGTGAACCAAATAATCGCCATCGAAAATATCCGATATCATTGAGAAATTGAAAAATCGTTATTGATACTTTATAGGTAGGAAACAATCGCTTACTTTTTTGATAAAACTAACACTCAGAAAGGAGATAAGTAAATATGTAGCGCTTAATTAATACCAAATAAATTATTAAATAAATTCATGATTTCTGCTTTTTTTTCAAGATGGCCACCCACAGATAGACGACAGACTAAATTGGAGGTTGTATTGTACCAACTTGTGCCTACCTACGGAGTGAACTACAACTTCGACTTCTTTACTTTGGCTTGCAACCGTTTCACCGATTCTGCCAGTGATAAGTGACATATTGAAAGTGTCAAGCTTATAAGACAAAAAAAATATCGAGAGAGATTCGGTAAAAGCGATTGATTTCGAAAGACAAACGCCATGCCAATGACAAAGATAATTGGGGAATCCGGCGCTGTATGTGGCAATGTTTGTGACGGCATAACTCTCGAACAGATTATGATATGATCTGAATAGAGATAACGTAAATACATTTTGATTGTGGCGGGGGATTTGTGAAAAGTGGGGTAGTTTTTGAGATATTAAACAAAAAGAAATACAATTTTTCCCTTTTCAAAACAACATCAGCCTTTGTTTTATGTTCGAAACGATATTACCTACATTACGTTAGCAACAAGAGAACCTCGAACACGCAGGTGAATAAAGAAAGTTCGAGAAAAAGTGCTTAAGTAAAGTGAGAAAGGTATATTGAAAGCACACTTTTATCGTTTGTTAATTTCGGTCTATTTGAGAATTAATCTCCGTTACAAACCAGACATCACGCAATCTCAATTCGGGGCGAACTACTAGAATATAGTTATATTTTTTATTTATTTAGGTTTAACTTTATTTATTCATGACAAGTAATTCGAAGAACCACTGAACTAATTTTTGGTCCCTCGCGCACTACACAAAACTATCTCACTGAATTTCCGCCAAAAAGTCGGTTCGATTAATTAAATTATTTCAATATTATTACCGATTATTTGGAAACTCGAGAATTTTAAACAGTCGCAGCACTACTGTAAACAAATTAATGACATAACATTGTCTAAACGTGAAACTAATTTTCAATTTCACTGATCGTTCATGTTTTAAGCTAGTTTTACGAGATTCAAATATAGAATCTCTTTCGGACTGGGATGATCTGCAGTTACTGTCACTGTCACTTAAATAAAAACACGGCTAGGTAAGTCACTCATGAGTTCTCTGACTTCTCTTTATCAACTTTTGAAATTCGAAAATACCTATTACAAAAAAAATGTGTTGAATGTGTTATGTATCAAGTTAAGACAAGGCGGAGACATAGGTACTTTACCGGAATCCTCAACTGTCTGTGGAACTGGCGATTTTCCCTCTAAATACCGAAACAGCAATTTAGAATTACCTCAAGCCTCATAGCTCAGTTGGTAGTAACTCTGACTTCTGCGCTGTGGCTTGTGTGTTTGATTACCACCCAGGAAAAGGATTTGTGTGATGAATATAGATGTTTGTTCTATGTTTGGGTGTTGCATCATTATAGTGTGCATGTATTTACAAAAATATAAGTATTAAAGTATTCTATCCGTTATCTAGTTCCCATATCACCAGCTTTGCTTAGTTACTAGACTAGAGGGACTAGATGGCGCTGTGTGAAATTAATGTCCTGTAATATTTATTTATATAATATTAGTAATTACTGTGAGACTTAAACAAAGTCCTACCACCAACCAAAAACATATACTAAGGTAGGTACCTACTATGCGATTCAGCGTGGCAATGCATCCAGTATCTTGGGCACACTTCCGTCTTGTCTGGTCTGGAACAGTTGCGTTACCTATAGATTGTCTGTGATGGTCCTTAGGTAACCCGACTGCTTCCCTTGTACTTAAATACTGTTTATGTACATATTATTCAGAAAATATACATATTTAAATGTAATGGAACAAAAATATTCCCTTCAACTCGCGACAGGACTTTACCGTTATGAGAAACACTTATGAATACAAAACAAAAGCACACCTTATATATTTTTATTGTTAAAAGGTTGATAAGTACTATGATTAAAATAAGATAGCCAGTTCCTCAGTTTGTTTGGGATTCCGAGTGAAGCGCGCCTCCACCTTCGGCTTTATCTCAACTTGTTACCAGGTGAGATGAAGGCCAAGCGCTTCCCCGTCGTACAAAAAAAAACTTATTTGCAGGAATCAATTATTATCATAATAGGAGTTATTTTTTGGAAAGGCTCGGTCCATCGTATAACTCATATACCTACATAATAAAAAAAACATCGAATGAGATCTGGCCTTAACAACATGCATAGTTTTTAATTTTTAAGGAACGCCAGGCATTGTCCTTTTAATTGGCAAAAACACTTAACGTTTTCTATCAATACCAGCTGTATTAAAATAATTAAGTATGTTGTGGCCTGTATGTTATCTGCAGCTGGACAAATTTTGTTAAAAGCTAAATTCAGCTAGTAAAATGAAAAGTTGAGAGCCTTGACGACATTCTCGTATCCAGCGCTCGCTCGATAAATGGCAAATTTGTTTTTTTTTTCATGGCCCGTGGATTCTGCGAAGCTCGAAACAGGTCGGACTGGCCTGCCACGAGTTTTTTCGGCGAGCAACTCCTGCACATTACTCGGTGTTGCCAGTTTATTGCACTGCTGTTCGACATTTATTTTAGTTATCTTGGAAAAAATCGGTACCGGCTCCTTTTTGTTAATTTTGTCTGAAAGCGTAGCGTATATGCTTTGTTTGTTTTGCACATTCGCAATTCTTGTGCATAAATCTTCGTAGCATTATGTATCATTATCCGTATCTATTTTCATCTGTAGGTAAGCCTTGCATAAAGTTTCATCAATCTAGTCTACATATTTTGAGTTCTATATATTAGTAGGGAATATATAAATGTATACAAGTCAGAAAGGTAGGTACAGTTGTATATGCTAATTATTTAGTTCAATATATGAATAGTGGTAGATACTAAATATATGAGAGGAACTCTATATATAATTTAGCTAGACCCCTAATTAATATGTGCACCACCAACCACCTCTTTAGCCATGAAATCCTCTCCATCCAAAGGTTGTCTGGAAGAAATCGCTTCTTAGCGATAAGACCGCCCATTGTATATACATATTATTTTTTTGGTTATCTAGTTCTATTTTTAAGATGTGCAATAAAGTATTTTCATTCATTAATTCCTTCATTCATTCAAACTCTTGAAGATTGATGTGGAAGCTGCAATCCGATTCATCTCTGGCAATATGTTGTAGACCGAAGGGCCCATCACGTAGACGGACCTCTCGGTTATCATATTCTCTCTTCGGATGCAGAAATGGATAGTAACTGTCTACGTTTTAAAAATAAAAATAAATCCATAAGATAGTGCTCTCTCTGAATCTGATTAATGAATTGCAATTTTGCGCGCAGCTGTATAAAAACACGCAAAATTACTGAAGATCAGAGATCGACAGAGCTAACCTATTTGAGCCCTTGGTTTCGAGACTTTGGGTCAGTGGGGAGCCAGTAGCCTCCGGGTTTCAAAAATCTTGCGTAGCTTTTGTTTGAGGCGACACGTGACCCCAAGGGCTGGATCTTATTTAGGCCAGCGAATTAGCTTAGCTATTTAGCGTGGCAATGCAACCAGTGTCTTAGGCACGCTGCCGTCTTGACTGGTCTAGAACAGTTGAGTTGAGCCTATAGGCCGTTTGCAACGGTCCTAAGGTAATCCGACTGATTCCGTAGTAGGTACATAGCTAGTTTAACATTTTTTTTTATATTTTTGAATTTCAGCCGAATCTCAAGTCATTTATTGTCATTTATTGTCATTTATTGTCATTTATTGTCATTTATTGTCATTTATTGTCATTTATTGTCATTTATTGTCATTTACTTGTTCATAATTTCACATTACACGTGAACCAAACCAGACCCGTTCTCCCACGACATCAGTATCCTCATCCCTCCCTTATCCATATCCTTATATCCACATAATTTACATAAATTTACTTTATCTAGAATTCCCACGGAGGTTTGGCATCCGGCATTCAACTGGTCTAAAAATTTCAGCCAACACTCTAATAACATGTCAAAAGACATAATATTGCTGTGACCCCATCAGAGTGGGATGGGATGATGAATTCAATAATATATAACAAGAAGAGACCAAACCAATACTTCGTGGTAGGACTTTGTTTTAGTCCGCCTGGTGGCTACCATCTTACCTAAGTCTGTCGCCATAACAGCGATTCTAAATTGTGTTCCGGCATTAAGAAGATAGCCAGTTCCTCAGACTGTGGGGATTCCGGGTGTATCGCGCTTCCACCTTCGGCTTTATCATAACTTATAAATCGGCGGATGAAGGCCATACGCTTCCTGTCGTACAATAAAAAAAGAAGACATGTTATGCTGACCCCACTTAGTGTGAACGGGCAGAAAGATAAGATGATGAAGAATTCACTAATACATGATACGAAGGGACCAAACGGTATCAGCTATGTAGTTGACCTTTATAATAGGTATATTCCTAAAAAGATAAGTTACCTTATTTAATAAGAGTAATCAGTAATCATCTTATATTATCGTCAAGGTTATGTTTATCTTCAATCGTGTTTTTTAATAACCACAACATTATAGTAAAGTTTTAATGTATTAGTTTAAACCTACATAGGTATTTTACAGCTTT
Source organism: Venusia cambrica (assembly GCA_951394065.1). Lineage (NCBI taxonomy): Eukaryota > Metazoa > Arthropoda > Insecta > Lepidoptera > Geometridae > Venusia > Venusia cambrica. The sequence goes on along the minus strand of OX596048.1, from coordinate 2,476,387 downwards.
CGAGATAAAGATATTGCCTATGACTATTTTGGGACTAGCAATCAGTATCTAAATAAAAACACTGTCCAAATTTGGACACTGCGTTAAATGTTGGCAACACTAACAACTAATCGACGGCCGATCGTGGAATACTAATCGATGGATTAAAATAGTTTTATGGTCCATAATGGCGATCAACATGACACGGTCGAATACCTAGTAGGAAAATAATTCCAATCACAAGTTTTTGGGTCAGCTATGATTCCAAGAATTGTATATTTTGATATTTTGTAATGGATGTTAAAAACGTGTTGTCTGTGCATCTATTAGGTATTTAACCCGGCTGCTTCTCTTGACAATAGTTTAATTCTAGGTAAGTGGTAGGTTAAAAATAAAACAAATTGCATTTATAAGGCACAATTACTTGTTTATTTATAAGTATCCACTTCCAGCTACCGTTTTATCTTTGTACTTTTTCGTGCCATTATAATAAATAGAAACATACTTTATCGAGACTCACAGCTCAGTTGGTAGTAGATCTGCCTTCTGCACTGTAGGTTGCGGGTTAGATTCCCACCAGGACATACATTTGTATTATGAATATTGATGTTTGCTCTGTGTTTGGGTGTTGTATTGTATGATTAGTATGTATTCACAGAAAAAAAAATATGTTAGTATAATATCCGTAATCTAGTTCCGACATTTCGGCATTACAATCTTTGCTAAGTTTGGGACTAGATGGCGCTGTGTAAAATTAATGTCCTGCAATATCGATTTTATTTTTTAACTTATACATCATTGATACAATAGGGATCTGTTAGGTATGGATTTTTATTGTGTCATAGACATCCACGGACTAACTGACATACAGAATGAAATCCCCTTGATAGGTATCCAAAACACAAATTGGCAGACAAGAAAGAAGTGCAATCAGCTAAAAGCCCAATCACACGAATGCCATTTCCGTTGTCCGTGCTGTGCCGATGGAAACCGGGAATGAAGGGGATCACAAAGGCTATCCGCGCTATCCTTGCCACCCGCAGCGCCGTCGCCCAACCGGGGGGTGCCATGGAAGATACAGTAGTAGGCGCCACCCCCTTGGTACGGGACATTGCGAGTGTACACGGGGAAAACAAAGGGAGTTGGTACGATATGGGAATTGCATTGATGAGAAAACTGTTCAGACTTATCAACAAAAAGGTTTTAATAATATGAAGTTTTTGTTTTTTTTCCTGCGAAGACCGAAATTGTAATGATATCAATTTTGCGATTTGGTTGTCAAACCGTGCATTTTGATAAAAAAAAATGGCACTCGTCATGATATCAAGTTTGCTCATTGACTAACACTTTTTTTTTACGCCGGGGAAGCGCTTGGCCTTCATCTCACCTGGTTATAAGTGAAAATAAGGCCGAAGGTGGAGTCGCACTTCACCCGGAATCCTCAACAAGCTGAGGAATTGGCTATCTTACCTCTAAATGCCGGAACACAGCAATTTTGGAATTTTTTGTTATGGTATTTATGTATTAATTTATGTTTACTAAGGAGGTACTCATTTTCTTATATATGCCACTGGCGTGTATTAAGTATTTTTTTGCTTCTATGACACTTCTCATGAGTGTTAATACCAAATGTAAAATTGACATTTAAATCACAAATGAGTTTCGCAGTGATAAAAATTGGAAAACGAAGACGCCTTGAAATGTGTATTGAAAAAAAAGAAAAGAGCGGCTCTATCTACTAAGCAACGTTAGTTCACTCTTTGTCCTGTTTATTGTGCTTCAAGTCTTGTTGTATCAGTCAATCACTGGGAAAACAAACAGTATACTGGTATACTGGGAAAACTAAAAGTGTGGGTACGTACACTGGGAAAACAAAGGGAGTTGGAACAAGATGAAATATTACTAATTATTTTTCTTATGGAATTTGGAATGCAAAGGCGCAAAGACGCAATTCCGGATGTTTTATTTATCACGGACTGTGGTGTGAGAACTCCAAACTTTTTTTTAACCGTCTTTAAGAAGAAGTACTTTCTTAATTCAGGCGATTTTTTATTTGTATAACTGTTGAGCATAATTGACCGAGCGAGCGAAGCGTCTCAGTTTCGAGATTGGCTAAAATGCTTTTGTCCGCTGTCTGTCGGTTTGTTCTCGCCTACAGGTTGCATTTTTCAACTGATTTTGATGAAAATTGTTACACATGCTCCTTGATTCATTAAAAAAAAATGTCAGACGCGATTTTTGATTGGGTTGGAAATAGGGGGAAGTTTGCTGTAGTGTTATTTATCAACGGATTTCAATTCAAATTGAAAGACACACTAAGAATTTATTTCTACATAAGATGTTGTGAAAAAAATAAACAAAAATGGTGAGTGGAAGGAAAAAGTTTAGTTAAAGTTTAGGGTTTACTAATCAGACTACGCAGTCTTTTCCGCTTTTACAAGACAAACCCGTAGACACCAGGTTCGATCTCCACAGACCAAGGGAACGCGCGAGTAATCGCTACAACTTATACCCCTATTTGCCTTAATAGGAAAAGTGAAAGAGGAAAGCATCGGTTATTGCATGTTTAGAAGGGCTCGCGAGGTCAACTGTTCTTATAGAACCACTAGTAGTTTTATTTCAAGCTAGAGAATGACCGGTTTGTCATCCCATTGCTCCAAAATTATTGTTTTTCGCATTTGTACACACAGTTAAGTCTAAGTTTCCTCATAAGCAAACTTGTTGACTATGTGACAGTGTTCAAGAATTAGCCTAATGCCAATCCTAGCATGGCATATGAAAATTTTAAGTGAGCTCAAAACCAAATTCTATAGGTAAGCGTAGGATAATTAAATATGTCATATTATTAGAAGATTTCGTGGTCTCAAAGTCAACTAATAATATCATCATTGTTTCAGAAACGTACCTACATATTTTCGACAACCACTCGTTAAATTCGTTTCAAATACAAACAAATATGGTTCGTGAATATTGACGAATAGCCACGGGTTTCGATCTATATTTTCAGGGTTTACACAACGTTCAAGTAAAATATAAATAGAAACATTTATTTGATACCGACAAGAAGCAAGATAAATACAAACGAGGAAGAATTAACAAAGTAAGAGAGCATTAGTGTCAAATTAAATAAATAAATAAGCAAGTACTTCCAAGAAATTGAAACATAACGTTATAACAAAAAAACACGTATTACCTATACAGCAATAATTTACCTAACTTAATCTAACTCCCTACCTAACACCCAACAAACCTAAAGCGTACCTATCCATCCACTAGTTGGTAAATACCAGGCTTCCGTTTTCGACATCATCTACGTAGTACCGGATAAAATAGGCCAATAACATTTTAGTCTATATAGGATGAGAGTTTGCATAGAACGTACCTACATATTTTCGACAACCACTCGTTAAATTCGTTTCAAATACAAACAAATATGGTTCGTGAATATTGACGAATAGCCACGGGTTTCGATCTATATTTTCAGGGTTTACACAACGTTCAAGTAAAATATAAATAGAAACATTTATTTGATACCGACAAGAAGCAAGATAAATACAAACGAGGAAGAATTAACAAAGTAAGAGAGCATTAGTGTCAAATTAAATAAATAAATAAGCAAGTACTTCCAAGAAATTGAAACATAACGTTATAACAAAAAAACACGTATTACCTATACAGCAATAATTTACCTAACTTAATCTAACTCCCTACCTAACACCCAACAAACCTAAAGCGTACCTATCCATCCACTAGTTGGTAAATACCAGGCTTCCGTTTTCGACATCATCTACGTAGTACCGGATAAAATAGGCCAATAACATTTTAGTCTATATAGGATGAGAGTTTGCATAGAGAGCCATGGAGCGCGCCATGCTCTGCATCAAGCTAATAGACCGTATTCTCAACGTGGAGAACTGAAGACGATCGAATCAAAGACGTTGGGAGCCGTATAGCGGAACTAAAGTGGAGCTGGGCAGGACACCTGGAAGACACCGAGAAGGACGAACGATAGATGGAGCAAAGCGTTGACGGAATGGCTCCCAAGAAACAAATATCTGAATGGCGTCCAGCACCAAGATGGGCCGACGATATCACCAGCATTTATTCATTAAGATTTTTTGGATCATTTTCAAACGTCAAATCTACCGCCTGTTCGGAATCGCGACCAGCACACAAGGAGAAAGGCAAGGTTGAAAGGACACAAAACCGTTGGCCGTGGCATATAGGTACATACATAGAGAGGCTCACCCAGCAGTGGGTGAAGTCTGGCTACGGAAGATGATATTTTTGACTAACCTCTGAGACTATTTAATTTGTAAAGAGTGAACACAACAAAGATTATTACAACAATGATGCACACAGTGTACCTACACACAATATTGTGCTCGGTTTGGTTGGTGGTAGGACTTTGTTTAAGTCTGCCTGGCTTGCTACCACCGCCATTCCGGTATTTAGAGGTAAGTTAGCCAGTTCCTCAGTTTGATGAGGATTTCGGATGAAGTGCGCCTCCACCTTCGGCCTTATCTTAACTTGTAACCACATAATATGAAGGCCAAGCGCTTCTCCGTCGTAAATAAAAATAAAAAAAAAACACATCAACAATGTCTAGGGATATGTTCTTAAAATCAGTTTTTCGGATTTTTTTTATTGCATTTCTTATTAAAAAACAAATAAATTGTTAAAGTTTCATACATTTCAACTTTTTTTTTCTTGGATCCAGATTTAGTGCCATTTCTGTAATGTAAATAAGTAAGAACTAAGCATTTTGCAAATAATCCTGCTGTCGGTCATTCTTTTTAGGTATTGAATGAGCAGGGCATAAAAATTTAGTTTGTATAATAATAAAATCTATCCAAATTATCTAAAAATCACGTTAGTTCAAAATATGCCTCGACAATGTTGCGGTTTGGATGCCGATATATTTGATATTTTTTCCCGTGAAAACTGAATTTGGGCATAATAAGAAGCCTGCTTGTTTATGTTACTTTCGGTCTAGAGCAACAAATTTATGTGAAAAGTTTCAGTTCAATCCGTTCTGTTGTTTTATTTTTAAATGAAGTAGCAACAAGAACAAATCAGTTTCGTGTGGTAATGTTTTAAAATCTATGTCTTATTCTTGTGTTTTTCTTATATCTATGTCATAAGCACGGGTTACAATACAACCCGTACCATGTAGATATTCCGTTGTGCCGCATACATCGATTTGCCTCTACCTTTATAATTAATACTGGTAAGGAATGGAAATTTGCCCTTGACTGTTTTCCCGGACTAATACAATTTTGGAGGCTTCTAGTCCAGAGTGAACGGTACCTTTTAGACAAGCGTGCTCCATCTTATGCCACATCTTTACTTGTTTTTCAAGTGAATGGTGTTCAAACGCTTGGCTATCATCAATAAGTGAAATAATAAATCAAAATCCCGTCGCAGAGCTTCATTTCAGTCCAAGTTCAGTTCATTATGTGCAAAAGTGAATCGTTTTGGCATTAAGTTTTTTTAATTATAATTATGTTGAGTTTTTTTTTTTTACCTATGTTAAATTAATTTCAATTACAATTAAACATCCATCCAAATAATCATCCAAACAAACTTTCGCTTTATATGTATCGGTGTGATTGTAAATGTTTGAATTTATCTTTGACAGTTTTTGACACTTATACCTTTAAGTACTCGAGACGCTATCGACATTGTGAAATAGGGGAATAAGTCTAAGAGCGTGGATTTACTTAATGAGCGTGTTTCATCTCGCATTAGAGAAAGCGATACCGAAGCCGTACCAAAACGCCAAAAAGAGCTTTAACCTGCCAACAATTAGGATAATATTACATTGAATGCCATTGTTCAGTGGCACAGGCCTGATAGTGGGGTGGGAGGGTCGCCACACCCTCGGGATTGCGTTCACTAATTGCGCCCCCGAATCGGGGTAATGCATGCGTTCGTTTAATAAAGTATGAGTTGAGTAAGCCCGGGATCAAAGCGGCCATTTGTTTTTGTTAGCGAGATTTTCATGTCAAACTTCTTTTGTGAAATTTGAGAGAAACAAAAACAAAAATTCGGTAATCGGAGAGTAGGTATCTTTCGGATTTTATTTAAAAGGTTAGCAAATTCGATAAACGATTAGCCAATTATAAAGGTTTTGGTCAGATCCAAAATGCCACCATCTCACATAATTCTGTCGCCAGAGATAACAGTTCTTAAAAAAAATGTTGTACTCCGGCATTTAGATGTAAGATAGCCAGTTCTGCCAGTTTGTTGAGGATTCCGAGTGAAGTGAGCTTTCACCTTCGGCCTTATCTCAACAACCAGGTAAGATGAAGGCCAAGCGCTTCCTCGTCGTACCTACAATAAAAAAAATGTATTTTGGTAGTAAACAAGATGAAATGTCCTTTTCTTATTTTTTATTATACTTCTTGGAGACGGAGCAAGCAAGCAGCACACCTGATGTTGTGTTCATCTTTGCATCTCTTGCCTATAACAAAGCCTTACTACGTAGGTTACATCCACAGAGAACATAACCTACGCGGCACAGTATTGCGCCCGTCAACTTGAGGCATAAAGGTGTTAAGCCTCGCGTGCCAGTAATTTCACCGGCAACCGTACCCTTCAAACCGGAACACAGCAATGCTGCTTATTGCCGTCCGAAATAGGTATGATGGTAGTACTTCCCCAGACGAACCCTTTCACAAAGAGCTCTACTACTCTTTTAAATTCATTTTATAACATGCCGTTTCTTTCCAGACAATTTGTGTCAGAGTGACTAGTATTACAGTCAAACTCTTTGCCTGAAATACTAGTACCTACTCTACTACTTTTACACCCGGACGAGCCCTTTATTAAAGGGGCTCAACTACTCTTATAATTCATTTAATAACGTGCTGTTTCTTTCCAGATAATTTGAGTCAGAGTGACTATTATTTCAGGCAAAGTTTTTGCCTGAAATACTAGTACCTACTCTACTACTTCTACACCCGGACGAGCCCTATCACAAGGAGTTCAACTACTCTTTTAATCCATTTCATTTCATGCCGTTTCTTTCAAGACAATTTGTGCCTAGTACAAAGTGTTTGCCTGAAACTGAGCACTGACAACAATAAACAAAACCAGGTAAAGGCGCGTCTGTAGCGAATTAGTTTCTCTGAGTAAACGATGCAGGACCCAAACAAAACAAACCAAAGAGAGACAAAGCATAGGTACTACGTCTAGCAGACATAATAATTTACGTCTCCTACTAACGTTCCAAGCGTGGCTAAAGTTGTTGGTTCCTAGTTTCTATCAAAAGCGAGCTCCTGTTGCAGTTGTCTAGTTACAATATTAGCCTCACAGCTCAGTTGGTAACTCTGTTTTCTGCTTTGTATGTTATGGGTTCGTTTTTTTCCGGTTTTTTTTTGCAGGTACGGGACCTGCCTGCAGGACCTGTAAAAGTCCACCGGCTGACGGCCACCTCCTGCCAAAGCCAAGCGGTTTGCCGTGTTCCGTCTTTGCGCGGGAGAGCCAGTGCCATCTGAGAAAGCTCGCTCCATTGTAGACCTCAACCTTGGCTTGGCAAGCAAACCTAGGCAAGGCTAGAGGTCAAGAGCTGACCCATCTAGAGTAAAAAAAACATATGGGGTGGTCTTCATAGACAACTATGAGCTCATCACCCAACGAGGTAAACAATGATAGGAAATTGTTTCAAATTGGACACCAGGGTTTGATGACTAGCATTGGATGACCATGATCTAAAACACTTAAAGAGCTGTAGTGTGAGTTATTATATAAATTGTATTTCAAACATGGATTTTTTTAAACTAACATGATTTTCTATTATCTTGATTGGTGAAGCCCATCGCTTGTCCACGACCTTTCAGTAGGCTGACAGGGCTTACTGCCATTGTACAATCCGTTGTTATGTAAATCATTTGAAAATTCTCATAATTATGTTTGTTCCGATTCGTAGGAACACTTTGGTTTTTGAGGTTGGATTTTGCATCGATTCAGAGAAAAGAACATTCAATTTTAAAATGTCTCAAGCCTAAACATCACATTTCTCTACTCATATTATATTAGTTGCATAGTATTTATTTATTAAAAGTAACATTTGATTTTCAACAAAACCAATCTCCACACCGAGCCCACGATCGAGTTCATATTGCGTGACAACGAATCTAATCATACAGACGGCCTATTTTCCGGAAAAGCAATATTTATGTTCCAAATGTGGAACAAGTACGGAATAACCCTAGCTGTCACGCACACACTGTGCAAAGCGCTGATGCCCTGACACAGCACGGAAAACCAAAGCAGCGGAATATTAAATTGAAAAGCCGTAAATAAAACATGTTGCGTCTCCCTACGCATCGCTGTTTCCTTTTATTAAGTTAAGAGTCCCTGAAGCGTTTTGCCGCCAAAACAACGTACATTTTGCCCCCCGGCGCGCGTAAAAACATCCACAGAAATTCTCTCGACGAGTGACAGAGAGCCCTTAGAACCGAAAGGGACGGACACCTTAATATTTTATCGGGCATCTTCTCATCAGGAAAAACGGCGATCGATTCTGAACTTTATATTGAGGAGTTTACAGTTGATAGCTTGTAGTTGGCGATTGGGATTGCGTGTGTGCCCTTACGTCGGTGAAAGGAAATTACAACCACACCCACGTATAATGTTGCTGCAACAAAAAAACGTGTGAGAAGAAATAATGAGCGGTTACTGGCGCGCCAAGCCGGAGATTTCTTTTTTCCAACCGCTAATTGATTTGAGAGAATCGTTGACTAAAACGGTCGGATACGGCGAGCCGATGAATGATGGATGAAGTTGTTCGGTAAATCTGATTACAAATTTAAATGTGAGATGCAGATGAGCCAGGGTTGGGAATGGGGGCATCACCGTCTCGCATCGCAGTGTTTGTTATTCAGCATTGTGACGATATATTGTCGGTTTATCGTTGTACTGATCTGGGACCACTCAGCTCGCTATCTTTGAGTTAGAGTGAAGGATTCTTCGAGCTTGAACGAAGTTTTTCCGATTCGTTTAAGCTTCAGAGGTAAAATGTATCTGCTAAGATTTGAAACACGTTGATGTCCAATAATAATAATAATAAATATTACAAGATATGCATTTTACGCAGCCCCAAACTAAGCAAAGCTTGAAATATAAAATATATATATACCTTTTTTTTTTTTTGATAATTCGTACATAACATTTACAACACCCAAACACAGACCAAATATCTATTACTCGTATATTAAATACAGCACACACGTCTCGGGTGGGAATCGAACCTACATCCTATGGCGCAGAAGGCAGTCTGCGCCATAATTATAATATAATTATATAGTTCAATCAGTTCTGCCTTCTGCACGACTATCTATGAGAGTAGTTCAATACTTATACTACTTATTTCATTATTTTCTTTATTCAATAAAAACTACAATTAAACTAACTATCTACTTATGTACAAAGGAATCAGTCAGATTACTGGACCTAAAGGACCGTTACAAACGGCCTATAGGTAACTCAACTGTTCCAGACCAGTACCAGACGGAAGCGTGCCCAAGACACTGGCTGTATTGCCACGCTGAATAGCTATGCTAATTCGCTGGCCTAAATAAGAGCCAGCCCTTGGGTCACGTGTCGCCTCAATCAAAAGCCCCGCAATATTTTTGAAAACCCGGAGGGCACCGGCATTTCATTATTAAACTGAGTAACATTTTTATAATATGTCCACAAGCTGTCCCAAACTACAAAAAGCAATCCTGATGCGCCAACTCCATTCATAAATGCCATGGTCTGCCAACACAGCATTGCGTATTTAAACGTTACCATACGAGAATCTTTACTCCTGAAGCTCATTTGGTTGATTCTGCGAACAATATGGCATGTCTCTGCCACTTCAACTTCTTTTCTAAGACTAAGAGCCCTCAGTCGTACTTTGGTTTTTCTACAGATGCTTATCACAATTCAATTTAAATAATTCAACAGACGAAACAGATAATTTACTTGCCAACACAGGACAGTTGTAGAGTAAAGAAAACATCAATGTAATAAGATATGCATATAATGTGATGTAGATTTCGGCTGAAGATGGAAGGAGTGGAACCCTGGTTTCAACCTTAAGCCTACTTTTTTGATATAATTGGATAAACTGTTCATTTCGAGTCTTGCTTGGGCATTGATTGGTCAAGGATTAGATCTAACATAAAGCTATAGCTTTCCCAGAAACTGCTTATCAAAGGTACTGACAATTTCGCGAACCGAAGTAAATAGGTTTCTTTTAGGCAAGCGTGCTTCATCTTAGGCCACATCTTTACTTGTTTTACATGTAAGCTGGTGGTCAAACGCTTGACTATTGTCAGTAAGAAAAAAAAAAGACTTTGGCAGGTCACTAGCTAGGTGGTCTATTACAGGCCCTACCACCAGCAATGAACCATTCAGCCGTAACCGTTGTCTAATGATCAATGAAATTATAGGAGACAAAACTTTCCGGAGCGAGAAAGCCATTGCGGTATCGTTTTCCATTCTGATGAAATACCTCAGGGTTCTCATAAAAATGCTTAATTATAGCTTATGTATATTATTATTAGGTACATTAATGGTAGTCTGGTATTTACTGCGAGTTTCTTTAAAAACACAGTTTTGGTTAAGCCTACCGAACGGAACCTATTGCTCTAAAACTGTTTGGTTACAAAAGAAACTATGACCCTGTAATAACTCAAAACTTCAGTAGGAGGTACTTAATAATAGGTATACCTACAATTTAAAGTTAGTGCGAAAGGTGGTAAAGAACAGTAGCAAAACGCCAGGGATATCGTTCCTGGCATCCCGATAGGTTACTAAAAAACCTTTCCTAGTACACCCTCAAAAGGAAGCTACCTACCCTGCAAATCAGCGGGAACTTTTTTAATCACTCACGCGCTGGTATATACCTGCCTGTATTTCTATTTAAGCCAAGCTGGTTTAAATAGAAATACAGACCGGTAACTTCAAATTAGTAAGTTTTCCTAAAATTTTAAAAACTAAAAATTATTAAATTACGTCTCTTCCTTCCTAGATAGGTACTAGGTAGATTTCTTTGATTTTCATAACTGTTTTTCATAACTAGCTACGAAAAAGGCAATTATACCATTTTATATTTTCAAAATATCTCTGAATCTCAATCTTGGGTTATGTGCTTATTCAGCTGTTCAGCCAGTCACCTGCCTCAGTGTTACAACGATTTTAGCTTAGGTACCTTTAGTTACGCATCATCTACAGCATTACTTTTCCGGGAAATCCTTGAATCATCGGCACGCTGCTCCAACTCACTTCTCACACTCACAAGTATACTCTTGTGTAGGAAATAAATTTACCTTTAGCCAAGGTGACTTAGGTCTTCTTAAGCCAAGAGTGAATATCTCCTAGGTCTTCGTGTTATGTTATGGGCCATATCGTCACTTTAATCATAAAAAATGAAGATTAAGCAAACTATTTTTCATCCCACCATCTTGGAAAGAGTATTTTTACTATTCGATATCTGAGTGCAAAAGCCGTTTTTATCCGCTAGAGGTTAAAGTAAAATTGAATTTAGAACATCTTGTGCACTAAGTTTGTGAATTCAAAACATCAATAAACCTATTTACTTCTACCTCCATGGTGCCGAATTCATCATACAACCTTTTCTAATTTGTTAAAAACTCGAAATCGGAACCTTCTTGGTGTATTACTTGTAAAGGCATCGTAGGAGCCATTACACTGAAAGAGCCTCAGTCAGATCCTTCGACTGGCCCTTCTACATCAAAAATGAGCCATTAGTAAACACCTAACCATCGCCCTCTCATGCCAACATTTACGCCAAGGGAATCCGATGAATCGGTACAACTATTAAGTATGACAGATAGTTTACCGAAAAACAGTACACAAGTGACTAACACCAATATTACAGTACCAAACAAAAATATTACACTCAATTTAAATAACTGTAGCAACGTTACTTTCAAATTTTCTTAATTATACCTTAGTATTATTTTGTTATAATTTAAAGATTATTCTGTAATACTTACCTGTCATAATGTAGTAGTTAATACCTAAACTGAAATAAAAGTACCTATCTTGTGATTGTAAACGTTTTTTTTTTGCATTTAGTCATTTCCTCGCTGAGGTGGAATGAAAAGTTACGTGTTGCACTCGAGTGCAAAGATTTTTCCCCTCGTGCTCTTTTGATTCCCTCGCTAACGCTCAGGATTCTAATTTTGAATCACTCGCAGCGCTCGTGATTCAATTTTAGAATCCTCGCTTGCTCGGTCATCAAAATTGAACACGCGGTTAAAAAGCAACTTTGCACTCTTGTATAACAAATAACTATTAATCTGTTAGACGTGGAAAGTAGAGGCCCAAACAACAATTCTAAATTGATGTGTTCCGGCATTTAGAGTAGTAAGTTCGTCAGACTGATGAGGATTCCAGTCTTATCAAAACTTCAAAGTCAAAGTCAAAGTCAAATATTTTTATTCATTAAGATTTTTAGGATCATTTTGAAACGTCAAATCTACCGCCTGTTCGGAATCGCGACCAGCACACAAGGAGAAAGGCAAGAACCTCGGGCTGATTAATTTTTTTGAAAATCCATTTAACATTTAGGTACATTGTTTATAATAATTTAATAACATTACAAGTGTTACCTACATCATAAAACTAAAAACTTAATATTATCTTAAAACATTGATTACTACATAACTATCTAATGGGCAGTTTCTTGACATTGAAAAACACCATTTAACTGTCAACTGGTATAGCAACATCGGGCCACGCGTTCTTATCGTCGATATAGTCACTTATTTTGTAGTAGGCTCTTTTAATTAAATTATTCTTTATATACAATTTGAATTTACGAGCAGAGAGTTTGGTGGCGCTTTGAGGAAGCTTATTATAGAATCGTACACAGTTTCCTAAGAATGAATTATTTACTTTTCCTAAGCGATACCTAGGTATGTCAAGTTTATTTTTATTTCTAGTATTAACACTGTGTACATCACTTCTTTTAACAAACTCATCAATGTTCCTGTGTGCGTGCATTAGGTTTTCATAAATATATTGGGAGCTGACTGTCATAATACCAATCTCTTTAAAACGTTCCCTGAGAGAGTCACGAGTTTTCAATTTATAAATTGCCCGTACAGCTCTCTTTTGCAGGATAAAAATGCTTTCAATATCTGCTGCATTTCCCCATAAAAATATGCCATAGGACATAACGCTGTGAAAGTAACTAAAATAAACTAACCTCGCCGTGGTTTCATCAGTAAGATGCCTTATGGTACGTACTGCGTAAGCTGCCGAGCTTAGCCGGCTAGCTAATGTATTAATATGAATACCCCATTGCAACTTTGCATCGATATTTAAACCCAAGAAAGTAGTTGCTTCCATAAAGTTAAGTATTTCCCCATTTAAGATAATGTTAGCATTGCTGACTTGAACGTTAGGCAAGGTGAATCTAATGCATTTCGTTTTTTTCTCATTTAATAAGAGGTTATTTACCGTAAACCAATCAAGAACTCTAGCTAGAGAAGCATTTACACAATCATAATTATCTTTAGCCCTATCAACTCTAAATATTAATGAAGTATCGTCTGCAAACAATACAATATCACATAAATCCCCTACACAGGAAGGCAGATCATTGACATAGACTAGAAACAAAAAAGGCCCCAAGATTGACCCTTGTGGTACACCGATGTTAGTGGATGTTCCCGAAGATTTGCTACCGTTAATGTCTACTTTTTGAATGCGATTCGATAGGTAGCTACGCATGAGGCTTATTGCCTGATTCTGAATGCCATAGTGTTTTAGCTTTGAGATTAAGGTGTCATGATCTACGCAATCGAAAGCCTTAGATAAATCACAGAATACTCCTATGGCATCCTGTTTTCCTTCCCAGGCTTTAAAAACGTACTTCAACAGCATGGCACCAGCGTCAGTGGTTGAACGACCTTTAGTAAACCCAAATTGTTTTTCATGAAGTAGCCTGTTACAGTTAAAATGTGACAACAACTGGTTAAGAATAAGTTTTTCAAATATTTTACTACATGCTGGCAGAATTGAGATTGGTCGATAATTTCCTGGATCCTTTTCATTTCCAGATTTGAATAAAGGAATCAACTTGCTATATTTCATAAGATCTGGAAAGATTCCTTCGTCGATGCTTCTATTAAATATATATGCTAGACATGGTGCTATTTCAAAAACAATCGTGCTTAAGATCTTTACGGACATCCCCCAGAGATCTTCAGTATTTTTAATATTTATTGACTTAAAAGTTTTTAGAATACAATCAGCATTGACGTGTCTGAAGCTAAAAGAAGCATTACACCTTTCAACACTTGTTTCAAGAAAGGCTAAAGCACAATCAACAGAGGAGTTTAATGGTCGAGTAACAATTTTTGGTACACAAGAGAAGAAACGGTTAAATTCATTAGCAACTTCATAGTTATCAGTCAAAATTCTATCGTCAACTTTTAAGTTTATCTGCTTTTTCAAATGTTTTGCTTTACCTGTTTGATTATTTATCATTTTCCAGGTAGCCTTTATTTTATTTGATGACTGCTCAATTTTCCTTTTTATTTGCAATGATTTCGCAGCATGACATACTTTTTTAAAGACTTTTGAGTAGTTTTTGACAAAAGAAACAAATGATAAATCGTGTAGCCTTGACTCTCTTTCTGCATAAAGTTCATACAATCTACTCCTACTTTTATAGATACTTAAAACCAGGTGAGATGAAGGGACAAGCGCTTCGCCGTCGTATAATAAAAAAAATCAATATTCACTTCCACTGATGACGCAACTCAAAATTCGATCGCTGCAGTACAGATTTTATAATTAATTTATGGGCTTTTTTGTGTCGATCAATAGGTATACCAAAATAAATATTTAGTCAAACTATTTTGTATTTCTATACTTTTTTTAATCTCGCTTAACAAGGACTAAGTATGTTGTAATGAAAAAGGACCTTTGTAAGATTTGACGAAGGCCTAACGCCAGCCAGTGGTGCACACAATTCGCGATTAATATAAAAACAATGGGATATTTACTCGTAACACAATTTGATCGTTTATGAGCTACTAACTTTTGCCCGCGGCTTCGCTCGCGTTAAGAAGTATATTACGAGTATTAATTAGGTATAGCTTTTGCGGCTTTACTATACTATACTGCTATTTTATCCCCTTGGGGGTAGAATTAATCAAAATCCTTTCTTAGCGGATGCCTACGTCATAACATCTACCTGCATGCCAAATTTCAGCCCGATCCGTCCATCAGTGGTTTGGGCTGAGCGTTGATAGATCACTATGTCAGTCAGTCACCTTTGAGTTATATATATTTAGAAGAAGAAGAAGATTTGATATTTCGACGCAGTTATACCTAGATACGCCATGATCGAATACATAGACGACGAAAGTCTTTAATCAATGTGTGTTACCAGTGATGACCTCCAAGAAGTGGTCGCTGACTATTTTAGGCCATATGAATAAGTCCAAAGTCGCACAGGGAGCTATAGAAAGAGCTATGATTGGAATTTTACTATGTAATAAAATCCGGAATATTGATATCCATAAGAAAACCAAAGTTACTGATATAGCTCTCAGAATAGATAAGCTGAAGTGGCAGTGGGCAGACCACATGGCTCGCAGGACCGATTAACCCCCTCTGTGGTCTAGTGGTTCAACCCACCGATTTCAGATCCAGAAGACCCGGGTTCGATCCCCATGGGAGTACAATATATTGTGCTTGGTTTGGTTGGTGGTAGGACTTTGTTTAAGTCCGCCTGGCTAGCTACCACCATCTTACCTAATTCTGTCGCCATAATAACAATTCAAAAAATTGTTGTGCTCCGGCAATTGGAGGTAGATAGCCAGTTCCTCAGTTTGAAGATTCCGGGTGAAGTGCGCCTCCATCTTCGGCCTTATCTCAACTTGTATAACCAGGTGAGACGAAAAAAAAAACTGATGCGGAGCTAAGATTTTCGCATGGCGACCATGATGTTACGCGTAATGGTAAGACTCGATATACCAGCGACATTGTGCTCATTGTACAATGCAATCAGTGAATTATTTACTAAGTAACTACTCAGTACTTAGTAACTAATATAATAGTGAATAAGGATTAATAATGTAAAAAATAGCTTCACAAGTCACAGTTTTTTATCAGAAACGTAGATGAAAAAAAAGAAATTGTGAGGAGAATAGACACATGCTATTTCAAACTTTTCTGTACAGTCTTTTTAGTACATTTTACTTTATCTTTTTTAGTTGAGGTACACTCTAGGTACATACTGAACTGAACTGATTTAGGCCATGCAAGAATGGACATAGATAGACAGTTAGAGATAGATAGACTCATGGATAAGAGTTAAAAAATAATAATGAGTAGGTAAATTTTACAATTTCGATCTTGATATTTCGGCCAGTCGATCTTTATTAGGTACCTACTTACATTTCACTGAATCGAAAATAATCGCAAGGATCGGTACAATTGTGAATGCGTTTTTTAAGTTTTATTTTAGTAGCAGGCAATTGTTTATCCGCCTCTGTAGTCTAGTGTTCGCCCACCTTTATCAGACCCGAGTTCCCGGGTTTTATGCCCAGGGGGGCACAAATTAGTGCTCGGTTTGTATGGCGTAGTGTTTGGTCTTGTTTATATATAAGTCCGTCTGGCAAGCTAAAACCATCTTACATAAGTCTGACGCCATAGCAACAATCCTTATTGTTGTGTTCCGGCATCTAGAGGTAAGATAGCCAGTCTAGTCTATTGAGGATTTCGGGTGAAGTGCGCTTTCACCTTCGGCCTTATCATATTTTGACACTAGGGGTAGCTCATAAAAAGCTCCCTGTCGTACCTATAAAAAAAAGAAGTAGAAAATGTGATTCAAGCGGCCGCTTCATCCATTGCTTCTTCAGCTGTCGTCATGCCCGTCGCCTCCTTTTGCGCTAACGGCTAACATTGTCGTTACTAAACAAAAGTTTTCTCGCTTGTCGATATCCCCACAAAAATGAACTACCTATACCGTAAATGTATAGGTAGTTCATTATATTATAATAATATAGGTAACGATCCTTACCACTATTCAGTACCACTTAGTTATGTTTATAAAGTTTGTATAAAGGCGACCTAGCAGCGGTTTTACGTCGAAATAAATACCAATTCTGCAAAAACACTGCATCAGCGCTAAAAATAATACCAGCGAATTTCCGAACAGTGGCCGAATGTTTCCGAAAACGCCCGAACAAGACGGCTCTCAGCCGCACCCGGCGAAACGAAGCCACACAGCTACAACATGTTTACAAACTTAAATGTGTGCGCTGGAAGTTAAATTTCGAACTCGATCTTGTTAGAATGATCGCGAGCGGACGCGAGTATTCACACGTGTATGTATGTGTGCGTCTCTTGAAACGTTTGATACGTCCAAATGAGGTTATTCACCGCGCGTGTGTGCGTTCTTCGCCGGTGAGCGTGAAGGGTATCGTTTTATTTTCTACTTCGTCTCACGACGACGTTAATGCCGAAAGGGTCAAGTGTATGAATGGAGTTATAAAGACGTCTCGCGACGTGACGTGGGAACGACTGAACTTCATCATTGTGTTTATGATTTGATTTTTAATCGCTTTCATTTTGGTAAATCAACGTGAGCCATTCATGTTTCGGTATTATTGTTGATATTAAATACTAGGTAGGTTTCGCGCCTGCCCAAAGGGCCAATGTGACCCGATTGCTGCCATTCTATATTTGCTACATATTAATGATTTGCTGACGGCCTGTATCATAAGGAATGCAGATGATAGCACTTGTTGTGAAAAGATACACTGCCAAGGCTGAACAAAATGTTACTCAGAAGTAGAGAGATGAAATGCTGCAGCGTTTGATTATGGAACTGAAGACTGTCTTCGATTGGGGTGAAGTCAAGCTTGTCAAATTCAACGCCACAAAAACGCAAGCATGTCTCTTTTCAACTACCTGAGTTAAGTCAATTTCTGGGTAATTCTGCATTCAAGGATGTCCCTGAAGCCATACAAGATCACCTCAACCTTTAAGGCGTCACGCTCACTCTTGTCCTTAACTTCAGGGCTTATATCGAGTCAAGATCAAAAACCGCATCTATGAAGCCAGTCATCCTTAGTACTTACCTAAGGAGCGGCAGTACCTCACGCCTGAACGGCTTTTCAGCTTGTATGAGGCACAAGTCCGGTCTGGTATGGAGTAGCTACTATTGTCACCTTTGGGATGGCTCGGCAAAATACCAACTCGATACCCTTGACTCGATTGAGCGTAGAGCTTTTCGACTGATAGGTGAACACTTTATGGCGAAAACTAAGATATATTGCCTATATATTCTATAGGTTACATTTTGGTGAATTTGCGCAGGATTTGCACGATGTGATACCACTTTTGCACAAAAGAACAAGCAGACGCACAGAAAACTACCATCTTTACCTTGTTAGTGTACCACCCATTCGAACTAATCTGTTTGAATGCATATCTCGCATAGACTGACTTCGGGAGGTTGTCATTAGTGATGGGTTATAGTAGCCTGGGCTCGTTACTGGCGCTTCAACGGAACACAGCGAAATGCTTGACGCCGGTCTTCGATAGGAGGGTGATCGCAAGCCAGGCGGACCTTTACCACCAGCTATTGGATCATTCAGCTGTAATCTTTGACTAAATTTTTATTTTCATTGCCCGGGGTAAACCACTGTAACGGTTGGTTTCCCAATCAGAAAAATGCTGCGGTAAATATGGTTGGTACTCAATTTCTCGGTATCGGCCAGTACAGTACGTAGGATGGGACACGTTCGTATGCTCCGCTCGTTAACGACCCGCCGGAATCCTGCTCGTTCCACAAACAACCAGTCCGACTGCTAGGGACGTGCGGTTGCTATAGCCGGACTTCTTTGCTTTTACTTCTTTGAAATCAAGTACTTTGCCTACTAATCACGACTTTTGTACAATGTTTTTGTTCTTCTGTGGCAAGTCCTTGACATAGGTACCATGATACCAGGTAAAAAAATGGCAAAGCGATTACCCGTCGTGGAATAAACAAATCAAGCCCACATAATATTTTCCTACTGCCTTCAGTAAAGTACAGTACTACCTACAAACTAAAGTACTACACTTCTAACGTTCATAAAGACAAACGGTCTATAGGTAGCTCAACTGTTCCAGACCAGTACCAGACGGAAGCGTGCCCAAGAAACTGGCTGCATTGCCTAGCTAAACAGTTTTGCCATTGCGCTGGCCTAAATAAGAGCCAGCCCATGGGGTCACGTGTCACCGCAATCAAAAGCCTCGCATGATATTTGAAAACCCAGAGGGCACCCACGGAACCAAGGTATCGTCCCCGAAAGGCTCAAATAGGAGCTCTAAGAATACAATAATACAAGTTAACTTAAGGCTAATTATAAGTTATTCTGTTAAGCATCGTGGAAACAACACAAAGAGTAGGTATAATAGTTATCAACCTTTTCGGCGGAAATTACAAAATTTAAACATGTCCCTTGCTCAGTGACATTGACAGCACGAGAGAGCTGATAATACATGACAGAAGATGATGCCCCGTGACGCGGTCGTTGCTTTACAATGATTTCGTAGCACAAAGACAACGATTGACCCCGCCAACTAAGTCTGTGGATGTCGTAAAGGCCGACTAAGGGATCTCAGCAATAGGCGGGCAGCTTTACTGTTTTGGAAATTGCTACGCTATGTATCTTATTCTTTTATTATTATTTATTTATTGAAACTACACACGCAGCGTCCTAAAAAAAGTAATGATCAAACCACTGCGATTGGTTGGCAGACTGGTTGTTGATCGCAGTATCCGGCTCTTTACATATCTATATATAAGAATAAGCGTATAAAGACCAGCTCTAGTCCACGCATGTGTAGTGTACATTCGAGTTTAGGTGTAGATCGATGTGTGAAGGACAATTTAGAAATACTTGACAATTTATAGCGGCTTTGCCACGACCAGTTCTCAATGGGTTCTACGCTTGCTTTGAACACTTTATACAGCATATTTTGTTGGGCAAATCGTCGCGACATATACGCGGGACGCATTTATAACTAACAAGCCTCACAGCTCAGTTGGTAGTAGCTCTGCCTTCTGCGCTGTAGGTTGTGGGTTCGATTCCCACCCAGGACAAACATTTATGTGATGAATATAGATGTTTGTTCTGTGTTTGGGTGTTGTATTGTATGATAAGTACGTATTTACAAAAAAAAAATATCTATGTATTCTATCCGTAATCTAGTTCCCATATTACAAGATATGCTTAGTTTGGGATTAGATAGCGCTGTGTGAAATTAGAGTCCTGTAATATTTATTTATTATTATTATTTATTGCAAAATGCGGTGACAGATTATAGAATTACATTTTATCTTGACACAGAATACTAAACAGCACTATACGTTACACCGACTTCATAAGTGTTTTGTAAACCTATTTGAGTAAAATTACTAAATTTAGTCTCATTTGTCGTGTGACACTTATCAAATTTTATTTTAGTTATAGGTTTACTACATTTGGCAAACCGGCCCAATCCTCTCAAGGCTTTGATAAGCGAGTTTGGCAATGTTGCAATGACCTACTGCGCGGCAAACACTCGACACACTACACGTTCTGCCTTGTTGAACTACATAGGCCTTTTATTTTTTTTTATTTATCTATGCATAATTAGAACGGAATTTATCCAGTTACTCCAATTAGAACCATCAATAATATTAATAAAAATGGTTACACTGGAATGTCACAATGTGCCTAGTCATATCAACATATTAAACAATTCAAATCAATTCTGTAAAAAAATAGCATAATGTCAAAATAGCAAATGTGTCTCAGACTTGCGCTCTGGATAGTTTCCCGTGCATTTGCAAATAAATCACATTATGTGTGATCCTAGGAGGTTGTAAAGTGCACGAGAATTAGTACGACACCAACGCAAAAAGTTCATGCTTCCGAGCTCGGCAATAGTTGTCTGGAGTATAAAATCGAGCCACCTTGTTCAAAAGTTCAGGTGCGTCAATCATTCCGTGAAACATTTTGCAGAACATAACAATCTGCTCATTTGTTCTTCTAGTCTCCAACGAGTTGAAGTTAAGGCTTCCCAGAAGAAACTTAGTGGGGTACATAAATGGGTAATACCCGAAATCCCCGAAATCTTCAGGAAAGCTTTCTCTACCTTTTCGAGTAAAAGATTATATATATCCTCATGTGGATTCCAAACACATGCACTAGCTTCCAGTTTACTACGAACCAGAGTACAAAATAGAAGCCGTATGACGTGCTCATTTTTAAAATCCCGAGAGTTTCGGAGGACAAACCCCAGCCGGCAAAAACATTCCTTGGCCACCGTTACGTTGCGATCATGAAAATTTAGTTTTTGGTCGAATATGACTCCCAGGTCTTTCATGATTAAGGTTCCTCACCGTCCACTGTCGTGTCTCTGGCTTTTCATAGTCTTCGGTCTGTACCACAGTATCTTGCTGCGGTAAAATATCAACCAAATGTTCGCTAGATAATGCCGAAACTAAGTCTGATACGACAGTTACAGGCTTTGGCGACAGGTGGCTCTTGTTGCTGCTGGCCTCAAGTTTGGTGTTAAGTGTGTCCAGCTTATGAGCATAGCTATCAAATTTCGATTCATAGCTAGCAATCAAGCACAAAGCCTTGGAAACCCCGACATTAATAGGAGAGTTCTTTTTACGAATGGTAATGTTTGGATCCCGGGCTTTTTTTGAGGACCCTACAGAAGTGAGGCTGTTGTCACCTCCTTTCTTTCTTGCGCATCGACATTCAGGACATACCCATGATTTTTTACTTGGGTTGTTTTCTCCTGTACATTGAAGGTGGTAAGATTGACCACATTTTGAACAGCTTATGTGCACTTCATAATCACTACAATCAACCCTGCTTCGGCAAGCTGAGCAAAGCATTTTGGCTAGGTAGTGAAGACGCTCGGCGCGGCAGTGGCGGCGGCAGTGTCCTATGATATAATAATATCTGTCAAGTAACTATTTCATTTCCTATTCCCCTTATGATATTATCTAACGCGATCCCTTATCGTGCGAAGCAACAGCTACTGGACAAGACACCTCATCAAGACGACTTTCACATCTTTCAAGGCAATTTCCAAGATGTCAAAGCTGAATTCGAAGTAAAGAGATACTTAGATAGATAGATAACTCTTTAGTGTTCACCATTTACAAATAACATAACAAAAAACAGATAGTGGAAACTTAACCCAAACGTCACTGGTAAAACAATGGGCGGCCTTATCGCTGAAAGCGATCTCTTCCAGACAACCACTGGATGGACAGAGAAGATAACAGTTTTCAAGGATGGCGGACTATACCTATTATATTTTATAATATATTATATTTTATTGCGGAAGTAAAACCTGAGCAAGACGGTTTAGTCTTATGGCAATACAATGACGTCAAAGCAGGATTTGAAGTTATAGCTCACTAAGACGTTAACATTTTTTAGGCAATTTCTAAGACGGCAAAGCATGTTTTGAAGTAAAATTTACCAACATGTTTTAATTTTAAAGAAATTCAAAAATGTCAAAGCTGTTTTTAAAGTAATAGCTCACCAAGACATTTTTAAAGCAATTTCCAAGACGTCAAAGCAGGATTTCGAGTAAGTTTAATTGTTGGCTGCTCTAGTGTGGCCGAAGACTTATACCGCGTCTTTATGCCGCCGTCGTAAAGTGAAACTAGTAAAGTGCCCGGCGTCTATAAAATCATGTTATGGTAATACTATTTCTTAGACTGCGAAGTCATAATCATATCGTAGATCGATCTACGTCTATTGGGATATCAAGTTTCTCATAGTTTCGATTCTCTTTTACGTGATTTCAAATTCATTGACATTTTATTACCAATATACCGAGTGTATTAATAGATTTCTTAAGTTTATGTAATAGACAGCAGGGGGTATCACAACCTCTAGAAGCATTCTTGTTTTAATATTACTTTACTTATGTCACATTTTATCCAGTGTAGAAAAAACGACACAAAAGTAATGTAATATCAAAACGAGAACGCTATAAGACGTTATGCTTAGGCCCCAAGTCAGAATTTGAAATAAGTAGGTAGCTAAGTGGCATCTAAGTTAAAAACGTTCTTTAGCGTTTTTAGGGTTCCGTATCTCAAAAAGAAAAGACGGAACCCTTTTAGGATCACTTTGTTGTCCGTCTGTCTGTCAAGAACCTTTTTCTTAGGAACGCGTAGAGGTATCAAGCTGAAATTTATATCAAATAAGTAATCAAGTCTACCATCCCTTAGAGCTGTACAAAAATCAAATTTTTAAACCAACGCAATAAAAAGATACAGCCTTTTATGCCACAAATTGTCGATACTCGCAAGGGAATCAAAACCAAAACAAAAAATCAGGGTGTAGGTCACCCGTGAACTAAGAATCTTGAAATTTGGTACGAAGCAACGTGTTATAGCACATATATAGGAAAAAATGCGTAAAGCATACATTTTCAGTAACATCATATAATTAAAGCATTTTAAATAATATTAAACTTACCACCCCTGTCCTCGTGAACGCGTAGTATTACATTGAAATTCATATCAAATACTCAGTTCTATAATACGCAACGCAATAAAACAGAAGCAGCAATTTAAGCCGCATAATTTGAAACTCACAACTACTGTCAAAGGAATCAAAACCTAAAGGATACTTCCAGTCGACCTAGAATCTTGAAATTTGGCATGAAGCAATGTTTTATAACACACATATAGGAAACATTCCGAAAACCTTGAATTTTTAGTTACATCACTTTTTTTTCTAATAATTAGAAACGATAAAGAGACTTTTGTCTTAAATGTATGCTCCTCCAGCTTTCCACATTGTGATGTTATGGATTTCATTTAGACTCTCACTTAGCCGGTTTTTTTTTCTAGACTCATCTGTTCTTTTCGGAAAAAACGCTACGTTTTCTGCCAAGGTAAGCAGCACAGTTTTTAGGGTTCCGTTCCCAACGACAACGGCACTATTAATAGGTAAGCTTCCCCTGTCTGTTCGTCCGTTCGCTCGTCTGACTGCCAGCGGGCTGTACCTATCTCATACACCGTAATAGTTAGACAGTAGTAATTTTAACAGAGTGTGTATTTTTATTTTAATATCCATTCCAAATATATTAGGTCCTTACATATGAAATTGGCGTTTTGTATGGGAGGAACATAAAGGCAATTTTTTCATATTAAAATATATTTTATTAATCAAAGTATGTACCATTGCTATCTATACACTTTTGCCATCTTATAGGTAGTTCATTGATCCCTTTACTAAAAAAACCATTCGGACGGGAATCAATGAAATCTTTGAAAGCGGTTTGGACTGCCTCATCGGAATTGAATTTTTTTCCTTGCAAGAAGTTATCCAAATTTCGAAAAAAATGGTAATCTGTTGGAGCAAGGTCCGGAGAGTACGGTGGATGTCTTAGACATTCCAATTGAAGCTCCTCTAATTTGGTAGTCGTCTGTTGGGCCGTGTGTGGTCTAGCGTTGTCTTGAAGCAGCAGTGGCGTAGAGCGATTGAAAAGTCTCGGTTGTTTAACAGCGAGCTTTTCCATCATGGTTTGCAGTTGCTGACAATAGACATCAGCCGTAATCGTCTGACCAGATTTAAGAAAGCTATAGTGTACGACACCGGCACTAGTCCACCAAACGCTTACAAGTAACTTTTTTTGAGTCAATTTTCGCTTGGGGCAAGATTTTGCTGGTTCACCAGGGTTCAGCCATTGCGATGAGCGTTTACGATTATCGTACAGGATCCACTATTCATCACATGTAATGATCCGATTTAAAATTCCTTCATTATTGTGCCGGTTGAGTAATGTAACGCAGCAGTCGACGCGCGTTTGTCGGTTTGCTTCACTCAATTCATGAGGTACCCACCTTTCAAGCTTTTTCACCTTCCCAATTTGCTTCAAGTGGATTAAAACGGTTTTGTCACTAACACCGCAGCCTGCAGCTAACTGTGATGTGGTTTGCGATGGATCTGCTTCCACAATAGCCTTCAATTCATCATTATCGATCTTGGTCTCCGGCCGTCCACGGGGCTTGTTCTGCAGGTCGAAATTTCCAGAACGAAAGCGTTGAAACCAAAAACGCACCGTGTTTTCTTTTGCGACACCACCACCATACACATCATTAATCCTTCGAGACGTTTCTGCAGCACTGGTGCCACGGTGGAACTCGTACTCGTAAATAATGCGATATTTTAAGTTTTCCATTTTGTGAAATGAGTGACGCAGAAAAAAAAAACAAAAGAGAAAAAAACAAATGAATTACGGTTTTCGAAACACAAATGCATGAGTAAATAGCTGTTTAAATTTGAATTTGGAATTCCTAACCAAAGAGGAGATATTTAAGATCAAAGTGGCCAATACGACAAAACGCCAATTTCATATGTAAGGACCTAATATATATTAAAAAAAAAAAAAAAAAAAAAAAAAAAAAAAAAAAAAAAAAAAAAAACAGGTCATCAAAGACACCTAAACGTAGAGTCTTTAGAAATTGCAAAATTTAATATTATGAAACATTATTTAATTCACATCTCACACTTTTCCTTTTAGACTTTTGAGCAAATAGGGGTTTTAGCGATTACTCGAGTTCCCTTGGTCCGAGGGGATCGAACCTGGTGTCTACGGATTTGTCTTGATTTGATTAGTAAACGTACTTAGGTAAGTATATATATTCCGAAAAAAAAACTAAAATTGAAATCCTACAGTAAACTTCTCCCCTTTTCCACTTCCACTCCCTTTTCTGGTTTTTTTTTCATAACATCTTGTGTAAAATTCAATCCTTAGTGTTTCTTTCAAATTTAATTGAAATCCGATGATAAATAACGCTACAGCAAACTTCCCCCTTTTTTCCCCCGATCAAAAATCGCGATCGACTAAAAATTTTAATAACACATTTATGTGTCAATTTTTATCAAAATCGGTTGAAAAATGCGACCTGCAGGCGAGAACAAGCCGACAGCGGACAAAAGCATTTTTGGCCAATCTTAAAACTGAGACGCCTCGCTCGCTTCGCTTGCTCGGTCAATAAGTAAAGTACTTATCTGTTTACTGTCTACCTACTTAGTAGAATACCGTGGCCCCTCTGTTGCCACTGTTTTCCTTAATAGTCGCGCACGCGTCGCCACATGGCTGGCATATGTTATGTCTTCAAATTAACCGTTTAATGGATGATAGTAGGCTATTGTTGTGCCATTTGTGAGTTTGACATTTTGGACTTCTTACTACGTAAATCGTTTCAAATTAACACGTTCTACTGCCATTTTTTTAGGTGAAAGTAAGTGAATTATGTTGCAAGGAGCGCTTCATAATTCTGCTGACTGACTTACTTAGATAGTGTTGAAATTACACCTGAATCGTCACTTACATTGTCTAATACAGCCAAAACACGGGAATGCTAACATAAGTACATTAGGTAGGTATAGGTACCTAATGTAAAAAAAAAACTATAAGTAGGTACTTATAGAATTCTTATTATAAATTATTATATATTACTTATACTAGGTACCTATTGTTCTAACTTTCGCGTATTTTAAGTAATGTAAAAGGATGTTTTTCGCGGGAACTCGGTCATCCATCTCACTCACTCACGCGCGGTTAACATCGCGCCGTCACTCTCGCACTATGGCTCGGAGCAGGGTGTCAAAACTAATACTACAATCCTCAACCCGCCTTCCAAGCGTGGTGGTTAAGGGATTCCAAAGAACTACTTCGACTGTTCAGCGAGACTCGTGGCCTGTGTTGGAATTTTCGGGCCATAGTGCGATGAAGGTAGGTAATAAGTTGGTTGCTCTGGTGTGGCCTAACCATAGACTTCATTCTGTGGGCCTAACCTTAGCCTACCAAAGAGTTTTTATATCCTAATCAAGGACACCAGTTTGTCAAAATTCTTATTCAGGATCATTTTTATATAGGGAGGATCTCAGATAGTTCTCAAATCATTGATAAGTGTTTTTTGTGGTTCAAATTTAAGTATAATCTATTACAGATCATTTAAAATCCTACACTGCAAGTTCTGCAAGACATTTGAATGGAATCGATGATCGATTCCTAGCTCCGTCTTTTGCTCCATTGTCTTGTCTGACTTGCCCTTGAATGGAACAGCAAGATCTCTAAATATACATTGAGTTTTCCGTCAACGGTGACTTCAAGAATAACATATCGGTAGATTTATTTAAAAATATTTTTAAAGATCACATAGAATGCTGCTGTGGTTGAAGCTTAGCTATGTGAGATTTTGCATCAGCTTTTCCACACTTCCTTACAAGAACGACCTTCCTTACATAATCAAGAATTTAAGAAGCGAGCAAAGCGTCTCAGTTTTGAGATGGGCCAAAAATGTTTTTATCCGCTGTCTGTCTGTCGGCTTGTTCTCGCCTACAGAAAGGGGTACCACGACCTCATATAGCATTCTTGTTTTGATATTACTTTACTTTTGTCACTATCTGTCAAGTGTAGAAAAATCGAGACAAAAGTATAATGTAAGATCAAAACGAGAATGCTATAATACGTGGTTAGGTCCCAGGTCGCATTTTTCAACCGATTTTGATGGAAATCAGCACACATGTTCCTTGATTTACTAAAATTCTTCAGTCGATCGCGATTTAAGATCGGGAGGAAAATAGGGGGGGGAAAGGGGGAAGTATACTGTAGCGTTATTTATCAACGGATTTCAATAAAATTTGAAAGACACACTTAGTATTCAATTCCACACGAGATGCTGTTAGAAAAAAACAAAAAGGGGCAGTAAAGGGGGACAAGGGGAGAAGGTTTCTGTAGGATTTCAATTTTTTTTTTTTCGGGATATGTCTACCTACACTAGCTGAAAGTACCCGTGCTTCGCTACGGTGAAATAAGAACATAGGAATGGCTGTAGATACCTGGTATACAGCTTGAACAGAACGACAGGGTTCCTAGCTTCTACACGGCCCGTCCCGGTAATTCTGAAATCTTATGTCCAGATCCTAACTATACTATTTGATGTTAAATATAAAAGAAAAAGAACCTGGCGCCTATTTGGTTGTTAGTAGGCATAATTGTATCATTAAATTGCAAAAACACAGTAGAAAATAATCTTCGGAAAACTCAGCGCTTTAGAAACTCGCACCTGTCTAGTAGTCCTAGGTCCGATTCTCGGGTGCGGCATTCCTTTATGAGGTTTGGTTGCCGCCGTTTCGTAGGGACATTGCAGGCTATAATTACCAGATTGCTTTGGAGGGCCGTTGTCGGTCCCGGGAACCTACTGCCACTGGTTATGGTTTTCAAAAAGCCATCGTAAAATGTTTTGGATAACCAGGGCTGTTTTAACCACCTCTGTGGTCTAGTAGTCCACCCACCAGTGTCAGATCCAGAGGTACCGGGTTCGATCCCCAAGGAGAGTACAATAATGTGCTTGGTTTGGTTGGTGGGGGTATAGGCCTAGGGATCGAACCCCTTTTGACCTTTGGATAATATAGGTATTTATAAATTTCAACTCGATTTTATCAAATAATTTGGTTGATGGTAGGACTTTGTTTAAGTCCTGCACAATATTGCACTCTCCCTAGTGATCGAACGTGGGACCTTTGGACCCTGTATCTATAAATTTCAACTCGATTGTATCAAATAATTTGGTTGGTGGTAGGACTTTGTTTAGTCCACCTAACTAGCTACCACCATATTTATTCTGTCGCCATAATAACAATTCTGAAATTGTTGTGTTCTGGCATTTAGAGGTAAGATAGCCAGCTCCTCAGTTTATTGAGGATTCTGGGTCAAGTGCACCTCCCCCTCCGGCCTTATCTCATCTCGCTACCAGGTGAGATGAAGGCCGAACGCTTCCCCGTCACACAATAAAAAAAAAAAGATATCTCCGTACAGAAAGATTTGTCCCATGTCACCCTATCTAGGGCATAATAGGCAAAATCTTATTTTATTTTTTTTCATAATCAGCATTTCAAGATTATTATATAATACACATACATAATGTCAATCGAATGAAACAAATGTTTTTTTATTTCATGACAATGACAAATGGGGCAACCATTTCACCCTTTTAGAGGTATAGTAAAAATATGACACGTATCTCATTAGTCTTCGAAACACAAATACATGCAATATTTGAACTAAATCCAATTACAAAGATTTTGAATGCATGTTTAGGCCTATTTCACCCTTTAATAGTAAGATTTTTGTGAATATTTTTTTCTCATAATCGACACATTTACAAAATTTCAACTCGATCACATCAAATATAAGTAAACCTCCATACAAAAAGATTTTCCCCGTTTCACCCTTTTATAGGAAGAATCTCTCAAGTTTTTTTAATCATTAACATTTAGAAGTTATTAGAAATACACGTACAAATTTTCAACTCAATAGGATCATAAATTAATATTTTGTATACAAACTGTTTTGCCCCCTTCTAAACTTTTGAATAGTAAGATTTTCATTTTTTTTAACCCATTATTAAGCTATTATTAACACTCGTACAAAATTTCAACTCGATCGGATCAAATATAAAGATATCTCAATACAAAAAGTTTTGCCCCTCTTCACCCTTTTAGAGGAAGAATCTCCAAGGATTTTTTCATAATTAGCATCACAAAACTATTAGTATCACACACACAATAAGTATTTCAACTCAATCGGATCATAAATAAAGATTTTGCATACAAACTATTTCACCCCATTTCACCCCCTTAGGGGAGGAATTTCCTAAAATCCGTTCTTAGAGAGCACCTACATATCACAATAAACACCCTGGTAAAACTTCAAGTCGGTAGGTCTTTCAGTTTCGGCAGTAGCGTGATTATACCCACCTATCACGTCAGTGGTAAATGGATTGAATATAATAGAAGATTAATCAGGCTACGCAGTCCGATCTTCTCAGACCAAGGGAACGCGGATAATCGCTAAAACGTATACCCCTATTACTCTAAAGTCTTAATGAAAAGTGAAAGAGGAAAGCAAAGCATCGGTTACGGACTGCATATAGGGGCTCGCGAGGTCTACTGTTCATACAAAACCACTAGTCTAGAACCTACCTAAAATCCCAGTAGTCCCAGGTAAGATCCCCAGGGGGGGGTACAATATTGTGCTTGGTTTGGTTGGTAGTAGGACTTTATTTAAGTCCGTCTGGCTAGCTACAGCCATCTTACCTAATTCGGTCGCCATAACAACAATTCTAAAATTGTTGTGTTCCGGCATTTAGAGGTACCTATGTTTGTTCCTCAGTTTGTTGAGGATTCCGGGTGAAGTGCGCCTCCACCTTCAGCCTTATACAGGACCAAGTTAAAATGGATGAGATTGCGGAATATCGCGCCTCAAAATTTTAGTTAGTTTTGGAAGGCAACCAAGAAACTAAATACTAAGATCGTTGACCCCACCAGTGAGTGTTGAGGGTGTGATTGGTGGTGGAAAAACTGTAAAACTGCAAATAATTATAAAGATCACTTCAAAGTTCGTTCGATGCTTGGTACCTCGGATGCGGTGATCGTATCTGAGCCTGTCGATGTCGGTGAACTGTAACACGTCTCAGCCTAGCAAATATCATCGATTATAAAAAAAACGGTGAGAGGTAAGTCGCCGGGACACGATGGTCTCAGCATCGAGCACCTTAAGTTTGCTGGAAACCATCTGCCTCGAGTCCTAGCTATGTTTATTAATCCAAGCCTACGAAAACTATTGTTTTACCAATTGTTAAAGTAAAAACTGGGGACGCGTCTAATAAGTCTAATTATAGTATATCACTGGCTGCCATTGTGATCAAGGTGCTGGACAGTGTGCTAACTCACAATTAGAAAAGTATCTAGACGTAAACGAGTAGGCTTTAGAAAACATTTACACAGATACTGCTATCCTAAGTTTGAAGCACACTGTGCAACACTATACGAAGAGATGAACACCTGTGTATGCAAGCTTTCTCGATCTCTTAAAAGCATTTGACCTAGTGCCGTATGATATAGCTATGCTGTGGGAAAAAATGGCGAAGACGGGCGTGCATACACAGGTGCAACGTGTATTTAAGTATTGGTACGCAAAACAGACCAATACTGTGAGATGGGCAGGCTGTCAGAGCTTACTCTGAGACTTACGGACTGGAGTGTGGCGTGAGCCAGGCGGGGCTAAGCTCTCCTAAGCTCTTCAACCTGTATGTAAATGAACTGATCCTTGGGCTCAGTAGAGAGCGTGTGGGCTACGTGGTTGATAATGTTGTTATAAGCAATATCAGTTACGCTGATGATATGGTCTTGCTGTGCCCATCAATCAGTGCCCTCAGAAAGCTGCTGAACATTGCTTACTCTGCAAATTCAAAAAATAATGAGTACTTGGTCTTCATGGCCACCGGTAAGGATCCCGAATCTATTCCGGTAATGAGTATAAGCGGCACGAACCTAAAAAGAGTCTTATTGGTTGAGTAGGTACTTACCTTTGTCATTGCTATTACCAACGAGCTTGATGACCAGGCTGATATTGAAAGGGAGCGTAGGGCATTGTCGACGAGGTGTAACATGCTTGCACGTAGGTTTGCTCGGTACATTAAGATAAGTGAAAATTATGGTTATCTGATATGAGTTATCTCAACTTATAACCAGGTGAGATGAAGGCCAAGCGATTCCCCGTCGTATAGTAAAAAAAATCGAGAAGGAAGGGATACGTTTTGGTCTGTGAATAAATCCTCAAACTTAAACTAATGAGTGATACGTGATGAATTAGTTTCCCTCCTATTTATATACCTAATATAGGTATTTACAACAAGCCTCATAGCTCAGTTGGTAGTAGCTCTGCCTTCTGCGCTGTAGGCTGTGGGTTCGATTCCCACCAAGTACAAACATTTGTGAGATGAATATACATGTTTGTTCTGTGTTTGAGTTGTATCATATAGTACGTACGTATTTACAAAAAAATATTTAAGTATACCATCCGTAATCTTGTTCCCATATTACAAGCTATGCTTAGTTTGGGGTTAGATGGCGCTGTGTTAAATTAATGTCCTATAATATTTATTTATTATTATTATTAAATTGAGGCTTTAATACGTACCTATAGGCTGATGATCGCCAAGGTGATAAGAGACAAGAAAACACAACCGGTCAAAAATATTGACAATCTCTCTAATAATTATACAGAAATATACGATGCCAGTACCACGAAATTAGTTAAGCAAGTATTATGCGAAGATGTATTACAAATATGAAACAGCAATTAACACCAAACAGTCATTGTGAATGAATCACGGGCACACTTCACTGCGCCCATACGAGTGCGCGTTTCTTTCTGATAACACCGGGGGCTAGGGACCGGATTAAGGATAGAAGGGTCAGGGGAACAAAACTTACCGATGAAATCTACCAAGGGATACTTATACTAGCAAACTTATCAAATCTGTTCAAAGGTGAATATTTTTATTTTTTATCAGAATTACACCTACCAATTTTTATATATTACCAGAAGGAGCTCGTACTTAGCTATTATTATCCAATATGAATTCCTTTCGGTAGGAGCAAGACCAGGCATACAAAGAGGAAAATTAATTGAATCCGAGTTCAAATTTCCCAGACGTTCCCAGCATTTAATACTTTTAGAAATTACAAGCAATTGATTTTTAGATGTCTGCTAAACTCCTTACACGGCTTGCCTTTCAGTATAAGTATTCATTTATTCACTTGACTATAATTATATATCTAGACTAGTATCCACAAACTTTAGAATACGTACCTAGTTAATCGATATGTTTTTTAAAGAGTTTCAGACACCATTGCGTCTTGCGCGCACGGAGGTTGCATGTATACGTAGATGTGTAAAATTTGGCATAGGAACTCCTTGTTAAAGTTAGCATGGAGCCATAAAGGAAAGGTTACATTTTTCATAAAAAAAGTCATTTCATAAAGGGATCACTTTGCGGTCTTCTTTATTTCGTATTAATTATTGGTATAGTTTGTACCTCTTATCCAAACAGCAGTTCTGCAGACATCCATGCGGCCCTGCATGACCGAGGGTGGGTCGGAAGCCGGGTTTTCAATTTCCGCCCCCACAACACCCCACCCCTGCCACCTCGCCACCCCTGGGGTAATTTTATTAAAAACACGACAGCGGCTCGACATCGGCTGAATATTTATCTCTTCGTTCCGGACGTGGAATTTAAAAGGGTAGAGTGAATGATGTTGGGAGTTTTAATTTGAGATGGTGGTATTTTGTCATAAGGGAAAGACATGAATATAACGATCCGGGTCGATGGAAACATGAATTGGTAGATGATGTCCACCAACTTATCAAATACCGACAGCCTATGACTACCAATAGGAAAGACTATACTGGTAGAAATATAAATAGGCACCTTTGTCATCATTATTCAAAAATACTGCAAAAAAAAAAAAAGAATTGGTTTAAAAATGTATTCATCAGATGTTGAAAACAATGGTACGATCCTACTTTTATCATCATCGGTTGCATCTCTGTAGCGTGCACTTTCCTCTCATCCGTCTTCTTCATAGCCCAACTATCTGATCCATGCATTGCGACAGGTCTGATGACCGTCTTGTAAATTTTCCTCTTAAGTTGAAGAGGCATTTGTGGGTCACATGTTGTTCCCGAGACCTGTCGCCACTTCATCCATCCATCAAAAAACGATTAACTATTATAGAATTTAAAAAAATAACATAAACTATAGGTACGAACTATTAATGAGTGTAGTTCATATTGTAGAGGTATAGTATGCAAGGCCAAAATGACAGTTGATTGTGATACAGCAGGAACTATAAGTGGTACGTGGGACCCAGTGAAAGTTCCCAAAAATGTTGAACAAAGTGAGTATGTATAAAGTTGCTAAGTTGTTAAAGACCTTTACTTAGTGCAAACATTATCAACGGGATATTTGGTCTTCCAAGATTTCAGAGACTTTTAACTGAGTGCAAATCGTAATCTTGACTCACACTGATCAAGTGACTATCCGCTTCTTAGTAAAAGTTAAGTAAAAGTTCTTCTCTGTAAAGCGGATAGTCACTTGATCAGTGTGAAATAATTCAGGACCCAACCATCCTATCCACAACAAGTGGTTTTTATTATCCATAACGCTAAAGGTGCAAGTAATGGAGCGTTGTGGTTTGAGATAAATTTGTGATACTGAGTTAAGATTGAACGGGATTCTTAGGTTGTTAAGTCTAAATAATTCTCACAGGAATAGGAACAGGAACCTAGAATAATAAACAATGAAGCCATATTTTTAACCAACCGAAAGTAATTCTTTTGGCTCAGCATGCCTACGTCTTGGCACTACTTTGTCTATATATATACCAACAGCAAAGTATTTACTATTCTTAGCTTTGATTTGATTTAAATAATAGAATCTTTAATCTTAGCAATTGCTTTTCTTTCAAATATTCTAGCATTCAAAGGAAATATCGTTACATTAAGCATTTATTCATTCTTCCATTCTATACTTCAACAGTATTTAATAAAGTAAGTAGTAAGTACCTACTATTGATTCGAAAGTAACTCTCTGTTTGTCACCCAGCAGAACAGGATCTAGGTGAATTTGATATTTGATTATACTTTTGGCATAAGTACACCATGTTCATAAGTCTACGCTGTCGTCTCAGTCTATAGAATGTCTTAGTGTATCCAGTCTATAGGCTGTCATGTAGCCAGTCTTTAAAATGTCTAAGATTAGCCAGTTTAAAGACTGTCGTGTAGCCTTTAAATTGTCTTAGTTAAGCCAGGCTATAGCAATCTATATAATAAAACATTTTAAAGACTGGCTACACGACAGTTCATGTATCCAGTCTTGAAAATGTTTTATTGGTGCCAGACTATAGGCTGTAGTGTATCCAGTCCATAGATGGTCGTGTAGCCAGTCTTCTTAAATGTCTTAGTGTAACGAATCCATAAACTGTCGTGTAGCCAGTCTATAGGCTGTCATGTAGGCAGTCTATAGGCTATCTTGTAGGCAGTCTATATACTGTCGTGTAGTCTTAAAATATTTTAGTGTAGCCAGTATAATATGTCTTAGTCTAGCCAGTCTATAAAATGTCTTGGTCTTTCCAGTCTATAGGCTGTCGTGTAGCCTATCGTTAAAATTTATTTATATCATGAGCCAGTCTCTCCTATGTTTTCCGCTCTCGTGAAAAGATCAAGCTTCACAAATTCACCTTAAGTAGTTCAGATACGACTCATTTTATACGGATATTTAATTAATTTATTATTAATTAGTAAGTACCTAAAGTTAAGTACCTAAGAAGAAAGTTTACAAGTTACTGTAAAGTAGAAGTTAGAAACTTTCCCAAAACCAAACTTTCTTTAACTAAGCAAAATCAACATTCTTTATAAAAACTTTGTAAGTAGAGCCTTACCCAACTCGTTTCTTTGTAAAACCCAAAAACCACATGGTGATACCTCTTACAATTTGCTCTCACTTTGCAAAAATGTGTTTCCCAGAACACCTTTTGTCGGGACATCATTACGACAACGCGCAATTTTGTCGGATCTCGCATCCCCTTTATGTAAGCCAGGGTTATTGAAGGCTCACCACTTGACATTCAAATTTGTTCGGTATCAGTTGAAGCAAAGAGCTAGTTTTCGCGTGAATCGCTCGAGGATCCGGGGATCAATGAGATACCCCAGTTATTTCGCTCCGGGTGCCTTGCTTCGAATTTCTACAGCGCTGTATTGCTTTTCATTTAGTCCTGTAGGCTTGCTAGACGACTCTCATTCAAGCGCTTTACCGCTGACTGGTCACGTCTGTTGAAAAGGTGTTTGTGCATTTTCAGATTCTTTGTTATACGAATATCGAACCTTTTTCCTTCGCCTCCGAAATTGAAATCCCATCTGTATACAATACAAGGCGACGCCACATTTTTTTTTTGTAGAGCGACCTGTTTGGTAAAGGATCATAAAGAATTTATTTATGGCCGCAAAGGCGGTCCCATTATGTTATGATTAGTTGGTTCTGGTAGATAATTACAGATGATGATATTGTTTTTTAGTCCTTTGTTATATTTATGCATTGTTTTTTTTTTTAGGGTATAATTGATGGAAATAAGGAGAATAATGCAAACGCAAAATGTAGGTAAGACCTACCTACCCACTGCTTTTTTATGGAAAAACTAGTCGATATGTTTGTAGGTCATACCTATATGCAGAAGGTAAAGTATAAAGCAGTTGTTAAATGGCTTTACCAACGACTAGAAACTTGGAATGGTCTAGTCTAGAATTCTAAATCATGGATAGTTTAGACAATTACATTTTATGACTCAAATACACCTCAAAACTCATTAATGAGTGAGTAAATTTTTATAGCTATTCCAATTGTCCAATTCCAATATTTACTTTAGATTATGGGTTTGTTTAGTTTAATTTTATTATAGGTGGGTATTTTTATTCCCAATGGTGTACCTATTCATTTTTCTCATAGGTATATCTCATACCTCCTTCTCCTAACTCTTAACGGCTTCTTTTTTATTGGTAATAGATAGCCAAGCGTTTGACCATCAGGTTACTTGAAAAACAAGTAAAGATGTGGCCTAAGATGGGGCACGCTTGTCAAAAAGGAACCGCCGAAAAAGATTGTACTCGTGCGGAAAAACAAACAAGGGCAAAGAGTGCCATTCCTTACCAGTTAATGATAAAGGCAGAGGCGAAATGATTTGTGTCCGGCACAAATTCAAAAAATTCAAATTCAAAAATATTTATTGGGAACTATAAATTTTAAGGTACATATGTTGTATTTGGAACGATGACATGTCTGCTAGTGCGGTGATGGAAACGGGAAGGAGGGACAAGGTCAAAGATATCGTGCCAACACTCGCCAAAGTGGAATTCATAGAACACAGACAGCCTGGCATTCCGCCGTCTATGTTCTAGGCTCTGCAAATTGGCCTTAATTCG
This sequence comes from Venusia cambrica, assembly GCA_951394065.1. NCBI lineage: Eukaryota > Metazoa > Arthropoda > Insecta > Lepidoptera > Geometridae > Venusia > Venusia cambrica. Next base: position 2,439,514 of record OX596048.1, on the reverse strand, counting down.
CTTGGAATCCAGGGGTCCAGTCCAGACAAGACTTTGAGACTTTTATGTATACCTACCATCGAATGCACGGAATGAAGATTCGGATCTGTCTTCAGCGACGCCAATGACGTCGCTCATGCTAGATTACAGCGTATTGTTGATTTGGTTCTCTAACGCATTAGGACTCCGCCCTCCAAGGCCCATCAATCTATACGGATCCGAGAAGTGTCGCTATTAGCCCTCGTGAATAACATCCAACCAGCACAGCGAGTTATGGAGAGAGCTATGCTTGGAGTTTCACTACGAGATCAAATCCGGATTGTAGATATCCGGTAATGAAATCCAATGCTACTGACCATAGCATTGTATAAATCATTGTATAAATGGAGTGTGGGAAGACCCCTTGTGCCGGTCGCGTGGAGTCGATGGATGGAGGCGGCGCTGGATCGCTATTTGTGGCATCGATTGAGAAAGGCCTATGTTCAGCAATGAACGTGCATGATAATGATGACAAGTAGGTATCTACGTATTACCTAAAGCTCTTTAATTGCCAGGTGCTGGTCAGGCATACGAATTGACGAAGGAACTGATAAGGATCGCGGACCCTTGCCACAGATTATAGCCAAGTGACCACGCTCAGCGAAAATACCCTCTGGCATAAAACATTTCTCGAAATTACATTTTTATTCCAACTCAAAAGTTTTGTTAATCATCAACAAACGGCTTTTGAGTTGCTGCTTCGTTGGGTTTATAAGGGTTTTCGAATAATCACTTCCGCTGTCCTTGATGCAATCGCGAACGATGAGCCCTCGCCGAAGCTTGGTTAGTCAATTTAGTAACTTGATGAAGAAATGCTTGGCTTCTGGGAATAATGGTGGAGTAGCCATAAAAGTCCACCTAGCTAGCGACCCTCTTGACGAAATCCAACGCCGATCGGTTTTCCGTGTTCCATCGGTGCAGGGCGTGGCAGAGCCAGTGCCTTCTGGGAAAGCTCGCTCCATCATAGACCTCATCCATGCTCTGGTCTAGAGCTAAACAAGCCTAGAAGGCTTTAAAATATCGCGTTATTATGAAACGAGTTCTACCGGGGCACCCCGCCCAAACAGAAGGATTAATATGTGTTGTTGGGGAAGCTCTGCAAAAGAAATCAACCGCCTCTATGGTCTAGTGGTCGTACCCAACGATTTCAGATCCAGAGGTCCCGGGTTCGAACACCAGGGGGAGGCAATATTGTGCTTGGTTCGGTTGTTGGTAGGATTTTGTTTAATTCCACCTAGCTAGCTACCACTATCTTACCTAATGCTGTCGCCATAATAACGATTCTTAAAAAAAATGTGTTCCATTTAGAGGTAAGATAGCCAGTGCCACAGCTAGTTGAGGATTCCGGGTGAACTGCGTCTCCACCTTCGGCCTTATCTCAACTTGTAACCATGAGGTGAGGGAAAGCCAAGCGCTTCCCCGTAGTACAATAAAAAAAAACACTAAGTATTGTTTCTAACGTTTTAGTTCTCAAATGTTGACCATACAGAACAAACCGCGTTGACGGTCGGAGACCCTAGCTGACTATGAAGAATTAAAAGCGATCGGGGTAGAGGATACATCGCAACCCACGTAGACGTAGCGGCAGTCTTCGGTGTGGGTGATAAAGCAATTTTAATTCACTTGAAACTAATTGTAAAAGTGAAAATGCTCGAAGTATGACACATGAGTTAGAACGCACACCAAAAACACCAGTTACATTATTCAACCGTGACATAACGAGGATAATTTAAAACGTATCGTTACATCTTATGAAAAATGAATCCTGTACGACAACCGGAAACGCTCATCCAAAACATTCCAAAAGTTTACATGGCCCATAATATCAGTAGTTACCTAACTAGTAAGTAGTTCGTCCCAACTTAGATCTCGTGATGTCTGGTTTGTGTTATGTATTTATCTAACCATGGACATTATTTCTCAAATATAACGTAATTAACAAATGATACAATTGTGCTTTCATAATACCTTACTTACCTTACTTAAGCACTCTTTATTCACTTGAGTGTTCGAGGCTTTCTCTTGTTGCTAAGTCTTATTCTATGCAAAGCCAGAATAAGAGCAATGGACCAAACCACCGACTGTATGTCATAGTGGATGGGTAGAAAACAATAAGTTAGTAAGTCACCCCTTACTAACATAAAACATAGGTTGATTTTAAAGAATTTTTTACATAAAGTCTTAGGGGAGACTGGGGTCAATTGAAACATTTTTGGTAAGTTGTGTGACTTCATTTTATACTCCTATTGGATTAATGATTGGTTTTTAATCAAATAGCCCGGCGACCAAACCTCATAAAGGTATGCCGCACCCGTGAATCGGACCTGGACTGCTAAAAACACTAGATAGGTACGAGTCGTAGAAGAGTAGAGGAACGCCATGTGAAAGGGCTCGTCCGGAGAATTACTACCACTACCTATGGGTAACTATTTCGGCCGCCAAGCAGCATTGCTGTGTTCCGGTTTGAAGGGTATGGTTGCCGGTGAAATTACGGGCACGTGAGGCTTAACACTATGCTTCAAGTTGACGGGCGCAAAGCAATGATGTGTAGGCTATGTTCTTTGTGGATGTGACCTATAGGCAAGAGATGCACTTAACACCACGGGCTACTTACTTGCTTGTTCCGTCTCCTAATTGTATCAAAAAAAGTCTATGCGCTGATAATTTCAAATATGAAACATTATTTTCTTTTTACGTTATGCTAAATTCAATGATACCTAGGTAGGTACTTATGCCTATTACCAACCTAATACCTAGGTAAGCACCAGCTTCTCTTTTTGTTGCACTTAAACCTAGGTACTTATATTTATTACTATATATTTTTAAACCTAATACTTAGGTAGTGACCTGGACATTATATTTCAGAGTTACCGGGACGGGCCGTGAGAAACTAGGAACCCTGTCGTTCTTTACCCCTGTAGGTACCTACTTATACCTATAGCCAAGTATGTATCACAGTCATTCCGTTTTTCTTATATAGTAATACCTACCTACTATATAGCGAAGCACGGGTAGGTACTACCTACATTCAGCTAGTTTTATATAAGTAGTACTAGGGAGTGCAATCTTGCAGCAAAATCTACAATCTCGGTATTTGCAAGTAAATCTTGCAGAAGGCTTAATCTCACAATATATCGGTATTTTGCGAGATCTCGCAAATCTACGATTTTTTAAAGGATTTCTATTAAAATTTGGTAATGTTATTGTTCTTTAAAAAATATACGGATCATTCTGAAAAAAAACTCCTTAGAAAACACAAACACATCTATAGTGTCTTCAGCCAACTGACTTCGGATGTTTCGTGCTAAATACCCAGCAGCAGAAAAGGCCCGTTCTGCCTCTTGACCTTAGTTTTTGGTGGCAAATTGATGGTGTTAGGTATCGTTAATCAGGGATTCAAAATCTTCATCGTAATGGGCAGGATCTCTCAAATAGAACATCGCAGTTATATATTATTTAGTATTTTAGTTATTCAGTTATTAGTGCGGTGGAATCTAGTCCTCATAGCGTCAGCCAGTTTCTGTGCTATTGTTAGGTTTTCTAACATTCGTACCATGAGCCGCAAAGTGGTTTCAGCGGTAATGAGATCTAAAACTGCTAATGAAAATGAAAATAAAAACACGGTTGAAACACGTGTTCTAAGTCTAACAAAGCGGCATATTCATCAATTGCAATCTTGCAAATCTTGCGAGATCGCGCGCGATTTTGGCTGCAAGATTAATCTGGCAAATTTGGTGCAAGATCTCGGTATTTCGAGATCTCGGAATACCGAGATTGTACTCCCTAATAGGTACCTATTAAAGCTGTTTTTCTTGTAAGAAGGTAGGTAGGTAGGTACTACAGGTGAAATTTGTGTGTTTCAAAATCTATACATAGATGTAGGTACCTAGTACCTTCCTACTCAGGTAAGTACCAACCTTTTGCGTTCTACCTATTACCTATCATATAAATATAGGTATCTCACCACTCTTTGAATCATAGGTATACAAGAAAACTTAATCGTTGAAAGTAGGTAGGTTAGGTCGATCTTATCCGGCACGTGGTTCATACTCATATAAATGTATAAAACAACAGTCTCGTAAATATATCTACCGAAAAACAAAAATAAATGTAGGATCATAGTGTCGAGCGTGAAGCGTTGACTGTCAACGCAAGCTGTATCTTATATTTATCACGTACGCCACGCCATATCTCTCCCTAACAACAATGCCGACCAAATAAATAAATGTGTTCGAACCGCGCCCGGATCCGGCAACCGACCCTTCTCAGAGCACGTAATCCAAAATGTCCGTTTATTTTTCTATGTGAGCCACGCTGCGTAAAAACATTCTCGATTCGATCGTGCGAGCCACCTAGAGAGAGAGACAGGAAATAACAGCAATCGACACAGCAGGCGGGGCGGCCGCGTCTCACGCACTCATTGGTCTATATCAAGCAATACCCGCCGCCCGTTCATGTCGACCAATCGCAAACAATTGCGCCGTTGTCGTCCCTCACCCCGCTTCAACCAAAATACCGACCTTTCACGAATACCGGTACGATTCGATACGACTGAATATGCCTTAGTTACTTCTCACGCGTTCTGTTGGCTGGTCGCATTCGCCGCCGTTTCAGTAATTAACTTGAAATCGATTAAGACTCGCTCTCAAACATTGTGAAGGTGTTCGATGAACACAGCGCGTTTTAGGAGTGTGACCTAAATAGCCTACAGGATACAGGTATACCCAAAAACTTAACATCAAACAATACCTGAACATGTACCGGGACATATATTTAAAACAGAAAATGTCTCACTAGTAAAACTCGCCAGATAAACGAATTTGAAGGCGCCGCCGCGCCGGATGATCGAACGTAAAAGTGGTGTCCTCGTAATCAACGTAGGCCGTTCGGGCTGGCAACGTCGCGCGTAAATAATAGGGTAGCGTTCGGTCTTTCTCTCGCAGCTGGCGCATAGCGGCAACGTCGCACTGCCTCCAATGTGGCGCGCTCCCGTGTTGCCGCGCTGTGGGGAATCGCCCGCCACCGGGTCGAGCGAGACGCATCACTTCACTACCAACGCAATAATACCTACCGCACCGATACAATACGAATTTTAATGACGATGTTACATTTTGTTCTAGGAACAGTGCTTTGATTTTTTATTTTGTTACTCACGCTTAGTTATATGGTACATCAGGGCTGAGACTAACATATATTTTAAGGATAATAGAAAAGCAAAGTAGGCAAGTTTACCTCCTACTGCAATAATATTACCTATACCTATATACTTACTTGCATACCTCGTAAAGGAAAATACAATTACCTGACCCGAATAAAATAGCAAACGGAAGTTAAACCAACAGGGTAAATGTTACTAAATTATCGGAGCTTATTATGAAAATACCGAGCCTGAAGATAAAAATAAAACTTGTTTACAGAATATCGAGCGAGCGCTGGCGGACTCGTGGCGCGCTCTGTCGGCGGAACGTGGAGCGAGCGCGCAGTGCGTGCGGGGTGTGCGGCGCGGGGCGGGGGCTGCCTCCCCCTACTTCAGTTCAGTCAGAGACACAGTACTGGGAGGCCGTATCGCCGAGCTTCGAAAAAAGGATCGTTTGCGCGGCAACTTTGAATCAAAAGTGACAGACACGGCTCTGAAAAAAGTGTTGTGAACTTGTGACAAGGCATGTGTGCTGGATTGCAGTGCCCCCTTTATAACTGGATGCAGTGAATGGATCACATTACTTGGATTGCAGTGTTTATTTTGGATTTGTGAATTTCGAAACCTCTTCAAACTGGGGATGCACAAGATGGAACTCGGTGACAGCGTGTACGCCGCTGAGCGTATAATAAAGAAAAGAATTAGAAAGGTGAGTGTTTTTATTTGAACTGGCATGGCACGTTAGCAGTTTATGGATTGCGAAACTGGCATGCGAGATCACATATCGCCGGCTGATTTTATTGTTGTGCTTTATTTGTAAACTGCTTGATCGCAACTCACTGCACTTGCTTGTTTTGTTTTGCTCGCACTGAATTTCAAAACATGCTGGAATAACGCTAAAGATAAATGCATATTTGCCTGAATGTAGTTAGATTTTGTTTTTAATCCTAGCATCGTGATTCAGATCTTTGGGAGCAGCTGTTCGAAAATTAATGTAAGGGTTTTGTGTTTCTTTTCACGCGTGTTTTTCGTTGCTTATTATTACCAGGGCTCCCCTTACATGGGTATTCTTGGAGTCTGAGGGTCGCACTGAGACTTTGAATGCTCCTTTATTGTTGATGGTCCTCTTGAGATTACATTAGTTTTTTTTAACATTAGTTGAGATTGGTTTTTTGATATCAAACAAGTTTATTCTAAAGACCCATGTAAGGGGTAACCTTAGTATTTCTTATCTTGCTGTATTCTGTGTCATAAGTTTTTTACTTTATAGCCAGTTACACTACCCATTTTTTTCGTACCTTCCTTCCTACCTGCTGAATGGTGATTGAGTTTTTCTAATGCATGGCCTAATAATCAGGTAACGCAATTAAACTAATATAGAGGTTATTAAATGGTGTTGAAGCTTTGGTATGAGTTATTTGTTATTTTTACCCAACTCCTTAGTTATTAAGGCTATATTACGAAGGTATTATATTATTTTCTGGAAAATTGATTTACTTAATGTTTATCGAAATACAATAGGTCCACATTGTTAATGTATATTTTGATCAGACTGAATTTAAGGTAAATGAAGCCCAATTAAGTAAGGTATGTATGAACTATACCTATAGGGACTTAAGCGAAAACGAAATCCCGAAGTTCAAGCTAATTCTAACTGTTCTATTCAATAAGATGTGTAGGCAGAAAAGACAATAATGTTGCCTTCGTGGGTATATGTTCACAGTACAAAACTATTTTAATTGTTTTACTTACTTCACAATTATTTTTACTAAAATGTTTCTGTTCTATGTAAAATCAATGCCAAATATTATTATACTTAGGTAGAGATGATAGATTATTGATTCCTTTAGCGGCTGGATTCGCATGATTGCTTGAGTTATTTCCCACAGTAGTTATAGGCAGGTGCCTTTATTATCCCGTAGACTTCGAAGTAGAGCAAAGGAACATACCCATTTTGCAAATGCAAGTGAACGCCTAGAATGTTGTCCTCGTTATTCCCGTTGATACCAATTACCAAATCTTAGTGTGACCCTACACTTGAAAATTTCAAGTCTCTTGGACTTCTGGTTTAAGCTGTGTAAGTCAGTTTTAACTTTCATAGATATCTGTGATGAATTTTTAAGAACTACGATTTTTTGCTACTTACACAAAAGAAGCCACTTCCACTTTTCTAACATCAAATGTAATTAACTTTCATTCAAATTTTAATGGTTGGTAAATTTGCGAAATCTTTATAGAAGCCAAAAAACACCGTTTTTTCTTACTCTAAAAGTTACAAAGTGGCATAGAAAAACTTTGAATTTCAGCCCTTTGAAGATACATTTAGAAAATAACTTTCTTAACCGTCTACGCAGTTAGACAAACACACCCTCTTAATTTCAAGTTTATATGAATAATATTCACGACAATTTTACTAAGAAAGCAAATGCAAATAACTTATTCTACTGGCCATCAAAATGTATATTAGTACCTTAGCCTAACATAAAATAAACATTAAATTGTAATGTGCACGTGCAGTTATCGACAATATGCTGAGTCATGTGATTTCTTGAGACAGGCGATGAAATAATATCCCTGTAGCCTTAGTGTTTATGGATTTTAACTTCGTCACATAAAGTAATCTTCTTGATTGCAAAACAAATAAATTAAGTGGTCACATATTAAAAAAAATCTCTATCACTACAACCGTAATTCACACAGCTCAACAAAATGAACGAACTGTGTTTTTATTTTAATGTTTTTATTTGCATGAGTATGGCAAATAAAAACATTATAGGTAACATGCATTTCAATAGGTATTACCAGAATTGTCCCCAAGTTATTCTAGTTGAATCAAATTGGTCACAATATGAACCGCAATCCTCATCAAACAAAGTAAGTACCTAGTTTCGGTAAAGATTCGCCTTCTGACACAAAAACACAGCTAGTACTTTCTTCAATATAAGAAGTTGAATCATGTTTAAAATCTTGTTGAGCTAGATTTTGACTCATCATCATATCACTGTAATATCGGGTATTCTGAAACCATTTTGTTCATTGACATCCTAAAGTTACTTTGAGGAGTTGAAATGGTTGGGTTTAAGATAGTTGATCTTGGTCTCACTATAGCACCTATGTAAGGTAGGGATTAGGGAGCCACCGATGGAATTCCGATGGACGTGAATATAGAGCACATTTTTCCTCAATGTCGAATAAGAATAGAAGAAATCCTGAAGATGTTAGAGAAAAGCGCAGAGAAATATATTTCTCTTTAGTACCTCCTCTACAGATACCATCCCGTTTTTACTTTTCTTCTTATCACATATCGCTTTTACTAAGTCCTAAAAACCCTGAATTTATTAATTTAGTTTTCATTCATTTGGTATTCGTTATTTGCCTCTTGCTTATGATGGGTTAAACACAAATTAAGGCACAGTTTTGAGCAATCAGATCAAGCAAGGATTATCGTTGGGCAACAGTTACCTATTAGAGCAAATAGTACTCTAGAAAGTCGAGACTACTTATATAGAGAATAAAACTTCCGCATCTTGTTGTCTTCAATCTATTTATTATCCAGGCAGTAGGTGCAGTGCAGTGCAGATACGGTACCTAATATTCTGATGAGCATAATTTAGAGGTCTCTATGAGCCTTGTCTAACGTCAAACATTGTAATTCTGCGCTGCTGAAAATGTAAGGAAGAGATGAAGGCTAATATAATCTCTCAATTTGTTCGAGAGTTCCTTTCTCCAGCATTCATTGGTTCTGCACTGTCCTCATCCTCTAATCGAAGATTATCATCAACATTTTTCATCTACAAATAAAATCACAGAAAAGAAAACAATCTTGTCTATTCACATTTTGTTATAAATAATCAAAGGCAGATCCTTTGATTATTATCAATTAAATTAAAACAAATAAAATTATTCAAAAGAAAAGGTATAAGTGCAAAACTATTTCTCGTAAAAACAAAAACATTGATTTTAAAGTTACCTACTTACTTACATGTTAAAATGTTGAGAATTATTTACTTATTCTTTAACTCGTTGCTATTCAGTTCGTATAGTAGGCCTATAGAAAAATATAGGTAACCTACCTTGTATCATCATTTTCTTTGAAAGTAAATATACATTTACGTAATAAGTCTTTTTTGACTTTTATATTTTCTTGTTATCCAATACAATGCTGATACAAAGTTATGTTGTGTTATCAGCTTGCCATCATCGGTAGGTGAAATACCTAATTAACTTTAAAGTCTTCAGAACTGGTCCACTAGCGCCTACGTCAGTTTAAAGAAACTATCTTATGAGTAAAGAAACTGCTACTCACTATACTTACAGCTTTATTCATGCCACTGTAGAGTTCATTTTTATCTGCATCAAACCCGCCTTGTTATCTAGCGGCATTATGAATGTAAACGAAAATTTGTCCAGCAAGGCAAATTCTGCTTCATACCTTAGATTTAGTGCCTACTTTTCAATGCACACGCCCAATTAACATTAACTCCTACAGAGCTCTGTGGCCCTGGTATCTTAGAGAAAACGCGCCAGTATTCGGCTTCGACCGAACAACTGCCGACAGCGCATGCGCCCCGTTTCTTCCCTCGACCAATCAGCGTCGAGCAGTTTTATTTCACACTAAAACGTTTTTGTATGCATTTTGTTGAACAACTTATTTCAGATTTTAAGTATCTTGGTTACTTTTGTCTTAAAATGTCCTTTGTTTCTATTTGACTTTCGTTAGATTTTAGTTTTGAGCCCTTCGCAAAAATGAATACTTTTTGAAACCATTTCATTTCACCCTGAGTTTCGTAGTGAACTGTCGCGCGATATAGTTCTGCCAGGATTTGTTAGATGGCGCTTTTTTACAATACCTTAAATTAAAGCCAAGAAATATTATTATAATTTTTTAACTAACTCTGCTACGTTCACCTATTCGTCTTTTAAATCTATTCGATTAATTTATGTAGGTGTTCGTTTATCTTATCGAATATTAGGTATATATTATTTCTTACTTAGTACCTAGGGTAATTTCGTGTTATCGGTGTAGGTAAAGAATGTTGGTGAAAGGCGGCAATATGAACCGTATCAAAAATAACATAATCTTTGAATGAGACTGCAACTCAAAACAAGATATCAAATGATATTGCTATGCAAAAAAGTAAAAAAGAACTATTTGCTACTTGTCATTCATTAATTCATGACTTAAGAGATTCAAATCAAACAACTTCAATGCTCTACTCTAGCATGAAGCCGAGTTCACAATAATAATATGTTTTAAGGTAACGGTTCCTGTTCTGTCTGACACTACAATAAAAAAACACGTTATCCCGGTCACAACGAACAGGCGCCGATAACAATCCCAAAAAAACGGCCCGATCAAAAAGTGCACTCGGAAGGAACACAAAGCGACCAAATTTTCTATAAATAATCGCTTGACAATGCTCTACTGTAATTTTATCCTTCCCTGTATTGGAATGAAATAAAAAAGCTGCAGAAGACACTGCAAACCATGGAGTAGATAATGCACTACTAAAGGAGCACATAATATAATATTGACAGAAAAAATATTTTCTGTTAATGACTCAAAAACTATAACAGAAAAACCAGTTTAGTTTATTTGATGTAAGATTCTTAGTTGCAATTTCAATTTGATTTGTATAAGGCGTGACAAATTAAGAGTATAAACTAGCTGTAGATATTTAGGTAGGTACTTTACCTTTAAAAATATCAAAGGAAAGTATAGATAGGTATCTTGTGTAAGCTATCTGTAATCTGTACTGTATCAAAGATTTGTTAATAATATTTTAAAGAATAAATAGTAGTAAATTACTGAATACCTAGTACCTACTGCCTATAATAACAGTGCTACGTCTGCCTACCTACTTACTATAATTATATAACAATCCTAAACGTATGTACGAAACTCTTTTACTTTTGTTTCGTTTTCTACTTTTTTATACTAGTATCCATTCCATGGATCTCACTGTCATAAAACCGTTCATTATAGCAGAGTGCTTATATACCCGCCGTTCCGTAGGTACCTCGAGCTTCGACCCTTCGTGATATGAAAACTTTTTCTATGTGAAGGGTTCCCCCTATATTTAGAGAGCATACTTAATCGCACACACGACGCCACGAATATTAAAGTGGATGGGGAAGCGTCATATGGGAGCCCCCAGACAATTAAAGCAACGTTTGCATTGTCTTGCACACTGCGGCGCAATCGCATACCGTTACACAATCTCGGGCCGCGCAGTGAACCGGCCACGATTCCACTAAACCAATCGCTTCACTATGACAATAGTATCGTCTAGTACCTAGTTTAGTGGAATCGGGCCCCAGGTGATGAAGTTAAACTGCCAATGAAATCGTAATCGTAAACCTGTCGCGATATAGCCGCAACGAATCGATTCCATTACGGTACAATCTGTTAGAATTACTGCTGTTATGTCTGCTGCTCCACAATAATATTGTGGAATACCCTTTGGTGCGGGTTGCGCCACCGAGAAATCTGAATGAGGGCGCCACGCTACAGCAGCACAGAACCGTTGCCTTCGGTGACAAAAAGTTTAAAGATAAGTTGGCGCTGATGATGTCGTCATTATAATAATGCGCCTGTTGCCTCGCTGGCGATCGTTATGCCCCACGTATTTATATGTAAATTTGAAACGAAATGGAAAGGCCGGTGGTTTTTTTAATGTTTCTTTATCTGATTCAGATTAGGCAGGATAATTAGTGCTGGATGGTGCAGGACACCGTAGCAGGTGCGATGTTCCCACGATATTGCTGCGATATTTTATAATGATATAACAATTAGTCCAATCTTTTCAAGTCCATTTGGTTCGGACCAAATTAACTTGAACGGATTTGGTAAGCTATTCGTCGTATTTGCCATTGCGCAAATTATCGGAACAAGACACTCGTAAGTATTTAATATTTAACTGCATTGTTTGCGCATTGTTAATGGATCCTATATCAATGGAATGTAATCAGTTACGGGTCCGTTATGAAGGGCTGAGACAAGGGTCAGGGTATCTGGAAATATTTGTATCCCCCTCGCGTCAAAACCACCCGATCGCTGCGGCTTTGTGTTTTTTCTTATCGACCTTCGCACTGTTGTATAATCTGTAGCTACCCTCACTCCCGTATCTATCCCGCTGCCGCGAGCGGTTCTGTCCCTTAATTGAGTTATTACTGGCGTATTTATTTAGGGATTATTATTACAATTTAGTGAGAGATTTTATCATGTTAGTTGTGCAAGAGATAAAAGACCTTGCTGTTACATAGCTTCAAATATTCCAAGGTTGATTTAAAGATTTTTCCATTATAATTAGCATTGCCGATAAGTTGATCAATATTTCTTTTGTTCTGAATTTATTCAGGTACTTTCCAATTTTTTTTACATTCTCTTAATTCTTAAACATTCGTTCAAATTGTAGATACTGAAATAACTTCCTTGATTTAAAATTTAATCTTAGCTTTCAATTACAGTTTACTCCCAGATTTATAGGTTTAACTCGTTGAGTGCTGAGTCACTTGCTGTTTGTGAATAAAGAACAGCCTTGAGTGTTTTACGGCACCCAACGACTAAATAGTGAAAAAAATATCATATTAAATCTAAGTTTACACATTTAAAGTATTCATAATTTTAAACGAACATCATGTCCTTTATATCCCTTACTTACCCATAAAATACATACATAAAATAACATACAAAACGCTTCGTCGTCAAAGTTCAAATCATTAGTGAGTCACGGAACCCACAAATCACGTCTAAATTCTCCCTCGTAAGGCGACACAAGTGTTTGCTCTACGACTTCCAGCCGAGGGTCGGAATCGGAAGCCCCCTTTGTGCCAAACAAGGGCCTGTTCTTGCCCGGCAGAACCTGATAATTTGTTCAAATATCACCTCAAAAACTCCAGTTGGACAGGTATTTCGAGAGAAGCAATTTAAGAGAAGGCCACTTCTTACACATTCAATTTGGGGTAACGAGTTTGAATATATTGAAAGATGCGTTTACCGTTACTCGTGACCTATATCAAGAAATATTCTTTTATAAAGTTTTTATTTACCAACTAAACAGCAAATTGACAAATTTGATGGTGATGACGTTTAATTTACATTTTCATGTCTTGAGTTGGTATTGGAGTGATTATACGACTTTGGTTGTGAAGTTGTGATTGTGACAGTTACATTCTCTAGTGGTTAACTACCTATAGTCAGTCGATTTAATTATCTGTGAACTCAGATGTAAGTCGATGACCTTGCCATCACCACAGTAACCGCTATGTGCAGTCTCCTGTGCCAAACTATTATTTGATTTCCATTAATGTAACGATTTTCTACTGATCATAAAGTCGTCATATCAATTACGATTTGTAAAATAATCTTACGCCTATTACAGCATAGAAATCTGAGAACTGAGCGTAAATATAAAATTACTTGAGAATTGCAGAATAATGTTGCATTATGTCTTATAGTTTTCTTTGCTTAGCATAGCAACAATAAAACCAGTCGGTCTGCCACCATAACTAACTCGATTCACACCTTCATGGCTTTGTTAATTGAAAAGCAGATTGAGCTGAAAGCAAGTAGCATACGCGTCCGCAACACAGCGATAACGCGCTGTGACTGGCTATGGACTGGCTCTACTTACGATTTACGATACGCACGCCGCCGCCACCACCGCACTGCACAATGTCCCTGTCTCTCTTCATTTCACTAGGTAGCGAGCTTGCCAGCCTTGTCTCACAAAATAATTTTACTGTTCACACACAGAGGCTATCTCAAGCTACGGATCCTAGCGCGGCAAGACCTACTCAGTATTTCTGCGCTCCTGGTATTTGTGTTACGAAAGAGTCGCGGTGCGACGACTATGCGACGGTTATGTTTAGTAAAATAATTCATCGTGTCTTCAACTACTTCATTAAATATTTTATTTACTCATTGGTTGAATGGTTCCGAAACCGGGGAAATACAATTTAAAAAATATCAACCATTTTTCTTGACCAATGCATGTATAGATTAGGCTGGTTTTCTTTTCACATACGTTTTACTAGGCTTTTCTTGGAGTTATTATTTCCTTCTATCAGCCTAGCGGAATATGATTTCCAATATCGAACGGTGATAGCTTAGGAAATGTTATAATCAAGCGGACGAGAGTGTTTTACCGAGCATCCAAGGTACAAGGTCTGATAGACGTGTCACGTCCGCGTCAGTGGAGGTCTCGACGTGAACTGAATAGATTATGCCGGGCCGATAGTTGCTGGGTGTGAACATGTCCAATTTAACCCATTTGCAATGCAGGAACGTGAACTAAAACTGGCAGGATTTACTACAACGTCCTAAAACAAATTGTAAATGAAGCTGAAATTGTATTTTATCGTAAGTGTACATGAAACAAAAGACAAACGAATACTATAATTACATAGTAAATAGATGATCCTAAGAAAATTATTTGTGACTATAGGCATACCACAATACTCGTACAATTGACTATTATTATATAGTAACAAAGTAAACACGGTAGAAGAATAGCGATATCGTGCCTCTTAACATAAACTAATGAATTAAACTCATGCTTGTGAATCATGGAACTCAATTATGATTTTTTTTTTATCCTATGGCGGGGTAGCTCTTGCCCTTCATCTCACCTGACAACAAGTTGAAATAAGGCCAAAGGTGGAGGCGCATTTTACCCGGAATCCTCAAGAAACTGAAGAACTGGACTTTCTTACCTCTAAATGCCGGAACACAACAATTTCGTAGTAAGATGGTGGTAGCTAGCCAGGCGGACATAAACAAAATCCTACCAAACTTATTTCACCAACTTTATCCCGTAGATGGTTAATAAATCGAACCATGTTTCACAACAATCAACAAGTAGATATAGAGATGAGGTATCTGAAAAATTAATCACTGTACTGTCATTACGCTTCGATATTTCTGACATTTTTCCGCCGAGCCTCACCCTCTTGATCCCTCAAGCGCCCTTTTAACGCCTTGCAGGGATCCCTCTTCGAAATTAAATGTTTCAATTGAATTGCACTCAATTTTACACCGTCTACGGTTTGCGATTGAGCTTGTTATGGCTTGCGGATCTCTGGCCATTACCTACCGAGTTCTCTTCAAATTGAAATAATGAAAAGATAGACGTGATAAAAGTTTATTAAGGAAAAGTTCGACAAATCTTCAACGATAATTACATTTTCAAGGTGGGCCTTTTGTTTGACAAGAATATTGATAATATCATAGGAACTTTTATTAATGCTGCTTTTTAAGTGCATTAAACTGTCTTATATAAGCACTCCTCAAACAACCAAGCCAACTTGGACATAAAAGGTAATGTTTAACTTCCTAGTTGGCCCTCATCGATCACCAGATCATCTATCATACCTACTTGTATCTTTATTGTTTTTTTTTCAATGGGAACAACTTTCACAACTTCACCACTCAAAGGAATTCAAATGTATTAGGTGTCTATCAAGATGATTGGTAATGAGCCAAAAAAGATCGGTCGTGCGTCCGCTCGTCACGCTTTCGAGCTGTGACACGGTCACGTGTCGTGATTTGTCCCTCCCTATCCTACTCAAAACACAACCATCTATTTTACCACTGATCATTTTATATGATTTGTCTTTGCGTGTTCTATTATATATGTGGTATAATAAATCAACTGGGAAAGCCTGCTGCTAAACATTTAAAAAGACTTGAAAGTATTCCTTCAATAAGTTAGCCCTGTGACTGCGAATGAAACTTTAAAAGCACCTGCGGGGCAAAACAATACGACTACTTTCGACTGTTTGTGACGCAATAACAAATTCTATTTTTGTTAACTTTTACTAATGCTTGTTGCGTCGTTGTTCCGTTTTTTCATTATATTGCTATGCCCTGATGGGGTAGTTATGTATAACTTCTAGCAATCATGAAACACTCAACGTCAAAGCAATAAATTAACAAAAAAAGAGTAAAAAAATTCAAATTCCTGAAAGATATAAAAGAAGACATTTATTTAGCCCACACAATTAGGTAGGTTACATAGAGGCACAACATAGGTAAGGAAAAAATAAATAATGCGTGAGGATTATGGTCCTTCAATCAAGGTAAAGGTAGGTCTAACAGAAGATCCAACAACAAAAACTTTAAAAGAGAATCAACCAAATTGAAGATCGAAGAAAAGGCGTTGCATGTTCTATTATATATAGTATCGGGATCTGCCTAAGCTAGAAGCGAAACTATCTTCTAATTTTCTAGTAGCAATTGCTTTTTATAGCAACGATATAATAATGCTAACGATTTCCAGCGTTATTTGGTAGAAGGTACCAAAAATATTAACTGAAATTTGCACTTTGCTTCCTCTATAGCATTTTCAATGTTGTTAATCATTATAAATGTCGTTACTCAAAAGAGAATGACGACAGTACAACACCTACAGGCCACAAGTTGCAGCTCAAATCACAAAGTTAAACAAAACATACGACAAACGAACCCTTTCACGGTCATTTGGCAGCTAGTTCGGGCAATTTGAGAGGATTCATGTTTAAACGGGTGATCGGTCCCTGTGGGCTAAAGCTTGAACCATTAATCTAACTTCCTCCCTAACCTCCTGCCTCCTTTACTCGGTGTGCCCTCCCTGGCAAATCCGGAGTGCCGAGAACAATTTGCGATGGCATGATGCATGGTTAAATGTAACGAAAATTGCGCTCGCCTTTTGCAGCCACATTTTTGCATAGTTCTCGTGTACTCAAAAGCTTCTTGCTGACTGCCATGTCAAAATTCAAAAAATCATACCGACCATTCTAGACTTGATGGATAGATGATTAATGTTGATTTAGCCGATATCTATAGTTAGCTAAATGTGGACTGTTTTTGTAAAATGCCAGTTGGCGTCATATAAACATATTTGTGAGACTGGTCAAGGCACTTTTTCGCTATGACCAAACGTAACATAGGGGCTTGTTACGATATCTGCGTGGAATCATGGTATAAACACGTTATACTTACGTTTTTGGCGAAGAATCTCCCATGTTAAGGATAATAAGGGCCAGCAATAATATTCCCCTAAAGATGGGCTACTTAGTTCACTTACTCTTTGTAGTAATATATCTAAATTTGCCTGTCTGTCAGTCTAGAGTGTTTATAACCAATCGTCTAAAAACAAACGGAAGTCCGCCATAATTCATTTTAAAAGCCATCTGCTCCACTATAAACAAACGAGATTATAAACAGACATTATTTACGACATTTTTATTACACTCCGGCCTAATAACACTCAATATTTTTATCTCATACTTCGATACCTGAAATACGTATGTGTTTCATATCGTTGGTTATTGAAGTGTTATTAACTTTTTCATTTTCATTCCCCTCTGAGGGACGTTATCGACTGAAATTCAACAGCAGTCTAACATCAAAATATTGGCGTCTGGCCAACACTTCTCCTTGTTGGTTTACTTGTATTATTTTAACGTGGTTTCAAGAACATTATCCTACCTTTGAATTGGTTCCGTGTTTCTGTAATACGAATCGAAATTTTAGAAGGCCCAGTAATTCGTCTTCCTGAGCATCGCCTTTTTAGGAATTTGTAGCGACAGAAATCTGTAGAATTGGAAACAACCCCTTCCTTTCTATCCTTGACTTACCATCCCATTCTCAAATGGGGTCGTCACCGCATTTTCTTCGTACAATTCAGTCTATCGCATTATCAGCCACATAAAGAAAGGGACTAATCATTGCGGCCTAAATGGAATTCTCCCCTCCTTTAAACAATTCATCCAACTCTATAAGTATTTCTCCACTTCGTCTACTTTATCAGGTATTCAATTAATTTTGAAGTATATAGTAGTAAGTTTGAACTTATATAAGCGCGTTGGGCATATTTTGAGATGGGAAAAAACCATTAAACTTGCAACGCTCTACCGACACCACTTTTAGCACATTTGACTTTCAACACATAGTCACGTTATCTTTACGACCCTAAGAGGTGCGGGTAAGGACTGCTAGCCTCTACCTATAGACAGATGGTTGTCACACGTGACAGGTATCTCTTAACGTCCGTTCTAAGAAGTCATTGTGTCAGTTGTGTTGCAAAAACAACCCTCATTAATATATATCGCAACCAACGCGACAACATTGATTTGTTTTCTTTACTACTTTCTTCGATCGAATGATTCCTAAATCTTCCTGCTGCTGAACATTCATTGAACATCCTATTTCAAGAATTATTGTACACGTACGTACTTACAGTCTTCTTGGTAACGGGACTCTCTTCCCTCCGCATCATAATTATGCTCATGGCCCATGCCCATTCCTAAGACACATTTATTCGAGAGAACCTATACCTACCTATACTATACCTACCGATTTCCCTCACTGGGACGCTTCATACCCTTAAAAATATATGGTTAAGTACTTTCCTTATCTC
Organism: Venusia cambrica; assembly: GCA_951394065.1. Taxonomy (NCBI): domain Eukaryota; kingdom Metazoa; phylum Arthropoda; class Insecta; order Lepidoptera; family Geometridae; genus Venusia; species Venusia cambrica. The sequence continues at coordinate 2,420,956 of OX596048.1, read as the reverse complement.
AACCATCCATAAGATCCTCCTCACACCCTATCCATCACTTATATTTTGGGCAGTTTTCGGGTTCCGTACCACCGTTTACATCGATCAATCGAAACCCTTAAGATCGCTCGCGCGTCTGTCTGCACATCCGCACACCCCATTTTCTCCGAAAATACGTGACGGAAAAAATAGAAATTTGGTACCTACCTTCCTATATAACAATAGGTAGGTATTATAATTACGTATATGTATACCTATTGGATACTAGAATTTGGTGACGTTATCATGCACGAGCGTTCACGGCAAGCAAGTTCAAACCGCGGCCGGCCGTCGCGTCGTCTTTTTGCTTACAGTTTTACTACCTACATTTGTTTTTTTTATCAGTTCAACCCAGCCAAGGCTCCTTTAGTGTAATATCCCACCTACACGTAGTACGGAAGCCTGTCCACGAGAGTCCCACTCGCACTTGACCGCTTTATTTTCACTTCTGACGACCTAACACTTAAATGCTAGCAATCGCAACAGACGCGATAAGAAATTTGTTAGGCGTTTTAATCAGCGCTTCGTTCGTACCTTATGTCCATTCCCACTGAAATTCCCACCAAGAGCCTGTTTATTCCCTTACTATCTTACCTGGCTCAAAAAGTTCTACGGTATTCCGTACGTATCAGCCACGAGTCAGTTATATGAATCGCGGAGAATGGGTTTCAGTCTCGTTTCAAGGTACCTACCTGTTTTTTTATAAGTAGATTTCCTGTTTCTGCCAATTTCTAGGTAGGTCGGTACTCATTTAGTATTCTAGAATACATGGTGGATAGATCGAAGGCACTCTGGACCAATTGAATACATACCATGCATAACTCAACTTCAATTAGTTATTTACATAAGTAAGTTTAAAATATACTTAGCAAATGGCCAATTTAGCTCAATGTACTTAAGTGACATTGTGTTTTGAGTAATATACTTACATACTTTTCATTGATGGAATTACCTACTTTATTGGCTTAGTAATAAATTAGCCTTTCACTAGTGGGGATAAGAAATGGCAGTTGACCATTAGGAATACTTACTAGATGAGCAATTTTAGTTTGACGTAAGTACTTATAAAACATTGGCGTTACAGTTAGCGTTAGGTACTCGTTTCACGGCACTTTGATTGCAAACCATTGTAATACCTACTATAACGATTTTAGATTAGTCTAATCTAAGCTAAGTAGGTATTAGGAATAAAATACATCCTTAACCACCTCCGTGGTCTAGTGGTCTCCGGTGTCAGATCCGCTGAGGTCCCCGATCATCTAGGGCAGTACAATATTGTGCTTGGTTTTGTTGGTGTTAGGACTTGGTTTAATTCCGCCTGGCTAGCCATCTTACCTAATTTTGTCGCCATAACAACAATTCTCAAAAAAGTTCCGTCATTTAGAGGTAGGTAAGATAGAAATTCCTCAGCTTGTTGAGGATTTCGGGTGAAGTGCGCTTCTACCTTCGGCCTTATCATATTTTGAAAAATCTGGTGAGATGAAAGCCAAGAACCTCCACGTTATATAATAAATTACCTAAATATATTTCACAATCGCTTTGATTATTATGCTTAGTTGAATGAAACCACGGAATGTAAGTTTGTAAAGAGCATCACTTGACCCTTGTTGGATCGATGTTAACTGATTTATGCTCAGTGCATGTCATTAGGCGTAACGATCGCTTATTTTGAATAATGCGGGTACCTACATTGTGATTTAGGTAGGTATGTACCTATTCCAAAAGTTCATTGTAATCTCTGTACCTATAGTGGCAGATTGATAAGTTCTTGTGGTGTGCTTTGCGTTCTTTTTTTAAAATTTAAATTCATGCCATGGATGACAGTCTTTTGACATTTTTAGGTGTTTGTCGTAGTAGCAAGTTGCGAAGCGACAAGACTATAGATAAATGGCAGGAATTCAGTAGGTACCTACCCTCACCACTGCATTTGTAGCCCAACTAGATAGGTACCTACCTATATCTCGGACAGCCATTTCACGATTCAATTCGAAATCATCTTAAAAAATCTTCACCTACTGATAAACGATTTTTATTGTTTGATTTCTTTTATTGCGCTCCACGCGATAATAGCGAACCTATAAAATATATTTGAAGATCTAGTGTAGGTATGCTCTTCCTTAATGCTTCGATCCTTATTCTTTATAGGTAGCTGATTGGTTTTCAGGACCAATGGCTGGCTGTTGGGCTCGGGCTAGGCATACACGTACCTATAGATCTTACTAGAACACAACTAGGTACTAGAGGACACTCAGCCCACGTTTGCATAGATATTTGTATATATGATATGTGATTGGTAGGTAAGTATTTGTGTTTATTCCAAAGTCAGAACCGCATCGAGTTTGTCGTTTCGGACCTATTTGATCGTCTGCGATGGCTCTTGCCTATAATTTGACTTTGTATGTCCGCGTATGCACTCCAGCTATGTAGGAAGAATGAAACATTTCAATGGTAACGTCCCAAAATGAGATGGGATAGACTAATAATTTACCATCCCTCCTCACGAATATCGTTAAATTTCCTATTCAAATCATAGAGAAATGATATTATAAATATACTTAGTAATGATAGAAATAAGATAGGTACAATAAGAAGTTCAAATGCTAATAGATATATCGATTAGCCTACAGACATATCTAGATTTTGCTGATTCCATATATTATATGGAAGCAGGTAAACACACCTCATTACACATATTCAGCTCATTAATAAGTCAAGTCAAGTCAAGTCAAATATTTTTATTCAGTAAGATTTTTTAGGATCACTTTGAAACGTCAAATCTACCGCCTGTTCGGAATCGCGACCAGCACACAAGGAGAAAGGCAAGAACCTCGGGCTAGTTTTTTTTTTTCATGATCCATTACAATAGCTTAAAATTATCTAATACTAATTACAATTTATTCACTGGAGCAAATTCATTTTTTTAATGCCAGGCTTTCTTATCTTCTAGGTAATCTGAAATTTTATAATAAGCTTTCCTGGATAGCTTTTGTTTTACAAAATTTTTGAATTTATTATTTGACAAGCTTAGCACATCACTTGGCAATTTATTATAAAAGCGTACAGTTTGCCCTATGAACGATTTATTAACCTTATGGAGCCTAGTTGTGGGAACAGCGAGTTTATTCTTATTTCTAGTATTATAATTATGTTTATCACAGTTTTTGTCAAATAAGCTTATGTTTTTACGCGCGTACATAATATTTTCATAAATATATTGGCAGGGCATAGTCAATATATTTATTTCTTTAAACTTGTCTCTTAATGAATCTCTGGGACCCATTTTGTAAACAGCGCGAACAGCCCTCTTCTGCAAAACGAATATGGTGTCTATATCTGCAGCACTTCCCCACAGTATTATGCCATATGACATAATACTGTGAAAGTAACTGAAGTAAACTAGTCTTGCTGTAGCAACGTCTGTGAGAAGACGTATCTTCTTTACAGCATATGCTGCAGAACTAAGTCTCTTCGCCAGTTTATCTATGTGTGGGCCCCATTGAAGTTTATTATCTAAAGTTAATCCCAAAAATACAGTGGTTTTGACTAATTCTATGTTTTCCTCTTTAACTTTTACATTAGCTTTAACTTCAGTTACATTTGGTAAAATAAATCGAATACATTTGGTCTTTTTCTGATTGAGTACTAAGTTATTTACATTAAACCAGTTAACAATTTTTGAGATTGCATTGTTTACGTTGTCAAAGTTAGTCATTTGTCGCTTCAATCTAAATAGAAGTGACGTATCATCTGCAAACAGAACAATCTCATGGTCATCTTTAATTATTTGGGGCAGATCATTAATATATACTAAAAACAAGAAAGGCCCCAATATAGAACCCTGCGGCACACCCATGGTAACCAAAGATCCTGAAGAACGCTGGCCGTTCACGTCGACATGCTGTATGCGATCACTTAGGTAAGACGTGAGTAAGTCTAGTGCAACACCCTTGATACCATAGTGGTCTAATTTCATAATCAGTGTTTCATGGTGCACGCAGTCAAAAGCCTTAGACAAATCACAAAAGACTCCCAACGCATCATGTGATTTCTCCCAGGCCTCGAAAATATGCGATACTAAACTAATACCGGCATCAGCAGTTGAGCGACCTCTTGTAAATCCAAATTGTTTGTCATGAAATAGGGCGTTAGCATAAAAATGACTATGTAACTGTGTAAGAATAATCTTCTCAAAGATTTTACTAAATGTCGGTAGTACTGATATCGGCCTAAAGTTTGTTGGATCAGAACTGTTACCAGATTTAAAAAGAGGAGTTATTTTACTATATTTCATTAAATTAGGGAATACGCCGCAGTCGATGCATTCGTTGAAAATAAAAGCTAATTCAGGCGCTATAACGCCTATTATAGGTTTAACAATGCTTACAGAGATGCCCCAGAGGTCAGAGGTCTTCTTTTCATTTATAAGTTTAAATGCTTTAATAATATCGTTATTATTAACATATTTGAAATAAAATGGTTTATTACATGATGGTACATTGTTTTTCAGTATTGACTCTGCCATAATATTTGAAGAGTTCAATGATTTTGTGGTAGAAACAGGTATATCAGTAAAAAACGTTTCAAAAGCTGTTGCAACATCAATATTTTGGGATATGTTAAGATTTCCTATTTTTAAATTAAATTCGTTAGTGTTGCTGCTTTTCCCTTTTCCAGTCTCACTATTAATAATTTTCCAAGTAGCTTTAATTTTATCTTTACTATTTACAATCTGTTTTCTCAAGTATTGGGATTTAGCGGCCACACAAACTTCCTTAAAGATTTTAGAATATTTTTTTACTTTAAATAATAGCGAGCGATCCAAAGTCTTGCAATATCATTAATTATTTGCAAGTTAATTACAAAAGCCGATCGTCGCTAATTGGAGTCTATGCTTCTGAGGCTCGATCCGCCCATGGCGAGATTACAGCCATCATATTTGCAATTTTATTTAGTTTATTCAACAATCTAAAATCAACTTGATGTGTTGGGAGTAAAGGCGATGTTGCCGGTTAAGATATATTGGTAGGTTGGTACGGCAGCGGGGGTGGAGATGGAGCGGGGAGGGGCGCTCCCTTCGCCCCGCCCGCCCCGCAGATCGTCCAATAACAGAGCGCAACCGAACGACCTTACCTTGTAAGAACGTCCCTTTGATTCTCTTGTTTTTTTTTGCGCTGCATGTTTGTGTTTAACCTTAGTCTGGTTTCATTCAACATTTTCGAGAAAGGAATGCATGTTCGTATTGTTATTGCAACAATGGTTTTGTTGTTATAAGTAGGTACTTTGTTAACTTATGTTTGACGTTTTTTGTAAGCACTCCTTTTAGGAGACAACTTTTTGGAACGTAAACAGAAAGGTCCTAACCTAAATGTTTTCTTGTTCTGGTTTCATTATGTTGGTACGTCTACGTAGTACCTATATAAATATCTACTGTATGAAAACTTATTTGAGCTACGTACGTCTACCTACCTACGTGAAGGTACCTATTATGTTGTGCAATTGCATACAAAATGTGCCTGCAGGTTAGGTGAATTTGAACCTAGTCATGTAGACTTCATAAAGTTCGTACCTAGTTTAAGGATTTTAGAACTACCTAATTCGTTCTTCCCTCCTTCTTTCTGGTGAATATTATTTTATCTATCTTAACCAAAAATAGGGACGCCAACCATAAAAGTAGTAGGTACGTCTCTAAATGTGATGAAATAAATAATGACAGATAGTGGAACACTTTTTCCCAATAGAATGTTTAAAGGCATTAGGATATCTATCCTAGGCTTTAAACATTCTATATCTAAATTTAAACATTCCATATACCTTCTCAATCATATCTGGATTGAGTTAGTAATTTTGGGATGAACTTACCTACTTTGTTTGGCAAACGTGCTGCATGGTTACAATATATTAGGCCACATCTTCAAGGGGTAAAAAATAAAGGTACCTCAATAAATAAATAAATACCTACATATTTTTATTTCTTAAAACAATGTACCCCATAAAAGGACACCATCTACTTGAGTAAAAAATATAATGGCCAGTCTAATCATATACTTATAGCATATCGCTACATAAGATCTAGCACACGTGAAATCTTTACTGTCATTGTGACGGCGGCGGCAGAGCTATTGGTGGTATGGACCGTCTTCCTCTCAAATTTAACAGTTTGATGGATAATTGATATCTCGGTTTTTACGAGTAGACGAAAAAAAGGTGCCACGATCTCTTAATGTTTGGCTTTGACATTTAGGTTTCGTCGACTGCTCCGTAGTCATGTACGTATACTTAGTTAAATCCAAATAAAACTAGCTAGAAAGTTCATATTAAAATAATATTTTGCGACGTTCCTACAAAGTCATCGCACAGACACTTCTTTCACTCACCCTTCGTTACTAAAACCAATAAGAAGCGAAGGTCTCAATCGAGAGCCTCATTTACGAAACGCCCAATGAACGAACACGCCCAAAGAACTTTGTACTTTATCACAAAGGGGTTTGGCATATTATTGTTGGATAGCCGTGTCTAAATTAAAAGCATGAAAGGTTTGAAATAAAGCATGCAAAGGTATGGTTTATAGTACGTACGATTGAGTGCCTGTGCGTGCCAAGATTTATAAATTGTATAGGTACCTACTATTGAAATTGGAACCGCTGTTGTCTAATGTCCTTCCAGCGGTCAAACGTTTATTAGTAATTTTATTTTCTTACTATCAGCAACATCTGATGGCATTGCAGTGCAATAAGCTGTTTATTGATAGGTAGATATTAATCTTAATAGAGTATACCTAGTACATCCTAGGTACCTCCCTACATATAAATATACAATATTAGGACCACGTGACAAACCTCTTGATCGTGAGTGCTTTAGATTATCAACCAGCATTTTCAATAAAATCAGAAAGATTAGCTGATTTTGGTAATCAATCTTTTAGAAAATTTTATCGAGTTACCAAGCATGTCGATTGCATGTCAAGTTTTGCAGTGCATGCTCGAATAAAAGAACTCTGTTCATTATGAGGTAGAGGCGGAATTGCTTTGAGAGCCCGATGTCAGGGGAGATACCGCGACAGCTGGTAGACACAGGGCAGGTGCGATCGCGAACTCCAAATTCGAAATAACGTCAGTATTTTGGCCCGCTTACCTTTATTCACTTATATCTTAAGCAATTCGCTTCACTGCACGTCTTTGTGCACGCCTGTACTATAGGTAAAGCCGGCTTAAGACTTAAAACTGCCAACCCTCGCCGGTTCCCGGCCAGTTCATTATAATCGCGAATAATCTGCAAAGGCTACGAGCAACCCTCCAGTTCGTTCGTTTCGCATACATGCAACACACCGGCCAGTAGTGCCGAGCCGTCCCGCGATACGCACGCACGGTACAAATTAAAACGGTTACTAACGGTCGTCTTCTCTCTCCTTCCAGAACAAAGTGGAGTACTACGTGAAATGGAAAGGGTGGAAGCCGAAGCACAACACCTGGGAACCGGAGGAGAACATACTCGACCAGCGGCTGATCCAGAGCTTCGAGAGGGAGGAGGATCGGAGGCACGGGAGGAAGAGGGAGCGCGAGCACTCGCCCGTGGAGCGAGCGAGGAGCACCTCCGAGGAACGGCATCCTCCGAAACGGAAGGCGGAGGTTTTGTCGAAGGAGTCCGGGAAGATAGGCGTGACTATAACGATGAGCCCGCCGGGGAAGAGGCACGAGAGCAAAGTGAACGGAGGACGGACACAGCCGCAGCCTGTGGTCCAGCCGCCTGCGGCGACTCCGGAGGGTGGAGCGGCCGCGCCTGCATCGCCGGCCGCGGAGGCAGCAGCGCCGAGGACGAGCGGCCAGCGGCGCGCGCCTCACTCGCCCGAGGAAGCCGACACCCACATCCCTCAGGAGCGGCCGCGGACCGACACGGAGCCGACGACCGCCGTCGCACCAGCGGAGCCCAAGGGCGCGCAGCCGCCACCTCCCGCCGCCGCACCGCCTGCTCCCTCACCCCCGGACGATGACGACGAGTGGGGCGAGGCCCCCCCTGTTGTCCCCCCGCCATCCCCCGCGCCGGCACCACCGCGCCGCACCGCCGCCTTCTGGCTGGCGCGCGCACCTGTCGCCGACCAGGTCTTCATCACCGACGTCACCGTCAACCTCCAAACCGTCACCATCAGAGAATGCCGCACCGAGCGAGGGTTCTTCAGGTCTCGTGATGCGCGCCCGCTCGACGTCACGTGAACAAATACAGTGAATAACTTGGACTATGTACAATTTAATTAGGTAGCTACTAAGTATTTATTGAGTTGCGGAGACGGTAACGACAAACAGATAGGCCTTTTTAGATACCTGATTGTTTATGGTTAGTTGTATGATGAAGCCTGCCTAAGGCTTACGTAAACGGACGTTTTGTTTTAACCAACTTGCACCCATCTTGTATGTAATTTAATTCGTATTTGTTGTTTAAAAAATAATATAAAACTGTGTTAAGTAGGTGAAGTGAAGTGGCAAATGCGAGTTTTAAGCTGATAAGGTCATGCAAGCATGTAACATTAAAAATCGTTGAGTTGAGCTGAGTTGGAGGGTAGGTAGAGGTTTTAAAATTTAGCCGGCTAGAATCTCGATGGTGGGTTGCCCGAACCCAAAGTGCTAATCGAACGAAATCGATGTCGTCACTAGCAGCATCTAGCGGACGTTATTGAAAAGCTGCTTTCAAAAATGACATATATAATTTGGGTTCATGCCGACTATTCCTGTATAAATTACCTATCTAGGCGATTTAGTGGAAGTGCGTGACATAGTTTACAGCAGAATTGTTTGTATCACCTGTATAAGTAGGTACAGGCAACTTTAATTATCTGGCTCAACGTTAGGTATGAAAGCTTACAAAAGGTAAAACATATTTTAAAATATTATAAATAAAATGCACCAATAATGTAGTCACTTGTTGACGTTCCATAGACATAATTATTGTCAATTGTTAAATAATGTAATCTATATTTTATAATGTTGAATTTTGTAAAGTAGCTAATACTTAAGTAGATTCCTGTGTGAAATGTGGGTACCCACACCACTAATATGTTGTTAATAGGGTACAGTCAACTAAGAACTATGCCAACTATTGAACATCTTCAATAAATATTATATACCTAGGTACTTTTTAGTTTTTTGTAAAGATTAAATTGTATTTCACTATACATCCAATTTACTACTGAATTGTACAGAAAGTTGATATACAATTAGGTTATCGTAGTCTTAGAAATTAGGTCTATATTTATTATGAATCTCTTGAGATGGCGAGTAAGTAGTTCTGATTTCTACAACGATGATTAACATCGTTAACCGATTGTGTACCTATTTATATTAATTAAGTATGTATAAAACGATAAACACATTATGTATTAACATGGTAATGTTAGTTAGACGATGTTAGTTAGACATGCGATAAATCGGCTTTGTTAATGTAGAGATCAGGTAGGGAATCGTTTTTTTTTTTTGTTATTGTTACAAAATATAATAGGGACTACTTAAACGTGTTTTTTTTATTTATTTATTAGACTAGTAACAAGGAATAATATCTGATCATGATATAAAATAAATTTCGGCGCGGCGGCGGTGCAATTTTGTAAATTACCTGTACCTACCTATTTCTCAATGAAAGTCTCTTTGAAAAGTTCAGCATGGCAACTTTTTTATATCATCCAAAGTTTTTGAATGGTGACCAATTATAAATTATTATGGAATGTACAGACAACACAGCGTGTTCCTTATTTTATTTAAGTTCCTGTATTATTAACTAATTTAATAGATAACTTTATCATTTTAGTGTAAAAAGCCAATTTATGTTGTTTATTTAGGTTACGTACCTACCTAATTACCTAGTTAGCATTTCATTATGCTGAAAAGATTTTTGTACTGTACATAGTGTAAATAATAAGTAGATAATTATGCAAAATAGCGGCACCTGTTTTATAATGTGATAGTCGCATTGTAGTTTGTAAATATAATGAAAATGAAAAAATAATAATTATTGTTTTGATTCTTTTTATAAGTAATAAATACTACCTGTTAGGTATAAAACCTCTATTTATTAGGTTCTTGGCCCTTTATTCTCAACTCAACCATAGATTAGAATAGGTACCTACGTACGGTCTGAAAATGGAAATTTTGTTGAAAATACTAAAATTCCAAAAACAAAATCATTTTGCTATAACGACACAAACATTTATTTACGTGTAGGTAACTACTTACCTACCTTATCTTTATTTGCCACAAAGCAGTGTTGCTGGGTTGCAGTTAGGTACTTAGTTATACTTATACTTACCTAACAGGTAATTGCCGGTAGGTAGCAAGTAGGTAATGAAAATGAAAAAAAATAACAAATTAATGGAAACTTATTCGTTGACCTTATTGCGACATAGTGTTTTCCACAAACTTTACGTTTATGGTTAATGTTAATATTTCGAGATATAAATAAAATTGTCATGGGCAAAATTATCTCATCTCACCCGCGACAAAATATTATCTCGTGATTATCTTGTAGTCTGCACATCTCACTGGAGCGCTGCAGCGTGTGAGTTGAGATGAAGGCCAATCGCTTCTCTGTCGTCTTCCAACATTCAAAAATTAAACAAACTAGTTTTTTGACCGAACAAGCGAAGCGTCTAAGTTTTGAGATTGGCCGAAAATGCGTTTGTCCGCTGTCTGTCGGCGGCATGGCAGTCGGTCGGTTTGGTCTCGCCTAAAAGCCCAATTATTCAACCGATTTTAATGAAAATTGGCACACAAGTTCATATCATAAACATTTTTAGTCGATTGCTATTTTTGATCGGAGAGAAAATAGGGGGGTAGTTTGCTTATTATATTTGTTATTTATCAAAGGATTGGATAATCGGTATTGCATGGTTATAAGGGCTCGCGAGGTGTACTGTTCTTATACCACTAGTGCCTAACTTATTGACGAGTGTATCACTCGTCGACTATTTCATTAGTAGGTATTTCTACTTTGTACTCAAAATACAGAAATTGGTGTATTAATTCATAAGTTTGATATTTAGTAAGTCAACATTGCTTCTGTAGGTACCTACCTACTTACCACCTTACCACTCTTGGTGTACCTACTTCTCGCCAGTGCGGATCCAAGCAGCTAGCAGACGCTCCGTGATGATGATTGGATCGTAGGTAAGTGGGTATATCGACCCTTCGAGTACCAAAAGATGTACAAGCCGTTACTTTTTTTACTTACTTACTAAGTAAAACGTGTTCTATATCTGCATACAAAAATGTAGATAGGTAGGTATTCGCAAAAACATAGCTTTAACAACCCAGGATTTTTTATACCCCAATCAGAATTTGCCAATTTTTTTGTTGTACCTAACTAACTAAACAACACTAAATAGGTATTATCAAAAAATTTAGGTAAAAGCCAATGTGCTTTGCCGAGTGGCTCGTAGGAACCTACTACATTTTTATGCAAATACGTTGTGTAATATAGAGACCAAGCCCTTTAGCGGTTAATAAAAATTATATTAACTGCGGGGCTCATACCACATTTTGTAAGAAAAAATCATTAGGTATCTCCAAGACTTCTCTCGGATTTTTTTAAGGAATTATTGCGTCTTTACAGTTTTTGTAGAACCTTGTACCTACTTATTATTTTTGTTCACCTCTGAGTCAGAGGTGAGTCTATTTAAATATGTATTTATTTTTGTATCTGTCTGTAGATATTGATAGTTTTTTAATAGTATACCTATTGGAAGCAAATCTATAGCATTTAGCTTTAGCTAGTACCTAATTGTTTTACGAAAGGCATCTATCATCTATCAGTCACATCTGTCCTTATTTTCCCTTGCCGTTGCCTGTATTCATAGGTAATTTTTCAAATAGCTAGTGTAGTATTATATTAGGTCCTTACATATGAAATTGGCGTTTTGTCGTACTGGCCACTTTGATCTTAAATATCTCCTCTCTGGTTAGGAATTCCAAATTCAAATTTAAACAGCTATTTACTCATGCATTTGTGTTTCGAAAACCGTAATTCATTTGTTTTTTTCTCTTTTGCTTTTTTTTTCTGCGTCACTCATTTCACAAAATGGAAAACTTAAAATATCGCATTATTTACGAGTACGAGTTCCACCGTGGCACCAGTGCTGCAGAAACGGCTCGAAAGATTAATGATGTGTATGATGGTGGTGTCGCAAAAGAAAACACGGTGCGTTTTTGGTTTCAACGCTTTCGTTCTGGAAATTTCGACCTGCAGAACAAGCCCCGTGGACGGCCGGAGACCAAGGTCGATAATGATGAATTGAAGGCTATTGTGGAAGCAGATCCATCGCAAACCACATCACAGTTAGCTGCAGGCTGCGGTGTTAGTGTCAAAACCGTTTTAATCCACTTGCAGCAAATTGGGAAGGTGAAAAAGCTTGAAAGGTGGGTACCTCATGAATTGAGTGAAGCAAACCGACAAACGCGCGTCGACTGCTGCGTTACATTACTCAACCGGCACAATAATGAAGGAATTTTAAATCGGATCATTACATGTGATGAAAAGTGGATCCTGTACGATAATCGTAAACGCTCATCGCAATGGCTGAACCCTGGTGAACCAGCAAAATCTTGCCCCAAGCGAAAATTGACTCAAAAAAAGTTACTTGTAAGCGTTTGGTGGACTAGTGCCGGTGTCGTACACTATAGCTTTCTTAAATCTGGTCAGACGATTACGGCTGATGTCTATTGTCAGCAACTGCAAACCATGATGGAAAAGCTCGCTGTTAAACAACCGAGACTTTTCAATCGCTCTACGCCACTGCTGCTTCAAGACAACGCTAGACCACACACGGCCCAACAGACGACTACCAAATTAGAGGAGCTTCAATTGGAATGTCTAAGACATCCACCGTACTCTCCGGACCTTGCTCCAACAGATTACCATTTTTTTCGAAATTTGGATAACTTCTTGCTAGGAAAAAAAATCAATTCCGATGAGGCAGTCCAAACCGCTTTCAAAGATTTCATTGATTCCCGTCCGAATGGTTTTTTTAGTAAAGGGATCAATGAACTACCTATAAGATGGCAAAAGTGTATAGATAGCAATGGTACATACTTTGATTAATAAAATATATTTTAATATGAAAAAATTGCCTTTATGTTCCTCCCATACAAAACGCCAATTTCATATGTAAGGACCTAATAGTAACAGCTTCGACTTTGATGGAATATTTAACTTCAATCTGGTGCTATTTTTTTTTTATGTAGCCATTCAAATCTCCTTCTTTTGTGACGTCTCTTTGAAAATGTTTATTTCACTAACCCTTCCCAGTTAATAATTTTCAGGAGAATTTGAGTATTAGTTGCCTTAATTATTCTATAATAAATAATCAATTAATCCGTTTCATTGTGGTTGACATGTGTTTCTGTGTTCAATTTCTAGCATAAAATTACACATTTACATCAGATTTTCAAATGTAATAAGCATTTTATTGCAAAGTAAGTTGTTCATTGCCATTGTTTCAAGTCTTTTTACTGCATATGAAAATTGCTTAGTTTTTTACAGACGCGAACTTACAACAAATAATTAAGAGTAAGTAGTATAATGGATAGACCTCAAAATTACAAGGTTATACTTAACTGGTTTTAATATAGTTATAAAAATAGTATGTACCTACAAATAAAATACTTAAGTATGACCATTTTCGTTTTTTTGCGTTTCCAAACAATCGCTTTTGCAACATTTTGATAATCGAAGGGTCGATATGTATTTACCTATCATATAATGGTACCAATCCTATCAACATAGGTATTTATATGTTCTTGTCGGTTGGTTCCTTACTTCCTATTTTGGACACGTTTACTACCCGCCGCACACTGGCCCCGATTTATGAAATCTGGGACATAGAGGTCGACGTCCGAATTTTGATCAGATTTTTTTAAATTAAGGTATTTGTGAGCTTTTAAACCTCATTCCATCGATCAAAAATTAAATAATAATAATAGCATACACTTACCCTATTACTTACACTATACCCTTATACATATTTGTCACCTTACTATCTACCTGGTATTGTTTTAGTTAAAGGCTCTTGCACTGTCGAATATTGTTACCTGTGAGAGCCTTCTTTTTGAATCTTATCAGCCCATCCCTTCTATAATATCTTCAATATTGTTTTTTCTTTAGAAATTGTCATTCGATTCTGAGCTTCTAAAGTTTCATTACGGTTACCAACCTACGCTCTTTCTCTCAATTATGTCTCAGTTTAAATCAAATTTGGATATATATATATAAGTATATATGCTACTAAAAGCAAGTGGAAAAGGCAAAAACTGATATATTGTACGATACGTTGTTGAATCATATAAACGTTGAAGTTTCTGCTGAAGACCTTAGAATTCTAGATAGAGATTCTAGAGATGGTGTCAAGCAAATAGATGTCAATCTAATTTTTCACTAAGAACATGGAATGGTTGCATTTAGATATCTTGTGGCCATCTTTAAACTCCATTGATTTGATGTCAATATTTGCGCAAGAGAATATGGATGTCCCCGAAGAGTTAGATACTTGGTACGTGATACGTGGTGTTTAGACACTTCTTTGGAAACAATGGAAGCTAGTTCGCATTCAGATGCTGCTACAAATACTTCAGTGCAAAGAAAACCTTTTGAAGATTTATCTAAAAAGCCGAAAAGAAGGCAATTTTTTTCACATACCTAAGTATACAAATAAAATATATTCTATTAAAGAGGTTTAGATTCACATAAAGACCTTCATTTAAAAAAATAAGATCACAATTCGGACTTCGACTCTATGCCCCAGATTTCATAAATCAGGAGTCCCAGTCCCGAATCGGGACCAGTATGCGCCGCTGCCGCTACTTACGGCACTTACTCTCAGTCGCTTATTTAGTTTACCTAGTAGTCACATAGTTCCACTGAAGTAACTTATTCTGCGATAGTACCATCCGAAGACCATGATTTAATTAAATCAAGCATTCATAATATTAAAATCTATTCGGAATCTTTTTTTTTATGTATGTTCCCCGATTACTCGAAAACGCCTGGACCGATTACGACAATTCTTTTTTTTTTTGTTTGAAAGGGTTATACTTCACAGGTAGTCCCGTTGTCATCAGGTCAGGATCTGATGATGGAATCCTGGAGAAATCGAGGGAACTCTACAAATATTATATGCACTCTTGAAGTGATTTGCGTATTTTTATGGTCGGTATACTTCCCAGGTGATAACATCGTCGTCAGGCTAGGATCTGATTATGGAATCCTGGAAAAATCGAGGGAACTCTTAAATACAAGATGGGCACACTTGAAGCGATATGATGTTTGTACCTCTAAAGTCTGTCCATCCATCTGTCATGAAAATAATTGGAAAAAATACGTCATCCAGGTAAACGAAATTTTATCATACTCTCCATTAAAGTCGGTTTTCTCTTCAGTTTTTAAAAGTCAATTATTATATAATATTGTGGAAATGAAAAATCTAAGTTCTATATTGTTACCTTAACTTCGTTCTTTGTTTTGAAAAACATAACGTTGCTTTATTTTTTATCAACCGGGAAAAAAGGATCAAAGATTATTACCCTTATTGGGTTGATAAAAAAATAAAGCATCCTTATCGTTGCTGTATCTAGCATTCTTTGATTTTTTTGTCTATGGAAAAGGCACCAAAATAGCCATAGCCATAGTAGGTAGGAGAGGATTTATTTCACTTTACGTACAAATAGAAATACCAATTGTTTTATTTCGTTCGAGTTTTGAGTTTATTTAAACAAAACACATCCGCTCCGCTTCGCTAAGTAAATAAAAATAACTAACGCCAATTAAATAATAATCAATATTACAGGACATTAATTTCACACAATACAACAATGGAGTGGTCTAAAGACAAAACGATGAAGTTAATAGAAATGCTCCAAGTAAACGCTAGTCTTTGGAATCCATCGCTCTGCTATACGCGTCGGGATAAACAGAAACGTAGAGAGGAACTGCGAAACATTGCTGAATACCTTGAAGTGTCCCTATCCGACGTCACAAAAAAGATCCAACACCTCCGTACGCAGTATAACAGAGAATGGGCCCGGGAAACCCGAGCTACCAACGATCTGTACATTAGTAATTGGTATGCATATGAATATGTGCATTTTTTCAAGGATTCCAGTAAGCCGTACAGGATTTTACAATCTGTAAGTATGAGCACAAACTCCAGGTATCAAGCACATACCTACCTAACTATTCAAATAGGTAGCTAGTAGGAAGAAACACTATCATAGGAAACTATGAAAGAGTGTAGTAGTCCCTAAAAATTTACTGCTCCGCATAACTACTGCCCTGGCCTTACCAGTACAAGTCAGTTAGCTTTAGTGATGAGACATGGAAAATGTAAACACTGCTTTTGCATAGTTTTATATGATATCTGAAATAATCTTACCCTTTTCTCTAATTTCAGGAAGTCAGCCTTGATAGTGAGTTAAATTCACATTCAGACAGCAGCTTCATTGACTCAAAAGCAACAAACACAACACCACACAAAATACCTAAACCTGAGCCACACAACAAACCAGATTTCAGAACCCGAGATGCCTTCTCAGTATTTGGTGAATATATTGCAAACGAACTACGCTCCCTGAAAGGAGAAAAAAATCAGCTGATAGCCAAGAAGAAAATATTAGATGTAATATTTGATGTGCAGATGGGTTCTTGTGAACAAACACAGATATGCTCAGTATCTTCTCAGAGTCCTCAAAATATTACTCCCAATATTCAGGACAAGGACAAAGTCTTTGCTACTTCGCTGAATATAAGTCAAATGGAACCATTGAATACAACTCAGATCGAGACATTGACGCCCCACTCTACTCCAAATACAGGGATGAGTGAAATTATTATAAACAGACAAAGTCTCCACTACCCTCTTGAATATGACTCAGATAACCACTGACATCCCTTATACAATAGAGATAAGAAAAAAATATAATCAGACCATCCTTAAACTTGAGCACTACTAAAGATAATTGAATCTGACGAAATAGAGCTTCATATTTTAGCTCAAAATGACAAAATAGTTCTTTAGTCTGGGGCAGAGACTATTGATGAAACAGTCAAGTGGAATTATTATAATATTGTGCCTACATGCACTTTTTATTATCACACCACTTGCCATTGCCGTTTGTGCAGGGGCATGAATGCATGCACATTCATTGTATTAAGATATATTCAGTAGAAATAAACTATTGGAGGTATTGGGATTTAAGAATATATGATTATTAATGAGTGAAGTTAAAAATTTATGGCCATCTTCTAACATGCCATGCCCATTGCTTTTAAGAGGGCAATTATTTTTATAGACACCATAAAATTTTGCTGTTTAAAAAGGCCCAGTAGTCCCCTACCGATCTCTCTTAAAACTTAGGTTGGTGCTAGGACTTTTAAGTTCGCCTGGCTAGCTATCACCATCTTACCTAATTCTGTCGCCATAACAATGATTGAAAAAATTGTTGTGATCCGGCATTTAGAGGTAAGATAGCCGATTCCTCAGTTGGCTGAGGATTCCGGTTGAAGTGCGCCTCCACCTTGGCCTTATCTCAACTTGTAACCAGGTGAGATGAAAGCCAAGTGCTTCCCCATCATACAATAAAAAGAAACTCAGTATTAAACTCAATATTTAGGTACCAATGCAATTTCCCCATACAAACCATCTTTTACATAGGTATGTTTTAATTTGATATTTCAGCTGTACCTACTATACTACAGACATAAGTGACCTTAATTATTTAATTATGCTCAGCCCTATTTTATTGGGTAACCACTCACTGCTGTGTCTAATCCAATGTATATCCCTGCTTGAGAAATGTAAGCACAAACTACATACACAAACACATTTTTTTTTTGTAGTTGTACTTAAACACAAAGCTTATCAAGCCATTATTTGTTAAAAATAAATATTGTAAGCAAATACCTACATTTTGTTTCAAAGATAACCCCAAATAGTACTTTACTAATGTATACTGTAGTAAGTATCCCTATATGAGGTAGAAGTACCAGGCTCTGTCACACCACAGTAATCCAATGTATTTGAAGCTGTATAGTTGTGTGCTGCTGTAATCAAAAGTTTTGTGTCAGTAA
This sequence comes from Venusia cambrica, assembly GCA_951394065.1. NCBI lineage: Eukaryota > Metazoa > Arthropoda > Insecta > Lepidoptera > Geometridae > Venusia > Venusia cambrica. The sequence continues at coordinate 2,402,842 of OX596048.1, read as the reverse complement.
GTATTAATTCTTATCCATTTGCTTACTTTTTATGTTTAACTGTATAAACCCTTATCTTGTACAAAATTAAATAATTCATCAATATTCAAATTATCAAAGATAATATAAAATTAATAATAGGGGTCTATGTATGCACCTACGCTAAGAAAAACCTAGTGAAACCTAGCTTATTAATTAGGAGTTTATATTAATACCTACCTCTTTATTAATTTATCAATCCACAAAACAGTTTACAATCATAATATAATTATAGCACAAAAGTATCTATTAGGTTTAACTTCTGTTCAGATCAAGATTGTAGACAAATATCTAATTAGGTCCACTAGCATTAGTGATAAATTACCTACAAATCTTAAACAGTTTAGTACAACCTCAATAACATACAATACAGTTGATAGTTTATAGGCAAGAGGTATGCTAGATAAGGTTGTTTGTGTATTTGGGTGTTGTTTTGTATCGTATTTACGTACTTATGTAGAACGGAGTGATTCTATTCTATGCCTACTCAATTAGTGGGAAGTAGGTAGGTACTTACCTATATAGCTATGTTAGGTTAGTATTGTCTGATGTCCGTTTAAATCTGATGCCCATAATGCTTAGTTTGGGGCTAGATGGCGCTTTAAATCCTTCGTATTTATTTTGATAGGTACCTACCCGTTCTAAATCTATGTCCCTATCCCTACCACAGCTACCTACCTTCTTCATTTGTAATGAGATAGATTCATATTTAATTCAAAATAAGTAACCAGGTACGTTAGTTCCTGAATATCATAGCCGACACAGTCATAGAGTATAGCCATAGAATACTATTAGTCTATTACTAATAGTATTCTATTATATCACAAGATTATAGCTACGTTTCTACATTCTTTTATCTGTGCTGTGTAACCAGCCTTTGACAGTGACCCCATAGACTAAGACAAAAACAGTCTATAGCATGGGAACAAAGGAAGGTCAAGGGTTAGCCCTTAACCACTTTTGACGTCTCTGTCACTACTGTGGAGCACGGGCTTATACCCGTGCCAGACGATTGCCAACAAGCAATTTCTGGAGAGGTGACCCTGTCGAATCTGCCGTGTGGTCAGTTGCTGGCCGATTTGACTTTCAATGCCCTCCTCGACGGGCATGCGTTGCCAATCGCCGTCGGCGAGCCTTGTCACCAACCGTGTAGCCTCATAGCTCGGTTGTAGTAACTCTGCCTTCTGCTCTGTAGGTTGTGGGTTCGATTCCCACTCAGGACAAACGTTTGTGTGATGAATATAGATAGATGTTTGTTCTGTGTTTGGGTGTTGTATCATTGTAGTACCCTACGTGTAACTATGTATTTACAAAAAAAAAGTAAGTATTTAAGTAGGTACCTATTCTATTCGTAATCTAGTTTCCATATTACATTAGCTATGCTTAGTTTGGGGCTAGATGGCGCAGTGTGAAAATTATGACATACATGTTAATGAATAATTAGGTAGGTACATACTGCTAAATAGCTTTCTTATTTTTCATCTAAAGCACACAAAAGTGCTAAAGAAACGCAGACATTTTGAAAGTGTCGAAGCCTTTGTCTTGTGTCGATCCGCAAGATTCGAGAGCTCAACTCAAATCACACTGAAGTTGGGAGCTTGTTGCCAAACGTGTAGCCGGCGGCGGCGTGCCAACGGTGTTGCCCATCGAATCGACACGCCGCCGTCTAGGTCACCTTTTCAGAAAGGCTTGTTGGCGACCGCCTAGCACACGCTTTAGAGCAAAGGATGAAATTATTGTACCTATTTCATTTTACCGTAGTGATTTTTTCTACCTGAATGTGTAAGTATGTGACTGCGTGCAAGGAATAGAAAATAAAATTGGGGTCGTCCAGCAAACAAAACAATGTACACGACTGACCAATCGTTGCCGCAACAAAAGTACAGCAAAAAAAGTTTTGTACCTACGTATACCCGTAAATTGTAGTATTTCATCCAATAGCGGCGGCGGCGGCGGCGCCCTGACGTTGGTGGACGAAACACTAGACCACGGAGGCAGTTTCCTTACCTAACTCAAGCCTTCTATGTAGGTACGTAAATAGTAAAATGACAACAAGCCTCATAATCACAACTCTGTTGGTAGTAACTTTGCCTTCTGCGTTGTAGGTTGTGGGTTCGATTCCCACTCAGGACAAATATTTGTGTTATGAATATAGATGTTTGTTCTGTGTTTGGGTGTTGTATATCATGTAGTACGTATGTATTTACCAAAAAAAAAGTGAGTAGGTACCTATTCTATTCGTAATCTAGTTTCCATAGTACAAGCTGAGCTTAGTTTAGAGCTAGATGGCGCTGTGAAATGTATGACCTGTAATGAATAATTAGGTCCTTCAATTTTTTATTTTTCGTCTAAAGCACACAAAAGTGCAAAAAAAATGCAGACTTTTTGAAATGTTGAATGTGTAGAGAGATTGTGTTGTGTCTGTCCTCATCCGCACCGTCCGAGAGCTCATAACACTAAAGTTCTTGGGAGGTTGGGAGCTTGTTGCCAACCGTGTAGCCAGCGTGAAAACGATGTTGCCAATGGACACGCCGACAAGGTCACCTCTGCAAAAACGCTTGTTGGCAACCGTGTGGCCCACGTTTAATTAACAGGTTATTAGTCAGTGTTCCGAACCTTACGATAATTATCGTACAAATACGATAATCATTTCAGGACTAAACAAGTTCAATGGTACCTATACTACCATCGTACGCAGAATGTTCGATATTTTAGATTATGGTTTGAGAATCGAACTGACAGCCAATAACAAATACGATTGTTTTCTACTGTCAGTGCCATCTATTGGATTATTCCTTTTTCTTTGGAACATAGCGTCTGCCAA